>CM057351.1:37428887-38058034 GCA_030015575.1 Agapanthus africanus
TGGGGTACTACTCTAAGTCTAGTACAAATCGATACCATCTATAAAAATATGAATGCGGGTAAAGCACATGTCCAAAGGCCCGCTAAAACTATCATATCGCACCTCGAAGATAAGCTATTCACATCGCCGATCTCACGGCCTCACATCAAGTATCATCTCAAACCACGTATCATCCTCCAATCCCGTATATAAACACATAGTCCCATATCCATGTGTAGATATACGCACCATCATATGCACTCTAATAAATGAAAGAATGAATGCAAGTATGTGTGTAAATGTATGTGTGAGTGCAACCACTACTCTAGGATTCGCACTATACTAAACCAATATATTCTTATCATCAAAATATCATTATTACCATCAATAACCCTAAACAACACATAATAAATATTCGTGTGTATACGTATTCGTATACATCACCACGGACTGCGGGGGTGCTATACGCCATCCACCCGACTTCTCCCCGTAGATATAAATCTACTCACCTTGCTTCTCGTGTGCCAAAGCCGATGTCGCTATCTTCACCTCCTTTGCCTCAACATCACGCGGGGTACCTACAAGTATATCACAATGCTAAAGCACATGAAAATCACATCGGAAACCAAAATAGCACACGCTACCCGCATAGGTAAAAACCCATCGACTCGCATGTAAACACAATCAAAATCCACTTGTCGTTGACGTCCAAACGCCACCCGACAGGAATGAATCACCAAATACCAAAATCCATGCTAAAACAAGTCCCAAATTATACACCAACATAGGAAAATCAACCCAGATTTCACCCTAGATGGAATCAGTCAAAACTAGACATACTCAGGGTCAAAACTAGGGGAAATGGGGGCATGCACAGAAAACGAGGCAATTCCTTAAAATACCTTATTTTAGAATTTTCCATAATTTTTCCCCATTTATCTGTATTTAATTATACCAGAATATTAAAATATTCATTAAAATAATATTAAATTATAAAATTTCCCAAAAATCATATTTTATTATTTTGAAGACGTTACATAAAGCATACACACACCCAAGTTTGCATGTATCATCAATCATGATACAAACTAGTGCACAAACATATATCATATATACAATGTGCACAATCAAGTGAGATAATCAATCTTAAGTGAATAATACTAGTCAATGAAAAGTAATATATCCAATATATAATTATACATTAAATCATTAAATCAACACTTGATTTAATGATCCGGTCATACTGCATATAACCGACTAATATCAAGTGTATCAATATATCGAATCAACATTTGATTCGGTAACCCGGCCATATCTTATATAACCGTCCGATGATACAAATCACGAGAATAGAATTCAGTATCACATACTGGTATTATTCTCGGTCCTGCACATATCTCATATGCGCTCCTATTTCATTTCGCTTGAGCCAGGAAACCTCTGTGTAAGGCTCTAAAGACTCGTCAATACGCCGGCAGTAGGTGATGATCATATCAAACAACCACAAGCCGCAAGCGGTCTGCTAAACGTAACGGCCACCCGGGTATTGAGCGATCAGAAGATCAACGAGCAAGCCCGCTCACACTCCTGTGAATCCAACCAGTAACACTTACCGTACAGTCCGGTCTGTTCGTCTGATATGTCGCATATCTCGCCTAGGGGTGGTAAACGTCAGACCCCAGTAGCTTGATAAGTCATGCCGATGTAAGGTCTATAACATAGCATGAAACTACTGATAACACTTACCGGTAGATCACTGCAACCCTGGCCAGGGATTTCCAGTTATGGCCAGTCGAGCATAGCGCAACATCAACCCCTAATACCGGGGGAGACGAATCCCTCCTATCGCTCATTGCCTCCATGTGAATCGGGACTGTACCTAAAAACCACCTGTTTGCACGACTCAGTAGAGCCGTGGTTGGGTGGAAATCAAAGCACAGTGGGAGACACACAAGGCTCTATGACGATCTCGGGTCAACAGACTAAGCTGTACCAGTGTCACCAGAGAACTGCCATCTGATGTGAGGTATAATACCATCTGGGAGTTCTCGGCAAGTGCGTTCAGTGTACCCAGTCTCCAATGAGCACCCGCATACCATCTCTGATGTCAAACACCAATGGATATGGGATCATCCATCGCCCATCACATGGGTCGAGAAGATATACGCTAGTCTACTCTGGAATATCGATGCCCCGTCTCGATATTCCTACGACTAGGAACATTAAAGGATGTACTCATGGACTACCCAGGCCCCACTAGTATGGTCTACATCACAGTCCTGGAGGGCTTTATCAACATGTAATAGAGAGACAGCAAGTATACATGTTAAGATAAAAAGTAACCAGATAGCGTACTATCATGTCGAGCAAGAAAGTCCTACCTATATATGTCCCAGCATCCACTACAATATACATCCAATGTACAGTAATGGCCTCTAGGGCATACATATAACTAACAATCTCCCACTTGCACTAGGGCCATCTGTAGCAGTGGTTGTAGTATCTAATACTCAACCATCCTATATAAGTCTCTCTCTGGGAAAAAGCCTTTGTGAGTGGATCCGCCGTGTTGTCATCTGAGTCTACTCTCCTAACCTCGATCACCCTGGAGATCAACTATCTCCATGATCAGGTGATGCTGCCTCAGAATATGTTTGGGTCACTGATGGGACCAGGGTTCCCGGGCCAAAACCACACTTCTATTATCACACAATGGTAGGAACCTAGTTCATCTCATGAACCACTATACACCCAAAATGCTTCTTTGGTAGTATCTTTGATAGCGATATTACCAGCCTTTATCGTCTAGTTTGCCACGGTATCTAGCTTGGAACTCTTCCAACATACCGTCCCTTTACTGAGGGTAAAGACAATGCCTGCGACTGACATTCAGTCGTTCTTATTACCCTGGAACTTTTCCAGTGATTCTCCCTAGGATCGATTGATACCATCGCATTAAACCTAGTGAAAAGCCCAACATCCATTTAGATCTATCTCATAGATCAAATCCCAGGATTTAGGAGGTATCACTTTGATCCTATATGGAGAATCCATGTGATAAGTGGAGATTGACCGTGCGTAGCATAAGAAACTCTTTTCCTATCAAGAGTATATTGTCCACGTACAATACGAGGATGACCACCTTACTCACTACTACCGTTTTGTATATACAAGGTTCATCTACCATTTTGATGAAGTCAAACACTTTGACTACCACATCAAAACAGACGTTCCAACTCCGCGATGCCTGCTTTATTCTGTAAAGCAACTTGTACATGTTTCCGCTGCTCCCACTGTTTACGAAGCCCTCTGGCTGTGTTCTTATAGACGTTCTCTTCTAAATTATTATTTAGAAAAGTAGTCATGGCACCCAACCACCAGATATCGTAGTCATGGTATGTAGCAATGGCAAGTAGGATCTAGATGGACTTAAGCATAGTCCCTGGAAAAGGTTTCATCATTATCCATGCCTGGTCGATGACGAAAACCTTTAACAAGTCTAGCTTTGAAAGTCTCAATTTTTCCATCTACACCAAGTAATCTTCTCAAGATATACTTGCTCCTGATGGAGATTTAACCCTTCAGATATAGCAACCAAAGTCCATACTTTGTTGGTGTACATGGATTCCATCTCAGATCGCTAAGCATCCAGCCATTCTTACAGAGTCCTTACTCTTGATGGCCTGATCGAAACTAGTTGGGTCATCATCTCATGACGCATTCCTTGCTCCCACTGTCATCGAGAAACCGAAGTATCTCTCTGGCGGATGAGGAACCCTACCAGATCGGCGGAGAGGCTGAGGTCCGTCAGGAACTATTGAATCCTTTGGTTCTGTCAAATCATTAGCTGCAGTTTTGTATAGCTGGAACCTTTCCAATTCTACAGAACTGACCTTGCCTCGATCTTGTCTGAATTTTGCTTTTGACATAGGCCGGAAAATCCCAAATCTTAACTTACTTAAGAGATAGGCTCTTCCCACACCATATCTCATATGGAATGGTAGGCACTGATTTGATTCGAACCCAATTCAATAGGTATGCAGCTTCTCAAGTGCACAACCCCCAAAAAGGAAATAGGTAACTCAGTAATACTCATCATAGAGCACACCATATATAATATGGTGCGATTGCTCCGCCCCGATACACCATTGTGCTCTGGTATATTCTGAGGAGTAACACTGAGAGAGAATCTCATTCTCCTTTAGAATAGCCCAGTAATTCTATGCACAAGTATTCTCCTCCCTGATCTTATCATAGAACATAATACTTATACCCGTATTTTGGTTCTCTACTTCTAACTTATATTCTGTGAATATCTCAAAAGTTTCGGACTTATGTTTCAACAGGAACATATGACTGAATCTTGAGAGATCATCAGAGAATGTAATGAAGTACAAAGAACCGGTCCTGGCATGTGTAGACAGGGGACCTTACATACATCATCATGTATCAGTCCCAAGAGTTCACTAACTCTTCTCTGTTTCCAATAAACAGAGCTATGGTCATCTTATCTTTATGACATGACTGGCAGGTTTCACAAGATGTAAATTCAAACTGATTTAAATATGCATCTAAAATGTAACTTAAGCTAGTCGGGTCGCATTGATATGACCTTGTCTACAATGCCTCAAGAAGGATCCGTTCATTTCTGAACTCTTCCTCTTGTGTGTTTTCTGTATACTAGGAACTGTAGTTTGATTTAGAACGTTAATGCTTTTAGATAACGTGCCTGAACCAATCAACTTTTGAAATGTTCAAAACAATATTCAACAATACAAAATTATATCCTTTCTTTACTAATAAAGAGACTGATATGATTTTGTATATCAGGTTTGGTATCTAATAGCATTTGTTCAGAATCAATGTATTGGTAATACAGGGTGACAGTGACCAACAGACTTGGCTGCAACACTTGCACCATTTTCTGTCTCATGAAACTTATCACCCGTTCTCAGTTCTCTACCTTTGTGTAGCCCATGTAATGGATTACATTTGCAGAATGCTGATCCGGAATCTAATACCTAGGACGTAGAGGACACTGAGAAACAGTTTTTTATAATGAACACACCCGAAGGAGATGCATCATATGCACTTTCTTCGTTTGGGCGGCATAGGAATTCTGGTATTCCCCTATTTCCTGCACGGTCTTATAACAATTATAAGTTGGAGCAGGACCAACGTTCCCCAGCTCAGTATAACAAGCGGGTTCGGTCAATACATCCATATTATTATCTTGATTAAGGCGTGATATCGTCGCTACCTGGAGAGAGAGAGAGAGAGAGAGAAGAAAACACTCTGCGTGCGCTCTTGCAAGATTAGATTGGTTATTTATTTTATCTAATCAGGATGGCTCCCACTGATTTTATCAAATCTTCCTTCAAACCTTAAAAGGAAAGACTAGCCGGGATTAATTACACTCTACAAGTTCGCTAATCTTTCAGCCAGGCCAGTGCCGGTACTTTGACGGAGGTTTCCCGTGCTTTCGCACTGACCTAATTAAAGTAAACCTCGTTTTCCCAGGGACGTAACCCCGTTGACACCTTTCAAGACACCTACTTGATCGGCTAATTGTAAAGTGCAAAACACTCCCAGGAGTAACAATTACTCGCAGTGGGTATCGGGATCCAACTATCATATAGAAGGTATGCAATCTCATTGCAAATTTCAACACTAGAAACTCCTGATAATGGTTTTTACCCCTAGCACTTATGACCTTAACTATGGTCAACAAATCATAAGCGCTAGTCAAGTTCTACCCGTCATTTCGTGATTAATTAGACCCACCCACATGACCCTTAACTAAGGTCAACAAAGTCACGCGACTGTCCTAACTAATCGCATCATATGCGGTGTAGGAAGACATCACTTAGGTACCGTACACTGTGCCTTGACTATGGTCAACAAACACAGCACAAATACTAAGTACTCTACTTCCTAAAATGACGGAGCGTTGCGGATGGTTTTTAAGAAAACCTTTAACGCTTTGAACTTGATCTCGTTGTGGAATCAAATGGTTTTTAAATGGAGTGTTTTTGAAGCTTTTCTAGTTTTGCTAAAGGGGTCACTCCCGGTGACGGGATCGTCGGCCCTTTCCTCATCAAATAAGGTGCAGGATATATCATATATACCGCTGTGCAAAGCAAAAACTATAGAAGCAATCAAAAGGCAAACGGAGAGTTGTAGCATCTGCCAGTTATTGCTAAAGGGGTCACTCCCGGTGAAGGGATCTCGGCCCTTTCCTCGTCGAATGAGGTGCAGGATGTTCTACAAAGAACACCACGATGCAAAGCAAGAACTGTAGCTACCTGTTTTTAAGAAATTCGATTCCACAACATCTTTTAGGTTTATTTTCTTTCATTAATCTCATTAATGAATGTCACATCATTTAAATCCACCTAAACATCACAGATAAATATAACGTACGCTTATGCCATCCGCATTCGCCTCGATGTCCCGTCTGCACCGTTAGGTTAGGTAACTAACGCCAGAGTGAGGAAGGGCTAGCGTGGGTGTAAAACATAAGCAACGTCTATATAATATATCATATATACTATATACAATATCTATCTGAACATATCACATGATCATATCACAGATAATGCAGCAGAAAATATCATATGAAATATTGGATATACTAGGACGTCCGTGTTTTATTTTGAGCCTGTATAAAACACGGATTCCACGGTCGTGATGAATAGCCAATCCCACACCCCTAGACCCCTACGAGAGCGGCAAGCAACCCTACCAATTCTACAGTTAGGAGACCCGGACTCGACTCCTCGAGATGGTCTCCCACTGGACCCTAGAACCCGGTTACTTGTGCTCCCCTCCTTGGGTCTATCCTAATGCGGAAAAGTAAATAATATACAATGGTGATATCATCCGCAACCTGGAAGTGCCCCAATAAAAGAATATTACATACAAGTTTTTTTACATGAATGAAAATGAAACACTCATCTCACATAAAAAAAACCGGCTATTCAAACACGACGATCCAATATAACATATCCAGCAACACATAACATCACATGTCATCAACGTAATTAAATATGCCCATCCCAATTGTCGTTGATATATAGCAACGAAACCGGCAATATCACATATTACACTTACGGTCGCAGAAAAGAAAGTGTAAAACTACAACAGTTGGAA
This sequence comes from Agapanthus africanus, assembly GCA_030015575.1. Lineage (NCBI taxonomy): Eukaryota > Viridiplantae > Streptophyta > Magnoliopsida > Asparagales > Amaryllidaceae > Agapanthus > Agapanthus africanus. The sequence continues at coordinate 37,436,019 of CM057351.1, forward strand.
TCCGCAACCTGCAGAGACATCGCATGCCTAACCAAATGAATTCTTTAGACATCGCATGCCTAACAATTATAAACCCCGCATTTTAGTCTCATTATCGAAAACACTTTTCAATATCAAGTCGGGCAATTCAACAAGATTCTCGACATCCTGAACGAATGCTCGTCGCAAACTTCAGTAGACGGCCGCACTGCCGATACCGTCGACAAATTGCACTAAGGCGGAACACCGCTGCCGCGAGCACCCGAACGGATGCTTTTGGCGACGGGGTTCTCCTACAGTCACTTGGTCGGGGCTATAGGGTGTGGCTATCTATTAAGTTTACCGGCGAGTATCCGCCTACGCAACGTGATTGCGACGGACTTTTGATCACATCAAAATTCCGTGGCAACCGATCAAGTGAGACTAAACTGCTAGATTTATAACATCCAAATCAGTTATCTCATAACTACTTGTGGATTCCAAATATTGTATCACATTCCAGATAAATAGAAAATGTTAAACTTTCTGATCGAACAATCAAACACCCAAGTTTTCCCAAAACAGCTCAACACATGAAATAAGTTTTAAAACATTCACTTCATGCCACAGTACCAACGGTCCAGCCGTAGAAGGGTCAAGCCAACGCCTCACATGTGGCATGCCGTACTGCCCCAAACCCTAAGGTTCAAAGGGCAGTTCAAGACGGTCACATAATCAAATTAAGGTTTGTTGTCTTCTAGAGGATCCATCGCGTTACTTGCACTACTTAGAACGTTATTAAATTACGGAAAAATCCAACAATTGGAAATTTCCCGGCAGGGAAAAAATTGCGTATTTATATCCGGTCGAACTTTTTGACATATTCTAAATTACCCAGAAAAACACATAGACGCAGTTAAAGTTTCCGATCGAATCATCGAATCCCCAAAACACCCCAGATTACTCAACTCTTGAGTGTAAATTAAAACTTCCCAGAAAACAAAGGAAACACCTACTGTTATTACTGTAGAAAATAGAGTCCCCAATCATCACATACGGCCGCGGAACCGCCGCAATAAGTAGGGTTAGGCCGCGGTTCCACGGCACTACTGTAGAGATAGGGTGTCGTTTTCTGCAGTATTTCTTATAATTTCCTTCTCTATTTTCTGAGAATTTTTAATTAGGAAAATTCCACAGTTCCAGAAAATGTACAGAGAGGGGTCAAGTTTAGGGTTTCGGGGTTCGATCGGATTTCTAATATCGTCTACTCATCGCCTAAAGCTCTAGATAGGCTCTGATACCACGGTAGGGTTCCTAGGCACACCCATAAGGTTCTACAACTGATCAACCGTGCCAGATTCAAAAATTTAGGTGCCGAGAAACCCTATGCAAGATCGTTAACTAGAGGATAGGCGAAAACAAATGCAAGTTAACAACATAACTATTAGTGAAAGGGATTACAACTTTGTAGATCCGGTCCTCCACTTCTTTAGCTCCGTGATGACGTCCCTCCGCTGCGATCATCGGGATTCCGGACTCTAGTGATGGTTTCGTCGGAGAAATGATCGGGCTAGGTCGTTGACTTCGATGCCGAAGATGATCTACGTCGAGGCGACTCAAACTCAAGCTCCATCTTCACTAGGTTATGAAACTTGTGAAGATAACACCCTATACAACATGGCAAGTGGTAGAGAATGAAGAAATAGGAAGTGGGTTAACTTTAGAATTGGATTTCTCTCTTGGAATTTTCAAGAAAGCTTTCTTCTCTTCATGAAGAAGAAGAAGAAAGAAAGAAAAAGAATTATATTTGAAAATAATAAATCAAGTGAATATTTATCATAATGCAACCATGGGTGAAGTTAACACATGTAGAGAATAAACTAGGGTTTAGGTGTAATGGTTAGGTTAAGGCATAAAACAAAATGGCTAGACTTTTCAAAGCTTCATGAAGCTTCAAGCATAAAACAAAACAAACCACCATTTTATTTTTTCCAAAATAAATAAAGAAAATAAATAAAACAAATAAAACCTAACCATTAACCTAAACATGGTTTAAAGCATACACACACCCAAGTTTGCATATATCATCAATCATGATACAAACTAGTGCACAAACATATATCATATATACAATGTGCACAATCAAGTGAGATAATCAATCTTAAGTGAACAATACTAGTCAATGTAAAGTAATATATTCAATATATAATTATACATTAAATCATTAAATCAACACTTGATTTAATGATCCGGTCATACTGCATATAACCGACTAATATCAAGTGTATCAATATATTTGATTCGGTAACCCGACTATATCTTATATAACCGTCCGATGATACAAATCACGAGAATAGAATTCAGTATCACATACTGGTATTATTCTCGGTCCCGCACATATCTCATATGCGCTCCTATTTCGTTTCGCTTGAGCCAGAAAACCTCTGTGTAGGGCTCTAAAGACTCATCAATAAGCCGGCAGTAGGTGATGATCATATCAAACACCCATAAGCCGCAAGCGGTCTGCTAAACGTAACGGCCACCCGGATATTGAGCGATCAGAAGATCAACGAGCAAGCCCGCTCACACTCCTGTGAATCCAACCAGTAACACTTACCGTACAGTCCGGTCTGTTCGTCTGATATGTCGCATATCTCGCCTAGGGGTGGTAAACGTCAGACCCAGTAGCTTGATAAGTCATGCCGATGTAAGGTCCATAACATAGAATGAAACTACTGATAACACTTACCAGTAGATCACTGCAACCCTGGCTAGGGATTTCCAGTTATGGCCAATCGAGCATAGCGCAACATCAACCCCCAATACCGGGAGAGACGAATCCCCTCCTATCGCTCATTGCCTCCATATGAATCGGGACTGTACCCAAAAACCACCTGTTTGCACGCCTCAGTAGAGCCATGGTAGGGTGGAAATTAAAGCACAGTGGGAGACACACAAGACTCTATGACGATCTCAGGTCAACAGACTAAGCTGTACCAGTGTCACCAGAGAACTGCCATCTGACGTGAGGTATAATACCATCTGGGAGTTCTCGGCGAGTCCGTTCAGTGTACCCAGTCTCCAATGAGCACCCGCATACCATCTCTGATGTCGAACACCAATGGATATGGGATCATCCATCGCCCATCACATGGGTCGAGAAGATATACGCTAGTCTACTCTGGAATATCTATGCCCCGTCTCGATATTCCCACAACTAGGAACATTAAAGGATGTACTCATAGACTACCCAGACCCCACTAGTATGATCTACATCACAGTCCTGGAAGTCGAGCACATATCCTAAGGGCTTTATCAACAAGTAATAGAGAGACAGCAAGTATACATGTTAAGATAAAGAGTAACCAGATAGCGTACTATCATGTCGAGCAAGAAAGTCCTACCTATTTATGTCCCAACATCCACTACAATATACATCCAATGTACAGTAATGGCCTCTAGGGCATACATATAACTAAAATTATGCTTATTGGATAGTCTTCTTCCAGACCATAGGCAGGTGCCGAACGGTAGGGAAGGAAGAAAACCATTTGGCCTAAAGGGGTGTACAGAAGGTAATGACTAAAGACATATAAAGGGATTTGGAGAGATGGAATAGAAATATACGGTTACAGTTGTGAATCTGATAATGGAAGAGGCATTACTTAGAATACCTGGATACCCCTTCGAAACATTTATATGTTTCAGTTTCACTGTGTATTGTTAAAAGAAAACTGATTTCCAAATTAGTCCTTGCTCCAGGGTATGTATTTACCAGGTTTGATTCTCACATCTGTATGGTTTTACAGATAATGAGTGGGAGTAAGTTATTGGGAATTGGGTGATCATCCTCATTATATCGGGATTCGTTGTAATTGGTGATTTGAGGAAATCGCCTGGGTTGTTTGCCGAACGGCAAATATTTGGTTTTGAATATCCATTGTTGTGCACTAATTTCAAATTGATATATCTGTATGTTTATTTTTATAAAGTGAGATATAACTTTTTGAAATTATGTCTATGACATTTACCTATATCATTGGATGGTTAGGTAAGGAGCATTAAACAGCGGTGTAATTCTTCATAACCATAGTACAGTTTTCAACCTACGATGCACGGGGTTTGAGTTATTTAACTCAGGGGACATATACAGAGTATTTTATGTTGTCCAGTGTCCATTAGGACAGAGGGGTTGGTACTCGTGCTGTATTCTATTTACTTGTGACTTCTCTAGTTCTTAGACATGTGTTTCGTAGAAATGCAAGGTCCAAGTTTTGAGAAGTTATAGGTATAAGAATAAAGTAGAGAACCAGATGTTGCAAGTATCGGGATTCTTCAAGGTGATCGAAGATGTGGATTCTTCAAGGTGATCGAAGATGTAGATTCTTGTGTATGGTATTCAGTTGATAGTAATGGTTTTTGAGAAACTTGTTTCTCTTTCAGGTTACTCATAATTGAAAGCACTCCTAAGTTGAGTAATGCTGATCGGCCTCTCTCCATTTAGTTGACATACACTGGAGACAGCTGCATGATTTGAATCTGGTTCCAATTAAATCAGTGCCTCCGTTTCTATATTGGATATAGAACGGTTCATATCTTAACGATGTTAAGGTATGGGGAGTTGTCTGGCTTATGCTTAAAACCAGACTCTGGATAACTCAAGGCACGTTTCTGTAATGGTTGTTTGTGGGTTTACCCGGGCTATGACGAGGGTTGACTTTCTACCATATGGAAGATCAATAGTGATATTGTTCTTGACTCGCCACAGTTTTAATAAAAGTGGATTTTTTCAGAAAACAGTAGTGGGAGTATGGTAGAACTGGAAGTGATTCCAGAACCGCAAACGATTATTGAAAATTTAATAAGAACCTACAGATTCAATCTGGATTGACATTCGATTGGCCACTCTGCAGACATGGTGGGTAACCTCAGGCACCCGAGAGGTACTCCGGTAGCCTCAAGGACGGTGACAGAGAGGTTCTTGTTTACCCAGACTTGTCATTACTATTGTTCCAGACTGTGAGACCCGGTAGGAGGATGAATATAGCGTCGTTCTGAACTGGCTTTAGAAGTGTACATGTATATTATTCTGCCAGAGGGTTGTCGTAGTCAGTGGGAGCAGCGGAAGTATAGTAGACAGGTAGCTTATGTCTATTTATAGACTAAAGCGGATATAGCGGAGATAGATCATCTATTTCTGATGTGACAGTCATAGGTTTGACTTCATCAGAGGAGGGGATGGATCTGTTAAGAAGGTAGTAGGGTGTGATGTCCTGGTATTTAGATCACATACACAGAGTAGGAAGTGAAATTCCTATACTACGATCGGTTATACTTTGGTTGTCACATAGTGGTTTCTCCACATAGGATATGGATATTATATCAGTTATTCTGGTTACTAGATCTATGATTTTAGATCTAGATTTGGGTAATTTCCCAATCTGGGTACTTAGACAGCATTCTAAAGGTGTTTTAGAATGGACGACTCCTGGCACGGTAGTGTACCTGCAGGTGATAGTCACCCTCTCTAAAGGTGTCTTACAGACTAAAGGGGAGAGGGATGTGCATGATTGGCAGATCACTTGCTTAAGCAATTGAGTCAATCATGAGATGTCAAGTACCACACCAGATGTTGTTTTAGAAATAGATGCAATAAGTTGATATTGATCCAATCCTGGAGAAACATTCGGAAACAGTTTTAGAACATAAGTGGATGTTCTAGGGATTTGATAACAGCAGCATCCTTCGGGAGACAGTTATCATTCCAGGCTTCCAAGGTGACCTGGATGACAGAGTGGCTATCAGAGTTATAGTTTTCCCTCTGACGAGGGGCAGTATTTTGGACAGGTGGTCCAAGCGGATACTGAGGGAGGTGTGGCGCAGGATACTGATTAAATTCAGTTGACGATACAGTCTAAGAAGTTTGGATTTGGAGTTCATTTATGAACTGGGTCCCATCAGATATCCAGACATATTCTAAGACAGGTATTGCTCATTTCGGGAGATGGCTTTCTCCGCGAACTTGAGATAAAGAGAGACATAGAAAGAAATATCAGAGCGGATCCACTAACTGAGTCTATTTCTCGAACGCAATAGTTTCGCAAACGGGCTTTGTGAGACTGATCAGTAGAGGAGTTGGGTGTTCGGTATCACACGGGCTGTAAGTATGCAACATCGCAATAATTAGCCTTGAGTGCAAGTGGGAGATTGTTGGATATAGTGCCCTCAGAGTCAATTATTGGATCGCAGGCACGTGATTGCAATGATTGAGGGAGGACCTATACCGGTAGGACAGTCTTACTTGAGAGGTTTGTATACTATCTGGTTTTGTCTTTATCATCGTGTACATGTTTTAGGTGACATTGTAGTTCACTATTGCATGTTGATAGAGAATAGTATGCTACCATGTTTTGTCTTTATCATCGTGTACTGCTTTAGGTGACCTTACAGGTCGCTATTACACGTTGATAGAGCCCTTAGGATTCTTGCTTGACTACCAGCAGTATGATGGCGATCATATACGTGAGAGTTGGGTAGTCTATAAGCACATCCTTAAAGTGTTCCCTAGTCATGGGAGTTTCGAGAATGGGCATCGATACTCCATTAGTAGACTAGTGTATACAGTCGAGACCCCGATGAGGGGCGGTGGCCGGTCTTACAAGCCATTGGTGTCAGTTGGTTCACCTAAGATGTATACAGGTGCTCATTGGGTTATGAGTACACCGGACAAGACTCGTCGGGAATATGCTAGTTGGTATTATACCTGACGTCAGATAGCAGTTCCCTGGTGACATGTGTATAGGTTAGTTCATCGACCTGAGATCGTCATTTGTCTCATGTGAGTTCCCACTGTAATTTGATTACTACCCTACCACGGCTCAAAGGAGTCATGCAAACAGGTTTTAGTTGGGTACAGTCCCGAGCCACATAGAGGCAGTGAGTGGATCGGTAGGGGTTCGTCTCTCCCGGTATTGGAGGTGAGGTCGCGCTGTGTCTAGGAGAGCCATTACACGAAGTCCTTGGCCAAGGCAGGAGATTTACTGGTAGGTATTCCAGTAGTATCTCAGGGTGTTCTGGGCTACATTCCGACACGACTTGTACCGCTTTTAGGGGTCTGACTTTTACCAACCCCCTAGGCCCAGCATACGATACTCATAGACGAACGAACCGAACTGTACGGATATTGTCACTGACAGGCTCAATAGGGTGTCAGGATGAGTTCGCTCATCGACCTCCCTTTTGGTCAATACCTGGTAGCTCGTTACGTACGGCTAATACCTCTGATGAGCTAGTGGTTACATCCACAGCCAAAGTATTGACAAGTCTTTAGAGTCCCCCACAGACAGTTTCTCAAGTTTCGGGCGAAACGTTGTAGAGGCCGTATGGGTTTATGGCAGGGTTCGAACGTACACGTGCACTTGTGCACGTGTAGTATTTCGGACGGATAATACTAGCGGGTTTTGGTTTAAGCCGGATCCTAGTATTGTACAGTGTAGATTTTGTCTCATTGCATTTGTATTCAGTCGGAATACAAATGCGGGTATGTATATACAGTCGCGGGGTTTTCCTGTAATTTATTACGGGATCATTTTTTTTAAAGTTGCCAGCTTGCATTCCGTTTCGGCCATTTTTCTTTATTCTTTCTTTGGCTGAAAATTGATGGGAGGGGCTTGTTTGTAAAAGTGGCTTTTACAAAATAGAGGATGTTTTTTTTGTGGCACATGGTTGCTTCATGATAGTTCATCATTACATGCTTTATTGTGAGAGGATTGGGTTGGACTTTGGTGTGACATTCTTCATGATGATTCATCATTTTTCTCCCTTGCATTATTCCTTTCCCTCTCTCCTCTTTAGCATGGCCGGCCACTAAACTTGGGGGGCTGTCCAAATTTTTGGTGTGGGTTTTTCATCTCATTTTTTCTCACACAAAAAATTCCATAGCTCCATTTCAAAGTTCATTCCTCCACCTTAACATCCAAATGGCAACTTCAAACAACCCCTCGAGAGATAGCATTCTACACTCAGACTACAACATTCTTGGACACGTCGGCTTGCCAACTTCATGTCCGAGTTGCCTCGGTTCAGAGGTGGGAGCCCGTAAAAAGACTCGGTGATGTGGTGCCTTTTCGACGAGGATATCGAGACCGGAGATGCCGCGTGGAGCTTGGAATGGTGACCGAAGACCGAAGGACATGGATCGCTCGGTATAGCCTCTCTACCCTTTCTATAATTAGCTAGTAGTACGTTAATGGTCCGATCCGGTGTTATAGTCCGCGGTAGCGTCAGTTTCTAGTTTAAGAAAAGTTTTTGTTTCCGCATTTTGGCCTCGGACAGACGGCCGGGGCGCTACTGTAGACTTATATACATTGTTGTATCTAGTACTCTCCATCTACCTTCTTATATTGACTTAGAGACTAGTTGTGAGGACGATGTATATTATTTTGTACTCTGGTGTCGATCTCGTTGTGAGCCGACTTCATTTATGCAGCTTTATCGTTCATGATACTCGTTTTCACTTATATTGTTCATTTCTTCGCTACGGCGTCGTATATTTTTATTATGGTGATTGTTCCGCCGTTGGGCGTGATTGCACCCGTTTGGGATGCTTTATTTTTATTGTATATCATTTTATTCATATATTGTCTTGTACGCGATTTCGGGGCTAGTTTTTACAAAGAAAATGCTGCCAAAATTTTTAAGATAATAACTTGAACTTTAAAGAATTATATTAAATTACTTAAGGTTTTCTAAACGTTTTAACAAATGTTTCTATTAAATTTTTTAACACTCAATACTTTAATGGTTTTGATTTCTGGGTTTCGGCTTACTTAGTCACGTTACGCCTGTAGACGTTATGTGGTTAAGTGCCGGTCACGGGCCAAACTTTGGGTCGTGACAGAACCAGACGGGTAGAAGTATTAAGTCCTTCGATGTGATCGAGGTAGGAAATACTTATGCATGGAGTTCCTGGATTATCAAAAAGAGAATAAAATTCTCTCCCAGCTTACTCTTTCGAGTACACCACAACACAACGGTGTATCGGGGCAGAGGTATCGCACCCTATGAAATATGGTGTGCTCTATGCTTAGTACTGCTGAGTTGCATGTTTCCTTTTGGTGTTATTCACTTTAGAAGCTGCATACCTATTGAATGGGGTTCCATCCAAATCAGTGGCTACCACTCCATATGAGATATGGAATGGGAAGAGACCATATCTTAAACAAGTTAAGATATGGGGTTGTCCGGCCAATGTTGAAAAACAAAATCCGAACAAACTCGAGGCAAGGTCAGTTCTGTGTAAGTTTGTTGGATATCCCAAACATTTGCGAGGGAATATCTTCTACCACACTAAGGAGCAAAAGGTGTTTTGTTTCTCAGCATACCACCTTTTTAGAAAAGGAATTTCTTATGAAGAAATTTATGGTCATGATGTAGAACTGGAAGAAGTTTCAGCTGGATAAACTAACAGCTGATGATTCGTTGAAACCAAAGGATTCAATAGTCTCCGACGAACCTTAGCCTCTCCGCGAATCTGGTAGGGTTCCTCATCCACCTAAGAGATACTACGGTTTTCTCGATGACAGTGGGAGCGAGGATTGCATCATGGTAGATGATGACCCAACTGGGTTCAGGCAGGCCATCACAAGCGGGACTCTGTGACAAGGCCGGATGCTATTCGATCAAAGATGGAATCCATGTACACAAAAAAAGTATGACTTTGAACGTTGCATCTGAGGGGTAAAACCCATCGGGAGCAAATGGATCTTGAGAGAATTCTTGGTGTAAATGGAAAAGTTGAGATTTTCATAGCTAGACTTGTAGTAAAAGGTTCTCGTCATACGACCAAGTGTGGATTATAATGAAACCTTTTCTCCAGTGGCTATGCTTAAGTCCATCAAGATTAAAGCACGCATCGCGGAGTTGGAACATCTGTTTTGATATGGCATTCAAAGAGTTTGATTTCATCAAAAAGGTAGATGAACCTTGTATATACAAGAAGGTTGTAGAGAGTAAGGTTGTCTTCCACGTATTGTAGGTAAATGACATACTCTTGATGGGGAATGGTTTCCTATGCTACACTCGGTCAATCTCCTCTTATCACGAGGATTCTCCAAGGAAAATCTGGATGATATCTACTATATCGTTTGGATTATGATATATGGTGATAGATCTAAGTGGATGTTGGGAGTGTCCCAAATCCAGGTACATTAACACCATACTAAAGGGATTTAGTATGGAGGATTCTAAGCGTGGTGGTTTTCCCACTTACTCAGGAATCACTCTCTCCAAAAAGATGTCTTCCAAGAATGATTTGGAGAGATCTCGCATGCAAAAGATACCCTATGCTTCGACACTAGGCTCTATCATGTATGAGATGTTATGTACCAGGCCAGATGTAGCTAACTCACTAGGTGTAGTGATCAGGAATCAATCGAATCTTGGGAGAATCACTGAACAGCTATGTAGGACATTCTTAAGTACTTGAGAAGCACTAAAGAAATGTTCTTGGGGTTTGGTAACGGCGAACTCAAGTGGGAGTCCTTTACCAATTCGTGCTTCCAGAGTGATAAGGTCGACTGAAAGTCAGTCTCTGGCTTTGTCTTTACTCTCAGTGGAGGGACGGTATGTTGGAAGTGTTCCAAGCTAGATACCATGGCAAACTAGACGATAAAGGCTGAATACATCGCTACCAACGATGCTACCAAAGTGGATGTCTGGATATTTATTGTTCATGAGATGAACATGGTTCCTACTATTGAGCGTCCAATAATTGTTATTATGACAACAATGGAGTTGTGGCTTTGGCCTAGGAACGCCGGTCTCATCAGCGATCCAGACATATTCTGAGGCAAGTATCACCTGATCAGGCAGATAGTTGATCTCCAAGGGATCGAGGTAAGGAGAGTTGACGCGAAGGATAACACGGCGGATCCATTCATAGAGGTCTTTCCCTAAAGAGACTTTTATGGGGCGTTGAGTATGAGATACTACAAAAAATGTCCTTAGTGCAAGTGGGAGATTGTTAGTTATATGTATGCCACAGAGGCCATTATTATAATGTGATGTATATTATAGTGGATGCTTGGACATATATAAGGAGGACTTTCTTGCTCGACATGATAGTATACTATCTGGTTGCTCTTTATCTTAACATGTACACTTATTGTCTCTCTATTACATGTTGATAAAGCCCTTAGGATGAGTACTTGACAACCAGGATTATGATGTAGATCATATTAGTAGGGCAATGGTAGTCGGTAAGTACATCCTTCAAATGTTCCTAGTCATGGGAGTATCGAGACGGGGCATCGATATTCCAGAGTAGACTAGCGTATAAACTTCTCGACCCATATGATGGGCGATGAATGATCCTACATCCATTGGTGTTTGACATCAGAGATGGTATACAGGTGCTCAGTGGTGAATGGGTACAACGAACGGACTCGCCGAGAACTCCTAGATGGTATTACACCTACCGTCAGATAGCAGTTCTCTGGTGACACCGGTTCAGGTTAGTCTGTAGACTCGAGATCGTCATAGAGTCTGTGTGATTCCCACTGTGCTTTGATTTCCACCTTACCACGTGTAAGGCTACACCAGCGCCCCGGCCATCAATCCGTGGCCAAATATGAAACAAAAACTTTTAAAACTTGGCGCTAACGGAACCCTAAACTACGGATCATACCATTAACCCTATACTAGTTCTATTGTAAAGAGTTTAGAGAGGTTATACCGATCGATCCGTGTTCTTCGGTCTTCGACCTCTGTCCATGCTCCTTGCGGCTTCTCCGATCAAGTTCGATCTCCGGTCTCCCTTCGTCGAAGAAGATCCACGTCAAGGGTTCTTTATAGGGGCTCCCGCTTCTGAACCGAAGCAACTCGGACATCAAGTTTGCTAGCCTAGATGCCCAAGATGAAGTAGAGATAGTGTGTGAATACTGTCTCAAAACACCTAATGATTCTCAACACATGAGTGGGATGGGTGGAGGTTGAGGAAGATGCCCATGGGTGAAGAGTGTGAGCTCAAGTTTTTTTTTTGCCAAGTGAAGAAAATGTTGTTGTGAGATAATGTTGTGAGCAACTAAAGAAAAGAGCTCTCAAGAAAAACTTGCTTTTTTTAAAAATGAACTGCCCTCCTCTTTTCTTTTCTCACTACAAAAAATCTCACCACCAAAATATATTGCTCAAAACAAAAAATGAAACAAGCATGGACCATGCCATAATTAATGCACCAAAACAAAACTTGCACTCACACTTTACATCTCAATAATATTAAACATTTAAAATAAATGTTTAAATACAAGAAAAAGAAATGGCATCTTCAAAAGTAATCTTGTAACGGATTACAAGAACACTCCTCATCTGTATATACATACCTGCATCCGTATTCCGACTGAATAAGAATACAACGAGACGAAAGTAATCCAACAATATAATACTAGGATCCGGCTTAAACCAAAGCCCACTAGTATTATCCGTCCGATCATGATCCGTGCACAAGTGCACGTATATGATCAAACCCTGCCATAAAACCATACGGCCTCTACAACGTTTCGCCCGAACTAAGGAAAACTTCTGTGTAGGACTCTAAAGACTCATCAATACGCTGACAGTGGGTTTAACCACAAGCACGTCAGTAACACTAGATGTATGTAACAGCTGCCCAGGTATTGAGCGAAAAGGGAGGTCGACGAGTGAACTCATCCTGAAACCCTATTGAGCCTGATAGTGACAATATCCGTACAGTCCGGTCCGTTCGTCTATAAGTATCGCATATCTAGTCTAGGGGGTGGATAAAGTCAGACCCCTAATAACTTGATATTCAGTCTCGGTATAAAGCTCATCACCACCTGAGAAACTACTGATCCTAGATCAGTAATTCTCGACTGCCTTGGCCAAGAATTTCTGGTGATGGCCACCCGTGCACACCGCGACATCAACCCCCAATACCGGGAGAGACGAATCCTCTGACGATCCGTTTACTGCCTCCATATGGCTCGGGACTGTACCTAACTAAAACCTGTTTGCACGACTCTTTTGAGCCGTAGTAGGGTAGTAATCAAAGCACAGTGGGAACTCATACGAGACAAATGACAATCTCAGGTCGATAAACTAACCTGTATACATGTCACCAGAGAACTGTTATTTTACAATAGGTATAATACCAACTAGCATGTTCCCGGCGAGTCCGTCCGGTATACTCATAACCTAATGAGCACCTGTATACTATCTTAGGTGAACCAACTGACACCAATGGCTTGTGAGACCGGCCATCGTCCCTCGTCAGGGTCTTGATCCGTATACACTAGTCTACTCTCGGAGTATCGATGCCCAGTCTCGAAACTCCCACGACTAGGGACACTTTAAGGATATGCTTATATACTACCCAAATCTCACGTATATGATCGCCATCATACTGCTGGTAGTCAAGCAAGAATCCTATGGGCTCTATCAACATGTAATAGTGATCTGTAATGTCACCAGAAGCATGTACACGATGATAAAGACAAACTAGATAGCATACTATCATCTCGAGTAAGACTGTTCTACCGGTATAGGTCATCCCTCAATCAATGCAATCACGTTCCTGTGATCCAATAATTGACTTGAGGGCACTATAGCCAACAATTTCTCACTTGCACTTATGGCTAAGTATTGCGGTGTCGCATACTCACAGCCCGTGTGATACCGAACACCGAATTCCTCTACTAATCAGTTTCACACAGCTCGTTTGTGAAACTATTATGTTCGAGAAATAGCCTCAGTAAGTGGATCCGCTATGATGTTTCCTTCTATGTATCTCTTTATCTCAAGTTCGCGGAGAAAGACATCTCCCGAAATAAGCAATACCTGTCTTAGTATATGTCTGGATATCTGATAGGACCCAGTTCATAAATGAACTCCAAATCCAGCAAACTTCTTAGACAGTATCGTCAACTGAATTTAATCAGTATCCTGTGCCACGCCTCCCTCAGTATCCGCTTGGACCACCTGTCCAAACTACTGCCCCTTATCAGAGGGAAAAGTATAACTCTGACAGTCACTCTGTCATCCAGGTCACCTTGGAATCCTGGAATGATAACCGTCTCCCAAAGGAGGCCGCCGTTACAAAATCTCTAGAACATCCATTTATGTTCATAAACTGCTTCTAAATATTTTTCCAGGATTGGATTAATATAAAAAACTTATTGCAGCTAGTGCAAAAACAACATCTGGTGTGGTACTTGACATCTTATGATCGACTTAATTTCCTAAGCAAGTGATATGCCAATCATGCACATCCCTCTTCCCTTTAGTCTGTAAGACACCTTTAGAGAGGGTGACTCCATCACCTGCAAGTACACCACCATGCCAGGAGTCGTCCATTCTAAAATACCTTTAGAATACTGTCTAAGTACCCAGATTGGTAAACTGCCCAAATTTAGATCTAAAACCATGGATCTAGTAACCAGAATGCCTAATATAATATCCATATCCTATGTGGAGAAACCACTTTGTGACAACTACAGTATAACCAATCGTAGTATAGGAATTTCACTTCCTACAATGTGAATGTCATCCAAATACCAGGACATCACACCCTACTACCTTCTTAAAGGATTCATCTCCTATTCTGATGAAGTCAAAACCCATGACTTTCACATCAAAAATAGTTGATCTATCTCCGCTATATCTGCTTTTGTCTATGAATAGACACAAGCTACTTGTCCACTACGCTTCCGCTGCTCCCACTGACCATAACAATCCTCTGGCAGAGTCATATACACGTGCACTTTTAAAGCTAGTTTAGAACGATGCTATATTCATCCTCCTGCCGGGTCTCACATTCTAGAACAACAGCAATGGCAAGTATGGGTAAACAAGAACCTCCCTATCACCGTCTTTGAGGATACCGAAGTACCTCTCGGGCGCCTGAGGTTACCCACCATACCTGCGGAGTAGCTAATGGAATGTCAATCTTGATTGAATCTTTAGGTTCTATTAAATTTTCAGTAATCGTTTGCGGTTCTGGAATTACTTCCAGTTCTACCATACTCCCGCTACTATTTTCTGAAAAAATCCATTTTACTAAAACTATGGCGAGTCAAGAACAATATCACTATTGATCTTCAAAATGGTAGAAAGTTAACCCTCATCATAGCCTGGGTTAACCCACAAACTGCCATTACTGAAGCGTGCCTTGAGTTATCCAGAGTCTGGTTTTAAGTATAAGCCGGACAACTCCATATACCTTAACATCGTTAAGATATGAACCATTCTATATATAATATAGAAACAGAGGCACTGATTTAATCGGAACCAGATTCAAATCATCCAGCTGTCTCCAGTGCATGTCAACTAAATAGAGAGAGGCCGATCAGCATTACTCAACTTAGGAGTGCATCCAAATATGAGTAACTTGAAAGAGAAGCAAGTTATCAAAATCATTACTAACAGCTGAATACCAACCATAAGTATCTACATCTTCGATCACCTTGAAGAATCCTGATACTTGCAACACCTGGTTCTCTACTTTATTCTTATACCTATAACTTCTCAAAACTTGGACCTTGTATTTCTACGAAATACTTGTCTAAAACTAGAGAAATCATAAGTAAACAGAATATAGTATGAGGACAAATTCCTTTGTTCTAATGGACACTGTACAACATACAATACTTTGTATAAGTCCCCTGAGTTAAATAACACAAACCCTGTGCGTCGTAGGTTGAAAACTGTACTATGGTTAAGAAGAATTACACCGCTGTTTAATGCTCCTTACCTAACCATCAACTGATATAGGTAAATGTCATGGACATAATTTCAAAAAGTTATATCTCACTTTATAAAATAAACGTACAGATATATCAGTTTGAAATTGGTGCATAACAACGGATATTCAAAACCAAATATTTGCCGTCAGGCAAAAACCCCAGGCGATTTCTTCAAATATCACCAATTACAACGAATTCCGATATAATGAGGATATAATCACCTAATTCCCAATAACTTACTCCCACTCACCTTCTGTAAAACCATACAGATGTGAGAATCAAACCTGGTAAATACATACCCTGAAGTAAGGATCTAATTAGGAAATCAATTTTCTATTAACAACGTTTAGTGAAACTGAAACATGAAAATGTTTCGAAGGGGTAGCTGGGTTTTCCTAGTAATGCCTCTTCCATTATCCAGATTCATGACTATAACCTTATATTTCCTTACCATCTCTCCAAATCCCTTTATTTGTCTTTACTCATTACCTTCTGTAGACCATCGTTAGGCTAAATGATTTTCTTCCTTCCCTACCGTTCGGCACCAGCCTATGGTTTGGAAGAAGACTATCCAATAAGCGTAATAGGTGTACTGTCCTAATCCCAAGAGCACTCGCAACCTGAGAGAAGATAAAGATAAAAGACAACAGAATAAACCTTATTCTGTTCTCCTGAACCAGAATCCATCCTCGAACTGGAACAAGTTCCTCCGAGTTGGTATGTAACTATACGACGGATTATCCAATGACTGTGGATCTTCGTAGTGATATGGGGTGTTTTGGAGAAATTCAAAGGTGAAGTAGGAGTGGCGATGGAATACGTGGTTTGGTCATGAATGATAGCAGACGCAATTTACTTTAACCTCTTTCTAATCCCTTTATTGTCTTTACTTATTACTTTCTGTACACCACACTTAGGCAAATTGGTTTTCTTCATTTCCCACCTTTCGGCACCTGCCTATGGTTTGGAAGAAGATTATCCAATAAGCGTAATAGGTGTACCCTCTCCTAATCTTAGGAGCCTTCACAACCTGAGAGAAGGTAAAAGGAAAAGACAACTGAATAGTCCTATTCAATTTCTCCAGAACCGTAAACCATCCTCGAATCCAAAACAATTTTCTTCGAGTTCGTATGTAACTATACGATGGTCATATCCAACAAATGTGGATCTTCGTAGTGATACGAAATGTTCCGGAGAAAAGGCTAAGGGTAAAAGTAGGAGTAGCAATGAGGTATGCAACTCTGACAATCCAAAAGTCAATGTGTTTTAAGAAGGTCCGGTTAACTAGGTTACTGAGTTATAGTCTAGGGTCGGGCCATGGTCGCTGCCAAAGAAAGAGAGAAAGAAACACTCAGCGTGCACTCTAACCTAGATCAGAATGGTCAATCACTTTATCTAATCAGGATGTCTCCCACTGTATCCTTAAATTCTCTTCCAAACCCAAAAGATGAATTAGTCGGGATCATCTAAAATCACCCGAGGAGTAAACCAACTCATCAGTGGGAATCGGGATCCAACTATCATCGTATGATAACTTGATGGAATCTACTCAAGTCACCACACTCCAGAAGGTATGTGTATGCCTGGCAAGTTTCAGTTTCTTTAGAAACTCCCGATGCGATTTTTACCCTTAGGACCCAAGTGACCTTGACTGAGCCAACATATCAAAGGATCCTAGTCAAGTTCAACCCGTCATTATCTTGATTGCATTAGACCCACCCGCACGAGTCCTTGACTGAGCCAAAATGACCGCGTGGCTGTCCTAACCAATCGCATATCCATGCAATAGAAAAACACTACATAGCTACCGAACACTACGTCTCGGCTAAGCACGACATACGCCGCACGAATACTAAGCAATACTAATCTGAAATGAAGGAGGGCTATGGCTGGTTTTTGGCGAAAAACATTTAACGTAATGAACTTGATATCGTTGAAGGAATCCAAGTGGTTTTTACAAATATATTGTAGCGAAAACTTTTGCTAAAGAGGTAACTCCCGGTGAAGGGATCTTGGCTCTTTCGTCGTCGAATGAGGTCCAGGATATTCCAAACTAAATACCACGACACAAATCCAAAAGTAATGGACTATAGTGAAGTTATTACCCTGACGTAAACTTCTTCTCAAGGGGTCACTCCCGATGAAGGGATCTCGGCCCTTGCCTCGTCGAATGAGGTGTTGGATATTCATAACCGAATACCGCTGTGCAAAACAAAAGAAAACGTCCTTATAATAACAGCTTTTGAAATTTTTTTTCAACAACATCGAATAGGTCTGTTTTTCTTACATTGATCTGAATCAACACAGTCCCATCAATTAATCACACCAGAAAAAAACGAAAATATGATGTACGTATATGCCATCCGCATTCGCCACTGGGCCCTGTCATCACCAGTTAGGTTACTTAACTAACGACAGAGCGGGGACTGGAATAGTGCGGGTGTAAAACATATACAACATCTACTAGTATATATATAGCAATATATAATAATCGCTCCAGATATGATAAATGAAACATCACAGACAAGCGATAAGCATCACAGAACAATACAGATAATCTGGGAGCCCGGGTTTCCTTTGAGCCACAAGTGAAACCCGACTTTCCCCGGGTCGTGTGGATAGCCTGTGCAATGAAAACCTAGACCACTATGAGCGCGGCAAGTTACCCGCAAAACCAGAAGCGAGGCAGTCCCCTTCATCAAAGTGAATGGGCCACCCGGCACTTCACGGAATCCGGTAACTTGAGCACCCCTTCTTGGGTCAACCTGTACCCCCTACGAGTGCGGCGAATAGCCCGCCAATTCTAGAGTGAGGCCCCCTCCTTCTCAACGCCATGAGATGCGGACCCATTGCCCTCCAGAACCCGGCTATCCGTGCACTCCATCGCGTGGTAATCATAGTACAGAAAAAAAAATATGTACAACGGTGACCCGGTCGTGCCACAAAAGAATAATATACAAACAGACAGTGACGGCAGTCCACATGTCGGACGCTCGCCCCGCAATATCAAATGTACAAATAAAACTAAACTGTACTATCATTGCATACAAACCATCCACCTTGACGATTCCTCAACAAACACAGCACAACACAGAACATCAACGGGAATCTCACGTTCGCAAACCCCTCTAAAAGAACTATAGCAATTAGACAAGTTGTACCGCTCTAATGACATTCACGGTCGCAGATAGTAATGTAAGTACTGTAAACTATAAACAATGTTAGAAAATATCGAGTTCAAAATAACCCCGAATAGCCCCCAAACACCTAGATAAAACCATATCAAAACTGGGCTAAACTAGCAATACCACTGAACCAATATTCCAGATACCAGACCAGAACCCAAATACGAAGTCCAAACACAGAAGAATGGCCGGCCTGGCCAAATTTTTGAGCAATGTGCTCGGTTTTTGCAAGGTGGAATTGGTTCGTATTTGGGGTGTAGCCTAGTGGTCATGTTATTAGTCTTCTGCGGTTACTAAAAAATTTTTAGAAGACCATATAAAATTTGATAGAAACTGGAATATCGTTGGGTTGATTTGGAGTTGTTTCGGTTTTGATACTTTAACATTGTCTAAACCAACTAGTATGCGGTTAATGGGTTGGCTCTGATACCATGTAAGGTTATGGCAGTGCCCCGGCCATCCATCCGTGACCAAATGCGGAACAAAAATTTATAAAACTTGGCTCTACCCTAACCAATTACCCGGATCTACCATTAACCCTAAACTAGCAATCTATAAACTAGGAGTTTAGAATGGTTATACCGATCGATCCGTGTTCTTCGGTCTTCAACCATCATTCCAAACTTCTAGGGGCTTCCTTGATCAAGTTTGATCTCTGGTCTCCCTTCGTCGAAGAAGAACCGCGTCGAGGGTTCTTTATACGGGCTCCCACCTATAAACCGAAGCAACTCGGACATCAAGTTTGCTAGCCTAGATACCCAAGATGAAGTAGAGATAGTGTGTGAATACTTTGTCTCAAAACACCCAATAATTCTCAACACATGAGAGGGATCGGTGGAGGTTGAAGATGATGCCCATGGGTGAAGAGTGTGAACTCAAGTGTTTTTTTGCCAAGTGAAGAAAATGTTGTGAGATAATGTTGTGAGCAACTAAAGAAAAGAGCTCTCAAGAAAAGCTTGCTTTTTTTAAAACTGAACTGCCCTCCACTTTTCTTTTCTCACTACAAAAAATCTCACCACCAAAATATCTTGCACAAAACAAAAATGAAACAAGCATGGTCCATGCCACAATTAATGCACCAAAACAAAACTTGCACTCACACTTTACATCTCAATAATATTAAACATTTAAACTAAATGTTTAAATCCAAGAAAAAGAAATGGCATCTTCAAAAGTAATCTTGTAACAGATTACAAGAATACCCCTCATCTGTATATACATACCTGCATCCGTATTCCGACTGAATACGAACACAACGAGATGAAAGTAATCTAACAATATAATACTAGGATCCGGCTTAAACAAAAGCCCGCTAGTATTATCCGTCCGATCATGATCCGTGCACAAGTGCATGTATATGATCGATCCCTGCCATAAAACCATACGGCCTCTATGACGTTTCGCCCGAACTAGGGAAACCTTCTGTGTAGGACTCTAAAGACTCATCAATATGCTGGCAGTGGGTTTAACCATAAGCACGTCAGTGGCACTAGCTGTACGTAACGGTTTCCCAAGTATTGAACGAAAAGGGAGGCCGACGAGCGAACTCATCCTGAAACCCTACTGAGCCTGACAGTGACAATATCCGTATAGTCCGGTTCATTCGTCTATGAGTATCGCATATCGAGTTTAGGGAGGTGGATAAAATCAGACCCCTAATAACTTGATATTTTGTGTCGGTATGAAGCCCATCACCACCTGAGAAACTACTGATCCTAGATCAGTAACTCTCGACTACCTTGGCCATGGATTTCTGGTGATGGACACCCGTGCACACCGCGACATCAACCCCCAATATCGGGAGAGACGAATCCCCTGACGATCCGCTCACTGCCTCCATGTGGCTCGGGACTGTACCCAACTAAAGCCTGTTTACAGGACTCTTTTGAGCCGTGGTGGGGTAGTAATCAAAGCACAGTGAGAACTCACACAAGACAAATGATGATCTCAGGTCGATAGACTAACCTGTACACATGTCACCAGAGAACTGCTATCTGACAATAGGTATAATACCAACTAGCATGTTCCCGGCGAGTCCGTCCGGTGTACTCATAACCCAATGAGCACCTGTATACTATCTTATGTGAACCAACTGACACCAATGGCTTATGAGACCGGCCATCGCCCCTCGTCGGGATGTCGATCCATATACACTAGTCTACTCTCAGAGTATCGATGCCCAGTCTCGAAACTCCTACGACTATGGACACTTTAAGGATGTGCTTATAGACTACCCAACTCTCACGTATATGATCGCCATCATACTGCTGGTAGTCAAGCAAGAATCCTATGGGCTCTATCAACGTGTAATAGTGATCTGTAATGTCACCTGAAGCATGTACACGATGATAAAGACAAACCAGATAGTATACTATCATCTCGAGTAAGACTGTTCTACCGGTATAGGTCCTCCCTCAATCATTGCAGTCACGTGCCTGTGATCCAATAATTGACTTAAGGGCACTATAACCAACACTACGTTCAAGAGATCATACAAAACGGTGGTTTTTGGGTACAGTCCTGAGTCACATGGAGGCAATGAGCGATAGGAGGGGATTTCGTCTTTCCCAGTTTTGGGGGTTGATGTTGCGCTATGCTCGATTGGCCATAATAGGAAATCCCTGGCCAGGGTTGCTGAGATTTACTGGTAAGTGTTATCAGTAGTTTCTCAAATCGTTATGGGCCTCATATCGGCATGACTTATCGGGGCTATTGGGGTCTGACGTTTACCACCCCCAGGCTGAGATATGCGACATATCAGACGAAGAGACCTGACTGTATGGTAGTGTTACTGATTGGATTCGCAGGAGTATGAGAAGGCTTGCTTGTTGATCTTCTGATCGATCAATACCCGGGTGGCCGTTACGTTTAGCAGACCGCTTGCGGTTTGTGGGAGACTGATATGATCACCACCTACTGCCGGCGTATTGACGAATCTTTAGAGTCCTACACAGAGCTTTCCTGGCTGAGGAGAAACGAAGTAGGAGCACATACGTGATATGTGTGGGACCGAGATTAATACGTGTATGTGATACCGTATTCTATTCTCGCGATATGTGATATCGGTCGGTTATATATGATATAGTCGAGTTGTCGAATCAAGTGTTGATTCGATATGTTGATACATTTGATATTAGTCGGTTGTATGTGATATAACCGGATTATTAAATCAAGTGTTGATTTAATAATTTAATGTATAATTATATATTTGATATTTTAATTTACATTAACTAATATTAGCTCACTTAAGATTTCTTTTTCTCACTTGTGTACACATAGTATATATGTGAAATATATTAATGTATATTCTTTTGTATCATGCTAGATGATACATGAGACATGGGTGCATGAGAATCACACCATGCTTAATATAATGAAAGGTTTTATTATTTAAAGTAATTCAAAATTGAGTGGAAATTAGTCATGGTTGATGCTTAGTGGAAGCTTGTAGAATCATTGACTAAATCCACCAATTTTCTTTTACTTAAGATATTTATTAACCTAACCATTATGATTAGCCATGGTTTAGTCTCTACATGAGTTAGTATATGATATTAACTCACCCATGGTTCCCATTCTATACTTGATTTTTCCATGGTTGCTTTTCTTCATCTCCTTCCTTAAGCTCTCTAGTTTTTTGGGAGGTGAAGAAAATGAGTGAGAAAAATATTTCTAAAGTGGGAAAAATTCTAAATTCATCATCCTCTACTAGATTAGCCATTTAGTTTAGAGTGTTTGCTTCACTAATTCCATATTAGTGAAGAGATAGCTTGGGTTAATGTCTCCTCGACGTAGATCATTTTCGGCCTCGAAGACTTCAAGCAAGTTTGTCCCTTTCATTTTGTGGAGCCTTTTTAGAGTCCGGGAGTTCACTACTTGGAGCGAAGGGACTACTACACGAAACTCTTGAAGTGAAGGACCAGGCTACAAAGGTTATATTCCTTGTTCACTTTGATGTAAAGATGTTTACATTCTAGTTTCGTCTAATTCTCTAGTTAAGATTCTAGGTTAGGGTTCTTTAGTGCGCCATTGTTTTTGAAAACGGTATGGTCGATGCCTCCCGAAACCCAGCGGCGACCCTAGGAAACCCTACAGTGGTATCAGACCCATTTTAGAGAATTAGACGATATTTGTGGAATTACGAAACCGAAACAACTCCGAAACACTCAAAACAATAACCTAGTTTCTGTCGAAATTTTTAAGTTGTCTAAAATTTTTTTAATCAATTGCAGAATGTTATATGAGATGTAACATGAACACCACAGAAATTTGAGCCCTCCTCTCCGGAGTTTGGCCGGCGACATGAGATAAAATTCCGGCATCACCGGATTTTTGAAAGCTGTAATTGGTAAAGGACTAGACCTTAAGGTCTCCATTACTGTATACTAAGAACATCTCCTTAGTCCTTCTCAGGTACTTGAGAATGTTCTTAACAGCCGTCCAATGATTCTCACCCGGGTTTGACTGATACCGGCTCACCATGCTAAGTGCGTAAGCTATATCTGGTCTAGTACATAGCATCGCATACATTATAGATCCTACCACCGAAACGTAGGGTATAGTGCTCATGCGAACCCTCTCCTCATCAGTCTTGGGAGACATCTCTTTGTAGAGGGTGATTCTATGTAATGTTGGTGTAGGGTTCCTAGGCACACTCATGAGGTTCCACAAGGCATCAACCATGCCAAAATCAAATTTTTATGTGCCGAGAAACCCAATGCAAAATCGTTAACTAGAGATAAGGCGAAACTACAAGCAAGCAAACTACTTTGCTACAAAGTGAAAGGGATTACAACCATTGTAGATCCGCTCCTCCACTTCTAAAGCTCCGTGTTGACGTCCCTCCGCTGCGATCATCGGGATCCCGGACTGTAGCGATGGTTTCATCGGAGAAATAAGCGGGCTAGGTCGTTGACTTCGATGCCGAAGATGATCTAAGTCGAGGCGACTCAAACTCAAGCTCCATCTTCACTAGGTCATGAACTTTGTGAAGATAACACACTCTACTACATGGCAAGTGGTAGAGGATGAAGAAATAGGAAGTGGGTTCACTTTGGATTTGGATTTCTCACTTGATTTCATCACTTGGAATTTTCAAGAAAGCTTTCTTCACTTCATGAAGAAGAAGAAGAAGAAAAGAAAATGAATTATTTTTTAAAAAATAAAATTCAAGTGAGGACTTATCATTTAGCAACCATGGGTGAGTAAACTCATGTAGAGAATAAACTAGGGTTTAGGTTGAAGCTTCAAGCATAAAACAAAGAAAACCACCATTTTATTTTTGCCAAAAATAAATAAATAAAATAAATAAATAAGTTAAAACCCTAACCATTAACCTAAACATGGTTTAAAGCATACACACACCCAAGTTTGCATGTATCATCAAACATAATACAAACTAGTGCACAAACATATATCATATATACAATGTGCACAATCTAGTGAGAAAAATAATCTTAAGTGAACCAATACTAGTTAATGTAAAGTAATATATCAAATATATAATAATACATTAAATTATTAAATCAACACTTGATTTAACGATCCGGTCATAACCGACTAATATCATGTGTATCAATATATCGAATCAACATTAGATTGGGTAACCCGGCTATATCTTATATAACCGTCCGATGATACAAATCGCAAGAATAGAATTCAGTATCACATACTGGCATTATTCTCGGTCCCGCACATATCTCATATGCGCTCCTATTTCGTTTCGCTTGAGCCAGGAAATCTCTGTGTATGACTCTAAAGACTCGTCAATACGCCGGCAGTAGGTGATGATCATATCAAACACCCACAAGCCGCAAGCGGTCCGCCAAACGTAACGGCCACCGGGGTATTGAGCGATCAGAAGATCAACGAGCAAGCCCGCTCACACTCCTGTGAATCCAACCAGTAACACTTACCGTACAGTCCGGTCTGTTCGTCTGATGTGTCGCATATCTCGCTTAGGGGTGGTAAACGTCAGACCCCAGTAGCTTGATAAGTCATGCTGATGTAAGGTCCATAGCAAGCATGAAACTACTGATAACACTTACCAGTAAATCAGTGCAACCCTGGCCAGGGATTTTCAGTTATGGCCAGTCGAGCATAGTGTTGGATATATGTATGCCCTAGAGGCCATTATATGATAGTGGATGTATCAATACATGTATATATATATATATATATATATATATATATATATATTCAGTATGCATTCTTGCTCGACATGATAGTATGCTATCTGGTTCTTCTTTATCTGACATGTTGATTTGATCATGCTTTTATTCATTCATACATGCTGATAAAGCCCAGAGGATATCGGCTTGACTACTCTGATTATGATGGAGATCATACTAGTGGGCATCTGTAGTCTATAAGCATATCCTGAAAAGTCCCTAGTTGTAGGTATATCGAGACGGGGCATTGATATACCAGAGTAGACTAGCGTATATGATACTAGACCTATACGATGGGTGATGAATGTTGCCACATTCATCGATGTTTGACATCAAGATCATATACGGGTGCTCAGTGGTGACTGGGTACACTGGACGGACTCACCGAGAACTCCTATATGGAATTATATCAACCGTCGGATAACAGTTCTCAGGTGACACTGGTACAGGTTAGTCTGTAGACCCGAGATCATCATAGAGTCTTGTGTGTTCTCCCACTGTACTTTGATTGCCACCCTACCACGGCTCAACTGAGTCGTGCAAACAGGTGGCCGTTGGGCACAGTCCCGAGACACACGAAGGCGATGAGCGATAGGAGGGGTTTCGTCTCTCCCGGTATTGGGAGTTGATGCTGTGCTGTGCCCGACTGGTTATATCAGTAAGTCCCTGGTCAGGGCTGCTGAGATTTGCTGATAAGTGTTATCAGTAGTTTCTCGATCTGTTATAGACCATTCACCGGCACGACTTATTGAGTTATTGGGGTCGACGTGACCATCCCTAGGCTTGATATGCAACATATCTGATGAAGAGACCGGACTGTACGGTAGTGTTGCCGGATGGCTCGACGGGTGTTGTAGCAGGTTCGCTTGTTTTCTTCTGATCGCTCAATACCCGGGTGGCCGTTACATTTAGCTGACCGTTTGCGGCTTGGGGTGCTTGATATGATCATCACCCACTGCCGGCGTATTGACGAGTCTTAGAGTCCCACAAAGGAGTTACCTAGTCCAGACGAAACGTTGTGGTGCGCGTATACGATATGCGCATAGACCCGATTAAAATGCGCGTATGGGATACCGTATATTGATCGGGCGGCTTGCTTTTGGTGGGGTCATATGTGATATGGCCGGATTGATAAATCCAGTGTTGATTTATCATTTAACCATTAGTTTTCTCACTTGAAACCTTTTCTTGTTCATGATGGATGTATGCATGCATGTATGCTATCTTTCTTTTAGTTTCATGCACATATGGATGTGCATACATACATGCATACATACACCATCTATCATGGTTGATTACACATGTAAAATGGTGGCAATATAAGACTCACACCATGGATAAATATATGGATTATTATTTGATTTTGTGTTTAAAACAAAATGGAAAAGGAAAGGATAATTCTTGACTTGTTTCTACACTCTTCTTAACCTAACCATCCTCACCTACCCTTAACCTTGGATTAAACTTTCCTTCTATGTTTTAAACTCTAATTAAATAATAACTCAAACATTTAACCATGGTTTGAGATGAGAAGAAATAAAATATATATAGATATATTTCATTTCTTTTCTAAGGTTAATCTTTTCTCTTCTTCAAAAGAAAAGCCATCATCTTCCTCCACCTTCTTCTATTTGCTCTCTAGTTTCTTCTAGTGAGAAAAATACACATCAAGAAAGTTTTTTGAAGTGAGAATTAGAACCACAACATCATTCTTCACAAGTTTAGCCCACTTGTGTAGAGTGTTATCTTCATTTCTCCTCTTGAAAAGTGAAGTTGCAAGCTTGGACTAGGAGCTTCGGGTGGATCGTCGTGGACGCTAGAAGACTTCAAGAGAACCTTCCTCCAACACTCAAGAGGCCTAAAAGTCCAGCGAAGGGAGCTACAAAGGTTGTAGTCTTGAAACCCTAGCTTTTGTCGTTTGTAAAATCATGAAACCCTAATTTTCTAGGATAAGATCCTTTGTATGCTTACTTAGCACCATAAAAACTTGAACTTTATGACATGTGATGCTTCCAAACTCTACATAGGGTGCTATGTAAACCTAACATTGGTATCAGAGCCGACCTAGAACATTAGGCGACACTTTTACGAAGTAAAAATCCCGATCGGATCAAAATACGACTTTTCGAAACCTTCTCTGGAAAAATTTTAAAATCTGACATTTTTCAGAATTAAAAATACTTAAAAAATACAGCAGGAAAAACTAAGAAACACTGTGAAATTCGAAGCTCTGATCCGTACAAACCGCCGCGGAACAGCGGCAATTACTTGCTTAGGCCGCGGTTCCGCGGTCGTACAGAGGGATCATTGATTCAAATTTGCACTGTAATTCTTATAACTGCTTGTATAGTGTTTTAGGTATGTTTAATCTGAATATAGTACTGTAGTTTCTGGAGATGGCTTTGGACTCGTCGATTCGATCGGAATTTTCATTTCGTTGCTTTTCCGGGTAAACTAGAAAGTATTGATGTGTTTAAACGAGTATCATTTGCTCACTATTCACGGGGTTTAAATATTTTGGAGATACGTGCAAGTCTTTTTGTGGTGGTCCCTCTAGAAGACAACAAACCTTAACTCGATTATGTGACCATCTTGAACTGCCCTTTGAAGCTTAGGGTTTGGGGCAGTACGGCGTGCCACATGTGAGGCGTTGGCTTGACCCTTCTATGGCTGGACCGCTACTACTGTGTCACACTCCGGGTTTTTGAACTCTGCTCAAGTGTTGAGCTTTAGTGAATCTTGGGTATTTGATCGTTCGTTCAAAAATTTTAATACTGTCTGTTTATCTGGAATGTGATACAATATGTGGAATTCATACAGTTTAGGCATGAAATACGAAATATGTGATATTTCGTATTTATGATGTCTAAAGAGAATGTGGATTCCAAATACTGTAGTTTTACACTTTCTTTTCTGTGACCGTAAGTGTAGTATGTTCGATATCGCCGGTTTCGTTGCTATACATCAACGACAATTGGGGTATGCATACTTACTTACGTTGATGATATGAGATATTATGTGTTGCTGAGATGTGATGTGCAGGATTGTCGCGATTGAATAGCCTGGGGGTTTTATGTGAGATGAGAGTTTTATATTTTCATTCATGTAAATTCAAATGTAATGTAATATTCTTTTATTTGGGGCACTTCCGGGTTGAGATTGTGTCACCAGTGTTTTATATTATTTACTTTTCCGCATTAGGATGGACCCAAGGAGGGGAGCACAGGTGACCGGGTTCTGGGGTTCAGTAGGAGGCCATCTCGAGGAGTCGAGACCGGGTCTCCTAAACTCCAGAATTGGTAGGGTCGCTTGCCGCTCTCGTAGGGGTCCAGGGTGTGGACTTGGCTATTCATCGCGACTGTGGAATCCGTATTTTCTATTCTGGCTAAATACTAAATATGGACGTCCTAGTATATCCCACATTATATCTATGTTTCTGCTGCCTGTGTTCTGTGATATCTGAGACGAATGACATATTATATATATGATATATAGTAGACGTTGCTTATGTTTTACACCCGCGCTAGTCCCGTCCCGGTATGCCGTTAGTTAAGTAACCTAACGGTGCATAACAGAACATTGCGGCGAATGCGGATGGCATAAGCGTACGTGTTATTTTCGTTTCTTTTCTGTGATTGGCTTAAGGACTTAAATGATGGGATTACATTAATGTGATTAATGTAAAGAAAATAAACCTAAAAAGATGTTGTAGAATCGGATTTAAAAACACTCGACTATTTATGAAAAAGCTACATTTCAAAACTGCGGAGCTTAAGCCACTCCTTTTGAAAACTATTTGATTCTATAACGATATCAAGTTCAAAGCGTTAAAGATTTTCTTAAAAATCATCCGCAGCCCTCCGTCATTTTAGAAAGTAGAGTACTTAGTATTCGTGCTACGTTTGTTGACTATAGTTAAGGCGTAGTGTACGATAGCTAAGTGATGTCTTCCTACATTGCATATGATGCAGATTAATTAGGACATTCTTATGACTCTGTTGACCATAGTTAAGGGTCATATGAGTGGGTCTAATTAATCAAGAAATGACGGGTAGAACTTGACTGGTACTTATGATTTGTTGACCTTAGTTAAGGTCATAAGTACTAGGGGTAAAAACAACATCGGGAATTTCAATAGTGGAAATTTGCAATGAGATTGCATACCTTCCATGTGATGGTTGGATCCCGATCCCACTGTGGGCAATAGTTGCTCCTAGGAGAGTTTTACAGTTTACAATTAGCTAACTCATTAGGTGTCTAGAAAGGTGTTAACGGGGCTCCGCCTATGGAAAAACGAGGTTTACTCTAATTAGGTCCGTGCGAAAGCACGGGGAACCTCCCTCAAGTACCGACACTGGCCTAGCTGAACGGTTAGCGAAGTTGTAGACTGTAATTAATCCTGGCTAGTTTTTATTTTTAAGGTTTGAAAGAAAAACTCAATAAAAGTAGTGGGAAACATCGATTAGATAAGATAATAACCAATCTGATCTATGCAAGAGCTTTTGCTGAGTGTATTCTTTTCTCTCTCTTAATGGCAGATACCCATGACTGGACTCAAGCTTCTACTAGATAAAAACAAACTGAATGGGACCAATTATAAAGACTGGCTGAGGAATCTGAAAATAGCCTTGACTTATGATAAAGTATCATATGTCCTCACGGCTTCAGCCCCGCCCGTCCCAGGTCCAAAATCCTCAGTTGCGGACATTGAAGTCCGCAAGACATGGGACGCTGACTGTGCCACGGCAAAATGCCTCACGCTTGCATCGATGGATAACACACATCAAAAGCAGCACGAGGATATGGACATTCACGGTATATTGCTCTATACAAAGGAGTTATATGGAGAGCAATCCCGCGTATTACGATATGAAGCATCAAAGAAATTGTTTCAGATGCGAATGGCCCCTGGCACACCAGTAGGAGACCATGTTCTGAAGATGATAGCTCTTATAGAAGAGCTTGAGGACCTAGGATGGACGATGGACAATGAACAATATATAGATATTATTCTGCAGTCCCTCCCCTCCACCTTTGCTCAATTCATAGTGAACTTCAACATGCACGGCATGGAGAAGGAACTCCCTGAACTCCTTAACATGTTAAGGAGTGCAGAGAGCACTATGAAGTCAGTAAAAACTCCCGTTATGACTGTTGGACAGTCTTCCTCTTCTCGCCCGAAAGCTAAGGCCAAGGGAAAGAAAAAGAAGAAGCCCACCAATCCTAAGGGTGGAGTTAAAAAGGTGAAGGGAAAAGAAAAGTCCAAAGCTGGAGACTCGGGGAAAGGCGAATGTTTTCATTGCCACAAGACAGGACATTGGAAGCGCAACTGCACAGAGTACTTAAATCTCAAGAAGAAGCATGGGGATGCTTCTGCTTCAGGTGCGTTTGTAACAGAAAACTGTTTTTCAATAAACTCTGCTTCCTGGGTATTGGATACCGGTTCAGGTTCTCACATTTGCAATTCTATGCAGGGGCTGAGCAATAGCAAAGTTTTGAAGACAGGTGACCATACTCTCCGCGTTGGAAATGGTTCCAATGTACATACAGTCGCAGTGGGAGAGTATCACTTGGGGTTGCCATCTGGATGTATTTTGGTTTTGAATCCATGTTATTTTGTACCAAGTATGCTTTGTAATATAATATCTGTTTCTTTGTTAGACAATGAAGGATATAATTTTGTATTGCAGAACAATGTTATGAACATTCACCTGAATCAAATGTTGGTTGGGTATGGTACGCTTAATAACGGAATATATGTCCTAAATCAACACACAGTTTTCAGTATACAAAACACTAATAAAAGAAAACTTTCAGAATTAAATGAAGCTTTTCTTTGGCACTGTAGACTTGGTCATATTAACGAAACAAGACTAAACAAGTTACATAAAGATGGATATTTAAACTCTTTTGAATATAAATCTTATGCGACTTGCCAGTCTTGTATCAAGGGTAAAATGACCAAAACTCCGTTTACCGGACACGGAGAAAGAGCTACTGAGCTCCTAGGCCCCATACATTGTGATGTATGCGGGCCAATGTCTACACAGGCTAGAGGCGGTTTTTCATACTTCGTTACATTCACTGACGATTTCTCAAGATTCGGTCATGTATTTTTATTAAAGCATAAGTCCGAAGCTTTCGAGAAATTCATTGAATATAAACAAGAAGTAGAAAAACAAACCGGCTTGAGTATCAAGATGCTTCGATCAGATCGAGGTGGTGAGTATCTCAGTACAGAATTTGCAAACTTCCTAAAAGAGAATGGGATTCTCTCTCAGCTCACTCCTCCTTACACACCACAGCACAACGGTATGTCAGAACGACGGAATAGGACCCTATTAGATATGGTCCGGTCCATGATGAGTGACGCTGAGTTACCAGTCTCGTTTTAGGGGCATGCATTGGAGACTGCAGCGTTTCTACTAAACAGGGTTCCATCCAAAGCCGTGTCTACCACGCCATATGAGA
Source organism: Agapanthus africanus (assembly GCA_030015575.1). Lineage (NCBI taxonomy): Eukaryota > Viridiplantae > Streptophyta > Magnoliopsida > Asparagales > Amaryllidaceae > Agapanthus > Agapanthus africanus. The sequence continues at coordinate 37,467,558 of CM057351.1, forward strand.
TATGGCATGGGAAGAGACCATCTCTTAAGAGAATTAAGATTTGGGGTTGCCCGGCCTATGTTAAAAAGCAGAATCCGGACAAACTCGAGACACGGTCAGTCATGTGTAACTTTGTGGGATATCCAAAGAATTCTTATGGATATCTATTCTACCACAAAGAGGAACAAAAAGTGTTTGTTTCTCAGTATGCCACATTCTTAGAAAAAGAGTTTTTCACAGATAAAGATGATGGCAAGGTGGTAGATCTAGAAGAGGTTCTAGAAACACAAACTACAAATGACGATTTGGTTGAACCGTCTGTTGCAATAGAAACTGAGGAACCTCGGCCACTCCGTAGGTCTGGTAGGACTTCTCGCCCACCGGAGAGGTACTACGGTTTCCTCATTGATGGTGACGGAGAAGACTGAATCATGGATGATGATGATCCTACCAGTTTTCAGCAAGCTATCACGAGTGGAGACTCTGTGAAGTGGCTGGATACCATGAGATCCGAAATGGAGTCTATGTACACCAACAAAGTATGGACTTTGGACGTTGTAAACTCCTGGGGTAAAACCTGTGGGGTGCAAATGGAATTTTAAAAGAAAGATTGGTATAGATGGGCAGGTGGAGACCTGTAAGGCAAGACTTGTGGCAAAGGGTTTTCGTCAAAGACCAAGTTTGGGCTATGACGAGACCTTTTCTCCCGTAGCCATGCTTAAATCCATTCGGATCCTACTTGCTATTGCTGCTCACTACGACTATGAAATCTGGCAGATGGACTTTAAAACCGCATTTCTAAATAGAAATTTAGAAGAATGCGTTTATATGGATCAGCCAGAGGGCTTCATTGACAGTGGGAGCAGTGGGAAAGCATGTAAATTGCTTAAATCCATTTATGGGTTAAAGCAGGCATCTCGGAGTTGGAACATCTGTTTCGATGATGTTATCAAAGAGTTTGATTTCATCAAAAATCCAGATGAACCTTGTGTTTATAAGAAGACTGTAGGGAGAGCTGTCGCATTCCTTGTTTTGTACGTGGATGACATTCTTCTGATAGGAAATGATATTCCTATGCTACAGTCAGTCAAATCTTTCTTATCAATAAGGTTCTCCATGAAGGACCTGGGTGATGCCACATACATTCTGGGCATAAGGATCTATAAGGATAGATCCAAAAGGTTATTGGGATTGTCCCAAACCAGGTACATTAACACCAACCTAAAAAGGTTTAGTATGGAAGACTCCAAGCGGGGTGCCTTACCCGCCTGCCATGGGGTCACTCTCTCCAAGGATTCTTGCCCAAAGACCGATGAAGAGAGAGCTCGCATGAGTGTTATACCCTATGCTTCGGCAGTAGGATCTATAATGTATGCGATGTTATGTACATGCCCAGATGTAGCTTATGCACTTAGTGTTGTAAGCAGGTATCAATCCAACCCAGGGGAGAATCACTGGACAGTTGTGAAGAACATTCTTAAGTACTTGCGAAGGACTAAAGAATTGTTCTTGGTGTATGGTAATGGAGATCTCCAAATGGAGGCCTTTACCGATTCGAGCTTCCAGAGCGATAAGGACGACAACAAATCTATCTCCGGGTTTAATTTACCCTCAATGAAGGGGCGGTAAGTTGGAAGAGTTCCAAACAGGATACCGTTGCAGACTCAACGATGGAAGCTGAGTACATTGCTATGAATGATGCCGCCAAGGAAGCCGTCTGGATGAAGAAGTCCGTCTCGGAGCTAGGAGTAGTTACGACCATTATTGATCCAATACCTTTGTATTGTGATAATAATGGGGCTATGGCGTTAGCCAAGGAGCCCAGATCCCATCAGCGGTCCGGACACATCCTGAGGCGTTTTTATTTGATCCGGGAGATTGTAGATCGCCGCGAGATCGAGATTAGGAGAGTAGACACAAAGAATAACGCAGCGGATCCATTCACCAAGGCCCTCCCTCAGCCGCAGCATGAGCGACTTTTTGAGATGTTGGGTATGAGATACGCCAATAACTGGCCTTAGTGCAAGTGGGAGATTGTTGGATATATGTATGCCCTAGAGGCCAGTATATGATAGTGGATGTATCTATACATGTATATATATATATATATATACAGTATGCATTCTTGCTCGACATGATAATATGCTATCTGGTTCTTCTTTATCTGACATGTTGATTTGATCATGCTTTTATCCATTCATACATGCTGATAAAGCCCTCAGGATATCGGCTTGACTACTCTGATTATGATGGAGATCATACTAGTGGGACATCTATAGTCTATGCATACCCTGAAAAGTCCCTAGTTGTAGGTATATCGAGACGGGGCATTGATATACCAGAGTAGACTAGCGTATATGATACTAGACCTATACGATGGGCGATGAATGTTCCCACATTCATCGATGTTTGACATCAAGATCATATACGGGTGCTCAGTGGTGACTGGGTACACTGGACAGACTCACCGAGAACTCCTATATGGAATTATATCTATCGTCGGATAGCAGTTCTCAGGTGACACTGGTACAGGTTAGTCTGTAGACCCGAGATCGTCATAGAGTCTTGTGTGTTCTCCCACTGTACTTTGATTGCCACCCTACCACGGCTCTACTGAGTCATGCAAACAGGTGGCCGTTGGGTACAGTCCCGAGACACACGAAGGCGATGATTGATAGGAGGGGTTTCGTCTCTCCCGGTATTGGGAGTTGATGATGTGCTGTGCCCGACTGGTTATATCAGAAAGTCCCTGGCCAGGGCTGCTGAGATTTGCTGATAAGTGTTATCAGTAGTTTCTCGATCTGTTATAGACCATTCACCGGCACGACTTATTGAGTTATTGGGGTCGACGTGACCATCCCTAGGCTCGATATGCAACATATCTGACGAAGAGACCGGACTGTACGGTAGTGTTACCGGATGGCTCGACGGGAGTTGTAGCAGGTTCGCTTGTTTTCTTCTGATCGCTCAATACCCGGGTGGCCGTTACGTTTAGCTGACCGCTTGCGGCTTGGGGGTGCTTGATATGATCATCACCCACTGTCGGCGTATTGACGAGTCTTAGAGTCCCACAAAGGAGTTACCTAGTGCAGGCGAAACGTTGTGGTGCGCGTATGCGATATGCGCATAGACCCGATTAAAATGCGCGTATGGGATACCGTATATTGATCGGGCGGCTTGCTTTTGGTGGGGTCATATGTGATATGGCCGGATTGATAAATCAAGTGTTGATTTATCATTTAACCATTAGTTTTCTCACTTTAAACCTTTTCTTGTTCATGATGGATGTATGCATGCATGTATGCTATCTTTTTTTTAGTTTCATGCACATATGGATGTGCATACATACATACATACATACACCATCTATCATGGTTGATTACACATGGAAAATGGTGGCAATATAAGATTCACACCATGGATAAATATATGGATTATTATTTGATTTTGTGTTTAAAACAAAATGGAAAAGGAAAGGATAATTCTTGACTTGTTTCTACACTCTTCTTAACCTAACCATCCTCACCTACCCTTAACCTTGGATTAAACTTTCCTTCTATGTTTTAAACTTTAATTAAATAATAACTCAAACATTTAACCATGGTTTGAGATGAGAAGAAATAAAATATATATAGATATATTTCATTTCTTTTCTAAGGTTAATCTTTTCTCTTCTTCAAAAGAAAAGCCATCATCTTCCTCCTCCTTCTTCCATTTGCTCTCTAGTTTCTTCTAGTGAGAAAAACACACATCAAGAAAGGTTTTTGAAGTGAGAATTAGAACCACAACATCATTCTACACAAGTTTAGCCCACTTGTGTAGAGTGTTATCTTCATTTCTCCTCTTGAAAAGTGAAGTTGCAAGCTTGGACTAGGAGCTTCGGGTGGATCGTCGTGGACGCTAGAAGACTTCAAGAGAACCTTCCTCCAACACTCAAGAGGCCTAAGAGTCCAGCGAAGGGAGCTACAAAGGTTGTAGTCTTGAAACCCTAGCTTGTCGTTTGTAAAATCATGAAACCCTAATTTTCTAGGATAAGATCCTTTGTATGCTTGCTTAGCACCATAAAAACTTGAACTTTGTGACATGTGATGCTTCCAAACTCTAAATACGGTGCTAGGTAAACCTAACACATAGCGCAACATCAACCCCTAATACCGGGAGAGACGAATCCCCTCCTATCGCTCATTTCCTCCATGCGAATCGGGACTGTACCCAAAAACCACCTGTTTGCACGACTCAGTAGAGCCGTGGTAGGGTGGAAATCAAAGCACAGTGGGAGACACACAAGACTCAACAGACTAAGTTGTACCAGTGTCACCAGAGAACTGCCATCTGACGTGAGGTATAATACCATCTGGGAGTTCTCGGCGAGTCCGTTCAGTGTACCCAGTCACCACTGAGCACCCGCATACCATCTCTGATGTCAAACACCAATGGATATGGGATCATCCATCGCCCATCACATGGGTCGAGAAGATATTCGCTAGTCTACTCTGGAATATCGATGCCCCGTCTCGATATTCCCACGACTAGGAACATTGAAGGATGTACTCATTGACTACCCAGGCCCCACTAGTATGATCTACATCATAGTCCTGGAAGTCGAGCACACATCCTAAGGGTTTTATCAACATGTAATAGAGAGACTGCAAGTATACATGTTAAGATAAAGAGCAACCAGATAGCGTACTATCATGTCGAGCAAGAAAGTCCTACCTATATATGTCCCAGCATCCACTACAATATACATCTTATGTACAGTAATGGGCTCTAGGGCATACATATAACTAACAGTGGGTATATTACCGCGCTTGGAATTTTCCATACTAAATCTTTTTAGTACGGTCTCTATGTACCTGGACTGCGAAAGTCCCAATAATATTTTAGATCTATCTCTGCAGATCTTAATCCCCAGAATGTACGAGGTATCACCCAGGTCCTTCATGGAGAACCTTTGTGACAAGAACAGATTGACCGATTGTAGCATAGGAATATCATTTCCTATCAAGAGAATGTCGTCCACGTACAAGACTAAGAATACGACAGTTCGTCCTACAATCATCTTATATATACACAGCTTATCCTTGTTCTTGATGAAATCAAACTCCTTGACTGTTTCATTAAAATAGATGTTCCAGCTCTGCGATGCCTGCTTTAATCCATAAATAGACTTAAGCAACTTGCACACCTTCCCGCTGCTCCCACAGTCTACAAAACCTTCCGGATGATCCATATAAACGCACTCTTCCAATCTTCCGTTTAGAAAAGCCGTTATCACGTCCATCTGCCAGATCTCATAGTCATGGAAGGAAGCAATGGAAAATAGGATCTGAATGGCTTTGAGCATAGCCACTGGAGAAAAGGTTTCGTCATAGTCCACTCCTGGTCTTTGACGAAAACCTTTTGCAATGAGTCTAGCCTTATAGGTTTCCACCTGCCCATCTACCCCAAATTTCCTTTTGTAGATTCATTTGCATCTAACGAGTTTTACCCCAGGTGGAGCAATATCCAAGGTCCACTCTTTATTGGTGTACATGGACTCCATTTCAGATCGCATAGTATCTGACCACTTATCAGAGTCTCTACTTATAATGGCATGCCTGAAACTAGTAGGATCATCTTCTTCCAAGATGCAATCCTCTCGATCCTCGTCTATGAGAAAACTGTAGTATCTCTCGGGAGGATGAGAAATCCTACCAGATCTGCGGAGTGGCTGAGGTTCGTCTGGGACTACTGAATCTAGTGGTTCTACCAAATCTTCAGTTACATTTTATGGTTCAGAAATTTCTTCCAGTTCTACCGTACTCCCACTAACTTCTTTTGCAAGAAGTTCCCTTTCTAAAAAGGTGGCGTGGCGAGATACAAACACCTTCTATTCCTCAGTGTGGTAGAACAGATATCCTAGTGAATCCTTAGGATATCCCATAAATTTACATAGAACTGATCGTGCCTGAAGTTTGTCCGGTTTCTGTGTTTTCATATAGGCTGGACAACCCCATATTTTAAACCTCTTAAGATACGGATTCCGTCCACTCCATATTTCATATGGAGTCTTAGGCACAGATTTGGATGGAACGTAATTCTGTAAGAATGTTGCTGTCTGAAGTGCATATCCCCAGAATGAAAGTGGCAACTCAGCACTACTCATCATGGAGCGAACCATATCCAAAAGGGTACGATTCCTCCACTCCGATATACTGTTATGCTGTGGTGTATACGGAGGAGTAAGTTGAGAAAGAATACCATTCTCTTTTAGAAAGTCCCGAAATTCCGTACTTAAGTACTCTCCTCCTCTATCAGATCGTAAGATCTTAAAACTTTTGTCAATCTGGTTCTCTATTTCATTTCTGAATTATTTGAATTTCTCAAAAACTTCATATTTGTGTTTCATGAGATACACATCCGAATCTAGAGAGATCGTCAATGAATGTGATAAAGTATGAGAACCCACCCCTTGCATGTATAGACATTGGGCCATATGCATCACTTTGTATGAGTCCCAAGAGCTTTACTGCTCTTTCTCCATGTCCGGTGAACGGAAATTTGGTCATCTTTCCCTTGAGACAAGACTGACAAGTTTCATAAGATGAAAATTCGAACGTATTCAAAAGTCCATCTTTATACAACTTACTTAGTCTTTTCTCTCCGATATGACCAAGTCTACAATGCTACAAGTAGAATTCGTTCGTTTCTGAACTCTTCCTCTTGCGTATGTTTTGTACATTAAGAACCATGTTTTGATTTAGAACATAGATACCATTACACAGTGTACCTTCTGCAACCAATATATGATTAAGGTAAATGTTCATGATATTTCTATCAAGAAAAAACTTCTATCCATCTTTATCAAGTAAAGAAACTGATATGATGTTGCAAACCATGGATGGTACATAGTAGTAATTGTTTAAAATCATAGTATTGCCATTTGGCAACACAAGGTGATATTCACCGACTGCTGCAGCATCAACGTGTACTCCGTTCCCTACTCTGAGGGACATATCACCAAGTCCAACTATCATACTTTTTCTCAGTCTCTGCAATAAATTACAGATATGCCCCGCTAACACCGTTCTAGACACCTACTTGGTTTATAGTATTGATTGTTAAGTGAAATAATATCCCAAGAGTAATCCTACTCATCAGTGGGATCGGGATCCAACTATCAATGTGTGATGACATAGATGGAATCCACTCTAGTTAGCACACTCCAGAAGGTATGCTAAATCTGCAAGTTTCCTGTATATTTGAAACTCCCAATGTGGTTTTTGCCCCTAAGACCCTAGTGACAATGACGGAGTCAACAAATCAAAGAGTCCTAGTCAAGTTCAACCCGCCTTTATCTTGATTGCATTAAACCCACCCGCATAACCCTTGACGGAGTCAACAAGGTTATACGACTATCCTAACCAATCGCAAGTAATGCTACAAACAAGCACCATTTAGCTACTGTACACTACGCCTTGACGGAGTCAACAAACGCAGCACGAATACTAAGTACTACACATAGGAAATGACGAAGGGCTACGGCTGGGTTTTTGGCTAAAAACCCTTTAACGTAATGAACTTGATATCGTTGAAGGAACCTGAGCAGTTTTGAAAAGGAGTGGTTTAGACTCCGCTTTTGAAAACTGGTGGTTTTGAAAAAAAAAACCGAGTAATCTACAATATAGACTTTTGCTCAATAGGTCACTCCCCGTGAAGGGATCTCGGCTCTTGCCTCCTGGAATGAGGTGCTGGATATTCACAACCGAATACCACTATGCAAAGCGAAAGAATATAACTGTAGTTTTTCAAAATTTGTTCCAACAACATCTTTTTAGGTTTCTTTTCTTGCATTAATCAAAATTAATGCGGTCCCATCATTTAAACCTATCACACCAGAAAAGAACGAAAATACAATATACGTATATGTCATCCGCATTCACCACGGAGCCCCGTCATCACCCGTTAGGTTACTTAACTAACGACAGAGCAGGGGCTGGACTAGCGCAGATGCAAAACATATAAAACATATACTAGTATATATATAAATATATATAACATTAATCCCAGGCATAATAATAAGCAACATCACATAATCACAGCAAGCAACACAGAATGGTGGATAATCTTGGAGCCCCGGGTTTCTTTTGAGCCGCAAATGAGACCCCACATTTCCGGTCATGTGGATAGTCTGTGTAATGAAAACCTGGACCCTTACGAGCGCGGCAAGTTACCCGCCAACCCCAGAAGCGAGGTAACCCCAATCAACTGTTAGTTATATGTGTAAGTCCATGCTACCTCTCCCGGAACTTTCGGGCATGCGGAATTTGGTGAAAAACGATTTTCTTAGAGGTGGTAACATGGACTCAAAAACCGGATCTTTGTTAAACATCTAACTAACAACCTAACTACGAGTTGCTAACTACTCGGTTAGGGGGTTATACCTTTCTTTTTCTCGAACTCCTTCATCTTTAAGCTTCGATGGTCGTCCGAATCGGCTTCTCCCCGTCGTCTCCTTGCGCCGAAGATAGATCCACCTGAAAGCTTCAACCTTTGGCTCCTTCTTCGAACTTTGAAGAAACTAGTTCACTCGGTTTGCTAAACCTTGTGAACTAGAGTGAGTAGAAAAGAGTTTGTATGGGATTTTATCTATGGTTCTTGGTTCTCAACTCATGAGACAAGTGAACCATAGAATCAAGAGAGGGAGAGCAAGATGAGGAAGATGAGAGCTCAAGAACAAGAGAGAGAATGAGCATGAAAGAATGAGAGAAGACTTTTCTCATTTGGCTCTCATAATCCAAAACAATCATAACACCTCATATCAATCAAGTATTATGTGATGGTTTAAGCAACCATAGCCATATCATTTCATGGACTCATTTTGCACAAAAGAGCAAGCAAGCAAAAGTCTTTGCCATGAAATGATAGCTATAGTTATCATGATGGTCAACTAGTCAAGCCCAGTCAACCGGTCAACAAAGTCAACAAGTCAACAAAAGTCAACAAAGTCAATCCAATAAAAACCATGTCACCATAATACTTAATTAATATAATTGTTAATCATATATCATATTCTCATTAGGGTTGAGCAAAAAGTCAATAGTCAACGGTCAACGGTCAACAACCCTAATGAGATTCCTCTGCCTCTGTCTCTCCGTCAACTGTGCATACACACCCGCATCCGCGTTCCGAGGAACACGGATGCATACTGGATAAAACCAATCCCAAAAGGTACACTAGGATCTGGCTTAAACCAAAGCCCGCTAGTGTGAACTGTCCGGACACTAAACGTGCACAAGTGCACGGATGTGACTGAACCCTGTCGCAAAACCATGCGACCTGTCGCAAAACCATGCGACCTCTACTCTTTTGCCTAAAGGCGAATAGCTTTCTGTGTGGGGCTCTAAAGACTCGACACTACGCGGGCAGTGGGTTTAACCACAGACCGCAAGCGGCACTAGCTGTATGTAACGGTCCCCAGGTAGATGCCGACAAGAAGGCTGACGAGGCGAAACCCATCTGAACTCCTACTGAGCCTGAATGTGACATTCTCCGTACAGTCCGGTCTGTTCGTCTGATACATCGCATGGCGGGCCTAGGGGCGGTAAACGTCAGTCCCCCAATAGCGGTACAAGTCGTGTCGGAGTGAAGCCCAAAACACCCTGAGATAACACTGGAAGCCTACCAGTATATCTCGTTTACCCCGGCCAGGGACTACTCGTGTAATGGCTCTCCTAAACACATCGCGATGTCAACCCCCAATACTGGGAGAGACGAATCATGTCTAACCGTCACTGCCTCCAAGTGCTTCGGGACTGCACCCAACTACCACCTGTTTGCACGACTCCTTTGAGCCGTGGTAGGGTAGTAATCAAAGTACAGTGGGAACACACTCGAGGCGAAGTGACAGTGTCAAGTCAGCGGACTAAGCTGTACTCATGTCACCTGGGAACTGATAACTAACGATAGGCATAATACCAACTAGTCAGTTCCCGACGAGTCCTGTCCAGTTTACTCGTAACCCAACGAGCACCCGCATACTATCTCAAGTACGACGTACCGACGGCTGTGGGACAGACCGTCTCCCACACTGGGATGAGAAGCGCATGCGCCAGTCTACTTCGGAGTATCGATGCCCTGTCTCGACAATCCTGGGACCAGGGACCTGCATAAGGATGTGCTTATAGATTACCCAGCCCCACTAGTGTGACTGCCATCACAACGCTGGTAATCAACCAAAGATCCTAAGGGCTCCACTAATGTGTATAAGCGATATACTAAAATAAATACATGTACACATTGAAGTAGAAACAAATCAAGTAGCATACTACTATTTTGAGCAAGATTGTATATACAAGGTGAATATCCCAAGCTTCCATTAAGTAATATAAAAACTAGTATGATACAGTAATGGCCTCTAGGGCATATACACTAACAATCTCCCACTTGCACTAAGGCCATGTACTGGCGTATCGAAGACCTATCATCTCGATCAGCCGCTCGAACTGAGTCTGGGGTAAGGCCTTGGTGAATCGATCTGCAGTGTTATCTTTTGAAGCGACTCTCCGAACCTCGATCTCCTGGCGATCTACGATCTCCATGATCAGGTGATACCGCCTCAAGATGTGTCTGAATCTCTGATGGGACCTGGATTCCTTCGCTAAAGCTATAGCCCCGTTGTTGTCGCAATACAGAGGTATTGGATCAACAATGGACGGAACCACCTGAAGTTCTTTCAAGAACTTCCTCATCCAGACAGCTTCTTTTGCAGCATCAGATGCAGCGATGTATTCCGCTTCCATCGTCGAGTCTGCAACGGTTTCCTGTTTGGAACTCTTCCAACACACCGCCCCTCCATTGAGGGTAAAGACAAAACCCGACATGGACTTGGAATCATCCTTGTCACTCTGGAAGCTGGAGTCAGCAAAGGCCTCGATCTGGAGGTCTTTTCCGCCATACACCAAGAACATCTCCTTAGTCCTTCTCAGGTACTTGAGAATGTTCTTTACTGCTATCCAGTGTTTCTCCCCAGGGTTTGACTGATACCGGCTTACCACACTCAGTGCATAAGCTACATCCGGTCTGGTACACAACATCGCATACATTATAGAGCCTACCGTAGAAGCGTAGGGTATAATAGACATGCGATCCCTCTCCAAATCAGTCTTGGGAGACATCTCTTCGGAGAGGGTGATCCCGTGACAAGCAGGTAGGTTACCGCGCTTGGAATCTTCCATACTGAATCTTTTCAGTATGGTGTCAATGTACCTGGACTGTGAAAGTCCTAATATCCTCTTGGATCTATCACGATGGATCCGGATCCTCAGGATGTATGAGGCATCACCCAGGTCTTTCATGGAGAACCTGTGTGACAAGAACCCCTTGACAGATTGTAGCATAGGAATGTCATTTCCTATTAAGAGAATGTCATCCACATACAAAACGAGGAATACTACAGTTCTCGCTACAAATCTACAATAGATGCATGGTTCATCTGGATTTTTGATAAAGCCAAATTCCTTGACCGTCTCATCAAAACAGATGTTCCAACTCTGCGATGCCTGCTTTAGTCCAGAGATGGACTTAAGCAACTTGCACACCTTTCCACTGCTCCCACTCTGAATGAAACCCTCTGGTTGGTCCATATAGACACACTCCTCTAAATTTCCATTTAGAAAAGCGGTCTTTAAGTCCATTTACCAGATCTCATAATCGTGGAAGGCAGCAATGGCAAGAAGGATCCGAATGGATTTCAGCATAGCCACTGGAGAAAAGGTTTCGTCATAGTCCAAGACAGGTCTTTGACGAAAACCCTTTGCAACAAGTCTAGCTTTATAGGTCTCAACCTGTCCATCTACACCAATCTTCCTTTTGAAGATCCACTTGCATCCTACGGGTTTTACCCCGTCTGGAGCAATGTCCAACGTCCATACTTTGTTGGTGTATATGGACTCCATTTCGGTCCGCATTGCATCCAGCCATTTTACTGAGTCAACGCTCTGAACGGCCTGCTGGAAGCTAGTAGGCTCATCATAATCTATGATGCAATCCTCTCTATCCCCGTCTATGAGAAAACCGTAGTATCTCTCGGGCGGATGAGACTGCCTACTACTCCTGCGGAGCGGCGTAGGAATGTCCTGTTCTTTTGAACCCTCTGGTTCCACTAAGCTTTCAGTAATAGCTCGTGGTTCTGGAATTTCTTCCAGTTCTACTGCGCTCCCACTAATTTCCTTTTCTAAGAACTGGTGTTCTAGAAAGTGGGCATTACGAGAAATAAGGACTTTTTGTTCCTCTGCGTGGTAGAAAAGATACCCCCTGGTGTTCTTTGGGTATCCCACAAACTTGCACAGTACTGAGCGTGCCTCGAGTTTGTCCGCATGCTGCTTTTTGACAAAAGCTGGACATCCCCAGATCTTCAGATATTGAAGATAGGATTTCTTCCCACTCCATAACTCATAAGGTGTGGTAGGCACAGTCTTAGTGGGAACTCGGTTCAAAAGGTACGCAGCTGATTCTAGCGCATACCCCCAGAATGATCGTGGTAACTCAGCGTTACTCATCATGGACCGCACCATATCCAATAGGGTGCGGTTCCGTCTCTCCGATACACCGTTATGTTGCGGAGTGTATGGAGGAGTAAGCTGAGAGAGAATTTCATTCTCTTTTAAATAGTCCAGGAACTCGGCACTCAAGTATTCACCACCTCGATCCGATCTTAGAATCTTGATACTTTTGCCGGTCTGTTTTTCTACTTCATTCTTATATTCCTGGAATTTTCCAAAGGCTTCGGACTTATGTTTCATTAAGAAGACATAACCGTACCTTGAAAAGTCATCCGTAAAAGTAATGAAGTAAGAATAACCGCTTCGCGCATGTGTAGACATTGGACCGCACACGTCGCTGTGTACGAGTCCCAAGAGCTCGCTCGCTCTTACTCCGTGTCCAGTGAACGGAGTCTTTGTCATCTTTCCTTTGAGACAGGATTGACAAGTGGCATACGATTGATATTCGAACGCATTCAAATATCCTTCTGTATGTAACTTCGTCAACCTTCTCTCATTGATGTGACCCAGTCTACAATGCCACAAGAAAGTCTGATTTATTTCCGGAGACTTCCTTTTGTGTGTATTCTGGACATTGAAAATCTGTGGTTGGTTTAATACGTATATACCATTGCTCAATGTACCTGACCCAATCAGAACTTGATTAAGGTGAATGTTTACAACATTGCTTACAAATGCAAATTCATAACCTTCTTTAGAAACCAAAGATACAGAAATGATATTACAAGTTGCGTTGGGTACAAAAAAGCAATTACGCAAAACCAAAACATGTCCGTCTGACATTCCCAGGTGATAGTCCCCCATGGCTTTAGCATCCATGCTAGCACCGTTCGCAACTCTGAGGGTCATGTCACCCGCTTTCAAAACACTACGGTTTCTCAACGCCTGCAAAGAATTACAGATATGAGATCCTGATCCGGTATCCAATACCCAGGAAGTAGAGTTTATTGAAAGACAGTTTTCAATAACATACATACCTGAAGCTGAAGCTGCAACCTGCTTCAATCCTGTGTTCTGGCCTTCCAGGCCCTGCAATCATTCTTCCAGTGTCCTTTCTTATGACAATAGAAGCATTCTTCCTTATCCACAAGCTTCCCCGCTTTCTTTGTTGCTTTAGCTTTTCCCTTCGTATCCACTTTACTAACACCGTCCCTTGGTTTGGCGGGGGCTTTCTTCTTCTTTTCCTTGGCTTTCGCCTTGGACCTAGAAGAAGATGATCCTCCTACAAACAAAGTGGATGTTTCCCTACCTTTCTGTAGGGTGCCCTCTGCGCTCCTCAGCATGTTGAGGAGCTCTGAAAGTTCAACTTCTTTTTCTTGTAAGTTGAAGTTCAGTATGAACTGGGCGTAAGTGGAAGGAAGGGACTGGAGAACTAAGTCCGTATAGAGCTCACTCTCCAATGTGGTCCCTAGGTCCGCGAGCTCCTCAATGTAGCCGATCATCTTAAGCACGTGTTCTGCTACTGATGATCCGACGGCCATCCTTGCCGAAAATAACTTTTTCGACGCTTCATATCTTGCGATACGAGATTGCTCTCCATATAGTTCTTTTGTATGAAGAAATATGGATTCCAAGTCCATATTCTCGTGCCTCCTCTGATGTTCATTATCCATAGAGGCAAGTACGAGGCACTTGGCCTTCGCGCTATCAATCTCCCAAGTCTTACGGATTTTCTTATCCGCGACGCTGGAAGTGGGACCAGGGACAGGGGGAGCTTTGGTGGTAAGAAGATACCCCAGCTTGTCGTAAGTGATTGCCATCTTGACATTCCTGAGCCAATCTTTGTAGTTTGGCCCTGTCAGTATGTTTTTATCTAGAAGTAACTTAAGTCCAGTCATGTCGATTGGTCGCTGCAATTAGGAGAGAGAGAAGAAACACTCAGCATGATGCTCTTACAAGTTTAGAGTGGTTTTTAGTTTGTCTAAACAGGATGGCTCCCACTGTTTCTCGAATTCCTCCTCAAACCAAAAAGGAAGAATTAGTCAGGATCAATCTCACCGTACAATACTTGCTTAACAGTTCAGCCAGGCCAGTGTCGGTACTTCGAGGGAGGTTTTCCAACGCTTTCGCGAAATTCCTTAATTAAATAACCTCTTTTCCCTGGGGGCGTAGCCCCGCTAACACCTTTCTAGACACCTACTTGGTTTATAGCATTGATCGTTAAGTGAGAAATTTCCCGAGGAGTAGCATATACTCACAGTAGGATCGGGATCCAAATATCATCGCGTGACGAAACTGAAGGAATCCTACCAGAATCATCACACTCCAAATGGTATGCAACACTAGCAAGTTTCAGTTCTTTTGAAACTCCCGATACGGATTTTTGCCCCATGCTCTTATGACCTTGGCGTGAGGTCAAGATGTCATAAGTCACATGTCAAGTTCTTCCCATCATTATTCAGGTTAATTTGAATCCACCCGTACCTACCCTTGACGTAGGCCAAAATGGTAGTACAGCTGTCCCAAACCAACGCATTCTATCTATGCAACAGATAAATATCCGGCAGCTACCAATCACTATGCCTTGGCGTGAGGTCAAAATACATAGCTTGAATACTACCGAATATTTAACTGAAATGATGGAGGGCTACGAATGGTTTTGGCAAAACCGTGAACGTAGTGAAATTGATATAATTGATGGAACGAGATAGCTTTTAAAAGGAGTGGCTCAAGCTCTGCATTTAAAAGTTAGTTTTGAAAAGAACCGAGTGGTTTTCCGAAAGTGTTCCAACGATTTTAACTTGGTTTATTTTCTTGCATTAGTTCTTTTAATGCGTGATATTCTTGCATTAGTTCTTTTAATGCGTCCCATCATTTAATCCTACCATTGCAGAAAACAACCAAAATATGACGTACGCTTATGCCATTCGCATTTGCCACGGGGCCCCGTCATTACCCGTTAGGTTACTTAACTAATGACAGAGCGGGGGCTGGGCTAGCGCGGCTGTAAAACATAAGCAACACCTAAATAATATCATATATAGATATATTGCAATGATAGCCATTTCAGATCACAGATGAACACATTGGATATACTAGGAATCCGCAATTCGTACGAGCCTGTAACGAAAAGCAGATTACACGGTCGCGGTGAATAGCCAATACCCCACCCAAGACCCCTACGGGTGCGGCAAACTACCCGCCGAGTACCCGAAGCGAAGCAACCTCCCTCAACTCCGTGAGTAGGACACTCGGCACTTCGGCATACCCGGTAGTTTGTGCACCCCCTCCATGGGTCTATCCTAGGAGCAAAAACAGTAAAAAGAAATTATACAAAGACGGCTACAACCCCGACCTGGTTGTGCGGCCATACAAATAATTATTACATCAATTTACAAATTTATATGAATTGAAAGAAAAGAAAACTCTCGTCTCACAACCCTCCGGCTATTCACCCGCGACAATCCAACATATTCATATACACATTCCAGCAATATTACAGATCATAGATTTGTATAACCCCCACTAATCGACATATAGCGATTAGCAGACGTTCAATACAAGTATCACATTACAGAAAAACCCGTCAGCTAAAGTCTTTTAGAAGTTCGATCAAAAATACGGATTTTCAGGACCCCAAAAAAAAAATTTCGTTCTGGAAAATCTGGGCTGAAAATACATGTACCAAAATTCCCAAAATACCCTTGCAAGCACACTGCAGCAAAGATCTACCAGAGAGGAGCCAAGGAGGCCGCGGAACCGCGGCAATAGCAAGCTATTTCCGCGTTTCCGCGGTGGTTTAGGGGGTTCTCTGGGTGATTTTTCTACAGTAGCTTTTAAAAACCCTGAGTCGATTTTTGATGCATGATTTATCATTTTTACAGAACATAAAAAATCGACAGCAAGTTTGAAAATCGGGTTCATTTCGGGACTTTTTCTTTGATCGATCTTCTAGCTACTTTGCTAACATGTTAGATAGAGTTTAACTAGGCTCTGATACCACTGTAAGTCCATGCTACCTCTCCCAGTACTTTCGGGCATGCGGAATTTAGTGAAAAATTATTTTCTTAGAGGTGGTACCATGGACTCAAAAACCGGATCTTTGTTAAACATCTAACTAACAACCTAACTACGAGTTGCTAACTACTCGGTTAGGGGGTTATACCTTTCTTTTTCTCGAACTCCTTCGTCTTCAAGCTTCGATGGTCGTCCGAATCGGCTTCTCCCCGTCGTCTCCTTGCGCCGAAAATAGATCCACCTGAAAGCTTCAACCTTTGGCTCCTTCTTCGAACTTTGAAGAAACTAGTTCACTCGGTTTGCTAAACTTTGTGAACTAGAGTGAGTAGAGAAGAGTTTGTATGGGATTTTATCTAAGGTTCTTGGTTCTCAACTCATGAGACAAGTGAACCATAGAATCAAGAGAGGGAGAGCAAGAGGAGGAAGATGAGAGCTCAAGAACAAGAGAGAGAATGAGCATGAAAGAATGAGAGAAGACTTTTCTCATTTGGCTCTCATAATCCAAAACAATCATAACACCTCATATCAATCAAGTATTATGTGATGGTTTAAGCAACCATAGCCATATCATTTCATGCACTCATTTTGCACAAAAGAGCAAGCAAGCAAAAGTCTTTGCCATGAAATGATAGCTATAGTTATCATGATGGTCAACTAGTCAAGCCCAGTCAACCGATCAACAAAGTCAACAAGTCAACAAAAGTCAACAAGTCAACAAAGTCAATCCCACAACAACCATGTCACCATAATACTTAATTAATATAATTGTTAATCATATATCATATTCTCATTAGGGTTGAGCAAAAAGTCAATAGTCAACGGTCAACGGTCAACAACCCTAATGAGAATCCTCTGCCTCTGTCTCTCCGTCAACTGTGCATACACGCCCGCATCCGCGTTCCGAGGAACACGGATGCATACTGGATAAAACCAATTCCAAAAGGTACACTAGGATCTGGCTTAAACCAAAACCCGCTAGTGTGAACTGTCCGGACACTAAACGTGCACAAGTGCACGGATGTGACTGAACCCTATCGCAAAACCATGCGACCTGTCGCAAAACCATGCGACCTCTACTCTTTTGCCTAAAGGAGAATAGCTTTCTGTGTGGGACTCTAAAGACTCGACACTACGCTGGCAGTGGGTTTAACCACAGACCGCAAGCGGCACTAGCTGTGTGTAACGGTCCACAGGTAGATGCCGACAAGAAGACTGACGAGGCGAAACCCATCTGAACTCCTACTGAGCCTGAATGTGACATTCTCCGTACAGTCCGGTTTGTTCGTCTGATACATCGTATGGCGGGCCTAGGGGGCGGTAAACGTCAGTCCCCTAATAGCGGTACAAGTCGTGTCGGAGTGAAGCCCAAAACACCCTGAGATAACACTGGAAGCCTACCAGTATATCTCGTTTGCCCTGGCCAGGGACTACTCGTGTAATGGCTCTCCTAGACACGGCGCGATGTCAACCCCCAATACCAGGAGAGACGAATCCTGTCTAACCGTCACTGCCTCCAAGTGCTTCGGGACTGCACCCAACTACCACCTGTTTGCACGACTCCTTTGAGCCGTGGTAGGGTAGTAATCAAAGTACAGTGGGAACACACTCGAGGCGAAGTGACAGTGTCAAGTCAGCGGACTAAGCTATACTCATGTCACCTGGGAACTGATAACTGACGATAGGCATAATACCAACTAGTCAGTTCCCGACGAGTCCTGTCCAGAGTACTCGTAACCCAACGAGCACCCGCACACTATCTTAAGTACGACGTACCGACGGCTGTGGGACAGACCGTCTCCCACACTGGGATGAGAAGCGCATGCGCCAGTCTACTTCGGAGTATCGATGCCCTGTCTCGGCAGTCCTGCGACCAGGGCCCTGCATAAGGATGTGCTTATAGATTACCCAGCCCCACTATTGTGACTGCCATCACAACGCTGGTAATCAAGCAAAGATCCTAAGGGCTCCACTAATGTGTATAGGCGATATACTAAAATAAACACATGTACACATTGAAGTAGAAACAAACCAAGTAGCATACTACTATTTTGAGCAAGATTGTATATACAAGGTGAATATCCCAAGCTTCCATTAAGTAATATACAAACTAGTATGATACAGTAATGGCCTCTAGGGCATATACACTAACAATTTGTATGCCCTAGAGGCCATTACTGTATATTGGATGTATATTGTAGTGGATGCTGGGACATATATTGGTAGGACTTTCTTGCTCGACATGATAGTACGCTATCTGGTTGCTCTTTATCTTAACATGTATACTTTCTGTCTCTCTGTTACATGTTGATAAAGCCCTTAGGATGTGTACTCAACTTCCAGGACTATGATGCAGATCATACTAGTGGGGCCTGGGTAGTCTATGGGTACATCCTTCAATGTTCCTGGTCGTGGGAATATCGAGACGGGGCATCGATATTCCATAGTAGACTAGCGTATATCTTCTCGGCCCATGTGATGGGCGATGGATGATCCCATATCCATTGGTGTTTGACATCAGAGATGGTATGCGGGTGCTCAGTGGAGACTGGGTACACTGAACGGACTCGCCGAGAACTCCCAAATGGTATTATACCTCACGTCAGATGGCAGTTCTCTGGTGACACTGGTACAGCTTAGTCTGTTGACCCGAGATCGTCATAGAGTCTTGTGTGTCTCCCACTGTGCTTTGATTTCCACCCTACCACGGCTCTACTGAGTCGTGCAAACAGGTGGTTTTTAGGTACAATCTCGATTCATATGGAGGCAATGAGCGATAGGAGGGGATTCGTCTCTCCGGTATTGGGGGTTGATGTTGCGCTATGCTCGACTGGCCATAACAGGAAATCCCAGGACAGGGTTGCAGTGATCTACTGGTAAGTGTTATCAGTAGTTTCACACATGTTATGGACCTCACGTCGGCATGACTTATCGAGCTACTGGGGTCTGACGTTTACCACCCCTAGGCGAGATATGCGACATATCAGACGATCAGACCGGACTGTACGGTAAGTGTTACTGGTTGGATTCACAGGAGTGTGAGCGGGCTTGCTCGTCGATCTTTTGATCGCTCAATACCCGGGTGGCCGTTACGTTTAGCAGACCGCTTGCGGCTTGTGGGTGTTTGATATGATCATCACCTGCTGCCGGCGTATTGACAAGTCTTTAGAGTCCTACACAGAGGTTTCCTGGCTCAAGCGAAACGAAATAAGAGCTCATATGAGATATGTGCGGGACCGAGAATAATTCGTATATGTGATACCGTATTCCATACTCGCGATGAATGTATCGATTGGTTATATGCAATATAACCTAGTTGTCGAATCAAGGATTGATTCGATAAGCCGATACATAGGATACTAGTCGGTTATATGCGATATGACCGGATCGTTAAATCAAGTGTTGATTTAATGATTTAATGTATAATTATATATTTGATATATTACTTTTCATTGGTTCACTTTAAATGGATTTTCTCACTTGAATATCACAAGTTGTATATGTGATATACTTTTGTGCACTTGATTGTATCATGTTTGATGATACATGTTTACTTGGTTAAGTGTAAAGAATTAAACCATGGTTAAGTTAATGGTTAGGGTTTTCTTTTTCTTACTTATTTATTTATTTATTTATTTTTGGAAAAGACAAGAAATGAAATGGTTGCTAGTTTTGTTTTTCTTTGAAGCTTCTTGAAGCTTTGACTAAAGTGACCATTTTGTCTCATACTTAACCCTAACCATTCCACTTAACCTTAGTACATTCTCTACACCTAACCAAGGTTAGAAAATGATAAGTTTTGATTTTATTTTCTATTTTTAATAACACTTATCATATCTTTTCTTCTTCTTCTTCATCTTCAACATGAAGAAAACCTAGCTACCATCAATGGCAACTAGTGAAATGAGTGAGAAATCCAATTCTAAAGTGAACCCACTTCCTATTTATTCATCCTCTACCTCTTGCCAAGTAGTATAGGGTGTTTTCTTCACAAGTTTCATGACTTGGTGAAGTGGGAGCTTGATCTAGTGATGCATCGACGTAGATCATCTTCGGCATCGAAGCCGACGACCAAGCCCGCCCATTTCTTCGATGAAGCCGATGTTAGAGTCCGGAATCCGATTTGGACAGTGGAGGGACATCATCGCGGAGCTTAGGAAGTGGTGGACCGGACTACAAAGGTTGTATCCCCTTTCCTTTGAAGTTAAAATCGTTAACTTGCATCGCATAGCCTACACATCTAGTTAACGATCCGTATTAGGGTTTCTCGGCACTTGTAAAATTTGAATTAGCCATGTATGATGCCTTGTGAGACCTCATTAGTGTGCCTAGGAATCTTACAGTGGTATCAGAGCCTAGCTAGAGCCTTAGGCTATGCGTAGACGGAATTAGAAGTCCGATCGAATCGAAACCCAAACCCAAAAATGCTCTCTGTACATTTTTGAAATTCGTGGTTTTTTTAGAATTAAAAATATGCAGAAAAATCAGCAGGAGAATCTAAGAGTTACTGTGAATTTCGATGGACTAATTCCATCAAAGAGCCGCGGTTCCGCGGCATGAGCATGCCTCGTGCGGCGGTTCCGCGGCCGTTTAGTCGTATTTTGTATTTATTTTTGCACAGTAAATCTTAGTTTGCAGTGCTGGTTTTCCTGGGAATTTTTAATATTTATTCCAGAGTTGAAATTTCTGGGTTGCATTGGGGCCTCGGTGTGTCGATCGGATTGTCTAATTTTGTCAGTGTGTTTTTCCGGGTAATTTTAGAATATGTTAAAAAGTTCGACCGGATATAAATACCCATTTTTTTCCCCTGCCGGGAAATTTCCAATTGTTGGATTTTTCTGTAGTTTAATCACGTTCTAAGTAGTGCAAGTAACGCGATGGTCCCTCTAGAAGACAACAAACCTTAACTCGATTATGTGACCCTCTTGAACTGCCCTTTGAACCTTCGGGTTTGGGGCAGTACGGCGTGCCATATGTGAGGCGTTGGCTTGACCCTTCTACGGCTGGACCGTTGGTACTGAGGCTTGAACTGAATGTTTTTAGACTTATTTCATGTGTTGAGCTGTATTGGGAAAACATGGGTGTTCGATTGTTCGATCGGAAAGTTTAACATTTTCTGTTTATCCGGAATGTGATACAACATTTGGAATTCACAAGTAGTTATAAGATAACTGAATGAATGTTATAAATCTAGTAGTTTAGTCTCACTTGATCGGTTGCCACGGAATTTTGATGTGATCAAAAGTCCGTCGCAATCACGTAGCGTACGCGGATACTCGCCGGGTAAACTTAATAGACAGCCTCGCCCCATAGCCCCGACCAAGTGACTGTAGGAGAACCCCGTCGCCGAAAGCATCCGTTCGGGTGCTCGCGGTAGTGGTGTTCCGCCTTGGTGCACTTTGTCGATGGTATCGGGGGTGCGGCCGCCTACTAAAGTTTGCGACGAGCATTCGATCATGATGTCGGGAATCTTGTTGAATTGCCCGACTTGATGTTGAAAAGAGTTTTCGATTTTGAGACTAAAATGCGGGGTTTATAATTGTTTGGCATATGATGTCTAAGGAATTCATTGGTTTAGGCATGCGATGTCTAAGCCGGTTGCGGATTCCAACTGTTGTAGTTTTACACTTTCTTTTCTGTGACCGTAAGTGTAATATGTGATATCGCCGGTTTCGTTGCTATATGTCAACGACAATTGGGATGCGCATATTTACTTACGTTGATGACATGTGATGTTATGTGTTGCTGGATATGTTATATTGGATCGTCGTGTTTGAATAGCCGGGGGGTTTTTATGTGAGATGAGTGTTTTCCTTTCATTCATGTAAAAACTTGTATGTAATATTCTTTTATTGGGGCACTTCCAGGTTGCGGATGTTGTCACCATTTGTATATTATTTACTTTTCTGCACTAGGATAGACCCAAAGAGGAGGGCACAAGTAACCGGGTTCTAGGGTCCAGTGGGAGACCAACTCGAAGAGTCGAGTCCGGGTCTCCTAACCCTAGAATTGGTAGGGTTGCTTGCCGCTCTCGTAGGGGTCTAGGGTGTGGGTTTGGCTATTCATCGCGACCGTGGAATCCGTGTTTTATGCTGGCTCGTATTGAAAACACGGACGTCCTAGTATATCCAATATTTCATATGATATTTTCTGCTGCGTTATCTGTGATGTGATCATGTGATGTGTTCAGATAGATATTATATATAGTATATACGATATATTATATAGACGTTGCTTATATTTTACACCCGCACTGGCCCTGCCTCGCTCTGGCGTTAGTTACCTAACCTAACGGTGCAGACGGGACATCGAGGCGAATGCGGATGGCATAAGCATACGTTATATTTATCTGTGATGTTTAGGTGGACTTAAATGATGGGATATTCATTAATGAGATTAATGAAAGAAAATAAACCTAATTGATGTTGTGGAATCGAATTTCAAAATAAAAAAGGTAGCTACAGTTCTTGCTTTGCATCGCGGTGTTCCTTGTAGAACATCCTGCATCTTATTCGATGAGGAAAGGACCGAGATCCCTTCACCGGGAGTGACTCCTTTAGCAATAACTGGCAGATGCTACACACTCGGTTTGTCTTTTGATTGCTTCTATAGTTTCTGCTTTGCACAGTGATATATATGATATATCCCGCGCCTCATTCGACGAGGAAAGGGCCGACGATCCCTTCACCGGGAGTGACCCCTTTAGCAAAACTAGAAAAGCCTCAAAAACACTCCATTTAAAAACCATTTGATTCCGCAACGAGATCAAGTTCAAAGCGTTAAAGGTTTTCACAAAAACCATTCGCAACCCTCCGTCATTTTAGGAAGTA
This sequence comes from Agapanthus africanus, assembly GCA_030015575.1. Lineage (NCBI taxonomy): Eukaryota > Viridiplantae > Streptophyta > Magnoliopsida > Asparagales > Amaryllidaceae > Agapanthus > Agapanthus africanus. The sequence continues at coordinate 37,490,866 of CM057351.1, forward strand.
GAGTACTTAGTATTCGTGCTACGTTTGTCGACCATAGCCGAGGCGTAGTGTACGGTAGCTAAGTGATGTCTTCCTACACCGCATATGATGCGATTAGTTAGGACAGTCATGTGGCTTTGTTGACCTTAGCCAAGGGTCATGTGGGTGGGTCTAACTAATCACGAAATGACGGGTAGAACTTGACTAGTACTTATGATTTGTTGACCTTAGCCAAGGTCATAGGTGCTAGGGGTAAAAACCATTATCGGGAGTTTCAAGTGTTGAAACTTGCAATGAGATTGCATACCTTCTATATGATAGTTGGATCCCGATACCCACTGCGAGTAATTGTTACTCCTGGGAGAGTTTTGCACTTTGCAATTAGCCGATCAAGTAGGTGTCTAGAAAGGTGTCAACGGGGTTACGCCTCTGGGAAAACGAGGTTTACTGTAATTTGGTCCGTGCGAAAGCACGGGAAACCTCCCTCAAAGTACCGACACTGGCCTGGCTGAAAGATTGGCGAACTTGTAGAGTGTAATTAATCCCGGCTAGTCTTTCCTTTTAAGGTTTGAAGGAAGATTTGATAAAAAACAGTGGGAGCCATCCTGATTAGATAAAATAATAACCAATCTGATCTTGCAAGAGCGCACGCAGAGTGTTTTCTTCTCTCTCTCTCCAGGTAGCGACCATATCACGCCTTAGTCAAGATAATAATATGGATGTTTTGACCGAACCCGCTTGTTATACTGAGCTGGGGAACGTTGGTCCTACTCCAACTTATAATTGTTATAAGGCAGAGCAGGAAATAAGGGAATACCAGAATTCCTTTGCCGCCCAAACGAAGAAAGTGCATACGATGCATCTCCTTTGGGTGTGTTCATTACAAAGAACTATTTTCTCAGTATCCTCTGCATCCTGGGTATTTGATACCGGATCAGGATCCCAGATATGTAATCTGTTACATAGGGCTACAAAAGGGTGGAAAAACTGAGAATGGGTGATAAGTTTCATGAGACAGAAAACGGGGCAAGTGTTGCAGCCAAGTCTGTTGGTCACTGTCACCCTGTATTACCAATACATTGATTCTGAACAAATGCTATTAGATACCGAACCTGATATACAAAATCATATCAGTCTCCTTATGAGTAAAGAAATGATAAAATTTTGTATTGTTGGATAATGTTTTGAACATTTCCTATATCAAAAGTTGATCGGTTCAGGCACGTTATCTAAAAGCATTGACGTTCTAAATCAAACTACAGTTCTTAGTATACGGAACACACACAAGAGGAAGAGTTCAGAATTGAAAGATTCCTTCTTGAGGTATTGTAGACTAGGTCAGATCAATGTGACCCGACTAGCTAGAGTTACATAAAGATGCATATTTAAATTAGTTTGAATTTACATCTTGTGAAACTCGCCAGTCATGTCACAAAGATAAGATGACCATAGCTGCGTTTACTAGAAACAGAGAAAGAGTTAATGAACTCTTGGGATGATACATGTTGATGTATGTAGGTCCCCTGTCTGCACATGCCAAGACCGGTTCTTTGTACTTCATTACGTTCTCTGATAATCTCTCAAGATTCAGACATATGTTCCTGTTGAAACACAAGTCCGAACCTTTTGAGATATTCACAGAATATAAGTTAGAAGTAGAGAACCAAAAACCGGGTATAAGTATTATGTCCTATGATAAGATCAGGGAGGAGAATACTTGTGCATGGCATTCCTGGACTATTCTAAAGGAGAATGAGATTCTCTCTCAGTGTTACTCCTCTGAATATACCACAGCACAACGGTGTATCAGGGTGGAGCAATCGCACCGTATTAGATATGGTATGCTCTATGATGAGTACTACTGAGTTACCTATTTCCTTTTTGGGGTTGTCCGGCCTATGTCTAAAAGCAAAAATCCGGATAAGATCAAGGCAAGGTCTGTTGTGTAGAACTGGAAAGGTTCCAGCTATACAAACTACAGCAGGTGATTTGGTAGAACCAAAAGATTCAATAGATTCCAACGAACCTCAGCCTCTCCGCCGATCTAGTAGGGTTCCTCATCCACCTGAGAGATACTTCGGTTTCTCGATGACAGTGGGAGCGAGGATTGCATCATGAGATGATGACCCAACTAGTTTCGAGCTGGCCGTCAGGAGTAGGACTCTGTAAGAATGGCTGGATGCTTAGTGATCTGAGATAGAATCCATGTACACCAACAAAGTATGGACTTTGGTTGCTTTATCTGAAGGGTTAAATTCCCATCAGGTGCAAGTATATCTTGAGAAGATTACTTGATGTAGATGGAAAAGTTGAGACTTTCAAAACTAGACTTGTTAAAGGTTTTAGTCATTAACCAGGTGTGGATAATGATGAAACCTTTTCTAGGGACTATGCTTAAGTCCATCCAGATCCTACTTGCCATTGCTACATACCATGACTACGATATCTGGCAGTTGGGTGCCATGACTACTTTTCTAAATAGTGATTTAGAAGAGAACGTCTATAAGAACACAGCCAGAGGGCTTCGTAAACAGTGGGAGCAGCGAAAATGTGTGCAAGTTGCTTTATAGAATAAAGCAGGCATCGCGGAGTTGGAATGTCTGTTTTGATGTGGTAGTCAAAGTGTTTGACTTCATCAAAATGGTAGATGAACCTTGTATATACAAAAAGGTAGTAGAGATTAAGGTGGTCATCCTCGTATTGTATGTGGACAACATACTCTTGATAGGAAAGGAGTTTCCTATACTACGCTCGGTCAATCTCCACTTATCACAAGGATTCTCCAATAGGATCAAAGTGATACCTCCTAAATCCTGAGTTTTTATCTATGAGATAGATCTAATTGGATATTAGGATTCTCACTAGTTGTAGTGAGATGGTATCAATCGATCCTGGGGAGAATCACTGGAAAGGTTCCAGGGTGATAAAGACGACTGAATGTCAGTCACAGGCATTGTCTTTACCCTCTGTGGAGGGACGGTATGTTGGAAGAGTTCCAAGCTAGATACCGTGGCAAACTAGACGATAAAGGCTGGTAACATCTCTATTAAAGATACTACCAAAGAGGCAGTTTGGGTGTATATTGGTTCATAAGATGAACTAGGTTCCTACCATTGTATGACAATGGAAATGTGGCTTTGGCCAAGGAACCATGGTCCCATCAGTGACCCAGACATATTCTGAGGCAGCATCACCTGATCATGGAGATAGATGTTCTCCAGGATGATCGAGGTTAGGAGAGTAGAATCAGAGGACAACACGGCGGATCCACTCACAAAGGCTTTTTCCCAAAGAGAGACTTATATGGAATGGTTGAGTATTAGATACTCCAACTACTGCTACAGATGGCCCTAGTGCAAGTGGGAGATTGTTAGTTATATGTATGCCCTAGAGGCCATTACTGTACATTGGATGTATATTGTAGTGGATGCTGGGACATATATAGGTAGGACTTTCTTGCTCGACATGATAGTACGCTATCTGGTTGCTCTTTATCTTAACATGTATACTTTCTGTCTCTCTGTTACATGTTGATAAAGCCCTTAGAATGTGTACTCGACTTCCAGGACTATGATGCAGATCATACTAGTAGGGCCTGGGTAGTCTATGGGTACATCCTTCAATGTTCCTAGTCGTGGGAATATCGAGACAGGGCATCGATATTCCAGAGTAGACTAGCGTATATCTTCTCGGCCCATGTGATGGGCGATGGATGATCCCATATCCATTGGTGTTTGACATCAGAGATGGTATGCGGGTGCTCAGTGGAGACTGGGTACACTGAACGGACTCGCCGAGAACTCCCAGATGGTATTATATCTCACGTCAGATGGCAGTTCTCTGGTGACACTGGTACAGCTTAGTCTGTTGACCCGAGATCGTCATAGAGTCTTGTGTGTCTCCCACTGTGCTTTGATTTCCACCCTACCACGGCTCTACTGAGTCGTGCAAACAAGTTGTTTTTAGGTACAGTCCCGATTCACATGGAGGCAATGAGCGATAGGAAGGGATTCGTCTCTCCCGGTATTGGGGGTTGATGTTGCGCTATGCTCTACTGGCCATAACAGGAAATCCCTGGCCAGGGTTGCAGTGATCTACTGGTAAGTGTTATCAGTAGTTTCACCTATGTTATGGACCTCACGTCGGCATGACTTATCGTGCTACTGGGGTCTGACGTTTACCACCCCTATGTTAGTTGTATGTATGCCCTAGAGGCCAGTATTGTACAGATGATGTATATTATATTGGATGCTTGGACATATATAGAGATGACTTTCTTGCTCGATATGATAGTATGCTATCTGGTTGCTCTTTATTTTAACATGTACACTAGTCTCTTTAAACTGTCTTATAGTTACATGTTGGTAAAGCCCTTAGGATGTGTACTTGACTACCTGGACTATGATGCAGATCATACTAGTGGGGGTATGGTAGTCTATAAGTACATCCTTCAAGATCCCTAGTCGTGGGTGTATCGAGACGGGGCATCGATATACCAGAGTAGACTAGCGTATACGCTTCTCGACCCATGAGATGGGCGATGGATGATCCCATACCCATTGGTGTTTGACATCAGAGATGGTATACGGGTGCTCAGTGGAGACTGGGTACACTGGACGGACTCGCCGAGAACTCCCAGATGGTATTATACCTCACGTCAGATGGCAGTTCTCAGGTGACACTTGTACAGGTTAGTCTGTAGACCCGAGATCGTCATAGAGTCTTGTGTGATTCCCACTGTGCTTTGATCTCCACCTTACCACGTCCATGAGGGCATGCAAAACGGTGGTCTTTGGGTACAGTCCCGAGTCACATGGAGGCAATGAGCGATAAGAGGGGTTTCGTCTCTCCCGGTATTGGGGGTTGATGTTGCGCTGTGCTCGATTGGCCGTAACAGGGAAGTCCCTAGCCAGGGCTGATCAGAGATTTGCTGGTAAGTGTTACCAGTAATTTCTCGACCCGTTATGAGCCTCACATCGGCACGACTTATCGGTTATTGGGGTCCGGCGTTTACCACCCCTAGACTTGTTATGCGACATATCAGACGAACAAACCGGACTGTACGGTAAGTGTTACTAGTTGGATTCACAGGAGTGTGAGCGGGCTAGCTCGTCGATCTTCTGATCGCTCAATACCCGGATGGCCGTTACGTTTAGCAGACCGCTTGCGGCTTGTGGGTGCTTGATATGATCATCATCTGCTACCGGCGTATTGACGAGTCTTTAGAGTCCTACACAGAGGTTTCCTGGCTCAAGCGAAACGAAATAGGAATGCATATGAGATATGTGCAGGACCGAGAATGATGCGTGTATGTGATACCGTATTCCATTCTTGCGATGGATGTATCGATTGGTTATATTCGATATAACCTAGATATCGAATCAAGGATTGATTCGATAAGCCGATACATAGGATACTAGTCGGTTATATGCGATATGACCGGATCGTTAAATCAAGTGTTGATTTAATGATTTAATGTATAATTATATATTTTATATATTACTTTGCATTAACTAGTATTGGTTCACTTTAAATGGATTTTCTCACTTGATGTGCAAGAAGTATATGTGATATACTTTTGTGCACATATTTGTATCATGTTTGATGATACTTGATCATGTGGTTAAGTGTAAAGGATTAAACCATGGTTAAGAGATGATTAGGGTTTTGCTTTTTCATTTATTTATTTGTTTATTTATTTGGAAATGATTTAGATAAGAATGGTGGCTATGTTTGTTTCTAGTTGAAGCTTCATGAAGCTTTGACTTCTTAACCATTCTTGTCTTCATGCTTAACCCTAACCCATCCAAGTAACCATGGTCTATTCTCTACACTCTACCCTAGTTAGTTTATGATAAGTATTCATTTTTATTATTCATTTTAACTCAACACTTATCATAATTCTAGCTTCATCTTCTTCTTCATCTTCAAGAATGAAAACTTGATGCCATCAATGGCAACTTGAGCAAAAGTGAGAGAAATCCAATTATAAAGTGAACCCACCTCCTATTTCTTCATCCTCTACCTCTTGCCAAGTGGTTTTGGGTGTTTTCTTCACAAGTTTCACAACTTGGTGAAGTCGGAGCTTGAACTTGTGAAACCTCGACGTAGATCATCTTCGGCACGAAGCCGACGACCTTGCCCGCTCGTTTTTCCGATGAAGCCGACGATTGAGTCTAGGATTCGAGACGGACAGCGAGAGAACGTCTACATGGAGCTAAGGAAGTGGATATCTGGATCTACAAAGGTTGTAGCCTCTCTCCTTTAGTTAAGTTGTTAACTAGATTCGTATTTCGCCTAAATTTCTAGTCGACGATCCGTATTAGGGTTTCTCGGCACCCATAATTTTTGAAATTGGCATGGTTGATGCCTTGCGATACCTCTATAGTGTGCCTAGGAACCTTTCACTGGTATCAGAGCCTAGCTAGAGCCTTAGGCGAAGTCTAGACGATGTTTGAAACCCGATCGAACCCGAAAACCTAACTTTTTTATGCTCTCTGGACTTTTTCTAAAAACTTGGATTTTTCCAGATTAAAAATTCCTAAAAAATTCAGCAGGAAATTGTAAGAATTACTGTGCAAATACGACACTGTTTGGAGCTTAAACAGCCGTGGAACCGCGGCAAGAGCTGGCTCGTGCGGCGGTTCCGCCGCCACTTGATGACGTCATCTCTATCAATTTGCACAGTAATTCCTATTTAACAGTGCTGAGTTCTCTGGGTATTTTTAATATTTATTCAAGAGTTGAATATTCCAGTTTGTTTTGGGGATTCGATGATTCGATCGGATTATCAGATTTTGTCTATGTGGATTCCGGATAATTTTTGAATTTGTTAAAAAAGTTCGACCGGATATAAATACCCAACTTTTCCCCTGTCGCGAAATTTCCAAGTGTTGGATTTTTCCGTAGTTTAACGACGTTCTAAGTAGTGCAAGTAACGCGATGGACCCTATAGAAGACAACAAACCTTAACTCGATTATGTGACCGTCTTGAACTGCCCTTTGAACCTTCGGGTTTGGGGCACTACGGCGTGCCACATGTGAGGCGTTAGCTTGACCCTTCTACGGCTGGACCGTTGGTACTGTGGCACGAACTGAATGTTGTTAGACTTATTTCATGTGTTGAGCTGTATCGGGAAAACTTGGGTATTCGACTGTTCGATCGGAAAGTTTAACATTTTCTGTTTATCTGGAATGTGATACAATAATTGGAGTTCACAAACAGTTATGAGATAACTGAATGAATGTTATAAATCTAGCGGTTTAGTTTCACTTGATATTGAAAAGAGTTTTCGATAATGAGACTAAAATGCGGGGTTTATAATTGTTAGGCATGTGATGTCTAAATATTTCATTTGATTAGGCATGCGATGTCTAAAGAGGTTGCAGATTCCAACTGTTGTAGTTTTACACTTTCTTTTCTGTGACCGTAAGTGTAGTATGTTCATATCGCCGGTTTCGTTGCTATACGTCAACGACAATTGGGGTATGCATACTTACTTACGTTGATGACATGTGATGTTATGTGTTGCTGGATATGTTATATTGGATCGTCGTGTTTGAATAGCCGGGTTTTTTTATGTGAGATGAGTGTTTTTCATTTTCATTCATGTAAAAACTTGTATGTAATATTCTTTTATTGGGACACTTCCAGGTAGCGGAAGTTGTCACCTTTTGTATATTATTTACTTTTCCGCATTAGGATAGACCCAAGGAGGGGAGCACAAGTAACCGGGTTCTAGGGTCCAGTGGGAGACCAACTCGAGGAGTCGAGTCCGGGTCTCCTAACCCTAGAATTGGTAGGGTTGCTTGCCGCTCTCGTAGGGGTCTAGGGGTGTGGGATTGGCTATTCATCACGACCATAGAATCCGTGTTTTATACTGGCTCGTATTGAAAACACGGACGTCCTAGTATATCCAATATTTCATATGTTTCTTCTGCTGCGATATCTGTGATGTGATCATGTGATGTTCTATGATGGATACAGTATATAGTATATATGATATATTATATAGACGTTACTTATGTTTTGCACCCGCACTAGCCCTGCCCTGCTCTGTCGTTAGTTACCTAACCTAACGGTGCACGAGGGGACATCGAGGCGAATGCGGATGGCATAAGTGTACGTCGTATTTATCTGTGATGTTTAGGTACTTAAATGATGGGACTTCATTAATGTGATTAATGAAAGAAAAGAAACCTAAGATGTTGTAGAATTAAATTTTAAATAAAACAGGTAGCTACAGTTCTTGCTTTGCACAGTGGTATATGTGATATATCCTGCACCTTATTCGATGAGGAAAGGATCGAGATCCCTTCACCGGGAGTGACTCCTTTAGCAATAACTGGTAGATGCTACACCCTCGGTTTGTTTTTTGATTGCTTCTATAGTTTCTGCTTTGCACAGTGATATATATGATATATCCCGCACCTCATTCGATGAGGAAAGGGCCGACCATCCCTTCACCGGGAGTAACCCCTTTAGCAAAACTAGAAAAGCCTCAAAATCACTCCATTTCAAAACTTCATTTGATTCTACAACGATATCAAGTTCATTACGCAATAGGTTTTCCAAAAAAAACCTGTCGTAGCCCTCCGTCATTTCAGATAAGTCCTGTTTAGTATTCGTGCTGCGTTTGTTGACCTTGTCAAGGCGCAGTGTGCGGTAGCTAACCAGTATTTATCTGCTTATGCATATGATGCAGATTGGGTTAGGGTAGTCGTACGGCCTTGTTGACCTTGTTAAGGGTCGTGCGGGTGGATTTGATTCAATCAAGAAATGACGGGTTGAACTTGACTTGCGGTCTATGGTTTGTTGACCTTGTCAAGGTCATAGATCGTTCGGGGCAAAATATTATCGGGAATTTCAAGTGTTGAAATTTGCAATGAGATTGCATACCTTCTATGAGATAGTTAGATCCCGATACCCACTGCGAGTAAGAGTTACTCCTGGGAGAGTTTTACACATTGCAATTAGCTGATCAAGTAGGTGTCTAGAAAGGTGTCAACGGGGTTACGCCTCTGGGAAAACGAGGTTTACATTAATTAGGTTCGTGCGAAAGCACGGGGGACCTCACTCAAAGTACCGACACTGGCCTGGCTGAAAGATTGGCGAACTTGTAGTGTGTAATTAATCCCGGCTAGTCTTTCCTTTTAGGGTTTGAAGGAAGATTTGATAAAAACCAGTGGGAGCCATCCTTATTAGATAAGATAATAACCAATCTGATCTTGCACGAGCATACGCTAAAGTGTTTTCTTCTCTCTCTCTCCAGGTAGCGACCAGTTCATGCCTTAATCAAGATAATAATATGGATGTATTGACCGAACCCGCATGTTATACTGTGCTAGGGAACGTTGGTTCCGTTCTTTCTTATAAGAGTTATAGGAATGAACAGAATATAGGGGAATACCAGGATTCCCATGCCACCCGAATGAAGAAAGTACATGTTGATGCATTTTCTTCGGGTGTGTTCGATACAGAGAACTGTTTCTCAATTTGCTCTACGTCCTGGGTATTAGATACCGGGTCAGGATCCCATATATGTAATCAGTTACATGGGCTAAGGAAAGGTAAAGAACTTGGAGAAGGTGATAAAGACATTAGAGTTGGAAATGGTGCAATTGTTGCAGCTAAGACTGTCGGGGAATATCACCTTGTATTACCGACTGGTAATACATTGGTTCTGAACGAATGCTATTACATGCCGAACCTGATATGCAACATTATATCGGTTTCTTTATTGAGTAAAGAGGGATATAATTTTGTATTACAGGACAATGTTATGAACATTTTCCGTAACCAAAAGTTGGTTGGATCAGGCACGTTGTGCAATGGCATTTTTGTTCTAAATCAATCAACAGTTCTGAGCATAACAAACACACACAAGAGGAAGAGTTCAGAACTGAACGAATCCTTCTTGTGGCATTGTAGACTGGGTCACATCAATGCGACACGACTAGCTAAGTTACATAAAGATGGATATTTAAATCCGTTTGAATTTTCATCTTATGACACTTGCCAGTCATGTCTCAAAGGCAAGATGACCAAAACTCCGTTTACGGGACACGGAGAAAGAGTTACCGAACTCTTGGGGCTGATACATAGTGATGTATGCGGTCCCATGTCTACACATGCCAGGGATGGTTCTTCATACTTCATTACATTCACTGACGATCTCTCTAGGTTCGGGTATTTGTTCCTGATGAAACACAAATCAGAAGCTTTTGAGAAATTTAGGGAATATAAACAAGAAGTTGAGAACCAAACCGGAAAAAGTATTAAAATCCTACGATCTGATCGAGGAGGAATACTTGAGCAATGAATTCCTGGACTTCCTAAAAGAGAATGGGATTCTCTCTCAGCTGACTCCTCCATATACACCACAGCAAAACGGTGTATCAGAACGGAGGAACCGCACCCTATTAGATATGGTGCGCTCTATGATGAGCACAGCTGAGTTACCTATTTCCTTCTGGGGTTATGCACTGGAAACAGCAACATACCTATTGAATCAAGTTCCATCTAAATCTGTACCTACCACACCATATGAGATATGGAGTGGGAAGAGACCATATTTTAAACGAGTTAAGATATAGGGTTGTCCGGCCTATGTCAAAAGGCAAAATCCGGACAAGATCGAGGCACGGTCAGTTCTCTGCAAGTTTGTGGGATATCCAAAGAATTCATATGGCTATTTTTTCTACCACAGTGAGGAACAAAAAGTGTTTGTTGCTCAACATGCCACCTTTTTAGAAAAGAAATTCCTTGAAAAAGAAATTAGTGGCAAAGTGGTAGAGCTGGAAGAGGTTCCAGATACACAAACCGTAACTGAAGATTTAGTGCAACCAGAAGATTCAGTAGCTCCCAATGAACCTCAGCCTCTCCGCCGATCTAGTAGGGTTCCTCGCCAACCTGAGAGATACTACGGTTTTCTCATGGATGGTGGGAGCGAGGATTGCATCATGGAGGATGATGACCCAACTAGCTTCGAGCAGGCCATCACGAGTAGGGACTCTGTGAAATGGCTGGATGCTATGCGGTCCGAGATGGAATCCATGTACACCAACAAAGTATGGACTTTGGACGTTGCTCCTGAAGGGGTAAAACCCATTGGGAGCAAGTGGATCTTCAAGAAGAAACTTGGTGTAGATGGGAAAGTGGATACTTTCAAAGCTAGACTTGTTGCAAAAGGTTTTCGTCAAAGACCAGGTGTGGACTATGACGAAACCTTTTCTCCAGTGGCTATGCTTAAATCCATCCGGATCATGCTTGCCATCGCTGCATATCATGATTACGAAATCTGGCAAATGGATGTTAAGACCGCCTTTCTAAATGGTGATTTAGAAGAGTGCGTGTACATGACTCAGCCAGAGGGCTTCGTAGACAGTGGGAGCAGAGGGAAGGTGTGCAAGCTGCTTAAATACATTTATGGATTAAAGCAAGCATCGCGGAGTTGGAACATCTGCTTTAACTTCGTTATCAAAGAGTTTGATTTCGTCAAAAATCCAGATGAACCTTGTATCTACAAGAAGGTGGCAGAGAGTAAGGTTGTCTTCCTCGTATTGTACGTGGACGACATACTCTTGATAGGAAATGATATTCCTATGCTGCAATCGGTCAAGCTCTTCTTATCACAAAGATTCTCAATGAAAGATCTTGGTGATGCCTCCTGCATATTGGGAATTAGGATCTATAGAGATAGATCCAAACGGATTTTGGGATTGTCCCAATCCAGGTACATTGACACCATACTAAAGAGGTTTAGTATGGAAGAATCCAAGCGTGGGAACTTGCCCACGATCTCTGGAGTCACTCTTTCCAAAGAGATGTCTCCCAAGACTGATTTGGAGAGAGCTCGCATGCAAGGGATACCCTAAGCTTCGGCTGTAGGCTCTATCATGTATGCGATGCTATGTACCAGACCCGATGTAGCATACTCACTACGTGTAGTGAGCAGGTATCAAGCTGATCCTGGAGAGAGTCACTGGACAGCTGTGAAGAGCATTCTCAAGTACTTACGAAGGACTAAAGAGATGCTCTTGGTGTATGGTAACGGAGAACTCCAAGTGGAGTCCTTTACCGATTCGAGCTTCCAGAGTGATAAGGACGACTCTAAGTCGCAGTCGGGATTTGTCTTTACCCTTTACGGAGGGGCGGTTAGCTGGAAGAGTTCCAAGCAGGAAACCGTGGCAAACTCGACGATGGAGGCTGAATACATCGCTGCCAACGATGCTGCTAAAGAGGCTGTCTGGATCAAGAAGTTCAATGCTGAACTTGGAGTGGTTCCATCCATTGAGCATCCAATACCTTTGTATTGCGATAACAATGGAGTGGTGGCTTTGGCCAAGGAACCCAGGTCCCATCAGCGATCCAGGCATATTCTGAGGCGGTATCACCTGATCCGGGAGATAGTTGATCGCCGGGAGATCGAGGTCAGGAGGGTTGACACGAAGAACAACACGGCGGATCCACTCACGAAGGCCATTCCCCAGATACAGTTTGAGAGACTCTTCGGGATGCTCGGTATGCGATACTACAGCAGCTGGTCCTAGTGCAAGTGGGAGATTGTTAATTGTATATATGCCCTATAGGCCGGTATTGTACAGATGATGTATATTATATTGGATGCTTGGACATATATAGAGATGACTTTCTTACTCGATATGATAGTAAAGCCCTTAGGATGTGTACTTGACTACCTGGACTATGATGCAGATCATACTAGTGGGGGTATGGTAGTCTATAAGTACATCCTTCAAGGTTCCTAGTCGTGGGTGTATCGAGACGGGGCATCGATATACCAGAGTAGACTAGCGTATACGCTTCTCGACCCATGAGATGGGCAATGGATGATCCCATATCCATTGGTGTTTGACATCAGAGATGGTATACGGGTGCTCAGTGGAGACTGGGTACACTGGACGGACTCGCCGAGAACTCCCAGATGGTATTATACCTCACGTCAGATGGCAGTTCTCAGGTGACACTTGTACAGGTTAGTCTGTAGACCCGAGATCGTCATAGAGTCTTGTGTGATTCCCACTGTGCTTTGATCTCCACCTTACCACGTCCATGAGGGCATGCAAAATGGTGGTCTTTGGGTACAGTCCCGAGTCACATGGAGGCAATGAGCGATAGGAGGGGTTTCGTCTCTCCCGGTATTGGGGGTTGATGTTGCGCTGTGCTCGATTGGCCGTAACAGGGAAGTCCCTAGCCAGGGCTGATCAGAGATTTGCTGGTAAGTGTTACCAGTAATTTCTCGACCCGTTATGAGCCTCACATCGGCACGACTTATCGGTTATTGGGGTCCGGCGTTTACCACCCCTAGACTTGTTATGCGACATATCAGACGAACAAACCGGACTGTACGGTAAGTGTTACTGGTTGGATTCACAGGAGTGTGAGCGGGCTAGCTCATCGATCTTCTGATCGCTCAATACCCGGATGGCCGTTACGTTTAGCAGACCGCTTGCGGCTTGTGGGTGCTTGATATGATCGTCATCTGCTACCGGCGTATTGACGAGTCTTTAGAGTCCTACACAGAGGTTTCCTGGCTCAGGCGAAACGAAATAGGAATGCATATGAGATATGTGCAGGACCGAGAATGATGCGTGTATGTGATACCGTATTCCGTTCTCGCGATGGATGTATCGATTGGTTATATTTGATATAACCTAGATATCGAATCAAGGATTGATTCGATAAGCCGATACATAGGATACTAGTCGGTTATATGCGATATGACCGGATCGTTAAATCAAGTGTTGATTTAATGATTTAATGTATAATTATATATTTTATATATTACTTTGCATTAACTAGTATTGGTTCACTTTAAATGGATTTTCTCACTTGATGTGCAAGAAGTATATGTGATATACTTTTGTGCACATATTTGTATCATGTTTGATGATACTTGATCATGTGGTTAAGTGTAAAGGATTAAACCATGGTTAAGAGATGATTAGGGTTTTGATTTTTCATTTATTTATTTGTTTATTTATTTGGAAATGATTTAGATAAGAATGGTGGCTATGTTTGTTTCTAGTTGAAGCTTCATGAAGCTTTGACTTCTTAACCATTCTTGTCTTCATGCTTAACCCTAACCCATCCAAGTAACCATGGTCTATTCTCTACACTCTACCCTAGTTAGTTTATGATAAGTATTCATTTTTATTATTCATTTTAACTCAACACTTATCATAATTCTAGCTTCATCTTCTTCTTCATCTTCAAGAATGAAAACTTGATGCCATCAATGGCAACTTGAGCAAAAGTGAGAGAAATCCAATTATAAAGTGAACCCACCTCCTATTTCTTCATCCTCTATCTCTTGCCAAGTGGTTTTGGGTGTTTTCTTCATAAGTTTCATAGCTTGGTGAAGTCGGAGCTTGAACTTGTGAAACCTCGACGTAGATCATCTTCGGCACGAAGCCGACGACCTTGCCCGCTCGTTTTTCCGATGAAGCCGACGATTGAGTCTAGGATTCGAGACAGACAGCGAGAGGACGTCTACGTGGAGCTAAGGAAGTGGATATCCGGATCTACAAAGGTTGTAGCCTCTCTCCTTTAGTTAAGTTGTTAACTAGATTCGTATTTCCCCTAAATTTCTAGTCGACGATCCGTATTAGGGTTTCTCGGCACCCATAATTTTTGAAATTGGCATGGTTGATGCCTTGCGAGACCTCTATAGTGTGCCTAGGAACCGTTCACCCTAGGCGAGATATGCGACATATCAGACGATCAGACCGGACTGTACGGTAAGTGTTACTGGTTGGATTCACAGGAGTGTGAGCAGGCTTGCTCGTCGATCTTCTAATCGCTCAATACCCGGGTGGCCGTTACGTTTAGCAGACCGCTTGAGGCTTGTGGGTGTTTGATATGATCATCACCTGCTGCCGGCGTATTGACGAGTCTTTAGAGTCCTACACAGAGGTTTCCTGGCTCAAGCGAAACGAAATAGGAGCGCATATGAGATATGTGCGGGACCGAGAATAATTCGTGTATGTGATACCGTATTCCATTCTCGCGATGAATGTATCGATTGGTTATATGCGATATAACCTAGTTGTCGAATCAAGGATTGATTCGATAAGCCGATACATAGGATACTAGTCGGTTATATGCGATATGACCGGATCGTTAAATCAAGTGTTGATTTAATGATTTAATGTATAATTATATATTTGATATATTACTTTGCATTGGTTCACTTTAAATGGATTTTCTCACTTGAATATCACAAGTTGTATATGTGATATACTTTTGTGCACTTGATTGTATCATGTTTGATGATACATGTTTACTTGGTTAAGTGTAAAGAATTAAACCATGGTTAAGTTAATGATTAGGGTTTTCTTTTCTTACTTATTTATTTATTTATTTATTTTTGGAAAAGACAAGAAATGAAATGGTTGCTAGTTTTGTTTTTCTTTGAAGCTTCTTGAAGCTTTGACTAAAGTGACCATTTTGTCTCATACTTAACCCTAACCATTCCACTTAACCTTAGTACATTCTCTACACCTAACCAAGGTTAGAAAATGATAAGTGTTGATTTTATTTTCTATTTTTAATAACACTTATCATATCTTTTCTTCTTCTTCTTCATCTTCAACATGAAGAAAACCTAGCTACCATCAATGGCAACTAGTGAAAATGAGTGAGAAATCCAATTCTAAAGTGAACCCACTTCCTATTTCTTCATCCTCTACCTCTTGCCAAGTATTATAGGGTGTTTTCTTCACAAGTTTCATGACTTGGTGAAGTGGGAGCTTGATCTAGTGATGCCTCGACGTAGATCATCTTCGGCATCGAAGCCGACGACCAAGCCCGCCCATTTCTTCGATGAAGCCGATGCTAGAGTCCGGAATCCGATTTGGACAGCGGAGGGACATCATCGCGGAGCTTAGGAAGTGGTGGACCGGATCTACAAAGGTTGTAGCCCCTTTCCTTTTAAGTTAAAGTCGTTAACTTGCATCGCATAGCCTACACATCTAGTTAACGATCCGTATTAGGGTTTCTCGGCACTTGTAAAATTTGAATTAGCCATGTATGATGCCTTGTGAGACCTCATTAGTGTGCCTAGGAACTCTACATCAACAAAGTGAATGGGCCACCCAGCACTCTACGGAATCCGGTAACTTAAGCGCCCCTCCGTGGGTCATCCTATACCCCCTACGAGTGCGGCAAATAGCCCGCCAATTCTAGAATGAAGCCCCCTCCGTCTCAACGCCATGAGATGCGGGCTTGTTGCTTTCTAGAACCTAGCTATTCATGCACTCCACCGCGGGGTAAACCTAGTACAGAAAAAGAAAATATATGTACAGTGGTGACATCGACAAGCCGGTCGAGCCACAATAAAAAAATATACAACCCGGCAAAGACGACAGTCCACATGTCCGACGCTCGCTCCGCAATAATAAATGTACAAATGAATCTTAACTGTACTACTATCATTGCAACATTGGCTATCCCATACGACAATCCAACCACAACCACAGTACAAACATAAAATATCAACGTGAATGTCATGTTCACAAACCCGTCTAAAGGAACATATAGCAGTTAGACAAGTTATACCGCTCTAATGATATTCACGGTCGCAGATAGAAGTGAATGTACCGTAAACTAGTAAACATTGTTAAAAAATAACGACTTCAAAATACTCCGTATTGCCTCAAGCTCAAAGATAACAGAATATCCAACTTGGGAAAAAACAAACAATACCTGAAATTCTAAATCCAAGTAACAAGAACACCAACCAAAACACAACCCAATTCCCCTCTACAAAACCCGTGGGGCCGGCCATTTTGGCACTTTGGCTGGCCATGAGGAGGTGGAATCGTCTCGTTTTTGGTTTGTGTTCATTTCACAACAAAAGGAGCACTCAGCAATTGTTTAAAAAAAATTTAAAGCCTCTGAAAATTTCGACAGAAACTTGGATTTTCGTTTCGTATTTCGGAGTTATTTCGGTTTTGTTACTTTAACATTGTTTAAACCTGCTAGTGTAGGGTTTTATGGGCTAGCTCTGATACCATGAAAGGTTATTCTAACGCCCTGGCCATCTTCCGTGGCCGTTTGCGGAACAATTTTTTTTATAACGAGTGAAACTTGGCGCTAGAATAACCCTAAACCAGATCTTACCATAAACCTAACTAGCAACAAGAAGCTATCTACTATGAAAAGAGTTTATACCAAGAGGATCAAGTCCTTCGGGTCTTCACTCCTCTCCTTTAGCATACTCCTAGTGGCCTCCATGATCGAGCTTGAACTTCGGCTTCCTCACGTCAAAGATGATCCACCCGAGAGTGTCTACTTTGAGCTCCTACCTCTAAACCGAGGTAACCAGGTTACATAGTTTGCTAATCTAAGAAACCTAGATTGTGTAAAAAGAGATGATGGATTAATTTGTCTCAAGAACCCTAGGTTTCTCAACACATGAGACAATTAGGGTTTGAGATAGAAGAAGAGAAGCCAAGAGGAGATGAGAGTGTTGTGAAAAAGAAGTGAATAAATAATGGCTAATTATTTGAGATAATAATGCAAACACAAAATATCAAGCATACTAGAATAGTAAAGCATGAGTCACAACTAAGCCATACTTCATTCAATGAAAGATAACACCTCACCCTCTCTGCTTCATTAACCATTTAATCTAAATGGTTAATACAAATAATGAAGTGTCTTCTTCTAGAAGCACCTTGCACAATTATAAGAATGCCCATCACCTGTATATACATACCCGTATCCATATTCTGAGAAAATATGAATACAATGAGACGAGAATAATCCAAAAATATAATACTGTAAGTGCACGGCAGCGCCCCAGCCGTCAATCCGACGCCGGAATGCGGAAACGAAACTTTTACAAAACTTGTAAACCGGCACTACCGCGCACTATAAAACCCAGATTGGTCCATTAACCTAATGCTAGCAAACTAGAGAATGGGTAGAAAGCTATACCGAGCGATCCGTGTCCTTCGGTCTTCGGCCTCCATCCCGATCTCCTCGCGGAATCTCCGGTCTTCATCTCCTTGTCGGAACGGGCACCACATCGCCGGGTTCTTTTACGGGCTCCTACCTCTGGACCGAAGCAACTAGGGCACGAAGTTGGCGAGTCGACGTGTCCAAGAATACTGCAGGCTAAGTGTAGAAAGTTTTGTCTCATTGGGGTTGAGAAGTTGCCATGATGGAGGTGGAGAACTAACAATGGAGATAAGCTTTTAGAACTTTGGTGTAAACTAAAATGAGAAGAAGAATTTTCCCCACTTCACAAAATGATATCCTCTCCTTCTCACATATGTAGCCGGCCAACACAATGGTGAAGGGAAAAAATGATCAAAGAATACAAGTGGGGAAAGTGAATGATAATGAGAAAAAAGATCACATCAATATCCAATCCCAACCTTTCACAAAACCCATCTCATTAATGCAAACCATGTGAAGAAAAAGGAATCTCATGATGTTAGAACTATCATGAAGCCATAAATCACTAATAACCCCCTTCACATAACTAATTTGCATACTTGCAAATAACCTCCTCCATCAATAATCAGCCAACGAAAGGAAGAAAGGAAAACTGGCAGAAACGGAATGCAAACGGGCAACTTCAAAAAAACTGATCCCGTAATAAATTACAGGAAAACCCCGCGACTGTATATACATACCCGCATTTGTATTCCCACTGAATACAAATGCAAAGAGACAAATCTACACTGTACAATACTAGGATCCGTCTTAAACCAAAGCCCGCTAGTATTATCCGTCCGATCATGATCTGTGCAATACCGCACGTATCTGATCGAACCCTGCCATATCTCCATACGGCCTCTACAGTGTTTCGCCCGAAACTTAAGAAACTGTCTGTGGGGAACTCTAAATACTCATCAATACTTTAGCTGTGGATTTAACCACTGGCACGTCAGAGGTATTAGCCATACGTGACAGGCTACCAGGTATTGACCAAAAGGGACGTCGATGAGCGAACTCATCCTGACACCCTACTGAGCCTGTCAGTGACAATATCTGTACAGTCCGGTCCGTTCGTCTATGAGCATCGCATGGCAGGCCTAGCGAGTTGGTAAAAGTCACACCCCCAATAGCGGTACAAGTCGTGTCGGAGTGTAGTCCAGAACACCTTGAGATACTACTGGAATACCTACCAGTAAATCTCCTGCCTTGGCCAAGGACTTTCATGTACTGGCTCTTCTAGACACAGCGTGACCTCACCCCCAATACCGGGAGAGACGAACCCCTGCAGATCCGCTCACTACCTCCATGTGGCTCGGGACTGTACCCAACTAAAACCTATTTGCACGACTCCTTTGATCCGTGCTAGGGTAGTAAGAAAAGCACAGTGGGAACTCACACGAGACAAATGACGATCTTAGGTCGATGAACTAACCTGTACACATGTCACCAGGGAACAGCTATCTGACGCTAGGTATAATACCAACTAGCATGTTCCCGGCGAGTCCTGTCCGGTGTACTCATAACCCAATGAGTACCTGTATACATCTTAGGTGAACCAACTGACACCAGTGATTTGTGAGACCGGCCACCGCCCCTCGTCGGGGTCTCGACTATATACACTAGTCTACTCAGGAGTATCGATGCCCTATCTCGAAACTCCCACGACTAGGGACCTTTTAAGGATGTGCTTATAGACCCCAGCTCCCACATATATGATCGCCCTCATACTGCTGGCAGTCAAGCAAGAATCCTAGGGGCTCTATCAACGTGCAATAGTGATCAGAAATGTCACCTAAAGCAGTACACGATAATAAAGATAAACCAGATAGCATACTATCATCTTGAGTAAGACTGTCCTACCGGCATAGGTCATCCCTCATTCATTGCAATCACGTGCCTGTGATCCAATAATTGACTCTGAGGGCACTATATCCAACAATCTCCCACTTGCACTCAAGGCTAATTATTGCGATGTCGCATATTTACAGCCCGTGTGATACCGAACACCTAACTCCTCTACTAGTCAGTCTCACAAAGCTCGTTTGTGAAACTATTGCGTTCGAGGAATAACCTCAGTGACTGGATCCGCTTTGGTGTTTCTTTCTATGTCTCTCTTTATCTCAAGTTCGCGGAGAAAACCATCTCCCGAAATGAGCAATACCTGTCTTAGAATGTGTCTGGATGTCTGATGGGACCTAGTTCAGAAATGAACTCCAAATCTAAACTTCTTAAACTGTATCGTCAACTGAACTTAATCAGTATCCTGCACCATGCCTCCCTCAGTATCTGCCTGGATCACCTGTCCAAAATACTGCCCCTCATCAGAGGGAAAACTATAACTCTGACAGTCACTCTGTCATCCAGGTCACCTTGGAAGCCTGGAATGATAACTGTCCCCCGAAGGAGGCTGCCGTTATCATATCCCTAGAACATCCACTTATGTTCTAAAACCGCTTCCGACTATTTCTTCAGGATTGGATTAATATCAACATATTGCATCTAGTGCAAAAACATCTGGTGTGGTACTTAATATCTCATGATTGACTCAATTGCTAAAGCAAGTGATCTGCCAATCATGTACATCCCTCTCCCCTTTAGTCTGTAAGACACCTTTAGAGAGGGTGACTCCATCACCTGCAGGTACACTACCGTGCCAGGAGTCGTCCATTCTAAATACTCTTAGAATGCTATCTTAGTACCCTGATTGGGAAACTACCCAAATCTAGATCTAAAACCATAGATCGAGGAACCAGAATGTCTGATATAATATCCAAGTCCTATGTGGAGAAACCACTGTGTGACAACCAAAGTATAACCAATCGTAGTATAGGAATTTCACTTCCTACTCTGTGTATGTCATCCAAATACCAGGACATCACACCCTACTACCTTCTCAACAGATCCATCCCCTATTCTGATGAAGTCAAACCTATGACTGTCACATCAGAAATAGATGATATATCTCTTCTATATCCGCTTTAGTCTATAAATAGACATAAGCCACTTGTCCACCATGCTTCCACTGCTCCCACTGACTACGACAACCTTCTGGCAGAGTCATATACACGTGCACTTCTAAAGCTAGTTTAGAACGACGCTACATTCATCCTCCTGCCGGGTCTCACAGTCTGGAACAACAGTAGTGTCAAGTCTGGGTAAACAAGAACCTCCCTGTCACCGTCTTTGAGCATACAGAAGTACCTCTCGAGTGCCTGAGGTTACCCACCATATCTGCGGAGTGGCCAATGGAATGTGAAATCAGATTGAATGTTTAGGTTCTTATCAAATCTTCAGTAATCGTTTGCGGTTCTGGAATCACTTCCAGTTCTACCATACTCCCACTACTGTTTTCTGAAAAAATCCATTTTTATTAAAACTGTGGCGAGTCAAGAACAATATCACTATTGATCTTCCAGATGGTAGAAAATCAACCCTAGTCATAGCCCGGGTCAACCCACAAACAGCCATTACAGAAACGTGCCTTGAGTTGTTCATTGTCTGGTTTTAAGCATAAGCTGGACAACTCCCCGTACCTTAACAATGTCAAGATATGAACTGTTCTGTATCCAATAAAGAGACAGAGGCACTGATTTAATTGGAACCAGATTCAAATCATGCATCTGTCTCCAGTGCATGTCAATTAAATGGAAAGAGGCCGATCAGTAAATGGAAAGAGGCCGATCAGTATTACTCAATTTAGGAATGCTTCCAATTATGAGTAACCTGAAAGAGAAGCAAGTTCTCTTAATCATTACTATCATCTGAATACCATACACAAGTATCTACATCTTCGATCACCTTGAAGAATCCTGATACTTGCAACACCTGGTTCTCTACTTTACTCTTATACCTATAACTCCTCAAAACTTAGACCTTGCATTTCTACGAAACACATGTCTAAGAACTAGAGAAGTCATAAGTAAACAGAATATAGTACGAGGACCAACCCCTCTGTCCTAATGGACACTGGACAATATACAATACTCTGTATAAGTCTCTTGAGTTTAATAACTTATTCACTGTGTGTCGTAGGTTGAAAACTGTACTTATGGTTAAGAAGAATTACACCGTTGTTTAATGCTCCTTACCTAACCATCCACTGATATAGGTAAATGTCATAGACATAATTTCAAAAAGGTATATCTCACTCTATAAAAATAGATGTACAGATATATCAATTTGAAATTGGTGCATAACAACGGATATTCAAAACCAAATATTTGCCGTCCGGCAAACAACCCAGGTGATTTCCTCAAATATCAACGAATTTCGATATAATGAGGATAATCACCTAATTCCCAATAACTTACTCCCACTCATCATCTGTAAAACCATATAGATGTGAGAATCATACCTGGTAAATGCATACCCTGGAGTAAGGGCTAATTGGGAAACCAGTTTTCTTTTAACAATACACAGTGAAACTGAAACATTGAAATGTTTCGTAGGGGTATCCTGGTATTCTTAGTAATGCCTCTTCCATTATTCAGATTCACAACTGTAACCGTATATTTCTTTGCCATCTCTCCAAATCCCTTTATATGTCTTTAGTCATTACCTTCTGTACACCCTCTTAGGCTAAATGGTTTTCTTCTTTCCCTACCGTTCGGCACCAGCCTATGGTTTGGAAGAAGACTATCCAATAAGCATAATGGGTGTACTGTCCTAATCCTAGGAGCACTCGCAATGCGAGAGAAAGTGAAGATAAAAGACAACCGAATAAACCTTATTCGTATTTCTCCTGAACCAGAATCCATCCATGAACTTGAACAAGTTCCTTTCGAGTTCTTATATAACCATACGATGGAGTATCCAAATAACTGTGGATCTTCGTAGTGATACGGAGTGTCCTGGAGAAATACAAAGGGGAAGTGGGAGTGGTAATGAAATACTTGGTTTGGTCGTGAATAGCAGTCGCAGTTTACTTTGCCCTCTTACTAATCCCTTTATTTGTCTTTACATAATACCTTCTGTACACCATCGTTAGGCTAATTGGTTTTCTTCATTCCCTACCGATCGGCACCTGCCTATGGTTTGGAAGAAGACTATCCAATAAGCATAATAGGTGTACTGTTCCTAATCTAAGGAACACTCGCATATTGAGAGGAGGTAAAAGGAAAAGACAACTGAATAGTCCTATTCGTTTTCTCCAGAATCGGAAACCATCCTCGAATAAATTCCTTCGAGTTCGTATATAACCATACGATGGTTTTATCCAATAGAAGTGGACATTCGTATTAATACGGGGTGTCCTGGAGAAAAGGGTAAAAGTAGGATTGGCAATGAGGTTTGCAACTTTGACAATCCAAAAGCCAGTGTTTAAGAAGGTTCGGTTAACTTTGGTCACTGAGTCATAGTTAAGGGTCGGGCCATGGTCGCTTCCAAAGAGAGAGAGAGAAAAGAAACACTCAGTGTGCACTCTAACCTAGATCAGAATGGTTATCAATTTATCTAATCAGGAAACCTCCCACTGTAACCTCAAATTCTTCTCCAAACCTCAAAGAAGAATTAGTCGGGATCACCCGAGGAGTAAACCAACTCATCAATGGGAATCGGGATCCAACTATCATCGCATGATAACGTGACAGAATCCACTCACGTTATCACACTCCAGAAGGTATGCGCATATCTGGCAAGTTTCAGTTTCTTTAGAAACTCCCGATGCGATTTTTGCCCCATGCTCTTATGATCTTGATGAAGGCCAACATATCATAAGTCGCATGTCAAGTTCTACCCGCCATTATCCAGGTTAATTTGAACCCACCCGTACATACCCTTGACGAAGGCCAAAATAGTAGTACGACTGTCCCAAACCAACGCATCTATCTATGCTGTAGAAAAGTAACAAATAGCTACCATACACTATGCCTTGACGAAGGCCAACATACATAGCATGAATACTAAGTGCTACCTTTCTAAAATGACGGAGGGCTATGAATGGTTTTTGGCGAAAAACCTTTAACTTAATGAACTTGATATCGTTGAAGGAACCGGATAGCTTTTTATAAAAATATAGTGGTGAAAAACCTTTGCTAAAGAGGTCACTCCCGGTGAAGGGATCTCAGCTCTTTCCCCGTAGAATGAGGTGCAGGATATTCCTACTGAATACCATGATGCAAAGCAAAAGTAATCGGCTATAGTGAAGTTATTGCCCTGACGCAAACTTCTGTCCAAGGGGTCACTCCCGGTGAAGGGATCTTGGCCCTTGCCTCATCGACTGAGGTGCTGGATATTCATAACCGAATACCACTGTGCAAAACAAAAGAGAACGCCCTTGCAATAACAGTTTTTGAAAAAAGTGTTCCAACAACATCAGAATTGGTTTATTTAGCTTGCATTGATCCAAATCAACCCAGTCCCATCAATTGATCACACCAATACAGAACGAAAATAATGATGTACGTATATGCCATCCGCATTCGCCACTGGGTCCCATCATCACCCGTTAGGTTACTTAACTAACGACAGAGCGGGGACTGCACTAGCGCGGATGCAAAACATATACAACATCTACTAGTATATATATCAATATATAATATTCACTCAAGGCATGATAAAAATGCAACATCACAGAAATGTAATAAGCATCACAAAACAATACAGATATCTGGGATCCCCGGGTTTCATAAAGCCGCTACTGAAACCCGACGTTCCCCTGGTCGTGTGGATAGCCTGTGCAATGAAATCCTAGACCCCTATGGGCGCGGCAAGTTACCCGCCAAAACCTAAAGCGAGGCAGCCCCCTTCAGCAACATGAATGGACCACCCAGCACTTTACGGAATCCGGTAACTTGGGCACCCCTCCTTGGATCAACCTATACCCCCTACGAGTGCGGCGAATAGCCCGCCAATTCTAGAGTAAAGCCCCCTTCGTCTCAACGCCGTGAAATGCGGGCCCATTGCCCTCTAGAACCCGGCTATCTGTTCACCCCACCGCGGGGTAATCCTAGTACAGAAAGTAAAATATACATACAACGGGTACATCGACCTCAGCCCGGTCGTGCCCCAAAAGAATAATATACAAACAGGCAGTAACGGCAGTCCACATGTCGGACGCTCGCCCCGCAATATCAAATGTACATAATAAACCAAACTGTACTACCATTGCATACAGGCTATCCCCCACGACCAATCCGCAACATCACAGCACAACACAGAACATCAACGTGAATGTCACGTTCGCAAATCCGTCTAAAAGGGCTATAGCAATTAGACAGGATTTACCAATCAAATGACATTCACGGTCGCAGATATAATGTAAATACTGTGAACTAACATGTTTAAAATTTTCGATCGACTAAATTTACCGAAGTGGGCCCCAAACACAACTGTAGCACTCAAAGAAAATCTGGGCCCAAACAGAATATACCAAAACCCCCATTTTCAAGTGAAGGAGTACTGTAGAAATTTTGAAGCAGTGAAGGCACAGAATGGCGGCGGAACCGCGGCGGAAGAGGGGTTATTGCCGCGGTTCCGCGGCGAGGTCGTACGATCATGCAGTCAAATTTTCTCAGAATTCCTATAAAACCCTGCTCGTATTTTTACAATGTACCAAATAATTTTTTGAGCACTGGAAAAATTCGACAGAAAACTGGAGTTGAAAATGGGTTTTTCAGAAAATCCGTTCGATCGAACTTGTAAACACGTTAGAGCATGCTAGACTAGGTTAATGGCGTGGCTCTGATACCAATGTAAGTGCACGGCAGCGCCCCGGCCGTCAATCCGACCCCGGAATGCGAAAACGAAACTTTTACAGAACTTGTAAACCGGCACCACCGCGCACTAAAAACCCGGATCGGGCCATTAACCTACTCCTAGCAAACTAGAGAATGGGCAGAAAGCTATACCGAGCGATCCGTGTCCTCGGCCTCCATCCCGATCTCCTCGCGGAATCTCCGGTCTTCGGCCTCCATCCCGATCTCCTCGCGGAATCTCCGGTCTTCATCTCCTCGTCGGAACGGGCACCACATCGCTGGGTTCTTTTACGGGCTCCTACCTCTGGACCGAGGCAACTCGGGAACGAAGTTGGCGAGTCGACATGTCCAAGAATACTGTAGGCTAAGTGTAGAAAGCTTTGTCTCATTGGTGTTGAGAAGTTGCCATGAAGGAGGTGGAGAATTAACAATGGAAATATGCTTTTGGAACTTTGGTGTAAACTAAAATGAGAAGAAGAGAGACAATAAGCCTGTCAACATTGACCGCTTTTGGCATTTTCCCCACTTCACAAAATGATATCCTCTCCCTCTCACATATGTGGCCGGCCAACACAATGGTGAAGGGAGAAAATGATCAAAGAATACAAGTGGGGAAAGTGAATGATAATGAGAAAAAAGATCACATCAATATCGAATCCCATCCTTTCACAAAGCCCATCTCATTAATGCAAACCATGTGAAGAAAAAGGAATCTCATGATGCTAGAACTATCATGAAGCCATAAATCACTAATAACCCCCTCCACATAACTAATTTGCATACTTGCAAATAACCCCCTCCATCAATAATCAGCCAACGAAAAGAAGAAAGGAAAACTGGCTGAAACGGAATGCAAACTGGCAACTTCAAAAAAAAAATGATCCCGTAATAAATTACAGGAAAACCCCGTGACTGTATATACATACCAGCATTTGTATTCCCACTGAATACAAATGTAAAGAGACAAATCTGCACTGTACAATACTAGGATCCGTCTTAAACCAAAGCCCGCTAGTATTATCCGTCCGATCGTGATCCGTGCAATACCGCACGTATCTGATCGAACCTGCCATATCTCCATACGGCCTCTACAGCGTTTCGCCCGAAACTTGAGAAACTGTCTGTGGGGGACTCTAAAGACTCGTCAATACTTTGGCTGTGGATTTAACCACTAGCACGTCAGAGGTATTAGCCATACGTGACGGGCTACCTGGTATTGACCAAAAGGGACGTCGATGAGCGAACTCATCCTGACACCCTACTGAGCCTGTCAGTGACAATATCCGTACAGTCCGGTCCGTTCGTCGGAGTGTAGTCCAGAACACCCTGAGATACTACTGGAATACCTACCAGTAAATCTCCTGCCTTGGTCAAGGACTTTCATGTACT
This sequence comes from Agapanthus africanus, assembly GCA_030015575.1. Lineage (NCBI taxonomy): Eukaryota > Viridiplantae > Streptophyta > Magnoliopsida > Asparagales > Amaryllidaceae > Agapanthus > Agapanthus africanus. Next base: position 37,517,899 of record CM057351.1, read on the forward strand.
GGCTCTCCTAGACACAGCGCAACCTCACCCCCAATACCGGGAAAGACGAACCCCTGCAAATCCGCTCATTGCCTCCATGTGGCTCGGGACTGTACCCAACTAAAACCTGTTTGCACGACTCCTTTGAGCCGTGGTAGGGTAGTAATCAAAGCACAGTAGGAACTCACACGAGACAAATGACGATCTCAGGTCGATGAACTAACCTGTACACATGTCACCAGGGAACTGCTATCTGACGCTAGGTATAATACCAACTAGCATATTCCCGGCGAGTCCTGTCCGGTGTACTCATAACCCAATGAGCACCTGTATACATCTTAGATGAACCAACTGACGCCAGTGGCTTGTGAGACCGGCTACCGTCCCTCGTCGGGGTCTCGACTGTATACACTAGTCTACTCTGGAGTATCGATGCCCTGTCTCGAAACTCCCACGACTAGGGACCTTTTAAGGATGTGCTTATAGACTACAGCTTCCACGTATATGATCGCCCTCATACTACTGGCAGTCAAGCAAGAATCTTAGGGGCTCTATCAACGTGCAATAGTGATCAGTAATGTCACCTAAAGCAGTACACGATGATAAAGATAAACCAGATAGCATACTATCATCTTGAGTAAGACTGTCCTACCGGCATAGGTCCTCCCTCAATCATTGCAATCACGTGTATGTGATCCAATAATTGACTTTGAGGGCATTATATCCAACAAATATTAGGATCCGGCTTAAACCAAAGCCCACTAGTATCATCCGCCCGAACATCATACGTGCACAAGTACACGTATGTGATCGAACCCTTGCCATAAAACCATACGTTCTCTACAATATTTCACCCAAAGCAGGGAAACCCTCTGTATGGGACTCTAAAGACTTGACAGTATGCTGGCAGTAGGTTTAACCACAAGCACGTCAGTGGCACTAGCTGTACGTAACGGCTACCCAGATACCTGTCGAAAAGGAAAGCCGACAAGCAAACTCATCCGGATCCTAACTGAGCCTATCTGTGACAATATCCATACAGTCCAGTTATTTCGTCTAAGAGTATCGCATACCGGATCTAGGGGGTGGTAAACGTCAGACCCTAATAACCCGATAATTTGTGCTGACGCGGCTCAAGACCAATCCGGGAAACTACCGATCAATTTGTAAGTAAATACCAACTGACTTGGCCAAAGTCTTATGTTCCTGACCAATCGAACACTGCGCGATATCAACTCCCAATACCGGGAGAGACGAATCCCCAACAATCGCTCACTGCCTCCGTATGGCTCAGGACCGTACCCAACCAAAACCTATTTGCACAACTCAGTAGATCCGTGGTAGGGTAGTGATCAAAGTACAGTGGGAACTCACACGAGACAAAAGACGATCTTAGGTCCAAAGACTAACCTATACACATGTCACCTGAGAACTTCCATCTGACGATAGGTATAATACCATCTGGAAGTTGTCGGTGAGTCCGTCCAGTCTACTCACACCCAGTGAGCACCTATATACGATCTTAGGTGTATCAGATCAATGGTTGCGGGACCAACCATCGCCCCGGCAGGGCTAGAAACGTATACACTAGTCTACTCTGGAGTATCAATACCCAGTCTCGATACTCATGCGATTAGGGACTATTTAAGGATGTGCTTATGGACTACCCTGCTCCCACAAGTATGATCGCTATCATAACACAGGTAGTCAAGCAAGATCTTACGGGCTTTATCAACATGTAACCACTATATGTAATACTGAGTATAACATATGCCATGTTAAGATAAAGTCAAACCATAATAGTATACTATTGTATCATGTCTTTATCAATAAGTGCAAGCAGGATAAAGTATCAATAAAAACAAATACACATACCTTGATAAAGGCGACTGTAATAATATACTATATAACTGAGCAAGAATATCCTGTACATACATATCCCCAGCATCCATATGTATACATATACAATAATGGCCTCTAGGGCATACATATCCAACAATATCTTGATGCGGCACCACCTGATCAGGAAGATCATTGATCGCCGGGAGATCGAGGTGCGGAGAGTAGAGACAGAGAACAACACTGCAAATCCACTCACAAATACCATCCGTCAGACACAGTTCGAGAGGCTATTCGAGATGATAGGTCAGCGATATGCCAATAAATAGCCTTAGTGCAAGTGGGAGATTGTTAGTGATATATGCCATAGAGGCCATTATTGTATATTACTGAATTGTATATTACATTTTGCAAGCTTAGGATATTCACAGATATCATAACAGTCTTACTCAAAATGGTAGTATACTACTTGGTTTGATTCTATCTTAATATGTGCATATGTTTCTTTTAGCATATCGCTTACACATATTGGTAGAGCCCTTAGGATCTTTGTTTGACTACCAGCGTTGTAATGACAGTCACACTAGTGGGGGCTGAGTAGTCTATAAGCACATCCTTATACAGGTCTCTAGTCGTAGGATTATCGAGACGGGGTATCGATACTCCGGAGTAGACTAGTGTATATGCTTCTTATCCTAGCAGGAGAGATGGTCTATCCCACATCCATTAGTATGTCATACCGGAGACAGTATAAGATACTCATTGGGTTATGAGTTACACTGGACGGACTCGTTGGGAACTACTGGTTGGTATTATACATATCGTCGTGTAGCAGTTCCCGGGTGGCATGAGTACAGGTTAGTCCGTTAATTTGACATCACTATTCGTCTCGAGTGTGTTCCCACTGTACTTAGCTTACTACCCTACCACGGCTCAAAAGAGTCGTGTAAACAGCTAGTAGTTAGGTGCATTCTTGAAGAACTTAGAGGCGGTAGTGGTTAGATAGGATTCGTTTCTCCCGGTATTAGGGTTGATATCGCGCTGTGTTCGGAAAGCCATTACACAAAGTCCCTGGCCAGGCAAACGAGATTTACTAGTAGGTACTCCAGTAGTTTCTCAGAGTGTATTGGGCTCTACTCCGGCACGACTTATTGCGCTATTAGGGGTTTGACAGTTACCATTACCCTAGGTCCAATATACGATACTCATAGACGAACAGACCGGATTGTACGGAGATTGTCATAGATAGACTCAGTAGGAGTTCGGATGAGTTTGCTCATCGACCTTCTTATCGACAGATACCTGGATAGTCATTAGCACAGCTAGTACCGCCGACGGACTTGTGGTTAAACCCATTGCCTGCGTATTGTCGAGTCTTTAAAGTCCCAAATAGAGGGTTTCTCTGCTTCGGGCGAAACGATGTAGAGGCCGTATAGTTTTACGGCAGGATTTCGATCATATACATGTACTGGCTACACGGATTTTGTTATAATACTATTGGGATTTGGTTTAAACCGGATTCTAGTATTATATTATTGGATTATTATTATCTCAGTGTATTCATATTTTTCGGAATACGAATATGAGTATGTATATACGGTGAGGGCATTCTTGTAATTTCACAAGATATGCTTCTAAAAGGGAACACCTCATTATTTGGATTTATCTATTTTGAGAAATAGATTAATGAGATGGAAAATGAAGATATTTGTGGCATGGTGAAACATGGCTCATTTGTGTTATTTTATTGGTTTAGACTCACTATTCAAGCATGGTTGATATTTTCTATTAGAAAATATTGCATGCTTGAGTGAGATGGGTGTAGGAGCCATTCTTCACTTGCCAAGACTCTAGCTCATTTGCAAGTTTACTTTCTCTCTTAATTTTTCTCTCCTTCCTCAAGACCTAAACCCTTCATATATGTTGTGAGCCGTTAGGTCTATTAAGATTAAATACTCCATTAGACACTCTACATCTTCTAAGCTATCTAGCTTAGCAAAACTAGGTACCTATAGGGATTCTTTAGCAACATGCCTAGGTTTAGGGTTGCATCACACATGCTATAACAAAAATTTAAGGGGATGCTAAACAATCCAACCATGAATCAAACTAGAAAAATATAGTAACAACATGCAAGTATCATATACCACCTAGTTTCTAACACTAAGTGGGGAGAAATACAATCTTTGTAGACCTCCTTGAGTGACTCCTTGGCAGAAGTAGGGTTTGAACCGGTTCGCTTGAATCCTTCCGCGTCCACGATGATCCACCACGAAGTCCCTTTGCACAAGCTCCAAGCTTCACTTGATCAAAGATGAAAATGAAGCAAACACTCCACACTAGTGGGCTAGACTAAAGTAAAATGGTGATGTGGGCTTGGATCCCACTTAACAACTTTTTCTTTTTAATTTCTTCTCTTCTTTTTAAACCCTCGAAAGCTTGAAGGAGAGAGAGGAAGAAGGAGATGGCTCAAGCTTGACTCAAGTGAATAATGCAACATAACCCCAAGTGAATGAGAGTAATTCCATGATAAACTATGGTTACAAAATATCTAGATATTTTGTGACTTGAGGTTAAGCAAAACCATGGGCTACAAAACCATGGGCAAATGAAACCATTGACTTTGGTCAACTCAAAAGAGTTGAATAGTCAACCATGATTTTATTGCCATTTTGCTTTTCTCAAATAAACAAAATATACCTATATTTGTTACCATGTGAGTCTTGCATTGCTACCACCAATGTATCATCAACCATGACACATGTATGCTTGCATGTGTGCATCCATATCAACATATACATACACTCATGCATGCATCATAAAGAATTAGGTTTTAATAAATGAGCTAATGGTCTTAATATTAAATCAACACTTGATTTAATATCTTGGTCATATCACATACGACCCGTCCAATAGAAAATGCTTGATTAAAATACGGTATCCAATACACGCATTTAATCGAGCTCCCGCACATATCACATATGCACCCCACATCTTTTCGCCTGAGCTAGGAGACCCCTTTGTAGGACTCTAAGACTCGTCAATATGCTAGCAATAGGCAGTGATCACATCACATGCCTACAAACCATCAGTGGCACAAGCTGTGCGTAACAGATCCCAGGTATTGAGCGATCAGAAAAACACAAGCAAACCTGCTAAAACTCCCGTCGAGCCAACTGGTAACACTTACCGTACAATACGGTCTCTTCGTCGGATATGCTGCACATCAAGTCTAAGGGTGGTATCGTCGACCCCATTAACCTAATAAGTTATGCCAGTATATGGCTTATAACAGATCGAGAAACTACTGATAACACTTATCAGTAAATCTCAGCAGCCCTGGTCAGGGACTTTCTGTTATAACCAATCGTACATAGTGCAACATCAACCCCCAATACTGGGAGAGACGAAACCCCTCCTATCGTTCATTGCCTCCATGTACCTCGGGACTGTACCCAAAATCCACCTGTTTGCATGACTCAGTAGAGCCGTGGTAGGGTGGAGATCAAAGTACAGTGGGAGGCACACAAGACTCTATGACGATCTCGGGTCTGCAGACTAACCTGTACAAGTGTTACCTGAGAACTACTATCCGAGGTTAGATATAATACCACATAGGAGTTCTCGGCGAGTCCGTTCAGTGTACCCAGTCTCACCGAGCACCCGTATACGGTCTTTGGTGTCACCACACCAATGGATATGGGATCATCCATCGCCCATCATATGGGACAAGTAACGTATACGCTAGTTTACTTTGGTAATATCGATGCCCAGTCTCGATACACCCACGACTAGAAACATTTTATGGATATGCTCATAAACTACATATGGTCCCACTAGTATGATCCACATCATAATCTCAGTAGTCAAGAAAATATCCTAAGGGCTTTATCAACATGTACCAAGTGAGTGAAAGCATGATCAAATGAACATGTCAAGATAAAGTACAACCAGATAGCATACTATCATGTCAAGTAAAAATGTCCCTTGAATACACACACACACACAGACACACACATACCGGTACATACACTATCATATAATGGCCTCTAGGGCATACATATGTCCAACAGTACCTTAGTTACCTCGGTTTAGAGGTTGGAGTTTGAAGTATAGATTCTCGGGTGGATCATCTTCGACACGAGGAGGTCGACGATCAAACCGCGATCCAGATCTTCGAGTAGCTCAAGGAAAGGGGGAGATGAAAACCCGAAGGACTAGAATTAAGGAGGTACAAATACTAACATAGTCGTTAGAAACCTCCAATAAGTATAGCTAGTTAAGATTTTTGTTAAGATCTTGGAATTAAAGTCGGTGTTGCATAATATAAAAAAATCGTTTTATGTAAATTCCGCCACCCTACAAGTTCATGGAGTGTGCGACATCAACTTACATATAGCGGATCCGAATTTTAAGAAGATTCAAAATTTGAAGAAGATGATATCTAAGAAATTCGCTATGAAGGATTTGGGAGCGGCAAAGCAGATTTTAGGAATGAAGATCATCCGAGATAGGAAGCAGTGGAGACTGTAATTATCGTAAAAGGACTATATTGAGAAGGTTTTGAAGCGGTTCAACATGAACAAGTCAAAATCAGTGAGTACGCCCTTAGCGAACCATTTCAAACTCATGAAAGAGTTATGCCCATGTTCTCGCCAAAAATTTCTGCGCAAAGAGCCTAAGATATCAAATAGCAGCGATACGCTTAAAAAAATGCGAACCAGTATTGTTCGGGCTGTATTTTGACAAACTCCTGAATGAGAAATATCTAAATTCTAATGGTATCGAAAGCGTCTCGAAAAATCCTTCGATTTGATATATTATGGGCCTCATAATTCATCCGGGATCAAAAGTTATAAGGCATCACGTGCCCACACGTGACCATTTAAAGGCAAAGCTTGTAGGCACTGAATAAAATAAATAATTAAATGGGGTCACGTGCCATCATGTCATAGGCCTTTGAATACCCACTGAAGAAAATTAAAAGTGCAATAAAACAACCAGGAATACCTCAATGGAGGATCACGTGTCCACACGTGACCAAAGGTCACGTGCAAACACGTAATGGGTTCTTAAGCTCTTTAACTAATAGAATTAAATTCTAATCAATAGGAGTCACGTGCCCACACATGATGGGCCTCTTAAACTCACTAAAAAGGATTAAAAATCATAATAAAACAACATGAAACACCCCAATGAGGCATCATGTGCCCACACGTGACCAACAGTCACGTGCAGACACGTGATGGGTTCCCAAGTTCTCTGGCTAATAAGAATTAAATTCCAACAATGGGGTCACGTGCCAATTGTTCCCCTCCGAAAGACGGCCGCACAAGACTGCGAAGTCCTGGCGCTGAGATTTGGGGCAGATGCTATTTGGTTTTATCCGTCTACCTCTCCGAAGATGCCAAGTTGATTTATGGCACCGTGTATCGAAGGTTTAGACGGATGCGGCCGATATAGCAGACTTTGTCAGATTCCCCCTCGCTTGAGGGGTTTTTGATTGTGGGGACGCTCTTCCCTGCAGGCGCAAGCCCCTGCAGTTAATTACGCTACCGCATCACGGTAGCCACTTTCTCCTTCTCCAGAATTTCACTTCATGTCGTGTGTGTTTGTTTTGTTTGTGGTTGCCCGTGGATTGTATACGGAGACTGAGTAATGCCGTCGCCCGTAGGACGTGAATTAGTCCAAATCCGTATTTATTTAGATTTGGGTTTGGTGTTTTTAGTTTAAGGATACATTAGTCGCGTTGCGACTAAGATCAACTCAAACATTCGTCAAGGATACGTTAGTCCTGTTTTGGACTAAGATCAACCTGACGTGGTGATTCATTTAATCTATGGCCGTTGGGACTCATCACCTCTCTAACATCGTTGAAGGATTACAACGATAGGTGTCAGAGGAGCTCAGAGATGTACCCTTGAACCAAAGCTGATTGAGGGTTTTATAGTCCATTTAAATGTTTAAGGATACGTTAGCCGTGTTTGGGGCTAAGATCAACTTAAACGGGATCATTTAAATCCGGCAAAAGAGCAATTGGCTCTATTGTTCCAGTTTAGGGATGTAGTGGTCCATTATTAGTTTAGGGACGTCTCGGTCCGATACCAGTTTAGGGACGTAGTGGTCCATTATTAGTTTAGGGATGTTTCGGTCCGATATTAGTTTAGGGACGTCTCGGTCCATCATTAGTTTAGGGACGTCTCGGTCCAATATTAGTTTAAGGACGTCTCGGTCCAATATTAGTTTAAGGACGTCTCGGTCCAATATTAGTTTAAGGACGTCTCGGTCCGATATTAGTCTAAGGATGTCTCGGTCCAATATTAGTTTAAGGACGTCTCGGTCCGATATTAGTTTAAGGACGTCTCGGTCCACGAGTTTAAGGACCCCGCAGTCCATAGCGATGTATGGTCGTTGGGACCCGTCACCTCTTTGACGTCGTTGAGGAATTACAACGATGGATGTCAAAGGAGTTCGGAGATGTACCCTCGAACCGGTTGTGAATTGATTTAGGAGAGCCATTTTGCTCGATCAATTTAATTTAAGGACTTACGGCCAGAATTGGGCTAAGTCCAGTTGAAAATGTTCGGCATTTTTATTTGTTTTTGGCCTAATAAGATTGTGCTAGGGCTTGGCCTCTTTTTAATAATGCATAGCATTATTTATTTTTTCAGGGCTGTTCTCATTTATAGATGATGCAAAGCATCAGTCTTATTTGGGCTCTGCCCTGTCTATTTTTGTTTGGGCTTCGTTCTGTTATTAAAGATGCAGAGCATCAATATTGTTTGGGCTCTATCCCCTTACAATTGTGTTGAAATTTAATCTGGCCTACTGGGCCCCTCTGATTTGGGCTTGGCCCTTTAGTAAAAGAAATGCGTTGCATTTGTCAGGCGCTTTGCGCCAATCATTGAGCGCAAGCGCTTGTGGTGAGGACACGTGTCATGCTCTAGTGAGCGCAAACGCCACAGCGCAGTGCGCTGCGCTAGTGTGCTGCGCTGTTGCGCTGTTGACACGTGGCGCGCTCAGGTGAGTTGCGCCAGTTCCAAAGAGCAAAGCTCTATTTTAAGCGCGCAAGTTGTTCTGCAGCTGACACGTGGCGTTCTCTCGGGAGCGCAACAGCGCAGTTTGGAAGTGCAAAGCACTAAGAATCTTTTTAGATCCAAGAAAGGAAGTGCAAAGCACTTATTTGTTTTCTTTGATCAAAAATAAATTTTTCTTTTTTGTTTCAAGAACCAGAGGTTCATAAAAGTGCAAAGCACTGTTTCTTATGTGAAGACATTGATCCGATTTTTTTAAATCAATGATTAAAAAGAAGTGCAAAGCACTAAGAATCATTTAGATTCAAGAACAGAAGTGCAAAGCACTATTTGTTTTCTTTGATCAAAGAAAATAAATTTTCTTTTTGTTTCAAGAACCATAGGTTCATAAAAGTGCAAAGCACTATTTTCTTTTTGTTGTTTTTTCTTGTTTTTTACAGAACCAGGGGTTCATAAGAAGTGCAAAGCACTGTGTTTTTTTTTATGTGAAGAACATTAGTCTAAAAAGAGATTTTTCTTCTCTCGTGGAGGTTTTTTACCTTCTTCTTTGAAATTTTCTCAGAATTCTCTCTGTTTGAAGCTCTTGACTTTTTTCAAGAAAATGTTGATGCCTTTGAATTGAGGCTTAGGGTCCTTTTTATAGTGCTCACAAATTAGTTAAATTTGTTAAAGAGCTCATTCTCTGAGTGATCTGGGGAATTTTTCCCACCGTTGGATCTTTAATCCAAGGGCTTCTGCTTTGCAGAAGAAAATTTCCTTGTTTTAACAAGAACAGAAAAGATTTCTTAAAATCTTAATTTAATTTGGCGCAGATGCCCCAGCGCGTGACACGTGTCGCGCAGCGCAGAGCGCAGCGCAACTGCACTAGCACATCTGCGCTGACACGTGTCGTGCAGCGCAACTGCGCTAGAGCATCTGCTCTGACACGTGTCGCGCAGCACAGAGCGCAGCGCAACTGAAGCGTTGCTTCAGACAAATAGAGCTCTGCTCTGATTGGGCGCGCCTTCTTGGGCGTTGCGCTGACGTATTAGCGCCTGACGCGTGGCGCGTTGCGCCCGAGACTTGAAGCGTTGCTTCAAAATTTTGAATTTTGAAATTGAACAGGGCTTTGCTCTGATTGGGCGAAACAAATGCCCCCCCACCGTTGCGCTCACGTGGCGCACACGTGAGTGCAGCGGTGGCAACCCCCCTGACCGTTAGATCAAGGGGGTGGGCTCAAGAGGCGCAAGCGCCTTATAAATAGGGCCTCTGGCCCTTAGAAAACTCTCCACCATTTTCTAGATTTAGATTTTCAGAGCTCTGCTCTTGCTTAAGAATTTCAGAGCTTTGCTCTTGCTTTCAGAACTCTAGAGCTTTGCTCTCATTTCCCAAAGTTTAGAAAACTTTAGGTAATAATTAATTTAGAATTAAGTTAAATTAATTTAAATCAATTTTAACCAACAGAGCTTTGCTCTCATAGATCTTTTGATCTAAAGAAATTCCCTTTGGGGTTTCATCGGCAGAGCTTTGCTCTCACAAATCCATAGATCTATAGAGATCTTGTTCATAGGTTCTAACCCATGAACAGAGCTTTCCTCTTGAATCAAATGTAGATCTTTTAGATCTGAAAAATGAAGAAAAAATTTTTTTATAAGTTTTTCATGGAATTTTCGGGATTCCAGAAATTTTAATTTTAAATTTCTTTTCAAAAATTTTCTCTTTGATGGGAAATTACAGAGCTAAATTCTCTTTATAGAATTTTATTCTTTTGAGACCAGAATTTGACAAGTGTCATTCTGTGACAGAACTTTGCTCTGAAAGAGGAGATTTTCTCCTTGTCTCTAGGAATTCTTCCCCCTTTTCAAAATGGGAATGTCTCCCCGGGGGCCAACTGACAATCTCATCCAATGATGAGTTTGTCTTATTAATTGACGTATTGTCATTTAGATTTTGTGGGTATCTCTTTGGTCTCCTACTCACTGCACTGTGGTGCGGTGTAATTAATTAATTTTGATTTTTATTTAATTAATGCATTTTTTTTTAATGCCAAACGTTGGGATTACAACACTAACGGCTACATTGTTCTTTTGCAGCGATCATGTCTGAAGACACTTCATTCCCGTTCGTCCGCTCGGAGGAGGGATTTCCCGAGGCGCCCTTGGACCGTGAAGCCCTAACCATGATTAGAGAGTACGACCCTGAGTACAAGAAACTCCACCTTTGGGGGTCTTGGTATAACCAGATTATTATGGGTCGACGCAGCGTCACTTGCGCGGTGCCGTCAGAACCTATCACGGCGATTCACTACGCTAACCCACCTCCAGTGCAGTATGCCGTGGAGATGATAGACTGGACCGCGAACAGCTTTCTTCATCCCGCTATGGATGCGGTCCCGGTTCAGCGTCCTATGGTTTTGGATATCCTAGGACGCCGTATCTGTCAGGGAGAAGCACGACCCTGGGGGCAATCATATAACCTTGGTTTGATTCCCCGCCACCCAATTGGATATCTGCCGTGGGCCCGGTACATCCTGTCAACGAGAAAGTCGCAGTTGATAAGACTAGGACTGTACACCGCGGTCTACGTCTCTCTTTTCCAATATCCTACGCTCCCCACTTGGTGGTTCAAGGCTTTCTTGGAGCAATGGAATATTCCCACCCACACTTTCCTTGCCATGGATCGGGAAGTGTCCATTTCTTTGGAGGAATTCGCGGAGGTATCCGGCCTACCAGTCATGGGGGAACACTATGAAGAGCTGCTCCCGACAGATGAGTACGTCTTCGGTGCTAAGCCGATGGTAAAGGGGATTACGTCGGAAAATGCCGTTCAACACCAATTCCCAAGCTTGATCAAGGTGTTGAACATCTACGAGTCCCTTTTCATCGAACACGGGAGCCGAGGAGTTAATTTTGAGGACTTCATTGCTCGCTTCCTCCGTCCTAGCGTCATTTCGCCAGGAGCCATCAAATCTGCTATTCTGGATGATCCTTTTGGTCTAGGTTTGGCTAACCTGCCGACGAAGGAGATAGACCAAAAGGCTTTCTTCCTCCCAGATTTCCCTACCATATCTTTCGCGGAAATTGCAGTCCCTGGGATGGATGAGGAGGCCTTTTTCTTAGGATTTCTCGGGCTGTGGCTGAGTTGGTTCGCGATCCCAATGCATTCTCATCGCATGCGGCCCTCTGTCTTTTATCCAGCCCACCGCATGGTCATTAGGGTAAAGGTGGCCGTGGGGATTGCCGGCCTAGCGCACCTATATCATGGCCTCAGCCGAGCAGCGGATGCCAACGAGCCCGGGGTATTGCACGTGGTCTTCCCGATGCACTACTTTGCATCGTGGCTCGAGCTACACACGGCGGGTGTCTTTGGTATGCATAAAAGGCCTTCATTCTTTGACAAGTGCGGTTTTCCTCGCATTTTACATCTGATTGGCTCATCAATCGTGACCCCTTCACCACGGGACGCCAGGGGTTTACTGCTTCGCCCTCACACCGTTGGAGTCGGAATGTCCTTTATTGATAAGGTATTAACCATTGGGAAGGCGTCCACCACTGCGGTGCGACCATTACAGGACTCCTTCAAGGATGGAGCTTCAGTGTTGACGGCCCGGGAGATCCTCCATTTGTATTCTATTAGACTGGGTTTCCTAGTCTTCAGGCAGGGCGGTGCAGCAGTCTTTATGAGATATAACCCGCATCGTTTTGCCCGACAGCTGGGTTACGATCAAGGGGTACCCTTAGAAGCTTTCGTACTGGAACCTGCTGTAAATGAAGAAGGGATGGAGAACGCGTTACACCATTTCATGCGCCTGAACACGGGTTCTTGTTTTTTCATTAGCACGCCGGTCTGTGCTCCACGACTCCTTAACGTATATAAAGAGTGGTACAATCATGCGACGGGGGCTGTTATAAAGGAAGAGAGGCGAGTGTTGATCGACCGTAAAGAAGTACCCCCCGGTACCAATCGTAACGCTCCCTTAGCGCCAAGGATCCTGGTGGTCCCTCCTCTAAAAGATGCTGGGGGCAGACCATCACGTGCGCAAAGTCCTCCACGTGAGCTGACGCTCCCTGATATCACAGACGCACCTCCCGCACCCTGTGCTCCACTAGAGGCAGTGGTTGTACCCTCGCCAGAGTCTGGCGTGGGTGCGGACATCGGGACTCATCGTCCCAAAGTGGCTGCTAAGCGGAAGTCGATCCCCCGCGAGCCTAGGGTCGGGGGTCAAAAGAAAAAGAAGAAGTCGCTCTTCGCTGCGGATGTCGTGTTCGGCCAGGAACCCCATGCCCCTCATGCTGAAGGTCTGCTCGAATATGGGACTAACGCAGGGTTGGTGATGCCGCCGCCGGACGATACAGACTTGGAGGCTGCTCTCAGAGCTTCGGCATGGTTGGTGAAGCGTGACGCGTGGCTGGCTAAGCTTGCGCAATCAGGTAACTACTAGTCGCCTTTTCTTTATTGCAACATATCCTCTTCATTGGTTTTGACTAACGCTTTTCTTTCTTTTCTTTCAACAGGTATCACTGATGAAGAAGCCATTGCTGCTTCTCTGAGGACTTTTCAGGAGGAGGAACGTCTCAGGGCATCTATGGGCCTTAGTAAGTTTCAACTCATCAAGTTTTTCATTTTCCTTGTGTTATGGTCGATCTAACCCTTCCCTTTTAACTAAGGAACCTCAATGCCGTTCCCTCCTAGCGACGCAGATGCTGTACCAGCTGCTGACGTTCCTGCTTCTTCTGGGCCACCGCAGGAGGTTCGTCTTGGAGAGCCGATGAGAGGTGCCTTAAAGGCTCTGGAGGCATCCCTGAATGAAGACGATGATTCCTTGAAGGAGGCATCACAGAGGTCCCTCATGACCGCTCGGGAGGAGAGGAAGCTGTTGAGGCGTGAGGCGAAGGCGCGCAGGGCTGCCTTGGCTATGGGAGCGGGCCCCAGCACCGCCCCTCGAGCTGATATTCCCTCTGAAGAGGCCCCTGTCGCCTTATCCACTGCCCGCAGAGAGGTGGCGCGAGCAGTTCGGAGCGCAAACGGTAAATCCGCTTCAGGTAATATTTCTCTCAGAGTTTTTGTTATAAGGATTTTAATGTCATTGGTCCTTATATCTCTTATCTTTGCAGGGCCAAGTCCGATCGAGGGGGAGGCGGAAGCCATTGATCCCAAAGAAATAGAGGAAGCGGTACTTGCCGAACTCGAGCCGACGGTGGGCAACGTCGTTATGGCTTTGGAGCCTGAGGTAGAGGTTGAGGGGCCTGCCGCCGAGAAGGTCATTGATGCCGAACCTGAAGCAGTGGCAGATGATATGATCATTATAACTGAGTCCAGGGTGGTGGCGGCTGAGGCGCTCGAGGTCGGCGGTCCCTTGGTGACGATAGACGATACAACCACAGCTACTGAACCTGAGAGAGTAGTGGGTGAGGTGGCCATAATTTCCGAGGACGAGCCAACCGCTCCCTCTCTGGAATCTGGCAATACTCCAATCATAGCTCTTCCCGTCTATGGCCCTCCGCCGTCCCCAGGTCTTGCTAGCACGACGACGGTCCCCATCGAGTCAGGTGACGAAGCTACGGGCGGTGGTCTCATATCGGTAGAGGAGGGAGTCGCCTCCGTTTCAGCCGGGAGCTCCTCAGGTAAACCCTAAGTGGCTGCTTTTCTTTACTTTACAACCTTTTCTGACAAGTTCACCTTTTCGTAATGCAGGTGCAGCTAGTGCCGATGCCCCACCGCTCGAGGGAGCGCCTTCAACGATTGCTTTGGTGGTGGTCACCTCTCAGCCTTCTCTCATACCCTCGAAGATGTTGGAAGGTATGTGTTTGCGATTTATTAATCTTATCTTCCAGATGTATAATTCGTGTACTAAAGTCACATTGTTGTATCTTCCAGGAGTGCTTTTTGATCATCTCTATCAAGTGTTGCTCCCACACTTCTCCTTCCCATCTGAATTCGCCTCTCCCTCTGGTGGCGCTGGTGAGTACCGTTCCCGATTGATATCTTTGTTTTTCAGTGGTAGAATTATTTCTAACTCTCTCTTGTCCTGACTGCAGTGTTACAAATCGAAGGGGGAGAAGAAAGATCGGTTGCGCCACCGGCCTTTTCGGCCTTGCCACCTGCTTCAACCGGTATAGTAAACTATCTTATCAATGACTTTCTCCATATCTATTGAATAATCATCTAATCGCATTTTGTCTTTTTCAGCTGTCGTTCCGGTCTCGGTGCCTTTTGAGTCTCATATTACAATACCGGGCGGCCCTTCCCAGAGACGTCCGTCCTCAAAAGGTGCGGCGAATAGTCTGCGCATGTTAAGCGACTATATCGAGGAACTCGACGTCGAGGCTCCTGATCAGTCGAAAATACTGCATTTCTAACACGGCAATTTCCCTACCTTTTGCAGTCAAGTAAAGCTATCCGGTATTCATATCACTCATATTTGCAAAACACATGTAAAATATTGGATTACTTGTACTGTACACTAAAACCAGCACTTTTAGGGAAATTATGTGTGTTTCATGGCATCGCATCATCCTTGTATTGCGCAACTCTTGTCTCGGTGAAATTGTGCAGGAAATTCCAGAAGCAGGGCCTAATTGGGAAATGAATTAATAAAAGACACACAAATTCAAAGGCTAAAGATCTGGAGCAATACAGAAAGGCCAAATAAAAATCCAAGCATCAGAAAGAGGCCCACCAGTCAGCCCAAGAATTACCATGCAAATAGAAATCACCAAGGCCATTAATGGGCCACGGATCCGCGGCCCAAGCACCCTTGGAGCGGCAGATCCGCGGCCATTTTAGGAGATCATTTCTTCAAAATTCATCACATGCTCAATTGTAACGGCCAAAGCTTCCAGAAGACCCCAGAAGCTCCACGTGGCACATCTAGAAGGCTCGGCTCAACAAACTCTTGGAGGGAAATTCAAAATTTAAGCCTAACTAACTTTTTGGAGGGAAATTCAAATTTAGGCTTAACTAACTTTTTGGAGGGAAATTTAAATCATTTGGATAACTAACTTGTGAGGGGAAATTGTTCAAGATTTCATTCACCACCATCTTCAACCCACAAGTTTAGTGACAAAAGCTTGTGCCAAATTCAATCTCCATCCCCAATTCAAAATCAAGATCAAGATCCCGAGATCAATTTGAGCAAGAGAGCCTTCAACCTTTAGCAAGCGACGCCGGATTCCAACGGAGCAAGAGATCCACGCCGATCCGCGACTCAAGGAGCCGAGCGAAGCCGAAATCGACGATCTAGTTCCTTCCTTTTGTAAATTCAAGAGAGTTGTAACGAAATTTGTCGATAAATAAAGGTGAATTTTCTATACTCTTGCTTATCTTTTAATTCAAGCATAATGATTAGATCTCAATTTGTGATTGTGTTTGTGATCATGATGTTTGAGTAATCTCCGCTTGTGTAGGAGTTGTGACGATCTTTAGATGATGATGATTTAGATATTTTTACAATTTTTAAATCCTATAATGTTTGGAAATTCTAGTTAATCAAATGATTAATAACCTAGTTTCGAGATGATGCTTTCTTGATCGTGTTCACTCGAAACTAGGGAACAACTATTAAACATTTGATTAATTAGAAGCTAGAATTTGAATGCGATCCATCGAAAGGACAAAGGATGAGTTGCGGAATCCCTAATTTTCTCGCAAAGATCCTTAAACCTCGATGAATTTGCATCGATCTAGTATCAATTCATTAATGGATAAGAATTAGTAATCTTTAGATCTCATCACATCTATAGATCCGATCTACTCCTACGAGCCATACTTCTAATCTTGATTGTTGGTTGGAAATTATCACACATCTCAATTCTTGCTTTTAATGTCTTTTCTAGATCTAGATTTTTCTTATCTTTTGATCTTTAAATACAAATCATGAATTGTTTTCTTTTCTTTTCATTAAATTTTCAACTCATCTAATTCAAGAATTGAACGGAACTCACTTTCCCTGTGGACGATCCGCACTCACTTACAATCTACATCCGACACCGTTATTGATTGCGGTCAAAATATTTTTGATTGCGATTTCTAAAATCTATTTTCTCAAAAACACTACACAATCGGAAAATCATCTAATCAGCTCCTACATCTGCTGAGGACTTCGCTACGACGGTTAACCCGATGTTGGTGATATTTGCCACCTTCCATGACGAGGGCATTGTCGCCTCTTGGGTTAACTATTGTTGGGAGATTGAGGCTCGCCTTCATCAGCTGGAGTCGATGCGCCTATCCCCCGAGACTTTAGCCTTGAGCACTCAATGGGGAGCATGGCTCGAGCAAAGCACTTCTCATTTCCATCATTTGGAACAAGAAGCAGCTTTGAGGCTGAAGGAGTGCCAAGAATCTTCAAGCAAAACTGCTCGCCTGCGTGCTGAAGTTGAGGCAAACGCCGCTGAGGTAAAGGCCGTCTTCGAGGGCCTTCTGGAGCGCATATCAAATGTGCTGAGACTGAAGCGGGCACTTGATGTCTCCGAGCATGACACTCCAGGCCGTGAAGCTGCTCATCAGGCCGTCAGGGATCAGCTTGCATCTGTCGCACAGCAACGGGCCCAAGTGGAGGCGGAGTTGGCAGTGGTGGCCAATCGGGAAAAAGCATGGAAGGAAGTGCGCGAGCAATTGCTGGATCTGTGCAAGACGCTTCCTTCTCAGTAATTTTCCTTGTATCGTTGGTATTTGTAACATATATGTATATCTTGTATTCTTTAGTACGATGTATCCTAAACTCAATCAATATTTATGAATGAAAGGTGCATATTTTTGTAATGTCTTATGTCATTTCTCCGTCTTTTCTTTCTTTTATTATCAGTATGCCACCTTAGTAACCATGATTGACGGATGATTAGGACGAGTATCCCGACCTTCTTAAGAAATAACGATGGCTTAGGCCGCAGGTTCAGATATGTTGCCTAAGACTTTTCAATTCTATGAGCCGTGAGGGTCTCATAGAGGCTTTTCTCCTTACGGATCGAGAGGATCTCATAGGTGGATTTTCTCCTTAGGGATCGTGAGGATTCTTAAGTGTGGTTTTCTCTTATAAGTCGTAGGGATCTTATAAGAGAATTTTCCCTCTTACGAATCGGGAGGATCCGTAAGTGGTTGTTTCCCTCCTCGTCGAAATTCGACTTCGGAGAGTGAGACCCTTGAATAGTATGCAAGAGACCATTTTGGATTGACTTGCAGGGCCCCATTGCTCAAGAAGCAAGTTTTTCAATCCTTGCTGTCTGAGACTTCTTCTTACAATTTGGGACGAATCGGGAATTTGCTCGCGGAGAGGGTGATGGCTCTGCGAGTTGACATGAGTTAGGAGGCCCTCATCACGGAGTGTTTGTATCCGTGAGTCGAGAAGTTTGCTAGGGATTATTTGTTTCCCAAGCGCCAAGGATTATTTGTTTCCTTGGGGTTTGAAACGAGTCGAGGGTTCCCACTGGGGCTCTGGTAGCTCTGCGGGTCGACGCGGATCAGGAAGCTCTCGTCAAGGAGTGTTTGTATCCATGAGTCGAGGAGTTTTGCTGGGATTATTTGTTTCCCAAGCGCCAAGGATTATTTGTTTCCTTGGGGTTTGAAACGAGTCGAGGGTTCCCACGGGGGCCCTGGTAGCTCTGCGGGTCGACGCGGATCAGGAAACTCTCGTCAAGGAGTGTTTGTATCCGTGAGTCGAGGAGTTTTGCTGGGATTATTTGTTTCCCAAGCGCCAAGGATTATTTGTTTCCTTGGGGTTTGAAACGAGTCGAGGGTTCCCACGGGGGCTCTGGTAGCTCTGGGGGTCGACGCGGATCAGGAAGCTCTCGTCAAGGAGTGTTTGTATCCGTGAGTCGAGGAGTTTTGCTGGGATTATTTGTTTCCCAAGCGCCAAGGATTATTTGTTTCCTTGGGGTTTGAAACGAGTCGAGGGTTCCCACGGGGGCTCTGGTAGGTCTGCGGGTCGACGCGGATCAGGAAGCTCTCGTCAAGGAGTGTTTGTATCCGTGAGTCGAGGAGTTTTGCTGGGATTATTTGTTTCCCAAGCGCCAAGGATTATTTGTTTCCTTGGCGTTTGAAACGAGTCGAGGGTTACTACGGGGGCTCTGGTAGCTCTGCGGGTCGACGCGGATCAGGAAGCTCTCGTCAAGGAGTGTTTGTATCCGTGAGTCGAGTGATTTGCTAGGGATTATTTGTTTCCCGAGCACCAAGGATTATTTGTTTCCTTGGGGTCTGAAACGAGTCAAGGATTCCTACGGAGGCACTGGTGGCTCTGCGAGTCGACGCGGATCAGGAGGCTCTCATCAAGGAGTGTTTGTATCCGTGAGTCGAGGGATTTGCTAGGGATTATTTGTTTCCCGAGCGCCAAGGATTATTTGTTTCCTTGGGGTTTGAAACGAGTCGAGGATTCCTACGGAGGCACTGGTGGCTCTGCGGGTCGACGCGGATCAGGAGGCTCTCTTCAAAGAGTGTTTGTATCCGTGAGTCGAGGGATTTGCTGGGATTATTTGTTCCCCAAGCACCAAGGATTATTTGTTTCCTTGGGGTTTGAAACGAGTCGAGGATTCCTACGGAGGCACTTGTGGCTCTGCGGGTCGACGCGGATCAGGAGGCTCTCATCAAGGAGTGTTTATATCCGTGAGTCGAGGGATTTGCTAGGGATTATTTATTTCCCGAGCGCCAAGGATTCTTTGTTTCCTTAGGGTTTGAAACGAGTCGAGGATTCCTACGGAGGCACTGGTGGCTCTGCGGGTCGACGCGGATCAGGAGGCTCTCATCAAGGAGTGTTTGTATCCGTGAGTCGAGGGATTTGCTAGGGATTATTTGTTTCCCGAGTGCCAAGGATTCTTTGTTTCCTTGGGGTTTGAAACGAGTCGAGGATTCCCACGGAGGCGCTGATGGCTCGGCGGGTCGGCGCGAATCAGGAGTCTCTCATCAAGGAGTGTTTGTATCCGTGAGTCGAGAGATTTGCTGGGAGAGTATGGCTCCTTCTTGTTTACGCCCTTGGATTGTCTACAGGGATCGATGTGATCTTAACTGTAGGGCCAAAATTTTATTATCATTATTATTTTTTTTTATTTCCGCGATGCTCTATCATTTCAGCTTTTATATCGCGAAGGTCGCGATCGCCCAATCATTTCGGCTATTTTTCGCGGTGCCCAATCATTTCGGTTTTTTATTTTATTTTTACTCGCTGCTTTTTATTGTGAGTTGCCCAATCATTTCGGCTATTTCTTCATGCATATATTTTTACTTGCTGCTTTTTTTTATTGCAAGTTGCCCCATCATTTCGGCTATTTCGTATGCATGTACGGTCTACTGGCTTTTCGCCGTGAACCTGAAACTGGACACCGATTTCTGCATCAGCACCACTACAACTGGGATATTGCCAGGAGCGAATCATCATCTGCCTCTGTCGTTGTTGAACAAAGGTGGCTTAGCGACCAGGGTTAGGGTCCTGTCGACTAAGGCTTTGACTTCATGAGCCGTAAGGGTCTCGTGAAGGTATTTCTCCCTACAAGTCGTGAGGATCTCGTAGGTGTATTTTCTCCTTAGGAATCGTGAGGGTTCCTAAGTGTTTTGCTCCTCTATAAGTCGTAAGGATCCTACAGGAGGTTTTTTCTTCTTGTAAGTCGAAAGGATTTACAAGGGTTGTTTACCATGCAAACATATCCCTAGTTTCCGATGGGACTAAGTTAGGGAAATGTTTATTCGCGCCCGTGGATTGTATACAAGGGTCAATGCTGAGCCACTTGTAGGGCATTATCGAAAGTTGTAGGGGTTGCTTAAGCACAGGTTTAGGTCTCTGTAACTTAAGACTTTCAAATCTTATGAGCCGTGAGGGTCTCATAAGTGAGTTCTCCTTACGAGTTGTGAGGATCTCGCAAGTGTATTTTCTCCTTAGGAATCGTGGGGATTCCTAAGTGTGTTGTTTCCTTATGAATCGTAAGGATTTCACGCGGGTGGTTTCTCCTTATAGGGTCGAGAGGACCCTACAAGTGTTTGTTAACGAGGTTGTGCCCCTACGGGTTTTCACAAACACTCGCCGGTAGTCCTGCTGTTTTTACTCACGGAGCCCTCTCGGGTTTTCATCCGTGCCCGTTTTGCTTATGGACATACCGTTTTTTTTTATTCTTTTTTTTTATTTTCTTTTTTCTTCTTTTTTTTACGAGGTCGCGCCCTTTCGGGTTTTCACGAACACTCGCCGGTAGTCCTGCTGTTTTTACTCACGGAGCCCTTTCGGGTTTTCATCCGTGCCCTTTCTGCTTATGGACATACCGTTTTTTTTTATTCTTTTTTATTCTTTTTGTTTTCTCTTTCTTCTTTTTTCTTTTTGTTAGCCTTAGTTTAAAGACGTTTCGGTCTGTTATTAGTTTAAGGACATTTCGGTCCGATACTCAAGAAGGCCATTTACTGCTTATAGAGTTTGGGCTTAAGAAGATAGCGAGCGGACATAGTCGTCGTCATCTATCATTGACTTAGGCCGTGGCTTATTAAGCATAGTATTTCTTCAGGAAGCGACCGTTTATTGGCCTGAAAGGCCTTTCACCATGCATGTCCATGAGTAAATAGGCCTCACCTTGATAGACCTTGTCTACGATGTATGGGCCCTCGTAGTTTGGTTCGAACTTTCCTCGCTTGGCGCGATTGGGGATCATAGGCCTTTTGACCACTAGCACGAGCTCGCCTTGGCGGAATGTCCTCGGTCGAGTCAGTCTTTCATATGAGCGCGTCATCTTTGCTTTGTAGGCTTCCAGATTTTGTTGCGCTAGGAGCCGGGTTTTATCGAGGGCGTCAAGCTCTTCAAACCGAAGGTAAGCATTTTCTTCATCTGTCAGCTCGTAGTGAACTGCCACCCGCAGAGAGGGTAATTCTATTTCAAGGGGTAGCACTGCTTCCGTGCCGAATACTAACGCGTAGGGCGTTGTGTTCGTGGCCGTCTTGAACGTAGTTCGGTATGCCCAGAGAGCCTCTTGCAGTCTCTCATGCCAATCCCTCTTGTTTCGGGACACCGTTTTCTTTATAATCTTTGTTAAGGTCTTGTTGAAGGCCTCGGCGAGACCATTAGCTCGCGGATTATAGACTGAGGAATATCTCCAATCTATATTGTGCTGCTGTGCGAAGCGGCTAATTTTATGACTTCGGTAGGCTGGCCCGTTATCAGAGATGATCCTTCTCGGGGTTCCAAACCAGTATATGACATGCGTTTTGAAGAAATGGAGGATATTCTCCGTCTTCACTTCCCTCAACGGCACCGCTTCCGCCCATTTGGAGAAGTAATCAGTTATCGCCAAGATGAAACGATGTCCCTTGGATGATGCTGGTTCGATGGGGCCAACTATGTCAGTTCCCCACATTTCGAATGGCCAGCTAGCCACTGTTGGATGCAGTGGATTGGGATGCTGGTGGATGAAGTCCCCATGAATCTGGCATGAGTGACATTGCTTCGCATATTCGATGCAGTCTTGAATCATCGTGGGCCAGTAATAGCCCATCCGTTTGATCTTCAACTTCATCTTTGGACCTGCTTGGTGAGAACCGCAGATTCCGTCATGAATTTCTTGAACGACTCTTTTCGATTCGTCCGGTCCTAAGCATCTCAGCCACAGAGAATCGAATGATCTCTTGTAGAGAGTATTATTGACGAAGGCGAAGGACAGAGCTCGTTTTATGAGTTGATGTCTTGCGGACGCATCTTCAGGCATTTGGTGGGACTTGAAGTAGTCTATAAAGACTTCCCTCCAATCCTCAACCTTCTCATGTTCTTTTATTTGCAAGGTCGCTTGTTCAGTCACTCCCTTTTCTTCGGGTGATTCCGAAGGTATTTCTGCGGGGGCGAGCACCTGACGACTTTGTACCATGATTCTAACGTCATCGAGGTTCTCGTCAGCCATTTCTTTAGCGAGTTTGGCCAACGCGTCCGCTTTGCTGTTATCCGCGCGTGGTATGCTCTCCAAAGTATAGGAGGGAATTTGGGTTAGCAGTGTTGCACCTTTTTACCGTATTTTACTAACTCCGGTTTGCATGTTTGGTAATCGCCGTTTACTTGACTAACGACCAGTTGCGAATCTCCGTATATGAGGAGGTTTTTAATTCCCATGTCAATGGCGATCTCGAGGCCTGCTATCAGAGCTTCGTATTCGGCTTCGTTGTTTATCCTCGGTTCCGTCAGGGAGAACGCGTAGCGCATTATCCCTCCTTGTGGAGTTATAAAGATGAGTCCTACCCCCGATTTGATTATAGGGGTACTTTGTTTGCGTTTCTTCACGGAAGATGCTCCATCGAAATAAAGCTCCCATCGGGTATTATCACCATCGATCGCATCAAACGCATGTTCGTCCGGAAGATCGCAGTTTAAAGGAGAGTCAGCTGGTATTGGGTGCTCAGCAAGGAAGTCGGCGATGGCCTGGCCTTTTACTGCTTTGAGTGGTCGATATGTTATCGAAAACTCCATTAAGAGCAGGGCCCATTTAGCGAGTCGTCCTGTCAATATGGCCTTTGACATTAGATATTTGAGAGGGTCTACCTTTGAAATGAGATAGACTTCATGCGCTAATGCGTAATGTCTAAGCTTTGTTATTGCGAAGATCAACGCCAGGCAGTGTTTTTCAATGGGGGAATAATTGCTTTCTGCCCCCAGCAGCACTCGATTTAAATAGTAAAGTGCTCTTTCTTTCCCTTGGTCATTCTCTTGTGCCCATAATGCGCCCAAAGAACCTTCAAGGGCGGCCGTGTAAAGAATGAGAGGCTTTCCCTTCACTGGAGCAGCCAACACTGGAGGGTTTTACAGGTACTGTTTGATCTCGTCTAGTGCACTTTGGCACTTTTGATCCCAGACGAACGGGGTTCCCTTCTTCATCAGGTGGCTGTAAGGGCGGCACTTTCCCGAGAGGTTGGCTGTAAATCGCCGTATGTACGCGAGCTTTCCTTGGAGAGATCGCAATTGTTTAAGAGTTCTCGGCGGAGGCATTTCCATGATCGCCTTAATCTTAGACGGATCTATTTCAATACCTCGGTGTCGAACGACGAATCCCAGGAATTTGCCCGAGGAAACCCCGAATGCACACTTTAGAGGGTTCATCTTCAAGTTGTATTGTCGAAGGCGTTGAAATACGGTCTTCAGATGCTCGAGATGTTCCTCGTATGATTTGCTTTTAACCACGAGATCGTCGATATAGCATTCGACGATTTCATGAATAAGGTCGTCGAAGATCTTTGTCATGGCCCTCTGATAAGTAGCACCGGCGTTCTTTAAACCGAAGGGCATCACTTTATAACAGAATATACCTAGAGGGGTCCTGAAGGCCGTATGCTTCTGATCTTCAGGATGCATTTTTATCTGGTTATACCCCGATGAGCCATCCATGAAGGAGAAAACTTCATGAGTGGATGTATAGTCTATCATCAGTTCGGTGACTGGCACTGGGAAATCATCTTTTGGGCAGGCTTTATTAAGATCCCGAAAATCCACGCATATGCGCACCGTCCCATTTTTCTTCATCACCGGGACAATGTTAGCGATCCATTCAGGGTATTGAACTTCATGGATAAAGCCGGAGTCTATCAGCTTTTTGACTTCGGCGTTGATGCTCATTTCAAGCTCGAGCCGCATTCTTCTCGGCGCCTGTTTGACTGGTTTGACGTTTGGGGATATTACTAGTCTATGTACATCGACTTCTGGATCTAGTCCTGGCATCTTGGAATAGTTCCATGCGAAGCAATCTTTATGCTGCACAAGGACGTCTTTTAACGCAGCCACCCTCTCTTCAGACAGCAGCTCGCTGACGAATGTCGGTCGCGGATCATTTACCGTCCCCAACTCGATTTTCCTGAGGTTATCTGCAGTAGTATGTATTCCATCCTCTAGTTCTTTTGGAGCTTTGCCTTTTTCTGGCGATGAAAGTGATCTAGGTCAATCACAGAGTCTTGAACCCTCCGCCAAACCTTGTATATCTTTGACGATAGCCGTTGAGGGGGCTGCTCTTGTTTTGTTTCTGGAACTCTCTCCCCAGGTGGAGGAGATCTTTTCAAGGTAGCGGTTGGAGAGTTCTTACGCACTCTCCTCAGTAGTTCAAAGCTGTTCCCAGTTGGAACAGCAGCGTTGACTTCCACTATTGGAGCGGGTGGAGTTATCCCTGAGGGGGAGTTGCCCCCTGCTTTCCTCACTCGTCACCAATGGCGACGTCGCGCACGACGAGCCGTTGGGACTGGCTCGGAAATCGAGATGGTTTCTTTTTGCCCCCTGTTTGAGTGTGGGGTAACTGCCGATGTCAGCCTGTCGAAGACTGATGCCTTTTGATCAGCTGGGGGAGGAGTGGGAACCGTCAATCTTGTGAAGACCGACTCTCTGATAGGAGAGGCCGCTTTAACGACTTCCGAAGCAGCGGCCGTTGCCTTCTTTAGGACGGCCACTTTATAATTCTGACCTAGCCTGGTGAAAACGGAGGCTGTCGGTTTAGTAGTGGGTGACCCGTTGACAGAGGCTGTCGAAACAGTGAGCCGGTTGAAGACCGACTTTTTACCCACTTCCGGCGCAGGTATTGGTGCAGAAAAGCTTGCAGGTGGGATCATAGTCCCGAAGAACAAGCCGGTGGTGGCTTGGGTCACCTGGTCTACCGACAGAGTAAGGAAGGAAGCCGCTTGGGGCCCATATGCTACGCCTCCCGGTGAGGTGGAGCGTCCGTTGCAGCGGCATTTCGAGCAGTTGGTACAGCTAGAGGCCATTGAATCTTGAATTCTGCGCCAGGTAAAAGACCAAATCTTAGTAACTTGAAATCCGAAGACAACCATTTAACGAACCGCGATTGGTTCGCGAAGACGAAGCACGAAGTGTGGAGTGGAAAGAGGAAGAGGTCCCACCGGGCGTGCCAGAATCTGTTCCCCTCCGAAAGACGGCCGCACAAGACTGCGAAGTCCTGGCGCTGAGATTCGGGGCAGATGCTATTTGGTTTTATCCGTCTACCTCTCTGAAGATGCCAAATTGATTTATGGCACCGTGTATCGAAGGTTTAGACGGATGCGGCCGATATAGCAGACTTTGTCAGATTCCCCCTCGCTTGAGGGGTTTTTGATTGTGGGGACGCTCTTCCCTGCAGGCGCAAGCCCCTGCAGTTAATTACGCTACCGCATCGCGGTAGCCACTTTCTCCTTCTCCAGAATTTCACTTCATGTCGTGTGTGTTTGTTTTGTTTGTGGTTGCCCGTAGATTGTATACGGAGACTGAGTAATGCCGTCGCCCGTAGGACGTGAATTAGTCCAAATCCTTATTTACTTAGATTTGGGTTTGGTGTTTTTAGTTTAAGGATACAGCGACTAAGATCAACTCAAACATTCGTCAAGGATACGTTAGTCCTGTTTTGGACTAAGATCAACCTGACGTGGTGATTCATTTAATCTATGGCCGTCGGGACTCATCACCTCTCTAACATAGTTGAAGGATTACAACGATAGGTGTCAGAGGAGCTCAGAGATGTACCCTTGAACCAAAGCTGATTGAGGGTTTTATAGTCCATTTAAATGTTTAAGGATACGTTAGCCGTGTTTGGGGCTAAGATCAACTTAAACGGGATCGTTTAGATCCGTCAAAAGAGCAATTGGCTCTATTGTTCCAGTTTAGGGACGTAGTGGTCCATTATTAGTTTAGGGACGTCTCGGTCCGATACCAGTTTAGGGACGTAGTGGTCCATTATTAGTTTAGGGACGTTTCGGTCCGATATTAGTTTAGGGACGTCTCGGTCCATCATTAGTTTAGGGACGTCTCGGTCCAATATTAGTTTAGGGACGTCTCGGTCCAATATTAGTTTAAGGACGTCTCGGTCCAATATTAGTTTAAGGACGTCTCGGTCCGATATTAGTTTAAGGACGTGTCGGTCCACGAGTTTAAGGACCCCGCAGTCCATAGCGATGTATGGTCGTTGGGACCCGTCACCTTTTTGACGTCATTGAGGAATTACAACGATGGATGTCAAAGGAGTTCGGAGATGTACCCTCGAACCGGTTGTGAATTGATTTAGGAGAGCCATTTTGCTCGATCAATTTAATTTAAGGACTTACGGCCAGAATTGGGCTAAGTCCAGTTGAAAATGTTCGGCATTTTTATTTGTTTTTGGCCTAATAAGATTGTGCTAGGGCTTGGCCTCTTTTTAATAATGCATAGCATTATTTATTTTGTCAGGGCTGTTCTCATTTATAGATGATGCAAAGCATCAGTCTTATTTGGGCTCTGCCCTGTCTATTTTTGTTTGGGCTTCGTTCTGTTATTAAAGATGCAGAGCATCAATATTGTTTGTGCTCTGTCCCCTTACAATTGTGTTGAAATTTAATCTGGCCTACTAGGCCCCTCTGATTTGGGCTTGGCCCTTTAGTAAAAGAAATGCGTTGCATTTGTCAGGCGCTTTGCGCCAATCATTGAGCGCATGCGCTTGTGGTGAGGACACGTGTCATGCTCTAGTGAGCGCAAGCGCCACAGCGCAGTGCGCTGCGCTAGTGTGCTGCGCTGTTGCGCTGTTGACACGTGGCGCGCTCAGGTGAGTTGCGCCAGTTCCAAAGAGCAAAGCTCTATTTTAAGCGCGCAAGTTGTTCTGCAGCTGACACGTGGCGTTCTCTCGGGAGCGCAACAGCGCAGTTTGGAAGTGCAAAGCACTAAGAATCTTTTTAGATCCAAGAAAGGAAGTGCAAAGCACTTATTTGTTTTCTTTGATCAAAAATAAATTTTTCTTTTTTGTTTCAAGAACCAGAGGTTCATAAAAGTGCAAAGCACTGTTTCTTGTGTGAAGACATTGATCCGATTTTTTTAAATCAATGATTAAAAAGAAGTGCAAAGCACTAAGAATCATTTAGATTCAAGAACAGAAGTGCAAAGCACTATTTGTTTTCTTTGATCAAAGAAAATAAATTTTCTTTTTGTTTCAAGAACCATAGGTTCATAAAAGTGCAAAGCACTATTTTCTTTTTGTTGTTTTTTCTTGTTTTTTACAGAACCAGGGGTTCATAAGAAGTGCAAAGCACTGTGTTTTTTTTTATGTGAAGAACATTAGTCCAAAAAGAGATTTTTCTTCTCTCGTGGAGGTTTTTTACCTTCTTCTTTGAAATTTTCTCAGAATTCTCTCTGTTTGAAGCTCTTGACTTTTTTCAAGAAAATGTTGATGCCTTTGAATTGAGGCTTAGGGTCCTTTTTATAGTGCTCACAAATTAGTTAAATTTGTTAAAGAGCTCATTCTCTGAGTGATCTGGGGAATTTTTCCCACCGTTGGATCTTTAATCCAAGGGCTTCTGCTTTGCAGAAGAAAATTTCCTTGTTTTAACAAGAACAGAAAAGATTTCTTAAAATCTTAATTTAATTTGGCGCAGATGCCCCAGCGCGTGACACGTGTCGCTCAGCGCAGAGCGCAGCGCAACTGTGCTAGCGCATCTGTGCTGACACGTGTCGCGCAGCGCAGAGCGCAGCGCAACTGCGCTAGCGCATCTGCGCTTACACGTGTCGCGCAGCGCAGAGCGCAGTGCAACTGAAGCGTTGCTTCAGACAAATAGAGCTCTGCTCTGATTGGGCGCGCCTTCTTGGGCGTTGCGCTGACGTATTAGCGCCTGACGCGTGGCGCGTTGCGCCCGAGACTTGAAGCGTTGCTTCAAAATTTTGAATTTTGAAATTGAACAGAGCTTTGCTCTGATTGGGTGAAACACCAACACGTGATGGGCTTTTAAACCCACTAAAAAGAATTAAAAGTCTAATAAAATAACAAAGAAAAACCCCATGGGGCATCACATGCTCACACGTGACCAAGGGTCACGTGCTGACACGTGATAATTCCTAAGTGCTTTAAAAACAACAAAATTAAATTCTGGCTAAAAGCTTAGACAGTGGGGTCACGTGCTCACACGTGATAGGCATCTAAACCTTCTGAACTAATAGAATTAAATTCTAAATTAAGGGAAATCAAAAAACCTAATATTTATTTAGATCCTTCCAAACAAAAAGATTGCGCTCTGTAAAGAGGAGCACCGTTGGATTAAAAATCCAATGGTGATTAAAAATCACCAATTTATGGAGAGATTTTATACAAGGAAAGATTTCCCTGAAATTCACCAAGAATAACAGAAAAATATCTTTTGGATTAAAAATCCAATGGTGAATAAAATTCACTGAGTGATCTAAAAGATCACATTAGTTACGAAAAACAAACAAAATCTTTCAATGAAAGATTTACTAAACAAATTGATTCTTTTCCTTCTCCTATAAATAGGAGCCAAGAAGAGAAGAGGGATAGAGAATTTTGGGATCTTGAAATTTTCTAAAGACAAATAGCAGAGAGAAAAGAAAGGAGAATTTAATTCTCAAGAAAAAAAACCATAGGTGAGAAAATGGAAAAAGACCAAAAACTTCAAAAAGAGAATTTAATTCTCAATCTAAGAGTTTAACTCTTCTGCAAAAGAACTTAGTTCTTCCTCTGGTTGAAGATCTGTAGAAGCAAATCTCCCCATAGGTTGAGAATTTAATTCTCATCGGGTTGAGATTCTGCCATGCAGATCCAAAACTTAGAGGGAGAATTGAGTTTAGAGAATTTAATTTTCCCAAATTCAGAGGAATTTAATTCCTTCCAAAACAAAACTTGGGTTTAACCCTATATGAGAATTTAATTCTCCCGAATTCATAGGAATTTAATTCCTCCAGATAAAACTAGGGTTTAACCCTATATGAGAATTCAATTCTCCCAATTCATAGAAATTTAATTCCTCCAAGACAGAATTAGGGTTTCACCCTACATAAGAATTTAATTCTACATAGGAATTTAATTCCTCTAAAACCATAATTAGGGTTTAACCCTACAGAAAATTTAATTCTTAAAATAAAGAAAGAGCTTCATGCATGTAAAGAACATTGTTCACGTGATGACACGTGACCCCAATCCGCAGTGACCAGAAAGGAAAGAATAAAACTAGGTCACGTGCCCCCACGTGACCCCTGAACAAATCCTCCAAAATAAGAAGGAAACAGTCCAGAGGCAACGCCTCACGTGCTCCCACGTGACCTCCAAAACAAAGAGAATAAAAACAAAGGCAAGGTTGGCTTTGGACGCTCTCACGTGTTACCACGTGACCCCTTAATAAATGTTTTAATAGTCAATGCACAAATCTCCATCACGTGTTGGCACGTGATGATCTGAAAATTAAAAGTGTTTAACACTTATCTACAGAGCAAAGTAAAGAAGATCTGGCCCCACCTCTGGGCGCTCTCACGTGTCCCTACGTGATCCATTCCTATCTAGTGTTTAACATTAATTTGAGAATTTTATTTCCAGTGATTAACACTAATTTGAGAGTTTTATTTCCAGTGTTTAACATTTTTGTTCTCTAGTGTTTAACACTATTTATTAGCCAAATTGGCTAATTTTCCCGAGGCAAAAGCCTCCCCTTTAACTGAATCTCAAAATTGAGTAAAATTCAAAGTTATAATGTTTAATGCTCAGTCAAAGATAAAAATGTTACCAAAGCCCTCAAACTCTTGTTTAAGCATTGCTGAATAATGAGGGGCTGAACCCAGAAAAATGTCTAATGGTCCAACAAAGGGCCAATATTTCAAGCTTAATTGGATTTAGCCCAAGTTGGCCATAAGTCCTCAATTCAGACTTAACTGAGCCAATGTGCTCATAATATAATTAATTGGTCTTAGTTCCAAATTGGACTACAGATCACTTAATCCATTTTGGTTCGAGGGTACATCTCTTCATTCCTCTGATATTTGTCGTTGTAATCCTTCAACGTCTTCAGAGAGGCGACGAGTCCCGAGAACCACACATTTCACGGACTATGATGTCCTTAACCTTGACTGTGAGGTCTTTAAACTCACGGACTATGATGTCCTTAACCTCTACCATGATGTCTTTAAACTAACATTGGACTGTGGGGTCCTTAAACCCATGGACGATGATGTCCTTAACCTCGACCGTGATGTCTTTAAACTAACATTGGACTGTGGCGTCCTTAAACCCATGGACTATGATGTCCTTAACCTCGAACGTCATGTCTTTAAACTAACATTGGACTGTGGGGTCCTTAAACCCATGAACTATGATGTCCTTAACCTCGACCGTGATGTCTTTAAACTAATAGTCAACCCTGATGTCTTTAAACTAACATTGGACTGTGGGGTCCTTAAATCCACGGACTATGATGTCCTTAACCTCGATCGTGATGTCTTTAAACTAACATTGAATTGTGGGGTCCTTAAATCCACGGACAATGATGTCCTTAACCTCGACCGTGATGTCTTTAAACTAATATTGGACTGTGGGGTCCTTAAACCTACGGACTATGATGTCCTTAACCTCGACCGTGATGTCTTTAAACTAACAGTCGACCGTGATGTCCTTAAACTAACAATGGACCGTAATATCCTTAAACTAATCGATCGCAATGTCACTAAACTAAACAAGAGAGCCCTATTACTCTCTTGTTGGATCTAAACGATTCCGTTAAGTTGATCTTAGTATAAAATTAGACCGGCGTATCTTTAACCAATGTTTAAGTTGATCTTAGTCTCAAATGAGGCTAACGTATCCTTAAACCCAACCCCCAAACCCAAATCTAGGAAAGATATGGATTTGGACTAGTCCACGCCCTACGGACGACAACATAAATTAGTCTCCGTATACAATCCACGGATAACCACAAACAAAACAAACACACGCGGCACGAAGTGACCAACTGGAGAAAGAAAAAGTTGTTGCCGCGAAGCGGTAACGTAATTAACTGCAGGGGCTTGCGCCTGCAGAGAAGAGCGTCCCCACAATCAAAAACCCCTCGACGAGGGGGAATCTGATAAAGTCTGCTACAATGGCCGCATCCGTCTAAACCTCCAATACACGGTGCCATAAATCAACTTGGCATCTTCGGAGAGGTGGATGGATAGCACCAATTAGTATCTTCCCCCAGATTCAGGCAAGATGTCAGTCTTCCCGGTTTCCGGCAGTAAACAGCCCGATAACTCAAGAGCAGAAGAACGAAATGACGAGAGTACCGTATATTTTTGCGGTGCGGAGTTTGATGTATGCGATAGTGAGTACGAGACCATATATTGCTCATGCAGTGGGAGTTGTAAGCTGGTATATGCAAAACCCGGGGAAAGAGTATTGGAATGCGGTGAAGTGGATTTTGAGGTATCTTAGAGGTACATCTAGTCACTGCTTATGTTTCGGGGATGACTTTTTAAAGGTGCAAGGGTATGTTGATGCAGACCATTCAGGAGATTGAGATAATAGGAAGAGCACAATGGGATACGTATTCATGGTTAGGAGAATATCGGTAATTTGGGTCTCTCAACTACAAAGGGTGGTGGTATTTTCAATTACGGAGGCTGAGTACGTGGCGATCACGAAAGCCAGTAAGAAGATGATATAGCTGCAAGGACTACTTGAAG
Organism: Agapanthus africanus; assembly: GCA_030015575.1. Lineage (NCBI taxonomy): Eukaryota > Viridiplantae > Streptophyta > Magnoliopsida > Asparagales > Amaryllidaceae > Agapanthus > Agapanthus africanus. The sequence goes on from CM057351.1 coordinate 37,550,101, forward strand.
AATTGGATAACAAATAAGACTTCAATATTTTGTGGAGCGACAACCAAAGTGCGATACATTTGGCGAAGAATGCGGCGTATCATTCTTGGACGAAGCACATCAAGGTGGGATATTATTTCATTCGTATAGTGATTGAAGAAGAGGAGTTGACATTACAGAAGATCGCTGGAGAAAAGAATCCAGCGGATATTTTCACCAAGGTCGTAGACAGAAATAAGCTAGATCTCTATTGCGGATTGGTGAATCTCTTCTTGAAAATTTGATAAAAAAAAGAGCAGCAGCGGAATCGTATGAAGTCTACTAGCATTGGGAATCAAGACGGAAGAATCTCCAAGTGGGTGAATATTATATCTGTAGGGTTGCTTGGCACGACAGTAAGGTTTCGGGTGGCATCATCCATGCCAAATAAAAATTTTGACATGTTTAAACAACCCTAAACAAGATCTTTAACTAGAGAATCATGTGGAATCATAAAGCAAACAACTTTACTTCTAAGTGATTAGGGATTACAACCTTTGCAGTCCGTTCGTTCACTTCATTAGCTCCAAGTAGTGGTCCCTTCGCTGTGATCCAAGAACTCCCGGACTCTTGAGAGGCTCCACAAGGCGTATGATGCATGTTTGATTGAAATCTTCACAATCCAAAATGATCTACTTCTAGAAAACACAAACTCAAGCTATCTTTTCACTAATATGAAATTAGTGAAGCTAACACCCTAATCTAAGTGGCTAGGTTAGAAGAGGATGATGAAGTAGAAAGTGGACTCTCTTTAGTTTTCTTTTTCTCACTTTATTTCATCACATACGAAAAAGCTAGCAAGCTTTCATGAGGAAGAAGAAGATGAACAAGTGATGAATGAATAATGAGCTTAGGTTTGAAATGCAACCATGGTGAGTTAGTATACATCATGGCTAACTCATGTAAAGAATAAACCATGGTCAAAGTGATTAGGGTTAGATTAATAAATATCTTAGCCAAAAAAAATTGATTGACTTAGTCAAAGTTCTACAAGCTTCATCCAAGCTCATGACTAATTCATCACAATTTTGAATTAACTAAAATAATTAAAAACCTACAATAATCACATATCATGGTGTGATTCTCATACAAACAAGTTGCATGTATAACCTAGCATGTTACAATTATACATATCACATATATATAATTTTGTAACAAAAGAAAATAATGCATCAAACATATATCACATATATGTTAAATGTATCCAAATATGAGAAAATAAATACATAAGTGAGCATATATTAGTTAATGTAATTTAATATATCATATATATAATTATACATTAAATTATTAAATCAATACTTGATTTAATAATCCGGCTATATCACATATAACCGACTAATACAAATGTATCATTTCATCGAATCAACACTTGATCCGATGACCCGGCTATATCACATACAACCGGCCGATATCACATATCGTGAGAATAGAATACGGTATCTCATACGCGTATCAATCTCAGTCCCGCACATATCACATATGTGCCCCTACTCCGTTTCTCCTGAGCCAGGAAACCTCTGTGTAGGACTCTAAAGACTCGTCAATACGCCGGCAGTAAGTGATGATCATATCAAACACCTACAAGCTGCAAGCGGTCAGCTAAACGTAACAGCCACCCGGGTATTGAGCGATCAGAAGATCAACAAGCAAGCCTGCACACACTCCTGTTAATCCAATCAGTAACACTACCGTACAGTCAGGTCTTTTCGTCTGATATGTCACATATCCAGTATAAGGGTGGTAAACATCAGACCCAAGTAACCGATAAGTCATGCCGATGTGAGGCTCATAACGGGTCAAGAAACTACTGATAACACTTACCAGTATATCTCCATATCAGCTCTGGCCAGGGACTTCCAGTTATAGCCAATCGAGCACAGCACAACATCAACCCCCAATACCGGGAGAGACGAAACCCCTCCTATCGCTCATTGCCTCCATGTGATTCGGGACTGTACCCAAAAGCCACCGTTTTGCAAATTCTCATGAACGTGGTAAGGTAGAAATCAAAGCACAGTGGGAATCACACAAGACTCTATGACGATCTCGGGTCTACAGACTAATCTGTACCAGTGTCACCAAAGAACTGCTACCAGTTCTCGGTGAGTCCGTTCAGTGTACCCAGTCTCCACTGAGCACCCGTATACCATCTTTGATGTCAAACACCAATGGATGCGGGATATCCATCGCCCATCATATGGGTCAAGAAGCGTATACGCTAGTCTACTCTGGAGTATCGATGCCTTGTCTCGATACACCTTCGACTAAGAACAATTATAGGATGTGCTTTTGGACTACCATAGCCCCACTACTATGATCTCCATCATAGTCCTAGTAGTTAAGTACACATCCTAAGGGCTTTATCAACATGTGAGAGCAAGACAGTAACACAATACAAGTCAACATGTTAAGATAAAGAGCAACCAGATAGCATACTATCATATCGAGCAAGAAATTCCTCTCTATATATATCCAAGCATCCACTATAATATACATCATATGTACAACAATGGCCTCTAGGGCATATACATAACTAACAATCTCCCACTTGCACTAAGGCCAGCTGCTGTAATATCTCATACCCAACATCCCGAAGAGTCTCTCAAATTGTATCTGGGGTATGGCCTTCGTGAGTGGATCCGCAGTGTTGTCCTTCATGTCAGCTGTTAGTTATATGTATGCCCTAGAGGCCATTACTGTACATATGATGTATATTGTAGTGGATGCTAGGACATATATAGGGAGGACTTTCTTGCTCAACATGATAGTATGCTATCTGGTTGTACTTTATCTTAACATATACTCTGATTGTCTCTATGTTACATGTTGATAAAGCCCTTAGGATATGTACTCGACTACTAGGACTATGAAGAGATCATACTAGTGGGGCCACGGTAGTCGACGAGTACATCCTATAACTGTTCCTAGTTGAGGGTGTATCGAGACAGGGCATCGATACACCAGAGTAGACTAGCGTATACGCATCTTGACCCATATGATGGGTGATGGATGATCCCATATCCATCGGTGTTTGACATCAAGGATGGTGTATGGGTGCTCAGTGGAGACTGGGTACACTGGACGGACTCACCGAGAACTCCCAGATGGTATTATACATCACGTCAGATGGCAGTTCTCCGGTGACACTGGTATAGAGTAGTCTGTTGACCCGAGATCGTCATAGAGACTTGTGTGATTCCCACTGTGCTTTGATTTCCATCATACCACGTCCAAGAGGGCGTGCAAAAAGGTGGCTTTTGGGTACAGTCCCGAATCACATGGAGGCAATGAGCGATAGGAGGGGATTCGTCTCTCCTGGTATAGGGAGTTGATGTTGCGCTGTGTTCGATTGGCTATAACCGGAAATCCCTGGCCAAGGTTGCTGAGATTTACTGGTAAGTGTTATCAGTAGTTTCTTGAACTGTTATAGACCTCATATCGACACGACTTATCAAGCTACTGGGGTCTGACGTTTACCACCCCTAGGAGAGATATGCGACATATCAGACGACGAGACCGGACTGTACGGGAGGGTTACTGATTGGATTCACAGGAGAATGTACAGGCTTGCTTATTGATCTTCTGAGCGCTCAATACCTGGGTGGCTATTACGTTTAGCTGACCGCTTGCAGCTTGTGGGTGTTTGATATGATCATCACCTACTGCCGGCGTATTGACGATTCTTTAGAGTCCTACACAGAGGTTTCTTGGCTCAGGCAAAATGGAGTAGGAGCACATATGTGATATGTGCGGGACCGAGGATAATGCGGTATGTGATACCGTATTGGATTCTCGTGATATGAGATATCGGCCGTGTATATGTGATATAGCCGGGTCATCGTATTAGTCGGTTATATGCGATATAGCCACATTGTCGGATCAAGTGTTGATTCGATAATTTAATGTATAATAATATATATGATATATTAAATTACATTAACTAATATTAGCTCACTAAAAGATTCATTTTCTCACGGAATAATACATTGATATATATATACGATATATGTTAATTGTATTATTTTCTATTGTTACAAAATATATTGTATATGTGATATATAATATTGTAACATGTTAGGGTTACAAATTTAACATTGGTTTAGGGTTTAAACTTGGTTAGGGTTTGGATTAGGGTTAGCTTTTGCATGAAGCTTTCATGAAGCTTCATGAAGCTTTGACTTTGTGGTTGCTTGATATTTTTGTGAGATATTATGTTAACCCAATCCAAACCATTAACTCTAGTTAACTCTCTACAAGGGTTAACTCTTTCATGCTTAACCCTTGGTTAGATTTGTAACCACTACAATAATTCATTATTCATCACAAAAGAATTAAGTGATCATATTCATTCTTCCTCTTCTTCCTTGGTTTTCTTCTTGAAAAAGGTTTCTTTTGTGATGAAAGTGAGTGAGAAAAAGATTATAATTAAGAGAAAAAATCCTACTTCATCATCCTCATCTATCCTTACCATTTAGATGAGAGTGTTCACTTCATATTATAAGTGGAGCTTGTGTTAACGAAACTTCAAAGTAGATCATCTTTGTATCAAAGATCGGAAGCAAGACTGCATCTTTCTCTTCGTAGAACCTCTCGAGAGTCCAGAACATGATGATCGCAGCGAAGGGACCTCAACACGGAGCTTAAGAAGTGAAGGACCGGATCTACAAAGGTTGTAACCCCTCTCACTTAGTGTTAAAGTATTTAACATGTTAGTTTTCGCCTAAGCCCTAGTTTAAAGATCCGGCTTCGGGTTGTTCGGCACGGCTAAATTTTTAATCGGGCATGGTTGATGCCTCGTCGACCCTTGTGCGCGTGCTTAGCAACCCTACAGTGGTATCAGAGCCAAGTTAGAGCTTTAGGCAAAGTCTAGACGAAGTTTAAAGTCCGATCGAACTCCGAATACCCGATATTAACCCCTCTCTGTACGTTTTCTAAAAATGTGATTTTTTTCAGAATTAAAAATTCTCAGAAAAACAAGCAGGAAAAACTAAGAATTATTGTGAAACACGGTCCGCTGAGTCAACTATTTAACCGCGGAACCACGGCCAAACCAAGGGTTTGGCGGCTGTTCCGCGGCCGAAATTGTGACTTAGTCCCTGAAATTTCATGTAATTGTTCTTAGGTCCTTTCTTGTTATTTTTTTTTCTGGGAATTTTTTTATGCCACTCAAGTGTTGAGTTTTCTAGGGTTGTATTGGGGACTCGCTGAGTCGATCAGATAATTTAACTTTTTTTTGTTTTTTCGGATAATTTTAGAAACTGTTAAAAAGTTCGAACGGATATCAATAACTCACTTTTTCCCCAGTCGGAAAATTTTTCAAAAGTTGGATTTTTTTCTCGAGTTTGAGAACGTTCTAAGTCGTGCAAGTAATGCGGTGGACCCTGTAAAAGACAACAAATCTTAACTCGATTATGTGACCGTCTTGAACTGCCTCTAAAACTTAGGGTTTGTGGCAGTACGGCGTGCCACATGTGAGGTGTTGGCTTGACCCTTCTACGGCTAGACCATTGGTACTGTGGCATGTGATGGATGTTTTGAAACTGATTTCAAGTGTTGAGATATATTGGGGAAATCTTGGGTGTTTGATTATTTAATCGGAAAGTTTAAGATTGTCTATTTATCCGGAATGTGATACAATATTTGGAATCCACAAGTAGTTATGAGATAACTAATATGAATGTTATAAACATAGCAGTTTAGTCTCAGATGATCGGTTGCCATGGAATTTTGATGTGATCAAAAGTTCATCGCAATCACGTAGCGTACGCGGATACTCGCCGGGTAAACTTAATAAACAACCACGTCCCCAAGCCCCGACCAAGTTACTGTAGGAGAACCCCGTCGCCGAAAGTGTCACGCCCCGCTTCCCAGAGTACGCAAGATTTGGCATGTGACATACCCAACCATGCTACCTGTGGGTAGGAAATATCCATCCACAGTCACATTACGGTTGTAGAGATATCAAGAACAAAATAATAAACTAATCTAATACATGTCCAAGTCCATAATAACAAGAATCAATAAACAATAAGTGCGGAAGCAAATGATCCAATACAATAAATAAACAGTACGTCCCATAATGCGGGCTCACATCTGAAATGAAATGAAATAAATAAACTAAGCCCTAAGAGACTCACAGTTCAGCCTGCTGGCTGAAGTACTCCTGCTCGGTCGTCGATAGAGGTAAGGAATCTGGGCCATGCAAAACCCAGACGTCAGCGCGTCATGTCAACCAAATAATATAGTATAAACATGGTAATAAGCAATGCAGGTGTGAACATGAAATAAGCAATATTATGAAACAACAGTGCAGGGTAATGTGCAAAGGGTAACTAAACTGTTCTATCAGTTTTCTACTCTAAAGTCTTTGAAATCAATTGATGAATCGTCGATGTAACTCAATAGTATCCCGTGCGTGCCCGGGACCACGGTCAAGGTCCTCGGGGCTGAATCCGAGACGTGCCGCTAAGCAGTAATAGGTAGTAGGATGGATGAGTGATGTCAGCATCATCACTCCCGGACTGGCCAAGCCCGTAAGACTGATCAGAACAAGTATCGAACTGTTGAGTTACAAGTCGGTTTCACCTTTGATTTCCCCATACCCCCAAGCTATGTATGTCAGGTCAGGTATTCAGTACTCAAGGACTAATGCCAACACAAAATCAGGTAAAGTAGGTCTGTCTGGATAGACAGCAGGAATGGTCAGGTTTGTCGGCATTAGGCATGAGATCAGGTAACAGGTCAGGTAATGTATAAAGGTGTCATGTCATGTCAAGAGTGTACGGTACCATATCATGTCAAGTAGGAAGTGTAACAGGTCATGTCAGGAAGCACAAGATGTCATGTGGGTGCTCATAATCAAACTATCATAAACATGTGTATAAATAAACAAGCATGAGTACTATTAGAACAATAAACTGGAACATGTAATATGATATGCAAATAGATATAATTTCAAGGATATGGATGCACAGTTATCGATTAGGGTTACATTTATAGTTCCAATATTAATTAGGATGCAATTTATTAAACATGGAGTATTAATATCACATTATTATGTAGTAATGTGATCTATGGATGCAATTATATTTATCTTAAATGCGATGGATGCAAACGGGTATCCGAAAAATTATAAAACTATAAAATGGTAGTGTGGGATGTACAACTAAGCAATATGTGATATAAATATTTATATAATAATATTAATATGGATAGCATATTCAAAGCGATTAGTAACTATAAAAGCTGTATTGATTAACCATGCACAAGAAGGTTCCGTTCAGAAATTCAGCGTCACCCTAATTTGTAAAATAGCTTAAAAATAACAAACGTTCTCCAAAAGGGACGTATCTTATACCAAAACAAAGATAATTCAATAAGGTTTTTAGTTTTATAAGTATAAGCATCTCAGGTTATCCCTACAAAAAGTTATGAATATTCGAAGTTGAAAGTTTGCTGCTGGAATTTTCCTGGACAGCAGTTTGGAGACATTTTCATTTGCATTTTACGTTATTTAACCAGTTTATTTTGCCAGTAAATACTTCATAGAGTTATAGTATTCTGAATTAGCTTCGTAACGAACTAAAGAACGTATACTAATGATTTTTCTATGATTTATAATGAATTTTATAAGATAAGGTGTACAGTAAATTTCAGATTTGTCATATCCGATTTTTCAACGACGTTTCATATGTAAACTATAAGATTTTCGAATGTATATCATTATAAAGTGAAGATTATAAAAGTATATAGCATGTAGCAAGATTAACTTGCCTCGATGGGTCGCGAATCTGGAAAACGGAACGTTAACCGTCTGCGGGGAAAACTCGCGACGGGTGCACGGTTCACGGAATGAACCCAAACGACGAACAAAGGAACCACACGGGTCGGGGTACCTCACTGGAACGTCGAGAAGCGTCACCGGCACGACGGAATTCCGGCAAAAAAAGAACAGTTAAAAAAAATGAAAAACGGAACATGAAGCAAGAAGAGAAAGAATGATAAGGAGAAGTACGAGAGAATATATGAGGGAGAGGGAGAGAGAGGAAAAAGTGGAGAGAGAGAGAGAGAAAGTGGGGCCCACGGGGTTAAAGGGGAGGTTGCGATTGGCTGAGAGAATAAATTAAGAAGGATATAAAAGATTGTAAAAATATTATATGGTTAACTTAAAGATTTAAAAGATAGGTAATGAACAGTAAGATATCAGGTTAGTTAGAAAAATATATGCGATGGTTTTAATAATATTAAAATTTGGGATTTTGGCGCCAAATAAAACATTTCCAAATTGCGCCCGGGTTGGGTCTAAAAATTCGAAATTCAAATAATAGGATTTTAAGCGGGTTCCAAATTTTAAAATGAAATGTTTTATGATTAAAAAGCATACTCCCAAAACGGACACACGCACGTGCACGTAGCCATCCAAACTCGCCCGTTTCACTGAACGGGACGAGAATACAATGCACGGACGCTACCACGAGGCTAAGGGTGTCAAGTAGGCCAAGAAGAATATTTTCAATTTTATTTTAGGTGCTAAAATTTGTTATATGCAGAATGACTTAGCCGGTTAAAATTGTGCAATAAGAACCAAACAAGCAAGATAAATGAAATGAGCAATGCCAAACACTCAACCAGTAACAGAAATAGTATTATTGGGCTCGGGTGTTACATCATACCCAACTACAAAAAGAATTTCGTCCTCGAAATTCCAAGAATTCAAGATAGATAACTACAGGAAAAGGTGAGGAAACTTCTGCCGGATCTCGTCTTCTCGCTCCCAAGTGGATTCTCCATGCGATCGATTACCCCAAGAGACTAGCACAAGGGGGATAACCTTGTTCTTAAGAACCTTTTCCCTTCGATCCCCGATTTCAATCGGTCGCTCCTCAAAAGTCAAGTCTTCTCGTACTGTTAGCTCCGAATGATCCAAAACGTGTGTTTCATCTCGAACATACTTACAGAGTTAAGATACGTGAAACATATCATGCACATTTGCCAAGGACTGCGGTAACGCCAAACGATATGCTACCTCACCAACACGCTCCACGATCTCAAGGGTCCAACGAATCGAGGACTGAGCTTTCCTTGCCTTCCAAAACGAATCACCCCTCTAGTCGGTGATATCTTCAAGAACACCAAATCACCCACAGTGAATTCTAGAGGTCTCCTCGATGTGTCAGCCCAACTCTTCTGTCTGTCTTATGCTGCCTTCATATGATTTCTGATAGTGTTAACCTTCTCAACTGTCTGCATCACCAAATCTGGTCCCAACAATTTTCGTTCACCGATATCATCCCAACAAATAGGTGAAAGACATTTACGACCATACAAAGCTTCAAACGGAGCCATCTGAATAGTCACTTGGAAGCTATTGTTGTACGAAAACTCCACCAGGTGTAGATGATCCTCCCAAGAACCTTTGAACTCTAACATGCATGCTCTCAACATATCATCAAGAGTTTGGATCGTTCTCTTCGACTGACCATCAGTTTGAGGATGATAAGCTGTGCTAAACTTCAATCGAGTCCCCAAACTTTCCTGTAAACTTCTCCAGAAGTGTGATAAGAACCGAGTGTCCCGATCGGACACGATGCTCACCGGTACACCATGCAATCTTACAATCTTCTGCATGTACCGCTCTGCCAAAGTCTCCGTTGATTGACCAACCTAGAAAGGAATAAAGTGAGCTGCCTTGGTCAAACGATCGACAATCACCCATACGGCATTGTTGCCCTTTGGACTCCGCGGTAAAGCCGTCACGAAATCCATGGTTATATGTTCCCACTTCCACTGAGGAATCGGAAGTGGTTGCAACAAACCAGCAACCCTTTGGTGTTCAGCCTTGACTTGCTGACACACCAAGCACTTAGCCACGAAGCGAGCAATTTCCCGTTTCATACCTTCCCACCAGAAGTGCTGTCGAATATCTCGGTACATCTTTGTCCCTCCTGGATGTACAGAGTAAGCTGAACTGTGTGCCTCCTTCATAAGCTCTTCACGCACATCTCCTTTTGGCGCACACACACGGCTACCATATCTCAACGAACATTCTTCATGGATCAGTAAATCGGTTCGTAGTCCGGCTTCAACCTGCTCTTGAAACTTTTGCAGCCTAGCATCCTGCGATTGCGCCACCTTAATCTTCTCAACTAAGGACGACTGTACTTGCAACTGCATCAACTGTCCTGTAGCATGTGGTAGCACAACCTCCAAGTCAAATCTCCGAAAATCCGCAATGATCTCCCTCTGTGCAGTCAATATCTGAATTGCTGGTAACCGACTCAGCGCATCCGGCACGACGTTGACTTTTCCCGGATGGTACTTAAGATCAAGGTCATAGTCGGCCATCAGCTCCAACCATCTGCGTTGCCTCATGTTCAACTCCTTCTGAGTGAACACATACTTTAAACTCTTGTGATCTGTAAAGACTTCGACTCTCTCGCCCAAAAGGTAGTGTCTCCAAATTTTCAAGGCGAAGATCATGGCCGCAAGCTCTAAGTCATGAGTCGGATAATTCTTCTCATGAGTCTTCAGTTGTCTCGATGCGTAAGCGACGACCTTCCCGTTCTGCATCAAAACACATCCCAATCCTTTTCCAGAGGCGTCGCTATGAATCACTAGTCCTCCGGAATTGTCTGGTACGGTCAGGATAGGGGCGGTTATCAACTTCTGCTTCAACGTCTCAAAAGCCAACGCACACTTATCCGTCCATACAAAAGGTACCTCCTTGCGCGTAAGCTTGGTCAACGGTTCTGCCAAACGAGCGAAGTTCTCCACAAATCTCCTGTAGTATCCGGCTAATCCAAGGAAACTTCTTATCTCAGCTACATTCCTTGGAATAGGCCAATCTCGAACTGCTGCCATCTTTTCGGGATCGACGGCGATTCCATCGCCCGACACAACATGCCCCAGAAACTTCACTTCTTCCAGCTAGAATTCGCACTTACTCATCTTCGCGAATAACTTCTCTTGTCTCAGCGCCTGCAGTGCGATCCTTAAATGCTCAGCAGGCTCCTCCGGACTCTTCGAGTATACCAGAATATCGTCAATGAATACCACAATAAACTGGTCCAAGAATGGTGAAAAGATCCTGTTCATCAAATCCATGAATATTGCCGGCGCATTAGTCACTCCGAAGGCCATCACTAGATACTCGAAATGTCCATATCGAGTCCGAAACGCCGTCTTGCAAATGTCTTCTGCTCTCACTCGGACCTGATGATATCCTGATCGCAAATCCAGTTTCGAGAATACCCTCGCGCCACTAAGCTGCTCAAAAAGTTCTCCAATGCGAGGGATCGGGTACTTGTTCTTAATAGTCACCCGGTTCAACTCTCGATAATCAATGCACATCCTTCTCGTGCCGTCCTTCTTCTTTACTAAAAGAACTGGGGCTCCCCAAGGTGAGTTGCTGCTTCGAATCCAACCCTTCTCGAGTAATTCACCAACTTGTTTCTTAACTTCTTCCAATTCCACCGGTGCCATCGGATAATAAGATTTTGATACTGGCGCTGCACCAGGAATAAGGTCAATCGCAAACTCCACATCTCGCTTCGGCGGTAAGCCTGATATATCTTCAAACACATCCATAAAGTCACGAACAACTGACGGCTCTTCATTACTATCCGCTTCCATTGTCGCAAGAACACTGTTTGTCGGCCTAGCCCTAAACTCGACTGGCCCGACAAAGCTGTTTCTTCCAGTGAAAGTAAACTCAGGGTGTCCGAGAATCTGGAAATTTACCTTCCTTGCCCTACAGTCAATGTGGGCGTGGAAAGTGCCAAGAAAATCCATTCCCAAGACTGCTTCATAACTGCCCGTATCTATCACCAAGAAATCTGCAAAAGCCCTCGTCCGCAAACAACAACTGTACAATCTCTACATTCCTTACTAGTTATGATTTTCCCATTCCCAGTGTGTATGTCCCAAAACTAGACAGGGTCGTGCAGGTAATCGAGTGTGTAGTTATAAATTTGGATGACATAAAACAGTGGGGTGCTCCAAAATTAGATAATGCCAATGCGGAAAACCATGAACGAGTAAATTACCTGAAACCACTTCTCCCGATGCCTTAGCTTCCTCAGCTGTCAACGTGAACGCTCGAGCCTGATTTGGTCCCTGAGTCAGCTGTTTCTGCCCTTGGAACGGTCTCTGCAGAGGCTTCTGAATATCATCCCTTGTACGAAGCTTCGACGGACAGGCACTAACGGCGTGATCTGCGGCTCCACATCTAAAACAGAGTCCCAGCCTCTTATGACACTCCTTTCGCACATGTCCGGGTACATGGCAGTAGTTACAAATCACGCTCCCTTTCCGATCACCCACAATCGTTTTCTTCATTGATGCTACGCTGCTCCTGCTCACCGGAATACTTCTATGTGCAGACGTTTGTTTCAGTGCAGATGCTGGTTCCAGCTCGGTCTGTTCCTTTAGATTCTCCAGCAATCCCCTTATCACTCTACGCCTGGCGGCTAAGACCGCACGTCTTTGGTCCATCTTCAAATTCTGACCGGCCATATTCCTGGAAATCAAAGTACCCATCATTAGCTTGATGATAGATTCTGAGTATGGATCAAGGCTAGAACTCCAAGATACTTAAATAGAGTACTGCATTGTAGCTATGCCGCGGTATCATAGCCGCAATTACTTAACTCCACCCAAGTCGCCCAAGTCCTAGGGATAACAAGAAATCAGGTTTCCGAGTCGACATGCAAAGTAAGTTTGCACGTCGTAAAAGATATAATCAGGAAGAATGTGATTCAAGAATGGTAAAACGGTCAATGTGGCTGGACATGTTTCATAAACACGGGTATTCTGATTCGTGTATTGGGTACAATACCCAACTACAAAAGAATCAACCCGACTAACCTGGCTCTGATACCAAAAGAACCATGTCACGCCCCGCTTCCCAGAGTACGCAAGATTGGGCACGTGACATAGCCAACCATGCTACCTGTGGGTAGGAAATATCCATCCACAGTCACATTACGGTTGTAGAGATATCAAGAACAAAATAATAAACTAATCTAATACATGTCCAAGTCCATAATAACAAGAATCAATAAACAATAAGTGCGGAAGCAAATGATCCAATACAATAAATAAACAGTACGTCCCATAATGCGGGCTCACATCTGAAATGAAATGAAATAAATAAACTAAGCCCTAAGAGACTCACAGTTCAGCCTGCTGGCTGAAGTACTCCTGCTCGGTCGTCGATAGAGGTAAGGAATCTGGGCCATGCAAAACCCAGACGTCAGCGCGTCATGTCAACCAAATAATATAGTATAAACATGGTAATAAGCAATGCAGGTGTGAACATGAAATAAGCAATATTATGAAACAACAGTGCAGGGTAATGTGCAAAGGGTAACTAAACTGTTCTATCAGTTTTCTACTCTAAAGTCTTTGAAATCAATTGATGAATCGTCGATGTAACTCAATAGTATCCCGTGCGTGCCCGGGACCACGGTCAAGGTCCTCGGGGCTGAATCCGAGACGTGCCGCTAAGCAGTAATAGGTAGTAGGATGGATGAGTGATGTCAGCATCATCACTCCCGGACTGGCCAAGCCCGTAAGACTGATCAGAACAAGTATCGAACTGTTGAGTTACAAGTCGGTTTCACCTTTGATTTCCCCATACCCCCAAGCTATGTATGTCAGGTCAGGTATTCAGTACTCAAGGACTAATGCCAACACAAAATCAGGTAAAGTAGGTCTGTCTGGATAGACAGCAGGAATGGTCAGGTTTGTCGGCATTAGGCATGAGATCAGGTAACAGGTCAGGTAATGTATAAAGGTGTCATGTCATGTCAAGAGTGTACGGTACCATATCATGTCAAGTAGGAAGTGTAACAGGTCATGTCAGGAAGCACAAGATGTCATGTGGGTGCTCATAATCAAACTATCATAAACATGTGTATAAATAAACAAGCATGAGTACTATTAGAACAATAAACTGGAACATGTAATATGATATGCAAATAGATATAATTTCAAGGATATGGATGCACAGTTATCGATTAGGGTTACATTTATAGTTCCAATATTAATTAGGATGCAATTTATTAAACATGGAGTATTAATATCACATTATTATGTAGTAATGTGATCTATGGATGCAATTATATTTATCTTAAATGCGATGGATGCAAACGGGTATCCGAAAAGTTATAAAACTATAAAATGGTAGTGTGGGATGTACAACTAAGCAATATGTGATATAAATATTTATATAATAATATTAATATGGATAGCATATTCAAAGCGATTAGTAACTATAAAAGCTGTATTGATTAACCATGCACAAGAAGGTTCCGTTCAGAAATTCAGCGTCACCCTAATTTGTAAAATAGCTTAAAAATAACAAACGTTCTCCAAAAGGGACGTATCTTATACCAAAACAAAGATAATTCAATAAGGTTTTTAGTTTTATAAGTATAAGCATCTCAGGTTATCCCTACAAAAAGTTATGAATATTCGAAGTTGAAAGTTTGCTGCTGGAATTTCCCTGGACAGCAGTTTGGAGACATTTTCATTTGCATTTTACGTTATTTAACCAGTTTATTTTGCCAGTAAATACATCATAGAGTTATAGTATTCTGAATTAGCTTCGTAACGAACTAAAGAACGTATACTAATGATTTTTCTATGATTTATAATGAATTTTATAAGATAAGGTGTACAGTAAATTTCAGATTTGTCATATCCGATTTTTCAACGACGTTTCATATGTAAACTATAAGATTTTCGAATGTATATCATTATAAAGTGAAGATTATAAAAGTATATAGCATGTAGCAAGATTAACTTGCCTCGATGGATCGCGAATCGGGAAAACGGAACGTTAACCGTCGGCGGGGAAATCTCGCGACGGGCGCACGGTTCACGGAATGAACCCAAACGACGAACAAAGGAACCACACGGGTCGGGGTACCTCACTGGAACGTCGAGAAGCGTCACCGGCACGACGGAATTCCGGCAACAAAAGAACAGTTAAAAAAAATGAAAAGCGGAACATGAAGCAAGAAGAGAAAGAATGATAAAGAGAAGTACGAGAGAATATATGAGGGAGAGGGAGAGAGAGGAAAAAGTGGAGAGAGAGAGAGAGAAAGTGGGGCCCACGGGGTTAAAGGGGAGGTTGCGATTGGCTGAGAGAATAAATTAAGAAGGATATAAAAGATTGTAAAAATATTATATGGTTAACTTAAAGATTTAAAAGATAGGTAATGAACAGTAAGATATCAGGTTAGTTAGAAAAATATATGCGATGGTTTTAATAATATTAAAATTTGGGATTTTGGCGCCAAATAAAACATTTCCAAATTGCGCCCGGGTTGGGTCTAAAAATTCGAAATTCAAATAATAGGATTTTAAGCGGGTTCCAAATTTTAAAATGAAATGTTTTATGATTAAAAAGCAT
Organism: Agapanthus africanus; assembly: GCA_030015575.1. NCBI lineage: Eukaryota > Viridiplantae > Streptophyta > Magnoliopsida > Asparagales > Amaryllidaceae > Agapanthus > Agapanthus africanus. The sequence goes on from CM057351.1 coordinate 37,565,540, forward strand.
ACTCCCAAAACGGACACACGCACGTGCACGTAGCCATCCAAACTCGCCCGTTTCACTGAACGGGACGAGAATACAATGCACAGACGCTACCACGAGGCTAAGGGTGTCAAGTAGGCCAAGAAGAATATTTTCAATTTTATTTTAGGTGCTAAAATTTGTTATATGCAGAATGACTTAGCCGGTTAAAATTTTGCAATAAGAACCAAACAAGCAAGATAAATGAAATAAGCAATGCCAAACACTCAACCAGTAACAGAAATAGTATTATTGGGCTCGGGTGTTACAGAAAGCATCCGTTCGGGTGCTTGCGGCAGAGGTGTTCCACCTTAGTGCACTTCGTCGACGGCATCCGGGGGTGCGGCCGTCTACTAAATTTTGTGACGAGCATTCGATCAGGATGTCGGGAATCTTGTTGCATTGCCCGACTTGATATTGAAAAGTGTTTTCGATAAAGAGACTAAAATGCGGGGTTTATAATTGTTACCCATGCGATGTCTAAGGAATTCATTTGGTTAGGCATGCGATGTCTAAAGAGGTTGCGGATTCCAACTGTTGTAGTTTTACACTTTCTTTTCTGTGACCGTAAGCGTAGTATGTGGTGTATCGCCGGCTTCGTTGCTATACATCAACGACAATCGGGATACGCATACTTGCTTACGTTGATGATATGAGATATTATGTGTTGCTGTGATATGTTATATTGGATCGTCGCGTTTTGAATAGCCGGGGGTTTTATGTGAGATGAGAGTTTTTCTTTTTCATTCATGTAAAATTCATTTGTATGTAATATTCTTTTATTGGGGCACTTCCGGGCTGAGGATGATGTCACCATTGTATATTATTTACTTTTCCGCATTAGGTAGACCCAAGGCGGGGAGCATAAGTAACCGGGTTCTGGGGTCCAGTGGGAGACCATCTCGAGGAGTCGAGACCGGGTCTCCTAACCCTAGAATTGGCAGTGTTGCTTGCCGCTCTCGTAGGGGTCTAGGGATGTGGGTTTGGCTATTCATCGCGACCGTGGAATCCGTGTTTTATACAGGCTCGTATTAAAACACGGACGTCCTAGTATATCCAATATTTCATATATGTTCTTCTGCTGCAATGTTCTGTGATGAGATCATATTACTGCCTAAGACGAATGTTTATATTATATATATGAGATATATGTTATATTGCAGATTTCGTTTCAAATGGTGATGCTTGTGAAGCATAATTAAAAATGGGACTTCATTAATGCGATTAATGAAATAAAAGAAACCTAAAGATATTGTAGAAACTTATTTAAAAACTGGTAGCTCTAGTTCTTGCTTTGCATAGCGGTGTTCCTTGTAGAACATCCACCACCTTATTCGATAAGAAAAGAGCCGAGATCACTTCACCGGGAGTGACCTCTTTAGCGAAACTAGCAGATGCTATAAACTCGGTCTGTCTTTTGATTGCTTCCATGGTTCTTGCTTTGCATAGTGATATTTGTGAAATATCCTGCACCTTATTCGATGAGGAAAGGACCGACGATCCCTTCACCGGGAGTGACCCCTTTAGCAAAACTACAAAAGCCTCAAAAATACTCCATTTAAAATCACTCGATTCTACAACGATATAAAGTTCATTATGCAAAAGGTTTTCTTAAAAACCTGTCGTAGCCCTCCGTCATTTCAGATAAGTAGTATTTAGTATTCGTGTTGCGTTTGTTGACTCAGTCAAGGCGTAGTGTATGGTAGCTGATTAGTACTTATCTGCAAAGCATATGATGCGATTGGATTAGGGTAGTCGTGCGGCCTTGTTGACTCAGTCAAGGGTCGTGCGGGTGGGTTTAATTCAATCGGGAAATGACGGGTTGAACTTTACTTGCGGTCTATGGTTTGTTGACTCAGTCAAGGTCAAAGATCGCTTGGGGCAAAATTTTATTGAGAATTTCAAGTGTTGAAATTTGCAATGAGATTGCATACCTTCTATGAGATAGTTGGATCCCGATACCCGCTGCGGGTAAGAGTTGCTCTTGGGAGAGTTTTACACATTACAATTAGCCGATCAAGTAGGTGTCTAGAAAGGTGTTAACGGGGTTACGCCTCTGGGAAAACGAAGTTTACTTTAATTAGGTTCGTGCGAAAGCACGGGGGACCTCCCTCAAAGTACCGACACTGGCCTGGCTGAAAGATTGGTGAACTTGTAGCATGTAATTAATCCCGGCTAGTCTTTCCTTTTAGGGTTTGAAGGAAGATTTGATTAAAACAGTGGGAGACATCCTGATTAGATATATTAGATAACCAATCTAATCTTGCAAGAGCATACGCTGAGTGTTTTCTTCTCTCTCTCTCCAGGTAGCGACCATATCACGCCTTAATCAAGATAATAATACGGATGCATTGACCGAACCCGCTTGTTATACTGAGCTGGGGAACGTTAGTCCCGCTCCAACTTATAATTGTTATAAGACAGAGCAGGAAATTGGGGAATACCAGATTTCCTGTTCCGCCCAAACGAAGAAAGTGCATGCTGATGTATCATTTTCGGGTGTGTTCATTACAGAGAACTGTTTCTCAGTATCCTTTACGTCCTGGGTATATGATACCGGATCAGGATCCCGCATATGTAATTTGTTACATGGGCTACAGAAAGGTAGAGAACTGAGAACGGGTGATAAGTTTCATGAGATAGAAACAGTGCAAGTGTTGCAACCAAGTCTGTTGGTCACTATCACCCTATATTACCAGAATACATTGATTCTAAACGAATGTTATTAGATACCGAACCTGATGTACAACATCATATCTGTCTCTTTATTAGTAAAGAAAGGATATAATTTTGTATTGTTGGATAATATTTTGAACATTTCTTATATCAAGAGTTGATCGGTTCAGGCACGTTATCTAAAAGCATTGACGTTCTATATCAAACTAAAGTTCTTAGTATACAGAACACACACAAGAGGAAGAGTTCAGAAATGAACGAATCCTTCTTGAGGCATTGTAGACTAGGTCATATCAATGCGACCCGACTAGCTGAAGTTACATATAGATGCATATTTAAATTAGTTTGAATTTACATCTTGTGAAACTTGTCGTTCATGTCACAAAGATACGATGACCATAGCTCTGTTTATTGGAAACAGAGAAAGAGTTAGTGAACTCTTGGGATTGATACATGCTGATGTATGAAGATCCCCTGTCTACACTTGCCAAGACCGGTTCTTTGTACTTCATTACATTCTCTGATGATCTCTCAAAATTCAGACATATGTTCCTGTTGAAACATAAGTTCGAAGCTTTTGAGATATTCATAGAATATAAATTAGAAGTAAAGAACCAACAACGGGTATAAGTATTATGTCCTTTGATGAGATCAAGGAGGAGAATACTTGAGCACGGAATTCATGGACTATTCTAAAAGAGAATGAGATTCTCTCTCGGCATTACTCCTCCGTATACACCATAGCACGATGGTATATCGGGACGGAGCAACAGCACCTTATGTGATATGGTGTGCTCTATGATGAGTACTACTGAGTTTCCTATTTCCTTTCGGGAGTTATGCACTTGAGAAGCTGCATACCTATTGAATAGGGTTCAAATCAAATCAGTTGCCTACCACTTCATATGTGATATGGAAAGGGAAGAGCCCATATCTTAAGTTTGTTAAGATTTGGGGTTGTCCGGATTATGTCTAAAAGCAAAATCCGGACAAGCTCGAGGCAAGGTCTATTATGTAGAACTGGAAATGTTCCAGCTATACAAACTGCAGCTGATGATTTGGTAGAACCAAAGGATTCAATAGTTTCCAACGAATCTCGGCCTCTCCGCCGATCTAGTAGGGTTCCTCACCCACCTGAGAGATACTTCGGTTTCTCTATGACAGTGGGAGCAAGGATTGCATCATGAGATGATGACCCAACTAGTTTCGAGCTGACCATCAGGAGTAGGACTCTATAAGAATGGCTGGATGCTTAGTGATCTGAGATGGAATCCTTATACACCAATAAAGTATGGACTTTGGTTGCTTTATCTAAAAGGTTAAATCCCCATCACGAGCAAGTATATCTTGAGAAGATTACTAGGTGTACATGGAAAAGTTGAGACTTTCAAAGCTATGCTTAAGTCCATCCAGATCCTACTTGCCACGGCTACATACCATGACTACAATATCTGGTGGTTGGGTATCACGACTGCTTTTCTAAATGATGTTTTAGAAGATAGCGTCTATAAGTACACAGCCAGAGGGCTTCGTAGATAGTGGGAGCAGCGGAAACGTGTGCAAGATACTTTATAGGATAAAGCAGGCATCGCGGAGTTGGAACATCTGTTTTGATGTGATAGTCAAAGAGTTTGACTTTATCAAAATGGTAGATGAACCTTCTATATACAAAAAGGTAGTAGGGAGTATGGTGGTGATCCTCGTAGAGTACATGGATGACATACTCTTGATAGGGAAGGAGTTTCCTATGCTACGCTCGGTCAATCTCCACTTATCACAAGGATTCTCCATATAGGATCAAAGTGATACCTCCTAAATCCTAGGGTTTTGGATCTATGAGATAGATCTAATTGGATGTTAGGATTCTTACTAGTTGTAGTGAGATGGTATCAATTGATCCTGGGGAGAATCACTGGAAAGGTTCCAGGGTGATAAGAACGACTGAATGCAGTCGCAGGCATTGTCTTTACCCTCAGTGGAGGGACGGTATGTTGGAAGAGTTCCAAGCTAGATACCGTGACATACTAGACGATTAAAGGCAAGATACATCGTTACCAAGGATGCTACCAAAGAGGCAGTCTGGATATATATAGGTTCATGAGATGAACTTCGTTCCTACCATTGTGTGACAATGGAGTTGTGGCTTATGCCAAGGAACTACAGTCCCATCAGAAATTCAGATATAATTCTTAGGCAGTATCACCTGATCATGGAGATGGTTGATCTCCAGGGAGATCGAGGTTAGGAGAGTAGACACAGAGGACAACAGCGCGGATCCACTCACGAAGGCATTTTTCCCAGTAGAAACTATTATGGGATGGTTGAGTATGAGATATTTCAACCACGGCTAATTGTTGGGTATGTAATACCACAACAGATGGCCCTAGTGCAAGTGGGAGATTGTTAGTTATATGTATGCCCTAGAGGCCATTACTGTACATATGATATATATTGTAGTAGATGCTAGGACATATATAGGGAGGACTTTCTTGCTCGACATGATAGTATGCTATCTGGTTGTACTTTATCTTAACATGTACTATGATTGTCTCTATGTTACATGTTGATAAAGCCCTTAGGATATGTACTCGACTACTGGGACTATGATGAGATCATACTAGTAGGGCCATGGTAGTCGACGAGTACATCCTATAACTGTTCCTAGTCGATGGTGTATCGAGACAGGGCATCGATACACCAGAGTAGACTAGCGTATACGAATCTTGACCCACATGATGGGCGATGGATGATCCCATATCCATCGGTGTTTGATATCAAGGATAGTGTACGGGTGCTCAGTGGAGACTGGGTACACTGGACGGACTCGCCGAGAACTCCCAGATGGTATTATACATCACGTCAGATGGCAGTTCTCCGGTGACACTGGTACAGAGTAGTCTGTTGACCCGAGGTCGTCATAGAGACTTGTGTGATTCCCACTGTGCTTTGATTTCCATCATACCACGTCCAAGAAGGCGTGCAAAAAGGTGGCTTTTGGGTATAGTCCCGAATCACATGGAGGCAATGAGCGATAGGAGGGGATTCGTCTCTCCCGGTATAGGGAGTTGATGTTGCGCTGTGTTCGATTGGCTATAACCGGAAATCCCTGGCCAGGGTTGCTGAGATTTACTGGTAAGTGTTATCAGTAGTTTCTCGAACTGTTATAGACCTCATATCGACACGACTTATCGAGATACTGGGGTCTGACGTTTACCACCCCTAGGCGAGATATGCGACATATCAGATGACGAGACCGAACTGTATGGGAGTGTTACTGATTGGATTCACAGGAGAATGTACAGGCTTGCTTGTTGATCTTCTGAGCGCTCAATACCTGGGTGGCTGTTACGTTTAGCTGACCGCTTGCAGCTTGTGGGTGTTTGATATGATCATCACCTACTGCCGGCGTATTGGCGATTCTTTAGAGTCCTACACAGAGCTTTCTTGGCTCAGGAAAAACGGAGTAGGAGCACATATGTAATATGTACGGGACCGAGGATAATGCGGTATGTGATACCGTATTGGATTCTCGCGATATGAGATATCGGCCGGGTATATGTGATATAGCCGGGTCATCGTATTAGTCGGTTATATGCGATATAGCCGGATTGTCGGATCAAGTGTTGATTCGATAATTTAATGTATAATAATATATATGATATTAAATTACATTAACTAATATTAGCTCACTAGAAGATTCATTTTCTCACGGGATAATACATTGATATATATGCGATATATGTTAATTGTATTATTTTCTATTGTTACAAAATATATTGTATATGTGATATATAATATTGTAATATGTTAGGGTTACAAATTTAACATTGGTTTAGGGTTTAAACTTGGTTAGGATTTGGATTAGGGTTAGCTTTTGCATGAAGCTTCCATGAAGCTTCATAAAGCTTCCATGAAGCTTCATGAAGCTTTGACTTTGTGGTTGCTTGATATTTTTGTGAGATATTATATTAACCAAATCCAAACCATTAACTCTAGTTAACTCTCTACAAGGGTTAATTCTTTCATGCTTAACCCTTGGTTAGATTTGTAACCACTACAATAATTCATTGTTCATCACAAAAGGATTAAGTGATCATATTCATTCTTCTTCTTCTTCCTTGGTTTTCTTCTTGAAAAAGCTTTCTTTTGTGATGAAAGTGAGTGAGAAAAAGATTATAATTGAGAGCAAAAATCCTACTTCATCATCCTCATCTATCCTTGCCATTTAGATGAGGGTGTTCACTTCATATTATGAGTGTTAGCTTGTGTTAACGAAACTTCAAGGTAGATCATCTTTGTATCGAAGATCGGAAGCAAGACTGCATCTTTCTCTTCGTAGAACCTCTCGAGAGTCCAGAACATGATGATCGCAGCGAAGGGACCTCAACACGGAGCTTAAGAAGTGAAGGACCGGATCTACAAAGGTTGTAATCCCTCTCACTTAGTGTTAAAGTGTTTAACATGTTAGTTTTCGCCTAAACCCTAGTTTAAAGATCCGGCTTCGGGTTGTTCGGCACGGCTAAATTTTTAATCGGGCATGGTTGATGCCTCGTCGACCCTTTTGCTCGTTCTTAGTAACCCTACATCAACTCCCTTAACCTAGATCTCCCGGTGATCAACTATCTCCCGGATCAGGTGATACCGCCTCAGAATATGCCCGGATCTCTGATGGGACCTGGGTTCCTTGGCCAAAGCCACAGCTCCATTGTTATCACAATACAAAGGTATTGGATGCTCAATGGACAGAACCACTCCAAGTTCGTTTATGAACTTCTTCATCCAGACAGCCTTTTTGGCAGCATCGTTGGCAACGATTTATTCAGCCTCCATCGTCGAGCCAACCACGGTTTCCTATTTGGAACTCTTCGAACAAACCGCCCCTCCATTGAGGGTAAAGACAAATCCCAAGTGCGACTTAGAGTCGTCCTTATCACTTTGGAAGGTCGAATCAATAAAGGACTCCACTTGGAGTTCTCCATTATCATACACCAAGAACATCTCTTTAGTCCTTCTCAAGTACTTGAGAATCACAGCTGTCCAGTGACTCTCTCCAGGATCTGCTTGATACCTACTCACTACACTTAATAAGTATGCTACATCTGGTCTGGTACATAGCATCGCGTACATGATAGAGCCTACTGCCGAAGCATAGGGTATCCCTTGCATCCGAGCTCTCTCCAAATCTGTCTTGGGAGACATCTCTTTGGAGAGAGTGAGTCCTGAGATCGTGGGTAAATTCCCACGCTTGGATTCTTCTATACTAAACCCCTTTAGTATGATATCAATGTACCTGTATTGGGACAATCCCAGTACCCGTTTAGATCTATCTCTATAGATCTTAATCCCCAAGATGCAGGAGGCATTACCTAGATCTTTCATTGAGAATCTTTATGATAAGAAGAGCTCGACCGAGTGCAGTATAGGAACATCATTTTATATCAAGAGTATGCCATCCACGTACAATACGAGGAAGAAAACCTTACTCTCTGCCACCTTCTTGTATATACAAAGTTCATCTACATTCTTGATGAAATCAAACTTTTTGACTACAACATCAAAACAGATGTTCCAACTCCGCGATGCCTGTTTTAATCCGTAAATGGATTTAAGCAGCTTGCACACCTTCCCACTGCTCCCACTTTCTATGAAGCCCTATGGCTGAGTCATGTACACGCACTCTTCTAAATCACCATTTAGAAAGGCGGTCTTAACATCCATTTGCCAGATTTCATAGTCATAGTATGCAGCAATGGCAAGTAGGATCCGGATGGACTTAAGCATAGCCACTGGAGAAAAGTTTTCATCATAATCCACTCCTGGTCATTGAGGAAAACCTTTTGCAATAAGTCTAGCTTTGAAAGTCTTAATTTTTCCATCTACACCAAGTTTCTTCTTAAAAATCCATTTTCTCCCAATAGGTTTTACCCCTTCAGGAGCAACTTCCAAAGTCTATACTTTGTTGGTGTACATATATTCCATCTCAGATCGCATTGCATCCAGCCACTTCACAGAGTCCCTACTCGTGATGGCCTGCTCGAAGCTAGTCGGGTCATCATCTTCCATGATGCAGTCCTTGTTCCCACCATCAATGAGAAAACCGTATTATCTCTCAGGTGGATGAGGAGCCCTACTAGATTGGCGGAGAAGCTGAGATTCGTTGGGAACTATCGAGTCCTATGGTTCCACTAAATCTTCAGTTGTAGTCTGTGTAGCTGGAATTTCTTCAAGTTCTACCTCTTTGCCACTAATTTCCTTTGAAAGAAATTCCTTTTCTAAAAAGGTGGCATGTTTAACAACAAACACCTTTTGTTCCTCACTGTGGTAGACAAAATATCCATATAAATTCTTTGGATATCCCACAAACTTGCAAAGAAATGATCGTGCCTCGAGTTAGTCCGGATTTTGCCTTTTGACATAGGCCGGACAACCCCATATCTTAACTCGTTTAAGATATGGTCTTTTCCCACTCCATATCTCATATGGTGTGGTAGGTACAGATTTAGATGGAACTTGATTCAATAGGTATGTTGTTGTCTCAAGCGCATAACCCCAAAAGAAAATAGGCAACTCAGCGGTGCTCATCATATAGTGCACTATATCTAATAGGGTGCGATTCCTCCACTCCGATACACCGTTGTGCTGTGGTGTATACGGAGGAGTTAGCTGAGAGATAATCCCATTCTCTTTTAGATAGTCCAGGAACTCATTGCTCAAGTCTTCTACTTCTCGATCAGATCGAAAGATCTTAATACTTTTACCCGTTTGGTTCTCAACTTCGTGCTTATATTCTTTGAATTTCTCAAAAGCTTCAGACTTGTGTTTCAATAGGAACACATGTCCGTACCTTGAGAGATCGTCGGTGAATGTAATGAAGTATGAGGAACCATCCCTCGCATGTGTAGACATAGGACCACATACATCACTATATATCAGTCCCAAGAGTTCCGTAACTCTTTCTCCGTGTCCACTAAACGGAGTTTTGGTCATTTTTCCTTTGAGACATGACTGGCAAGTGTCATAAGATGAAAATTCAAACGGATTCAAATATCCATCCTTATATAACTTAGCTAGTCATGTCGCATTGATATGACCTAGTCTACATACCATAAGAAAGATTCGTTCATTTCTGAACTCTTCCTCTTGTCTGTGTTTTGTATGTTAAGAACTGTGTTTTGATTTAGAACGTATATGCCATTATTTAACGATCCTGATCCAATCAACTTTTGATTCAGGAAGATATTCATAACATTATCCTGTACTATAAAATTATATCCTTCTTTACTTAATAAAGAAACTGATATAAGATTGCATATCAGGGTCAGAATGTAATAGCATTCGTTCAGAATCAATGTATTACCATTTGGCAACACAAGGTGATTTTCGCCAACTGCTTTGGCTGCAATATCACCAACTGCTTTGGCTGCAACATTTGCACCATTCCCTACTTTTATGGAATGATCACCCTCTCCCAGTTTCCTACCTTTGCTTAGCCCATGTAACATATTACATATGTGGGATCCCGATCCGGTATCTAATACCTAGGACGTAGAGTGAACTGAGAAACAGTTCTCGATAACTAACACACCCGAAGAAGATGTATCAACATGCTTATTCTTCGTTTGGGCGGCGTGGGAATCCGGATATGTCCATATTGTAGGGTTCCTAGGCACCATAATGATGTCTCAAAAGGCATCGAACATGCCATTTTCAAATTTTAACGGTGCCGAGAGACCCGACTACGGATCGTTGGCTAGAAAACTAGGCGAAAACATAAACTAGTTAACACTTAACTAAGGGAATACGGAAATACAACCTTTGTAGATCCGGTGCTCCACCTCCATAGCTCCGCAACAAAGTCCTCTCCGCTGTCCAAAAAGAATCCGGACCCCAGCATCGGCTTCGTCGAAGAATAAGTGAGCTAGGTCGTCGATGTCCATGCCGAAGATGATCTACGTCGAAGCATCGCAAGATCAAGCTCTCATTTCACCAAGTCATGAAACTTGTGAAGAAAACACACTCTACTACTTGGCAAGAGGTAGAGGATGAAGAAATAGGAAGTGGGTAGACTTTAGATTTGGATTTCTCACTCTTTTTCTCACTTTGCCATTAAAGCTTTCAAGCTTTTTCTTGAAGTGAAGAAGAAGAAGAAGAAGATGAATATGATAAGTGTTAATTAAAAATAGAAAAGAAAATCAAACCTTATCATATTCAAACCATGGTTTAGTGTAGAGAATGAATCATGGTTAAATGGAATGGTTAGGTTTAAGGATGAGACAAAAATGGTGACTTGGTCAAAGTATTCATGAAGCTTCATGAAAGAATAAAGAATGCCACCATTTTATCAATTTCTTTTCTTTTTCCAAAAGAATAAATAAATGAATAAAATGAATAAGGAAAAAGTAAACCCTAACCATTTCATTAACCAAGGTTTAATTCTTTACACTTAACCAAAAAGGCATGCATCATCAAACATGATACAAGCAAGTGCACAAAATCATATCGCATATGCAATGCGCACATCCGAGTGAGAAAATCCATCTTAAAGTGAACCAATACTAGTTAATGCAAAGTAATATATCAGATATATAATTATGCATTAAATCATTAAATCAACACTTGATTTAACGATCCGGTCACATCGCATATAACCGACTAGTATTCTATGTATCGGCTTATCGAACCAACCCTTGATTCGATAACTAGGTTATATCGCATACAACCTTTCGATACATTCATCGCGAGAATGGAATACGGTATCACATACACGCATCATTCTCGGTCCCGCACATATCTCATATGCGCTCCTATTTCGTTTCGCTTGAGCCAGGAAACCTCTGTGTAGGACTCTAAAGACTCGTCAATACGCCGGCAGCGGATGATGATCATATCAAACATCCACAAGCCGCAAGCGGTCTGCTAAACGTAACGGCCACCCGGGTATTGAGCGATCTGAAGATCGACGAGCAAGCCCGCTCACACTCCAGTGAATCCAACCAGTAACACTACCGTACAGTCCGGTCTGTTCGTCTGATATGTCGCATATCTCGCCTAGGAGTGGTAAACGTCAGACCCCAATAGCTCGATAAGTCGTGTCGATATGAGGTCTATAACTGTTCGAGAAACTACTGGTAACACTTACCAGTAAATCTCAGCAACCCTGGCCAGGGATTTCCTGTTATAGCCAATCGAACACAGCGCAACATCAACTCCCTATACCGGGAGAGACGAATCCCCTCCTATCGCTCATTGCCTCCATGTGACTCGGGACTGTACCCAAAAACCACCGTTTTGCACGCCCTCTTGGACGTGGTAAGATGGAAATCAAAGCACAGTGGGAACCACACAAGACTCTATGACGATCTCGGGTCAACAGACTACTCTGTACCAGTGTCACCAGAGAACTGCCATCTGACGTGAGGTATAATACCATCTGGGAGTTCTCGGCGAGTCCGTCCAGTGTACCCAGTCTCTACTGAGCACCCGTATATCATCTCTGATGTCAAACACCGATGGATATGGGATCATCCATCGCCCATCTGTATGGGTCGAGAAGGTATACGCTAGTCTACTCTGGTATATCGATGCCCCGTCTCGATACACCCACGACTAGGGACTTTGAAGGATGTACTTATAGACTACCACGTCCCCACTAGTATGATCCGCATCATAGTCCAGGTAGTCAAGTACAGATCCTAAGGGCTTTACCAACATGTAACAGAGAGACAATCAGCATACATGTTAAGGTAAAGAGTAACCAGATAGCATACTATCATGTCGAGCGAGAAAGTCCTCCCTATATATGTCCCAGCATCCACTACCATATACATCCTATGTACAGTAATGGCCTCTAGGGCATACATATAACTAACAATCTCCCACTTGCACTAGGGCCATCTGTAGCAGTGGTTGTAGCATCTCATACTCAACCATCCCATAAAAGTCTCTCTCTGGGAACAGGCCTTTGTGAGTGGATCCGCTGTGTTATCCTCTGAGTCTACTCTCCTAACCTCGATCTCCCTGGAGATCAACCATCTCCATGATCAAGTGATACTGCCTTAGAATATGTCTGGATCACTGATGGGACCGGCGTTCCTTGGCATAAGCCACAACTCCATTGTCACACAATGGGAGGAACATAGTTCATCTCATGAACCAATATACACCCAAACAGCCTTTTTGGTAGCATCTTAAGTAGCGATGTATCCAGCCTTTATCGTCTAGTATGTCACGGTATCTAGCTTGGAACTCTTCCAACATACCGTCCCTTTACTGAGGGTATAGACAATGCCTGTGACTGACATTCAGTCGTCTTTATCACCCTGGAACCCTTCCAGTGATTATCCCTTGGATCGATTGATACCATCTCACTACTACTAGTGAGATACCTAACATCCAATTAGATCTATCTCATAGATCCAAAATCCAGGATTTAGTAGGTATCACTTTGATCCTAAGTGGAGAATCATTGTGATAAGCGGAGATTGATCGAGCGTAGCATAGGAAACTCCTTCCCTATCAAGAGTATGTCATCCATGTACTCTATGAGGATCGTCACCATACTCCCTACTACCTTTTTGTTTATACAAAGTTCATCTACCATTTTGATGATGTCAACTTCTTTGACTAATCCATCAAAACAGATGTTCCAACTCCGCGATGCCTGCTTTATCCTATAAAGCATCTTGCACACGTTTCCGCTGCTCCCACTGTCTACGAAGCCCTCTGGCTGTGTACTTATAGACACACTCTTCTAAATCATCATTTAGAAAAGCAGTCAAGACACCCAACCACCAGATATCGTAGTCATGGTATGTAGCCGTGACAAGTAGGATCTGGATGGACTCAAGCATAGCTACTTGAAAAGGTTTCATCATTATCCACACCTGGTCAATGATGCAAACTTTTAACAAGTCTAGATTTGAAAGTCTCAACTTTTCCATCTACACCAAGTAATCTTCTCAAGATATACTTGCTCCTGATGGGGATTTAACCCTTCAGATATAGCAACCAAAGTCCATACTTTGTTGGTGTATAAGGATTCCATCTCAGATCACTAAGCATCCAGCCATTCTTATAGAGTCTTACTCTCGATGGCCTGCTCGAAGCTAGTTGGGTCATCATTTCATGATGCAATCCTCGCTCCCACTGTCATAGAGGAACCGAAGTATCTCTCAGGTGGGTGAGGAACCCTACTAGATCGGCGGAGAGGCCGAGGTTCGTTGGTAACTATTGAATCCTTTGGTTCCATCAAAACATCTTCTGTAGTTTGCATAGCTGGAACCTTTCCAGTTCTACATAACTAACCTTGCCTCGAGTTTGTCCGGATTTTGCTTTTAGACATAGGCCGGACAACCCCAAATCTTAACTAACTTAAGACATGGGCTCTTCCCTTTCCATATCACATATGAAGTGGTAGGCATTGATTTGATTCGAACCCTATTCAATAGGTATGCAACTTCTCAAGTGCATAACACCCAAAAGGAAACAGGTAACTCAGTAGTACTCATCATAGAGCACACCTTATCATATAGAGTGTGATTGCTCCGCCCTGATATACCATCGTGCTATGGTGTATTCAGAGGAGTAATGCTGAGAGAGAATCTCATTCTTCTTTAGAAAAGTCCAGGAATTCCATGCTCAAGTATTCTCCTCCTTGATCACATCAAAGGACATAATACTTTTAAAATTAAAACCCAACCTATGATTTTCCTATCACACAAGGTTTTAAACCCAATATCCATCTTCATTTCATCAATAAATTATCAATCTCAAAGAACACAGAAGAACCCATTGATCAAAATCAATCGTCGTCGTCAACGACAGCAGCAGCAGCCGCAATGCACCAACCTCTCAACCGTGTTAGCCAAGTGCTGCCGTTTCGGGCCGAGAGCCAAGGCTTCAAGGTTGGGTCCATGTCCGCGTGGGCGCAATAATCATTTCCACATCTTCGGATCTTCAATCCGTCGACGTTTCAAATTTGCGCCGGAGGTGTTCAACAAAACGCCCCGATGAGATTCCGTCATCTCTCACGTTCTAATCGCGATGTAAGTCCCCTATTATTTTTCCCCCCTCGTTCTTGATCATTTAAAAAAATTGCAGCAGCTTATGTTATAACTACTGAGACATTAAACAATACATCCAACCTGAAATAGTCATGAAATAACATGCAGTTTACACATTATTAATATAACAGTGTGTTAGATATGTCTATGGTGATGCACGTTTATAAGTGTATTTACATATTGAACATTTACAAATTAATCACATAGTATTTTTTGAACATATGTGTTTATGATTCATTCATTATATTTATTTGTATATCAACATATGTTACTGTCACATAAAAAAAAATACACAATATACTAAATTATGATCCATAAAACTTACATATGACCTGATCTCATCAGCCATAATTTATTTTAAGTCTCTTAGCATCAATTGGGGAATTTGCATAGTTTGGACAGCTAAAGACACTTATTTGGTGTTGCTACTGCATGTTGTTTTTATTTTGTATGGAATCTATTCATGTAAGTGTAAAAGAAAAATCTACCTTAAACTTAAAAAAAAAATCTATAAGATTTAGTAATTATATAAATCTTTGCAAAGCGCCGCTACAACCCATTTAGGAAACCCGTTCGGGATGGTGCGGATTATCGCACATTCTCAGGCTTAGTAGTGCGAGATTCAGACCACCGCAAGAAGCATTCGGTCTCGAAAGATTTAAAATACGACATTTTAAGAAAACGAGATTTCTAGAATATTATATATATATACTAAAATTATTTTCATATAAATATATGTATATGTAACATAAAAATATCTATTTTGAATTATTAAAAATATTCCACTTTTTCTAAAAATATCACAAGAATCATTTTTCACTAAAATACCATGAATTCCATACAAATCAATATTACAAATAAATACTTTTATTTATGAAATTAGGATATTCTCACTAGAAATATCACAATATAAAATCTACATTCATTAAAACTCTAAAGACGAATAATAAATACTTGGGGTGTAGTTTGAAAAGTATATAAAAGTATTTTTACATAAAACCCCCTCAAGTTCTATAAATTACCCTAAGGACTCTAGTAAACATAGGTTTAAATGGGACCAATCTCTTGAGGCTCAGCGAGCCGGAGAAGTGGGTGTTTGCCTATCTAAGGTATACAAATTAATAAAAAACAATCAGGACTCTAATTGTCTGACTCAGTTTGAGTCTCAGTATAATCCGACTTGAATATGATTCAAATATAATCTACAGTCTACAATCTACAATTTACAATTTTCAATATTACAATTCAATATGAATTCATGAATCCAATTATCAATCTATACAACTTGACCGAACTGAACCATGGATATACATTCCATTTACATGGTTCTCCAGTTATTCCATTTACATGATTCTACGGTTACATCCGTTTACTGATATCATGGTTTCGGTCAGTCAATCAATTATACAATCAATACAATTTACATGACAAACAATACAAACAAGACATCTCGGGGTTTAAAGGGTAGATTGGTACGGAAGGTGTTAAAAGTGGCACGAGACTGTAAGACTTAATACACCTAACATGAATCCAGTTGCTGTTATACCGTGGCATAAAAGGTTCCTTGTACTATACGTGCCTCTAGTCTCTGGCATATAGAGACTCCTCTCGTATACAGTGGCATTCTTCTGTATCAAGCTACAAGCAACAGCGTTAATACAACATTACAACAAGATAATACAACTTTAAAAGATACCTTCTTATTCTTTCTATTCTACTTTCCTCTTATCTTTGGGACTTACCGAGCGAACTGTTCGCTGATGACATTCTATTTCTTTCTTCTTGAATGTCGTCAGGTGATTTGGACCCGCCAGAGATCGAGCCAACTGCAGAAGACTTTGATCAGTACAGTGAAGACCCTGAGCTCTAGACACTGTACATTTTCCATGCAGTACTTTTCATTTCCTGTTATGCCATTGTTTAGGCATCGCTTTTATTTCAGTTGTATTTACTTTTCATGTATTGTACAAAAGAATGTTAATAAATAAAAGTTGTTTTTATTATACCTTATCTCTTGTGTACAATTTCTTTTATATTGCTTAGTTACGCTTAGCGTATTTGCTTCTGAGTAAATACAGAGCGGGCCTCGTCACATCCCCTTCGCCGTACACCGGGAAGCGAGACGTGACATGATCACATCATAGAATATCAGCAGCAGAAGATAACATATGTAATATTGGATATTATAGGAGGTCCGTGTTTTATTTTGAGCTTTTATAAAATACGGATTCCACGGTCGCGATGAATAGCCAAGCACACATCCCTAGACCCCTACGAGAGCGGCAAGCAACCCTACCAATTCTTTGGTTAGGAGACGCGGTCTCGACTCCTCGAGATGGCCTCCCACTGGACCTTAGAACCCGGTTACTTGTACTCCCCTCCTTGGGTCTATCCTAATACGGAAAAGTAAATAATATACAATGTTGACATCATCCTCAAACCGGAAGTGCCCCAATAAAAGAATATTACATACATTGAATTCTACATGAATGAAAACGAAAAACTCCCATCTCACATAAAACCCCCGGCTATTCAAATCACGACGATCCAATATAACATATCACAGCAACACATAGCATCACATGTCATCAATATAAGTAAATATGCGTATCACAATTGTCGTTGACATATAGCAACGAAAATGGCGATATACCACATATTACACTTACGGTCGCAGAAAAGAAAATATCAAACTACAACATTTGGAATCCACAATCACCTTAGATATCATAAACCCGAAATATCACATATTACGGATTTTATGCCTAACTATATGAATTCCATACATTACATCACATTTCAGAAAAAGCTAGACGATATTAAACATTCCGATCGAATCAACAAACACCCAAAATTTCCCAAAGAGCTCAACACTTGAGCAGTGTTAGAAGTACCCAGAACCATACCACAATGCCCATGGACCAGCAGCTAAAGGCCCGTCCCAAGCCTCTCAAGTGGCGCCGCGGAACCGCCGCCAAAACTATGTTTTGGCCGCGGTTCCACGGTCACTTAGACGAGTTAGGGACTCATTCTTCAGGTGGGTCCATGGAATTACCTGCATGATTTTTAGAGTATTTTTAACATGGAAAAATTCAACTTTTGGAAAAAATTCCAGAGAGGGGTCTAAAATTGGGTTTTCGGGGTTCGATCGGACTTCTAACTTCGTCTAGACAATGCCTAATGCTCTAGCTTGGCTCTGATGCGACTGTAGGGTTGCTTGACATGAAAGCAAGATTTCGGATGGCATCATCCATACCAAATAAAAATTTTGCCATGCTTAAACAATCCTAAACAAGATCTTTAACTAGAGAATCATGCGGAATCATAAAACAAACAACTTTACTTCTAAGTGATTAGGGATTATAACCTTTGCAGTCCGTTCCTTCACCTCATTAGCTCCAAGTAGTGGTCCCTTCGTTATGATCCAAGAACTCCCGGACTCTTGAGAGGCTCCACAAGGCGTATGATGCATGTTTGCTTGAAGTCTTCACAATCCAAGATGATCTACTTCGAGGGAACACAAACTCAAGCTATCTTTTCATAAATATGAAATTAGTGAAGCTAACACCCTAATCTAAGTGGCTAGTTTAGAAGAGGATGATGAAGTAGGAAGTGGGCTCTCCTTAGTTTTCTTTTTCTCATTTTATTTCATCACATAGGAAAAATCTAGCAAGCTTTCATGAGAAAGAAGAAGATGAACAAGTGATGAATGAATAATGAGTTTAGGTTTGAAATGCAATCATGGTGAGTTAGTATATGTCATGGCTAACTCATGTAGAGAATAAACCATGATCAAAATGATTAGGGTTAGGTTAATAAATATTTTAGCCAAAACAAAATTGATTGACTTAATCAAAGTTCTACAAGTTTCATCCAAGCTCATGACTAATTCATCACAATTTTGAATTAACTAAAATAATTAAAAACCTACAATAATCACATATCATGGTGTGATTCTCATACAAACAAGTTGCATGTATAACCTAGCATGTTACAATTATACATATCACATATATATAATTTTGTAACAAAAGAAAATAATACATTAAACATATATCACATATATGTTAAATGTATCCAAATGTGAGAAAATAAAATACTTAAGTGAGCATATATTAGTTAATGTAATTTAATATATCATATATATAATTATACATTAAATTATTAAATCAATACTTAATTTAATAATCCGGTTATATCACATATAACCGACTAATACAAAATGTATCATTTTATCGAATCAACACTTGATCCGATAACCCGGATATATCACATACAAGTGGCCGATATCACATATCGTGAGAATAGAATACGGTATCTCATATGCGTATCAATCTCAGTCCCGCACATATCACATATGTGCTCCTACTCTATTTCGCCTGAGCCAGGAAAATTCTGTGTAGGACTCTAAATACTCGTCAATATGCCGGCAGTAGGTGATGATCATATCAAACACCCACAAGCTGCAAGCGGTCATCTAAACGTAACAACCACCCGAGTATTGAGCGATCAGAAGATCAACATGCAAGGCTGCACACACTCCTGTGAATCCAATCAGTAACACTACCGTACAGTCCGGTCTCTTCGTCTGATATGTCACATATCCAGTCTAGGGGTGGTAAATGTCAGACCCGAGTAACCGATAAATCGTGCCGATGTGAGGCTCATAACGGGTCGAGAAACTACTGATAACACTTACCAGTAGATCTCCATATCAGCCCTGCCCAGAGACTTCCAATTATAACCAATCGAGCATAGCGCAACATCAACCACCAATACCGGGAGAGACGAAAACCCTCCTATCGCTCATTTCCTCCATGTGATTCGAGACTGTACCCAAAAGCCACCGTTTTGCACGTTCTCATTAACGTGGTAAAGTGGAAATCAAAGCATAGTAGAAATCACACAAGACTCTATGACGATCTCGGGTCTACAGACTAACATGTACCAGTGTCACCACAGAACTGCTATCTGACGATAGGTATAATACCAGCTAAAAGTTTTCGGCGATTCCGTTCAGTGTACCCAGTCTCCACTGAGCACCCGTATACCATCTTTGATGTCAAACACCAATGGATGCAGGATCATCCATTGCCCATTATATGGGTCAAGAAGCGTATACGCTATTCTACTCTGGAGTATCGATGCTCTGTCTCGATACACTCTCGACTAGGAACAATTATAGGATGTACTTTTGGACTACCCTGGCCCCCTAGTATGATCTCCATCATAATCCTAATAGTCAAGTACACATCCTAAGGGTTTTATCAACATGTGAGAGCAAGACAATAATACAATACAAGTCAACATATTAAGACAAAGAGCAATCAGATAGCATACTATCATATCGAGTAAGAAAGTTCTCTCTATATATATCCAAGAATCTACTATAATATACATCATATGTACAACAACGGTCTTTAAGGCACATACTTAACTAACAATATCTGTGGAAAATCTTACCTTTCAATATTGAATCTTATCTCTAAGGCCTATTGATATATATCTAAATATTAAATAAGGTTGTTATTGGATTAAATCCAATTAAATCAAGAGCACTTGATTTGTGCGGCTTATGTGGGGTTCTAGCGCGATTTGTGAAGATTTAAATTAATCTTCATTGAAATTTCAACTTATCGACAAGCAAAATCATAGCCTATATATATTCATTGAGGATGGGAAATTAATGTGTGCATCCAATAAAGCCAATAAAAAAAGGGCTTTGCGTAGAGAGAAGGTGGCAGCCAAACAAGTATTAACAATAGAGCCTGGAGTTGATTTGAAAAAATCAACAGAGACTTAGAGAATCAAGGGTCTGCGGTAAATTGCTAGAATTCACATAGAGCCATTAAAAATTAATTTCGCAACGCCAAGGTGAATTGATTGAGAGAGAGAGAGAGGGTGACGGCTTATAAAGAGATTTGAGAGAAATTTTCTAGAGTTTGTAAACTTTGATTCAAGAATTTAGTAGACGTTTGTAGATTCCGCTCTGTCAGGGATTAGTCATACGGTGGATGAACCCCGTCAACAAATTATTGTGCCTCTATGGTTTGTGATTCTATTTTGTTCTCACGTATTTTATTTTATTATTCTTTCGTTGGTATTTGCGTTGTTGTATGAATTGTTTGTGTTATAGTGTTGTTCCATGGATCGATTTTCTCCCAACAAAAACATGTGACAACATATGGATCAGAAAAGGTTGGCATTCAAGTATCCAACGAACACATAGTAGAAGGTATCAAGCAAAGAGAGTATCCAAAACTTGATTACCTTTTAGTGATGTGGTTGACATATGTTAAATACAAGAAGTGACCTCTCTCCCTCCCTCCTCTCTCCCTCCCTCTCTCCCACCCTTAGAAAAAAAGAAACCAAACCGAAAGATTTGAATGCTAATTCCAACCAAGTTATGGCAGAGAAGGTACTTCATCTTCATTAGCGATTTACAAAATATTCTTCTGCTGCTGCATATAATATATTGTACTGTTTTTTGCCTTGTGCTCTTTTCTTTGAATATTGAATCTTTGGCATTGTATTCTGCTTTCTTCTATAGTGTTTATGCAAACTAGAATTTCAAGTCAAATCTTGCTCTGTAATTGATCTCCACTTTAGTGTGTAAACTTGTTGAATTTTGTATCATTATATAAGTAAGATACAATATACATATAATAAGATATGCCTATCACTAGGGTGCACGGATATGAATTATTTGAGATGATTTCGTATCCGCAACCGATTTTTATCAAATTTATATACGGCTTGTAATTTTCATTTTCATAGACATTTTGTATTCGTAGTCGTAGATGCCAAAACCCACAAGATAGAGAATGATTATAACCGTTCCATATCCTTACTTGACTTTTAGATGAAAGGATGATAGGCAAAAATAATAATATTTGGCATTCACAGAGACATTTTTATCAATATTCACTTTATGCCGGTATTCATATCTGACTTTTACAAATATGATAATACCTATGTCCGCTCCGTGCCTGATAATTTATATCTCTAACTATTACTAATAAATATTAAATAAAGTTATTGTATATAGAAACGAAGGATATCACTGACATTTATAAAAGGCACATAAAGGGTCTTTTGAGGTTTCTAAATACAGTAATTTTTGTTATTTCCTTTTTCTAATTATAAGGGTTCCAGGCAATGCTATTTCCGATAATTCTGATATTTTTTACCATTGTTTGATCGTGAAAATATTCTGTTATCGGTTAACCGTTTGATTTGCAACTCTTTGATACAAGTGCAATAAGCATGAAATTTTTTCTGTTTGTTATCATTTTAACACTATTCTCTCCATTTCTCCATCATGCCTGCTAAAAATTATCAAAGCATTAGTGATTTGTCTACATTCATACTTAAAGGTTAATTTACATTTTACATTTTTTTTTCATTCAGATCTCCACCGTAATCTTGAAGGTAGACCTACATTGCCCCAGTTGCTACAAGAAGATTAACAAAACAATATGCAAGCTCCAAGGTAATTAATTAATCAACAACTTGTTACTAATCATATCAACTTGTAGCATGGATCTAACTAACTTATTTTAATATATTATTACTATTTATAAGAGCGAGAAAAAATTCAGACCGTGGCATTCGACGAGAAAAACAACACCGTGACAGTCTCTGGTCCATTTGATCCCAGAAAGCTCTGCGAGAAGCTATGTTGCAAGGCTTGTAAGGTGATCAGAGACATCCAAATAAAAGATAAGAAAGAAAAAGATAAAGTGCCATCGAAAACTACATGCTGTTGTGGTTCTGGGCCATCGTATAAAGAGTATTATGGGAATTTGCAGTGTCCATGCTGCGGTAGAGGGTATGGTTGGGCACCGGCGGGCCGACCGCCGGCAGTAACTGTTATCGTTCATGGTGGGGGCATGAGTACTTCTAATTGCGAATTCTATGATGAAGAAAATCCACAGTCGTCTTGTCGCATCATGTGATTGTCATATATAATGTTTTCTTTTTTTTATGTGCATGTTTTTTTGATTCTCCAGTTCAAAAATAGCTATATTATGTATAATTTTCATGTGGGCAATTCTCTTGTAATTTTTTCATGAATAGTGAAAACAATTCGTCATCGGTTTACAGGATTAGATGCGAGCTTGCACCGAACCTGGATAATTTCTTGTGTCCTCTTATGGTTGGTGTGTTTTTCCTTTTCATACTTGTTGTACTTTGGTGGTTGCGGTGATAGTTCTTTTTCAGTATATTTGATTCATGCATTTCGATCATCCGTTGCGTATTTTGGTGATATTTGTATAACAAGTGATGTCAAAGCTTTTATTACAGTTTTTCGGATTATTGGGAAATTGACTTCTACAAATTATAAGAACGATAAGTTTGATGAGAAGAACAATTTCAGTCTTTCGAGATTGAAGACGCCGACGAGTTTGAAGATATAAGGAGTTCAAAAGACAGTCTTCGCAAAAGATAAAATCTCTTCAATGACCACAGAAAGAATGTATTGAGAATAAAACTTTTAGTTCGATATAACTGCACTTAGCTGACGAAGTTCGATGTGAGGTCGGGCAAGAGACTCCGGTAGCAGGGTTATGGAGCATGCTAGAATCCCTGTATAAGAAGAAATCGTTCACAAATCGTCTCTATCTCAAGCAGTGTCTGTACACGTGGAAGATGAAGAAGGTTACATCAGTTAAAGACCGCCAAGACGAGCTTAATCATATTATAATGAACTTGCTGAATTTAGAGGTGTAGATTGAAGAAGAGAACTAAATTATGATCATATTTTGCTCTTTGACTTCTGAATATAGCCAGTTCGTGAAATCGATAGTATACGACCAGTATAAAGTTTTTTTAGAAAATATTAAAAAGGGCCTACGTGGTGAGGTGTTGAGAGAGAAGGTATTAGGAAATAAGGGTGGTCGGGACTATACGTTGATTTCTAGAGGCTGTTCTAAAAGCGGTCATATGTTGGTTCCAAAAGTAAAGCGAGGTCCAAATCAAGAATCACACAAATGATAAGTGGAACTATTGCAAGGTGGAAAGCCATTGGAAGAAGAACCATCATAAACTCAAAAGAAGATACCAAGAAAGAGTCTTTTAATACCGCAGTTGTGGTAAATGATTCAGATGATGACAATGATTGTACTGTATTATCAATGTGTGCAGTCGGCGACGTGCATGATTTCTGGATGCTCAATTTGAGGAGCTTTTTCCATATGATTCCGTACCGGAGCTGATTTGCGACGTTTCGTTCTTTTGATGGTGGTTCAGTCTTGATGGAGAATAATGCAACGTGGAAGATCGTTGGGATTGTAACTGTTCGAATACGCATGTTTATAGGATAGTACGGACTTTGACGGATGTCATATATATACCAAATCTGAAGAAGAGTTTGAGTTCTGAAGGAGGTTTGGCAGGTATCGGCTCAAGTGCATGGTCAATGTATGTTCCATAAAAATTTCCAAGAGCTCTCTCATTATCATGAAAGGAAAGAAGGTGAGGAACTTGTACTTTCTAAAGGGGCAGTTAGTTTCAGATGATATTGCTGTGGTATCTACTTGTTCAAATCATTCGGATTCGACCATATTATGACTTACGGTTGGGCCATATTGGGAAGCCGGATTTGAAAGTGCTTCGTAGGATGCAGCTACTTGGAGATGAAGATTTTGGCAGTCTTGATTTCTGTGAGGAGTGTGTCCTATGAAAACAAGCAGAAGTGAAGTTCGGGACAAAAATACGTGACTCATAGGTATTCTTGATTATTTCCACACTGATATTTGGGGTCCAACACCAGTTCTTTAGCGAGATAGAGCCAGATACTTCGTTTCCTTCATTGCTGATTTTTCGAGGAAACTCTAGGTATACGTTTTCAATTCTAAGTCCGAGACTTTGGAGAACTTCAAGATGTAGAAGGCAAGGATGGAAAAGCAGACTAGTAAACACGTAAAAGTCGTTCAGTCCAATAATGGCGGAGAGTTTACTTCGCATGCGTTTATAGAGTTCTGCTAGTCAGAAGGAATTGTGCACCATTACACCACTCCGGAAGACCCTCAGAGTTATAGCGTTGCAGAGCAGATGAAACAGACACTAGTAAAGAAGACCAGATGTTTGCGGATTACAGCTGAGCTTCCAAAGGAGTTTTGGTGTCACGCCCTGATTCCTGATAGACAGAGAGCGAAAGTGGACGACGCCCGCGACGTATCTATACCGAGAAAGGAGCTTCCTCGACATAGACAAGCTAAGTGTCTGGATAAGCGGATAATAATACAAGAATTTAAAAAATTAAAACATCTAAAGTCATTTATTACAATAGCAAATGTTTCACCAAAATACAAAGTTTTGCATTGAAGTACAACTGAAAGCAAAACCTGAAAAGAAAGGCCTTAAACATTAGGCATAAAGAAGAAACACTAACGGAAGACTAATACTCGGGTTGAGCTGCAAGATGATGAATATCCTTCTCTGAAAGCTCCGCCTCGTATGATATATGATCTCCTTCTCTGAAAGCTCCGCCTTGTATGATATATGATCTCCTTCTCTTATGCCACCTGAAAGACATTTCCAACAGACAACAAGAAATGTCCGTCAGCGAACTTGAAATACGGAAACGATTTGAAATTTTTATAGAGCGCGTAAAAGCATGTTTGTTATCATCCCTAATTTTCCTGGAATTTTCCGAAATCAAAAATTTATTATGAACCTATCTCGGAGTCGTTTTTATGTTAAAAATGTCGGTTTTTAAGCATTTAGGGATTCCTCTAAAAATTAACGATTTAATTCCAAAAAATAAAAATACGAAGAAGAGTGTGATTTCTCTCATTTATAGTGAGCAAATAATATGAGCTAACGTATATGAAGCAAGCATACAAATTGGTCATGAAACATATACTAATAGAACCACAAGATACAATAGAACTTAAAATAAAATTAAAGAAATTCTTTTCATATAAGCAATCCGGTTCAGGGTATCATGCGAATATCTGATGATTCATGTGTTCTTGTATATACCAATATTAAACAATGACATTGTAAAAGAGGACGTAACCTATTTCTTAACATGTTCGAAAACTCATGGGGGGCAAGACTATTAAAATAACCACTATCTTTATATTTTTATAAATATTGTTTATACTTGTACTTAATAAGAATCGACATGGGCGAAGACATGTCGAAAAAGAGGGGAACAACATACACGAAGGGTAAAGAGGGAAAGGAGTAAGGGACTTATGTATTTGCAAGGCGGTCTAACAACCGTCCTTACCAATTTGTCCTGAGCGGCGAAACGAACTCTGATGCCTTCTCGACTCGAGAGATAGGAGAGACAAAAAAGGGAGAGCTCTAAGTTTGATGGAACTTCTGAATTTGTGGAGAGGTTTAAGGAGAAAGAAGGAGGAACATATAAAAAGTTGTTTTTGGCATAATAATTCTAATTTATTTTGAATTCATTTTGGGAGTTAAAAGATACATAATGTGAAATGTGAAAGTAAATTGAAATTTGAAAGGTCATAATTTTTTTTAGGTTATGAAAGAAGTCTGAGTTCTCTAAAAGGAAAGGATTTGATAAAAAAAAATAATCGCAACATCCGGGGTTCAGTCTCATGACTGAAAGTTCCTACTGGCCGCTACAACCGCGGCCGATGCGGAATCGAAAAACAAAAATTTTACGGAGATCGGTAGAAAAAAATCCTTAGCGATCATTTCAAATACTAAACTAGAAACTAAATAAGTAAGGTTTAGGGTTTAAAATCTTTGTCGTGTGTCCACTCAATCGTGGAAGACCCTTTCGAGCTCCTCGTTGACCGCCGAGAACAAGCTTGAGAGGTGACCGCTCTTACCAAAGATGATCCATCCGAGAAAACCGGTCCAACCTTCAGCTTTATCTATTGAAGCAACCGACACTCCAAGCTTGCTTGAAATGGAGAGTGAGGATGTAGGATTTTTCCACTATCATTTTCTATCAAACACAAAGCTCAAGAAAGCAAATGAAGAAGGAGGAGGTGGATCAAGAGCTAGCTATAACACCAAATGAGTGAATGAGAGAATGTCTTCATATTATTTTTCACAACCATCAAAAAATATCACAACAATTTTAGTATAAACAAATGAAGACCATCCTTTTCTACATTTCCTCAACCATACCCAAAGCCGTCTGACCCTCCACCTCGTTTCTAATTGATTTTCTAAAAAGAAAATCAATAATGAGGAGTCTTCGTTCTTGAAGTAGTCCGTATAAATACGGAATACAACCCGGTATATGTAACGAAATACATATACGCATATCTGTATAAAAATACGAATAGCAAAGAGAGAGAAAATGAATAGTGAACAATAATACTAGAATATATATATATATATATATATATATATATATATATATAATATAAATTATTAAATCAAAACTTGATTTAATAATCTGGCTTAATTTTAAACCGTCTAGTATTATTAACCGTCCGATTAAATTCCATGTAGCAAGTACACGCATTTAATCGGACCCCTGCACATATCAATATTCGGCCTCTACAACACATCGCCTGAACCGGGAAAACGTTATGTGTGGGACTCAAAACACTCGAAAACACGCCGGCAGTGATTTACTGGATAAATCCAAAACCACAAGCACGTTACGCCATTAGCTGTACATAACGGCCTAGATATCTACCGAAAGGGAAGTCGACAATCAAGTCCGTTCGTACCCTACTGAGTCTGATTGTGACAATCTTCGTACAGTCCGATCTCTTCGTCTAAGAATATCGCATACCGGGTCTAGGGGGTGTATAACGCCAGACTCCTAATAATCCGATAAGTCATGTCGGAGTCAAGCTCATCACTAACTGAGAAACTACTGAACACCAATCAGTAAATCTCATCCATCCTGGCTATAGATTTAGGGTGATGGCCAACCGAACACGGTGTGATATCGACTCTTAATACCAGGAGAGACGAATCTATGACAATCGCTCACTGCATCCATATGGTTCTGGATTGTACTCAACTAAAACATGTTTGTACGACTCCCTTGAGCCGTGGTAGAGTAGTGATCTAAGTACAGTGGTAACACACACAAGACAAATGAAGATCTCGGTTCAAGGACTAACATGTACTTATGCGACTAGAGAACTGCTATCTGACGATAGGTATAATACCATGGTGAAGTTCTCAGCGGGTCTGTACAGTGTACTCACCTCCAATGAGCACCTGTATACTATCTTAGGTAACAAAACACTAATGGTTTATGATAGCGGCCATCGCCCCTCGTCGGGGTCTAGAAACGTATACACTAGTCTACTCCAGAATATCATTGTCCAGTCTCGATACTCCTTTGACTAGGGACACTTAAGAATGTGCTTATGGATTACCCAGCTCTCACGTATATGATCGCCATCATAATGCTGGTAGTCAAGCAAGAATCCTGCGGGTTTCATCATTATATATTAGCGATACGTAATAACAAGTAAAATGTATACACATAAATTGTAAAGACAAACCATATAACATAGTATCATTTCGAGTAAGACTGTTCTACCTGTATAAGTCCTCCTTTAATTATCATATTCGTCTACCAACAATTGCAATAACTGCCTTGAAGGCGCTATATCTAACAGTCTCTCATTTACACTTAAGGCTAATTATTGCAATATTGCATACCCACAGCTTGTGTGCTATAGAATATCTAAGTTCTCTATTAATCAGATTCACAAAGCTCGTTTGAGAAACATCCGTGTTTGAGAAATAGCTTCAGTGAGTGGATCCGCTTCAATGTTCCAACTTCATCTCTTCATATCTCAATTTCGTAGAGATCAACAATCTTCCGAACTGAGTGATACCCTGCCTCAAGAATTTGTATGGATACTTGATGGGACCAACTTCATTTATGAACAATTATATCCAACAAACTTCTTAGGTTGTATCCTCCGTTGAGTCATAACTAGCATTCTGCACCACGTCTACCTTAGTATCCCTTTTGGAACCCTATCCAAAACACCGCTCCTCATAATATGGTAAATTCAAAATTCTGACAACATCTCTATCATCCATGTCACCCTGAAAGCCTGAACCGATAACCGCATCCTAGAGGAGCCTGCCGTTACCATATACCAAGAACATCCTCTTATGTTCTTAACTACTTCTCTTTGTTTCTCCCGGATTGGATTAATATCTGCTTACTATAGTAAGTGGAAAAGCAACATCTGGTTTTACATGACATCATATAATTGACTTGATTGCTTAAGCAAGTGATATGTTATTCATGCAAGTTCTTCTCCTTATCAGTCTAGAAGACATCTCTTTAGAGAGGGTGGCTTTATCACCTACGGGTACACTACCACGTCAGGAGTCATCCATTCTAAACCACTTTTAGAATGGTATCTAAGTACCCAGATTGAGACACTTTCGAAATCTAGATCTAAAACCATAGATTTAGTCACTAGAATTCCTGATATCTTATCCATATCTTATGTGGAGAAACACCCGTGACAACAAAAGTTTGACCAATTGTAGTATAAGAATATCACTTCATATCAGGAGTCTGTCATCCAAATCCCATGAC
The DNA here is from genome assembly GCA_030015575.1 of Agapanthus africanus. Lineage (NCBI taxonomy): Eukaryota > Viridiplantae > Streptophyta > Magnoliopsida > Asparagales > Amaryllidaceae > Agapanthus > Agapanthus africanus. The sequence continues at coordinate 37,594,820 of CM057351.1, forward strand.
ATAACTCCCTACATCCATCTTACTAGGTTCATCTGTTATTTTGATGAAGTCAATCACCTTGAATGTCACATCAGAACAGATGATCCGTCTCCGCTATCGATACTTTAGTCTATGAATTCATATAAGCAACTTGCACACCTTCCGCTGCTCCTACTGACTACGATAATTGTATGGCAGAGTCATATTTACGTGCACTTCTAATTTTCTATTTATAAAGACATTATAGTCATCCACCTGCCAGACCTCATAGTAAAAAATAGCAGCAGTGTCAAGTCATATTCGTATGAATTTCAGTGTAGATACTGAAGTAAAATTCTCATCACAATCCACACCGGGTATTTGATGAAAATATTTACAACAAATCTAGATTTATTAGGTTAGTACATTTCCACCTGCACAGACCTCGAAAGTTCTACTTGCTCCTAATAGGTTTTACCCCTTCAGAAGCACACAACAAATTCCATAATTTGCTGAAGTGCGTGGAGTCCAATTAGGATATGACGTATTCAGCCATCATCCGGAAGTCACCACTTCCCATGGCCTACTGATTACTAGTAGGGCCATCATAACCATGATGCTAACCTCGCGTCACCGTCTACGAGAAAACTGAAGTATCTCTCAGGTGACTGGGGTTACCTACTAAAATCTGCGGAATGGCTAAAATTTGTCAAGTCCAATTGAATCCTCAGGTTCTACTAAATTTTCAGTCACCGTTTATGCTACTAGAATCACTTCCAGTTCTACCATACTCGCACTATTTTCTTTTGCAAAGAAGTCATTTTTATAAAAAGGTGGCGAGTTAAGAACAAATAAACCTTTGATCTTGCAAATGGTAGAAGTTAAACCCTTACTAATGTTTGGGATAATCCACAAACTGCCATTACTGAAATGTGCCTTGAGTTTGTCCGGATTCTGCTTTTAAACAGAAACCAGATAACTTCATATCTTAATATCCTCAAGATATGAAACTATTCTATGTCCATATACAATCCAATGTACTAATTTAGATGGAACCAGATTCAATTGGTATGCATCAGTTTCCAGTGCATATCACCTAAATGGAAAAATGACATACAACATTACTCATCATGGAGTGCACCCGCGGATGAGTAACCTGAGAGAGAATCAAGTTCTCAATATTACCACGACGGAATACCTAGCATAAGTATCTACATCTTCGATCATTTCGAAGAATCCTAATATTTCCAACGTATGGTTCTCTACTTCATTCTTATATCTATAAATTTCTCAAAATCTTTGGATTTTACATTTCAACGAATGCATTTATAAAACCAGAGAATTCATAGGTAAACTGAATTAAGTAAGAGCACCAATCCCTTGTCCTAAAGTCACTGGACAATATTGTAGGGTTCCTAGGCACTCTAGTGAGGTCTCCCAAGCCATCAACCATGGCAATTTCAAAAATTATGGTGCCTACAAACCCTAAACTACGGATCGATAACTAGATGTCTAGGCGAACAATGAACTAGTTAACACTTAACTATAGGGAATACGGAAATACAACCTTTGTAGATCCGGTCCTCCACCTCCACGGCTCTGCAACGAGGTCGTCTCCGCTGTCCAAATCAAATCCGGGCTCTAGAGTCGGCTTCGTCGGAGAATGGGCAAGCTAGGTCGTCGATGTCCATGCCGAATATGATCTACGTCGAAGCATCGATGAATCAAGCTCCACCTTCACCAAATCTTGAAAAGTTGTGAAGGAAACACACTCTACTACTTGGCAAGAGGTAGAGGATGAAGAAATAGGAAGTGGGTAGACTTTAGAATCGGATTTCTCACTCATTTCCATCACTTGCCATTGATGGGGCAAGCTTTCTTCACTTGAAGAAATGGAGGAAGAAGAAGAATAATGATAAGAAAACATAATTCAAAAAGAAAAGAAATATCCATTCTTATCATAAGTGAACCATGGTAAAGTGTAGAGAGCTAATCATGGTTAAAGGAATGGTTAGGTTAAGCATGAGATAAGAATGGTGGACAAAGTCAAAGGTTCATGAATCTTCATGAAAAAACAAAGAAAGCCTCCATTCTTCTCATTTCATTTTCCATAAAGAAAATAAATAAATAAATAAATAGATATGAAAAACAAAACCCTAACCATTTGAATAACCATGGTTTAATCTTTACACAAACTCAAGTTAGCATGCATCATCAAACATGATACATACAAGTGCACAAAAACATATCGCATATGCAATGCGCACGAACCAAGTGAGAAAATCCGTCTAAAGTGAACCGATACTAGTTAATGCAAAGTAATATATCAAATATATAATTATACATTAAATCATTAAATCAACACTTGATTCAATGATCCGGTCATGCGCACATAACCGACTGGTATCATTAGTAACATCTTATCGAATCAACACTTGATCCGATAACCCGGCTATATCGCATATAACCGATCAATGTCACATCGCGAGAATCGAATACAGTATCACATACTCGTATTATTCTCGGTCCCGCACATATCTCATATGCGCTCCTATTTCGTTTCGCTTGAGCCAGGAAACCTCTGTGTAGGACTCTAAAGACTCGTCAATACGCCGGCAGCGGATGATGATCATATCAAACATCCACAAGCCGCAAGCGGTCTGCTAAACGTAACGGCCACCCGGGTATTGAGCGATCTGAAGATCGACGAGCAAGCCCGCTCACACTCCAGTGAATCCGACCAGCAACACTACCGTACAGTCCGGTCTGATCGTCTGATATGTCGCATATCTCGCCTAGGGGTGGTAAACGTCAGACCCCAATAGCTCAATAAGTCGTGTCGATATGAGGTCTATAACTGTTCGAGAAACTACTGGTAACACTTACCAGTAAATCTCAGCAACCCTGGCCAGGGATTTCCTGTTATAGCCAATCGAACACAGCGCAACATCAACTCCCTATACCGGGAGAGACGAATCCCCTCCTATCGCTCATTGCCTCCATGTGACTCGGGACTGTACCCAAAAACCACCGTTTTGCACGCCCTCTTGGACGTGGTAAGATGGAAATCAAAGCACGGTGGGAACCACACAAGACTCTATGACAATCTCGGGTCAACAGACTACTCTGTACCAGTGTCACCAGAGAACTGCCATCTGACGTGAGGTATAATACCATCTGGGAGTTCTCGGCGAGTCCGTCCAGTGTACCCAGTCTCTACTGAGCACCCGTATATCTCCTCTGATGTCAAACACCGATGGATATGGGATCATCCATCGCCCATCTGCATGGGTCGAGAAGGTATACGCTAGTCTACTCTGGTATATCGATGCCCCGTCTCGATACACCCACGACTAGGGACTTTGAAGGATGTACTTATGGACTACCATGTACCCACTAGTATGATCCGCATCATAGTCCAGGTAGTCAAGTACAGATCCTAAGGGCTTTACCAACATGTAACAGAGAGACAATCAGCATACACGTTAAGGTAAAGATCAACCAGATAGCATACTATCATGTCGAGCAAGAAAGTCCTCCCTATATATGTCCCAGCATCCACTACAGTATACATCCTATGTATAGTAATGGCCTCTAGGGCATACATATAACTAACAATCTCCCACTTGCACTAGGGCCATCTGTAGCAGTGGTTTGAAGTATCTCATACTCAACCATCCCATAAAAGTGTCTCTCTCTGGGAACAGGCCTTTGTGAATGGATCCGCTGTGTTGTCCTCTGAGTCTACTCTCCAAACCTCGATCACCCTGGAGATCAACCATCTCCATGATCAAGTGATACTGCCTTAGAATATGTCTGGATCACTGATGGGACCGGCGTTCCTTGGCATATGCCACAACTCCATTGTCTCACAATGGTAGGAACATAGTTCATCTTATGAACCAATATACACCCAAACAGCCTCTTTGGTAGCATCTTAAGTAGCGATGTATCCTGCCTTTATCGTCTAATATGTCACGGTATCTAGTTTGGAACTCTTCCAACATACCGTCCCTCCACTGAGGGTTAAGACAATGCCTGTGACTGACACTCAGTCGTCTTTATCACCCTGGAACCCTTCCAGTGATTCTCCCCAGGATCGATTGATACCATCTCACTACAACTAGTGAGAATGCTAACATCCATTTAAATCTATCTCATAGATCCAAAATCCAGGATTTAGGAGGTATCACTTTGATCCTATATGGAGAATCATTGTGATAAGCGGAGATTGATCGAGCGTAGCACAGGAAACTCCTTCCCTATCAAGAGTATGTCATCCACGTACTCTACGAGGATCGTCACCATACTCCCTACTACCTTTTTGTTTATACAAGGTTCATCTACCATTTTGATGATGTCAACTTCTTTGACTGCTTCATCAAAACAGATGTTCCAACTCCGCGATGCCTGCTTTATCCTATAAAGCATCTTGCACACGTTTCCGCTGCTCCCACTGTCTACGAAGCCCTCTGGCTGTGTACTTATAGACACTCTCTTCTAAATCATCATTTAGAAAAGTAGTCAAGACACCCAACCGCCAGATATCGTAGTCATGGTATGTAGCCGTGGCAAGTAGGATCTGGATGGACTTAAGCATAGCCACTTGAAAAGGTTTCATCATGATCCACGCCTGGTCGATGACGAAAACCTTTAACAAGTCTAGCTTTGAAAGTCTTAACCTTTCCATGTACACCAAGTAATCTTCTCAAGATATACTTGCTCCTGATGGGGATTTAACCCTTCAGATATAGCAACCAAAGTCCATACTTTGTTGGTGTATAAGGATTCCATCTCAGATCACTAAGCATCCAGCCATTCTTATAGAGTCTTACTCTCGATGGCCAGCTCGAAACTAGTTGGGTCATCATCTCATGATGTAATCCTCGCTCCCACTGTCATAGAGAAACCGAAGTATCTCTCAGGTGGGTGAGGAACCCTACTAGATCGGCGGAGAGGCTGAGATTCGTTGGTCACTATCGAATCCTTTGGTTCCATCAAATCATCTTCTGTAGTTTGCATAGCTGGAACCTTTCCAGTTCTACATAACTAACTTTGCCTCGAGTTTGTCCGGATTTTGCTTTTAGACATAGGCCGGACAACCCCAAATCTTAACTAACTTAAGACATGGGCTCTTCCCTTTCCATATCTCATATGGAATGGTAGGCAACTGATTTGATTGGAACCCTATTCAATAGGTATGCAGCTTCGTAAGTGCATAACCCCCAAAAAGGAAATAGGTAACTCAGTAATACTCATCATAGGGCACACCATATCATATAGGGTGTATCTGCTCCGCCCCGATATACCATCGTGCTATGGTGTATACGGAGGAGTAATGCTGAGAGAGAATCTCATTCTCCTTTAGAATAGTCCAGGATTTCCGTGCTCAAGTATTCTCCTCCTTGATCTCATCATAGGACATAATACTTATACCCGTATTAGTTCTCTACTTCTAACTTATATTCCGTGAATATCTCAAAAGGTTCGGACTTGTGTTTCAACAGGAACATAGGTCTGAATCTAAAGAGATCATCAGAGAACATAATGAAGTATAAAGAACCAGTCCTGGCATATATAGACAGGGGACCTACGTACATCAACATGTATCATCCCAAGAGTTCACTAACTCTTTCTCTGTTTCCAATAAACAGAGCTAGTGTCATTTTATCTTTGTGACATGACTGGCGAGTTTCACAAGATGTAAATTCAAACTGATTTAAATATACATCTATATGTAACTCTAGCCAGTCGGGTCGCATTGATCTGACCTAGTCTACAATACCTCAAGAAGAACTCGTTCATTTCTGAACTCTTCCTCTTATGTGTGATCCGTATACTAAGAACTGTAGTTTGATCAATGCTTTTAGATAACGTGCCTGAACCGATCAACTTTTGATATAGGAAATGTTCAAAACATTATCCAACAATACAAAATTATATCCTTTCTTTACTAATAAAGAGACTGATATGATTTTGTATATCAGGTTCGGTATCTAATAACATTCGTTCAGAATCAATGTATTGTAATACAGGGTGACAGTGACCGACAGACTTGGCTGCAACACTTGCCCCGTTTTCTGCCTCATGAAACTTATCACCCGTTCTCAGTTCTCTGCCTATCTGTAGCCCTATGTAACAGATTACATATCTGGGATCCTGATCTGGTATCACATACCCAGGACGTAAAGAATACTGAGAAACAGTTCTGTATAATGAACACACCCGAAGATGATGCATCAGCATGCACTCTCTTCGTTTGGGCAGCACGGGAAATCTGGTATTCCCCAAATTCCTGCTCTGTCTTATAATAATTATAAGTTGGAGCGGGACCAACGTTCCCCAGCTCAGTATAACAAGCGGGTTCGGTCAATATTCCGTATTATTATCTTGATTAAGGCGTGATATGGTCGCTACCAGGAGAGAGAGAGAAGAAAACACTCAGCGTGCGCTCTGTCAAGAATAGATTGGTTATTATTTTATCTAATCAGGATGGCTCCCACTGCTTTTTATCAAATCTTCCTTCAAACCCTAAAAGGAAAGACTAGCCGGGATTAATTACACACTACAAGTTCGCCAATCTTTCAACCAGGCCAGTGTCGGTACTTTGAGGGAGGTCCCCCGTGCTTTCGCACGAACCTAATTAATGTAAACCTCGTTTTCCCAGAGGCGTAACCTCGTTGACACCTTTCTAGACACCTACTTGATCGGCTAATTGTAATGTATAAAACTCTCCCAGGAGTAACACTTACTCGCAGCGGGTATCGGGATCCAACTATCTCATAGAAGGTATGCAATCTCATTGCAAATTTCAACACTTGAAATTCCCGATAATATTTTGCCCCTAACCTCCTATGACCTTGACAAAGGCCAACAAATCATAGGATGCTAGTCAAGTTCAACCCGTCATTTCCTGATTGAATTAAACCCACCCGCACGGCCCTTGACAAAGGCCAACAAGGTCGCACGACTACCCTAACTCAATCTGCATCATATGCATAAGCAGATAAGCACCAGTTAGCTACCGCACACTGCGCCTTGACAAAGGCCAACAAACGCAGCACGAATACTAACTACTACTTATCTGAAATGACGGAGGGCTACGACAGGTTTTTCTGAAAACCTATTGCGTAATGAACTTGATATCGTTGTAGGATCGAATGAATTTTGAAATGGAGTGTTTTTGAGGCTTTTCTAGTTTTGCTAAAGGAGTCACTCCCGGTGAAGGGATCGTCGGTCCTTTCCTCGTCGAATGAGGTGCGGGATATATCATATATATCGCTGTGCAAAGAAGAACTTTTAAAAGCAATCAAAAGACAAACCGAGTGTGTAGCATCTGCCAGTTATTGCTAAAGGAGTCACTCCCGGTGAAGGGATCTCGGTCCTTTCCTCATCGAATAAGGTGCAGGATATATCACATATACCGCTGTGCAAAGCAAGAACTGTAGCTACCTGTTTTATTTTGAAATTCGATTCTACAACATCTTAGGTTTCTTTTATTTCATTAATCACATTAATGAAGTCCCATCATTTAAATTCCTAAACATCACAGATAAATACGACGTACACTTATGCCATCCGCATTCGCCTCGATGTCCCCTCGTGCACCGTTAGGTTAGGTAACTAACGGCAGAGCAGGGCAGGGCTAGCGCGGGTGTAAAACATAAGTAACGCCTATATAATATATCATATATACTATATACTGTATCTATCACAGAACATCACATGATCACATCACAGATATCGCAGCAGAAGAATCATATGAAATATTGGATATACTAGGACGTCCGTGTTTTCAATATGAGCCAGTACAAAACACGGATTCCACGGTCGTGATGAATAGCCAAACCCACACCCCTAGACCCCTACGAGAGCGGCAAGCAACCCTGCCAATTCTAGGGTTAGGAGACCCGGACTCGACTCCTCGAGTTGGTCTCCCACTGGACCCCAGAACCCGGTTACTTGTGCTCCCCTCCTTGGGTCTATCCTAGTGCAGAAAAGTAAATAATATACAACAGGTGACAACTCCCGCAACCTGGAAGCGCCCCAATAAAAGAATATTACATACAAGTTTTTACATGAATGAAAATGAAAAACACTCATCTCACATAAAAACCCCCGGCTATTCAAACACGACGATCCAATATAACATATCCAGCAACACATAACATCACATGTCATCAACGTAAGTAAATATGTCCATCCCAATTGTCGTTGACATATAGCAACGAAACCGGCGATATCACATATTACACTTACGGTCACAGAAAAGAAAGTGTAAAAGAACAACAGTTGGAATCCGCAATCTGCATAGACATCGCATGCCTAATCAAATGAATACCTTAGACATCACATGCCTAACAATTATAAACCCCGCATTTTAGTCTCAAAATCGAAAACACTTTTCAATATCAAGTCGGGCAATTCAACAGGATTCCCGACATCCTGATCGAATGCTCGTCGCAAACTTTAGTAGGCGGCCGCACCCCCAAATACCGTCGACGAAGTGCACCAAGGCGGAACACCGCTGCCGCGAGCACCCAAACGGATGCTTTCGGCGACGGGGTTCTCCTACAGTCACTTGGTCGGGGCAATGGCGTGAAGCTGTCTATTAAGTTTACCCGGCGAGTATCCGCGTACGCTACGTGATTGCGACGGACTTTTGATCACATCAAAATTCCGTGGCAACCGATCAAGTGAGACTAAACTGCTGTGTTTATAACATTCATTTAGTTATCACATAACTACTTGTGAATTCCAATTATTGTATCCCATTCCAGATAAACAGAAAATGTTAAACTTTTCGATCGAACAATCGAACACCCAAGTTTTCCCGAAACAGATCAACACATGAAACAAGTCTAACAACATTCCGTTCGTGCCTCAGTACCAACGATCCAGCCGTAGAAGGGTCAAGCCAACGCCTCACATGTGGCACGCCGTACTGCCCCAAACCCGAAGGTTCAAAGGGCAGTTCAAGACGGTCACATAATCGAGTTAAGGTTTGTGTTTTCTAGAGAGACCATCGCGTTACTTGCACTACTTAGAACGTCGTTAAACTACGGAAAAATCCAACACTTGGAAATTTCCCGACAGGGGAAAAATTGGGTATTTATATCCGGTTGAACTTTTTAACATATTCTAAGATTTATCCGGAAAGCCACACAGACAAAATTTGATACCCCGATCGAAACACCGAATCCCCAAATCAACTCAGAAAAATTCAACTCTGGAAAAAATATCAAAAATATCCAGGAAAACCATAACAGCAGAAGAGGAATTACTGTACAAAATTTGTAGCGCAAAACGACAAATCGGCCGCTCTTCCGCCGCACGAGCCATGCTCGTGCCGCGGAAGCGCGGCGCTATAATGGAATTAGGGCTACGAATTTTTCAATTGTCCTTGTAATCTCCTGCTGAGTTTACTGAATATTTTTAATGTGGAAAAAGACCAGATTTTAAAAATTGGACAGAGAGCATGTTTGAATCGGGGTTTCGGGTTCGTTCGGACTTCAATTTCCGTCTGGACTTCGCCTAAGGCTCTAGCTAGGCTCTGATACCACTGTAGGGTTCCTAGGCACTCTAGTGAGGTCTCCCAAGCCATCAACCATGGCAATTTCAAAAATTATGGTGCCTACAAACCCTAAACTACAGATCGATAACTAGATGTCTAGGCGAACAATGAACTAGTTAACACTTAACTATAGGGAATACGGAAATACAAACTTTGTAGATCCGGTCCTCCACCTCCACGGCTCTGCAACGAGGTCGTCTCCGCTGTCCAAATCAAATCCGGGCTCTAGAGTCGGCTTCGTCGGAGAATGGGCAAGCTAGGTCGTCGATGTCCATGCCGAAGATGATCTACGTCGAAGCATCGATGAATCAAGCTCCACCTTCACCAAACCGTGAAAAGTTGTGAAGGAAACACACTCTACTACTTGGCAAGAGGTAGAGGATGAAGAAATAGGAAGTGGGTAGACTTTAGAATCGGATTTCTCACTCATTTCCATCACTTGCCATTGATGGGGCAAGCTTTCTTCACTTGAAGAAATGGAGGAAGAAGAAGAATAATGATAAGAAAACATAATTCAAAAAGAAAAGAAATATCCATTCTTATCATAAGTGAACCATGGTAAAGTGTAGAGAGCTAATCATGGTTAAAGGAATGGTTAGGTTAAGCATGAGATAAGAATGGTGGACAAAGTCAAAGGTTCATGAATCTTCATGAAAAAACAAAGAAAGCCTCCATTCTTCTCATTTCATTTTCCATAAAGAAAATAAATAAATAAATAAATAAATAGATATGAAAAACAAAACCCTAACCATTTGAATAACCATGGTTTAATCTTTACACAAACTCAAGTTAGCATGCATCATCAAACATGATACATACAAGTGCACAAAAACATATCGCATATGCAATGCGCACGAACCAAGTGAGAAAATCCGTCTAAAGTGAACCGATACTAGTTAATGCAAAGTAATATATCAAATATATAATTATACATTAAATCATTAAATCAACACTTGATTCAATGATCCGGTCATGCGCACATAACCGACTGGTATCATTAGTAACATCTTATCGAATCAACACTTGATCCGATAACCCGGCTATATCGCATATAACCGATCAATGTCACATCGCGAGAATCGAATACAGTATCACATACTCGTATTATTCTCGGTCCCGCACATATCTCATATGCGCTCCTATTTCGTTTCGCTTGAGCCAGGAAACCTCTGTGTAGGACTCTAAAGACTCGTCAATACGCCGGCAGCGGATGATGATCATATCAAACATCCACAAGCCGCAAGCGGTCTGCTAAACGTAACGGCCACCCGGGTATTGAGCGATCTGAAGATCGACGAGCAAGCCCGCTCACACTCCAGTGAATCCGACCAGCAACACTACCGTACAGTCCGGTCTGATCGTCTGATATGTCGCATATCTCGCCTAGGGGTGGTAAACGTCAGACCCCAATAGCTCAATAAGTCGTGTCGATATGAGGTCTATAACTGTTCGAGAAACTACTGGTAACACTTACCAGTAAATCTCAGCAACCCTGGCCAGGGATTTCCTGTTATAGCCAATCGAACACAGCGCAACATCAACTCCCTATACCGGGAGAGACGAATCCCCTCCTATCGCTCATTGCCTCCATGTGACTCGGGACTGTACCCAAAAACCACCGTTTTGCACGCCCTCTTGGACGTGGTAAGATGGAAATCAAAGCACGGTGGGAACCACACAAGACTCTATGACAATCTCGGGTCAACAGACTACTCTGTACCAGTGTCACCAGAGAACTGCCATCTGACGTGAGGTATAATACCATCTGGGAGTTCTCGGCGAGTCCGTCCAGTGTACCCAGTCTCTACTGAGCACCCGTATATCTCCTCTGATGTCAAACACCGATGGATATGGGATCATCCATCGCCCATCTGCATGGGTCGAGAAGGTATACGCTAGTCTACTCTGGTATATCGATGCCCCGTCTCGATACACCCACGACTAGGGACTTTGAAGGATGTACTTATGGACTACCATGTACCCACTAGTATGATCCGCATCATAGTCCAGGTAGTCAAGTACAGATCCTAAGGGCTTTACCAACATGTAACAGAGAGACAATCAGCATACACGTTAAGGTAAAGATCAACCAGATAGCATACTATCATGTCGAGCAAGAAAGTCCTCCCTATATATGTCCCAGTATCCACTACAGTATACATCCTATGTATAGTAATGGCCTCTAGGGCATACATATAACTAACAAATATACGTTACCATATATAAGTCCCAAGTGTACTAACCAAAATTCCATGTGTTGTAAGTCGAAAACTATATTTTGGTTAAGAATGTCTATATACCGTTATTCAATACATCTTATCTTATCCTCAATTGATAAATGTAAATGTTTAGAACAAAATTTTCAAAATTTATATCTTACTTTATTAAAATAAAGATACAGATGTATTATATTAAAAATTGGTGCATAAAAACGGTTATTCAGAACCAAATATTTGCCGTTAGGCAAAACCAGACGATTTAATCTAATATCACCAATTGTTACGAATTCTGATATTGTGGATCAAATCGTCCATTTTCCAATATTCTATTCCTACTCAGTATCTATAATGTCATACGGATGTGAGATCCAAATCCAGTACATACATACCCTACAGTCAGAATTAATTGGGAAAACGGTTTTCAATAACAACTTCACAGAAAAACCGAAACATGAAAATGTTTCAAGGGGGTGGCCAGGTATTCCTAGTAATGCCTTCTCCAATATACATATTCATGACACCAGTTGCAATTTCCTTTACCACCACTTCAATCCTTTTATATGTCTCTACATCTTACCTTATGTACACCACACTTATACTAGTTGGTTTTCTTTCTTCCCTACCTTTTGGCACCAGCCTAAGCTTTGGAAGAAGATTATCTAACAAACATAACAGGTGTACTCTCCTAGTACAAGTAGCTCTCAACCAGAGACAAGGTGAAGTAGAAGAGACAACAGAATAATACAATTCAATTTCTCTAGAACTAGTGGTCATCCTCGACTGAAGTAATTTCTTCGAGTTCGTATGTAACTATACGATGGTTTTTCCAAACAATATAGATTATCTTAATGATACGGAGTGTTATGGAGAAAATAAAGGGAAAGTAGGAGTAGCAGAGAAATAAGAAACTTTGTCACGAATCATGACATTCCAAAGCCAAACGGTAAAAAAGGTTCACTCAACATGGTTCATGAGTTTTAGTTTAAGTCAGTCATGATCACAAACTAGAGAGAGAGAAAAGAAACACTCAACGTGCACTCTATTAATACTAGATTGGTTAATCATTTTATCTAATTAGGATGGCTCCCATTGTATCCTCGAATTCTCTTTCAAATTCTAAAGGGAGAACAAGTCGGGATTATATACACTTTACAAATTCGCTAACCGTTCAGTCGGGCCGGTGTTGGTACTCTGAGGGAGGTCTCCCGTGCTTTCGCATGGACACAATTTAATAACCCCGTTTCTACAGAGGCGTAACATCATTAATACTTTCTAGACACCTAATAGGTTAGCTAATTGTGAAGTGAAAATCTCCCGATGAGTAATACCAACTCATCGGTGGGAATCGGGACCCAATTATCATTGTGTGATAATTTTGACGAAAGCCAACCAACATTACCACACTTTAGAATGTATGCGCAAACCTGGCAAGTTTCCTTTATATTCAAAACTCCCGATATGGTTTTTTCCCCTAAGACCCAAGTGACCTTGACACAGTCAACAAGTCAAAATGTCCCAGTCAAGTTTAACCCGTCATTATCTTGATTGTATTAAACCCACCCGCATGAGCTCTTGACACAGCCAACAAAGCCTTACGACTGTCCTAACCAATCGCATCATATGCTACAAGTAAGCACCACTTAGCTACCGCACACTACGTCTTGACACGGTCAACAAACGCAGCACGAATACTAAGTACTACTCGTAGAAAATGACGGAGGGTAACGGTTGTTTTTTGGCGAAAAACCTTTAACGTAATGAACTTGATATCATTGAAGGAACTCGAGTGGCTTTTGAAATGGAGTGGTTTAGGCTCCGTATTTTAAAATGAGTGGTTTTGTAAAAAACCGAGTTTTATAATAACATAAAATTTTTCTTGAGTGCGAACTATCCGTGAAGGGATCAAGGCTCTTTCCTCATAGAATAAGGTGCATGATATTACTAACCGAATACCTCTATGCAAAGCAAATGAATATGACTATGGTTTTGAAGAAAACCGAGTAGTTTTAAAAAAATTGGTTCTGACAATATCATATAAGGGTTTTTTTTCCTTGCATTAAACATATAATGCAGTCCCATCAAACAAGTTTCTAAGCTATACCAGAAACAACCAAAACAACATGCTTTTATATGCCATCTTCATTCGCCACGGAGTCCCGGGTCTTCACTGTAAGGTTACTTAACTTACGACAGAGCGGGGTCAGAGCTAGCATGGATGCAAAACATATAGAAGTATATAATATATAATATACATATATATATATATATATATATATATATATATATATATATAATATACATACATACATACATACATACATACATACATATATATATATATCTATATATATATATATATATATATATATATATATATATATATCATCACAAGCATATAAAAACATCACAGGCATGCATCAAAAAAATATGGAATAGCGGCTAAACTAGAAGCCCTGCATTTCATCTATATATATATATATATATATATATATATATATATATCATCACAAGCATATAAAAACATCACAGGCATGCATCAAAAAAATATGGAATAGCGGCTAAACTAGAAGCCCTGCATTTCATTTGAGCCGCAAATAAAACACGACGTTCCCCGTCATGTAGATAGCGCGTACAACATTGATCCTAGATCTCTACGAGTGCAGAAAGCCACCTGCCAATTCTAGAAACTAGGTAACCCGCCCTTAATAACATGAGTCGGTCATCCGTCGCTTTCTAGAATCCAGTAACTTGGGCATTCCTCCGCAGGTCGATCCTATAACCCCATACAAGTGCGGTGAGCAACCTGCCAATTCTAGAGCGAGATGGCTCGGTATTAACTCCATGAGATGGCCCGGTCTTAACTCCATGAGATGGCCACCTAAAACACTCTAGAACCCCACTACTTAAGCACTTCTTCTGGGTTATCCTAGTACATATAAGAAAAAATATACAGTGGTGACATCGACCACATCCTGGTCGTGCCACAATAAAAGAATATACATAATACAAAAACGGTGGCCACAATTTGGAGCTCGTCCCGAACAAATGAATACAATATTATAAAACAAAACTATACAAGCAATCACATATGGGGCTTCCGTCATGACAATCCAGCTAAACCATCACAGAGATATATATACAGCAACAAGTGTGCAACCCTGTCTAATCGAACATATATCAATTAGACAACGTTTAACAACACACACTCAAATTCGGATTATAAGCGATGTAAAAGTTTCGACCAAAAGTTTTTCGATAAACCAAAACAACTCTATATCATAGAAACTGAGACCTGGGCAAAACAAAATACACCAAAAATAAAATTTCTTCAATTCTAAGCCACCACAAAAACCCAGGGACCTAATTCAAATTTTGAACCGTAAAAGGTGACCATAATGAATAAATAAGCGGCCAGATTTTAGGGTTAGGTCATCGGGTTTTGTGCCATGTTGTCATGCTCAAAGACTAGTCCTCTGCAGTACTCCAAAAAAATTTCAGGTACGTTTTCAAAAAATGGACAGAAACTTGGAATTCGAAACTCGATCTGGAAAAACTTTCGGCGTCCAAACTAAAAGATTGTCTACAACTAGTTCTAGTGTTTGGTTGGCTCTGATACCATTGAAATAGGTCAGTCAGCACAGCAGAAGCTCGCCTTGGCGCCCAAAAGGTCCCTCGGCAGCTACTTTTTACGTTGTCCCCTCGCGACGGATTACAACCCGTCCGACAATCCGCATGAGGCATCTTGAGGGTAAGAGCTCGCGCTTCACCACTACTGTCATACAGTGAGAACCCCTATAGGTCGGCATTCCTGCCGAGTAGCTCTGATACCATTGAAAGTATCTAGTGCTCTAGCCGCTACAACTGCGGCCGATGCAGAATCGAAAAGCAAAAATTTTACGACGAGCACTAGAAACAAATCTCTAGCAATTGTTCCAAACACTAAACTAGAAAACCAAGTAAGTAAAGTTTAGGGATTACAATCTCTTTCGTGTGTCCACCCAATTATGGAAAACTCCTCCAAGTTTCTCGTAGGCCGTCGGAAACAAGCTTGAGAGCGCCCTTAGCGAAGATGATCCACCCGAGAGAACCGATCCAAGCTCCACCTTCACCTACTGAAGCAACTGATACTCCAAGTTTGCTAGAAATGGAGAGTGGGGATATACGATTTTTCCACCATCATTTTCTCTTAAAAAAAAAGTTTAAGAGAGCAAATGAAGAAGAAGGAGGAGTAGGATCAAGAGCTAGCCATAACACCAAATGAGTTAGGTGTTGAGTGAATGGGAGAATGACTTTATATTATTTTTTACAAACATCAAAAAATATCACAATAATTTTAGTATAAACAAATGAAGCTTATTCCATTCTACATTTCCTCAACCATACCCAAAGCCACCTGACCCCCCACCTCATTTCCAATTGATTTTTTAAAAAGAAAATCAATAATGAGGTGTTCTCCTTCTAGAAGTATTCCGTATAAATATGGAATACAACCCGGTATATTTATCAAAATACATATACGCTTATCCGTATAAAAATACGAATAACAAAGAAAGAGAAAATGAATAGTGAACAATAATACTAGAATATATATTTATATAATATATATATAAAAATTATTAAATCAAAACTTGATTTAATAATCCAGCTTAATTCTAAGCCAGCTAGTATTATCAATTGTCCGATTACAGTCCGTGTAGCCAGCACACGTATTTAATCGGATTTCTGCACGTATCAATGTACGGTCTCTATATCATATCGTCTGAACCGGGAAAACCCTATGTGTGTGACTATAAAGACTCAACAATACGCTAGCAGTGATTTACTGGATAAATCTAAAACCACAAGTACGTCGGCGACACTTGCTGTACGTAACGGCTACCCAGATATATGCCGAAAGGAAGGTCGACAATCAAGTCCATCCACACCCTACTGAGCCTGAATGTGACAATCTCTATACAACCCGGTCTCTTCGTCGAAGAATATCGCATACCGGGTCTAAGGGGTGGATAACGTCAGACCCCTAATAACCTGATATGTCATGTCGGAGTCAACCTCATCACCAACAGAGAAACTACTGAACACCTACTAGTAAATCTCATCCACCGTGTGTTAGTTATATGTATGCCCTAGAGGCCATTATTGTACATATGATGTATATTATAGTAGATGCTTGGACATATATAGGGAGGACTTTCTTGCTCGACATGATAGTATGCTATCTGGTTGCTCTTTATCTTAACATGTACACTTATTGTCTCTCTGTTACATGTTGATAAAGCTATTAGGATGTGTACTTGACTACCAGGATTATGATGTAGAGATAGTCGGTAAGTACATCTTTCAATTGTTCCTAGTCGTGGGAGTATCGAGACAGGGCATCGATATTCCAGAGTTAACTAGCGTATACGTTTCTTGATCCATATGATGGGCGATGGATGATCCCACATCCATTGGTGTTTGACATCAAAGATTGTATATGGGTGCTCAGTGGAGACTGGGTACACTGAATAGGACTCACCGAGAACTCCTAGATGGTATTATACCTCACGTCACATAGCAGTTCTCTGGTGACATTGGTATAGGTTAGTATGTAGACCCGAGATCGTCATAGAGTCTTGTGTGATTCCTACCATGCTTTGATTTCCACCTTACCACGTTCAAGAGATCGTGCAAAATGGTGGTTTTTGTGTACAGTCCCGAGTCACATGGAGGCAATGAGCGATAGGAGGGGATTTCGTCTCTCCCAGTATTGGGGGTTGATATTGCGCTATGCTCGATTGGGCATAACAGGAAATCTCTAGCCAGGATTGTTGAGATTTACTGGTAAGTGTTATCAGTAGTTTCTCGAACCATTATGGGCCACACATCGGCATGACTTATCAAGCTATTGGGGTCTGGCGTTTTCCACCCCCAGGCTGGATATGTGACATATCAGACGAAGAGACCGGACTGTATGGTAGTGTTACTTATTGGATTCACAGGAGTATGAACATGCTTTCTTGTTGATCTTCTGATCGCTCAATACCTGGTAGTCGTTACTTCCAGCTAGTACCGCTGACGGCTTGTGGGTGACTGATATGATCATCACCTACTGCCGGTGTATTGACGAGACATTAGAGTCCTACACAGAGGTTTCCTGGCTCAGGAGAAATGAAATAGGTGCACATATGTGATATGTGCGGGACCGAGATTAATACGCGTATGTGATACCGTATTCAATTCTCGGGATATGTGATTGGTCGGTTATATGTGATATAGGCGGGTTATCGAATCAAGTGTTGATTCGATAAGTTGATACATATGATATTGGTCGGTTATATGTGATATAGCCGGATTATTAAATCAAGTGTTGATTTAATAATTTAATGTATCATTATATATTTGATATATTAATTTACATTAACTAATATTAGCTCACTTAAGCATTTCTTTTTCTCACTTGTGTACACTTAATATATATGTGATATATATTATTGTGTCATGCTTGTTGCTACATGCAATATGGGTGTATAAGACTCACACCATACTTAACATAATGAAGGATTTTATTTATTTAAAGTAAATCAAAATTAATTGGAAATTAGTCACATGGTTTGAGCTTAGTGGAAGCTTCTAGAACCATTGACTTAGTCCACTAATTTTTTTTTATTTGAGATATTTATTAATCCAACTATTACCTAAAACCATGGTTAAGTCTCTACATGAGTTAGTATGAGATATTATCTCACCCATAGTTACTATTCTCACTCATGGCTTCATTCATTCTATTCTCCACTTCATTTTCTTCTTCATCTTCAAGAGCTTACTAGGTTTCTGGGAGGTGAAGAAAATTAGTGAGAAAAAATTATTCTAAAGTGAGCAAAAATCCTACTTTATTAGCCTACACTAAATTAGCCATTTAGTTTAGCTTGTTTGCTTCACTAATTCCTAATTAGTGAAGAGGTAACTTGAGTTAGTGTCTCCTCGACGTAGATCATCTCGGCCTCGAAGACTTCAAGCAAACTTGTTCATTTCACCTTGTGGAGCCTTACTAGAGTCCGGGAGATCACTACTTGGAGCGAAGGGACTACTACATGGAGCTTTTGAAGTGAAGGACCGGTCTAAAAAAGTTGTATTCCTTATTCACTTAGATGTAAAGATGTATACATGCTTGGTTACGTCTAATTCTCTAGTTAAGATTCTATGGTTAGGGTTCTTTAGCATGCCAAATTTTTTAAAATGGCATGGTCGATGCCTCCCGAAACCTTGTGGTGGTGCTACGGAACCCAGCACCGTGGCCACGAATTTAGGGTGGTGTCTAACCGAATACAACGCGGCATCGACTCCTAATACCAGGAGAGACGAATCCTTGACAATCGCTCAATGCCACCACGTGGCTCGGGACTGTATCCAACTAAAACCTGTTTGCACGACTCCTTTGAGCTGTGGTAGGGTAGTGATCTAAGTACAGTAGGAACACACACGAGAAAAATGAAGATCTCGGTTCAAAGGACTAACCTGTACTCATGCCACTAGAGAACTGCTATCTGATGATAGGTATAATACCATCTAAAAGTTCTCGGCAAGTCCGTCTAGTGTACTCATATCCAACAAACACCTGTTTACTATCTTAGCTGACAAAAAACCAATGGCTTATGAGACTGGCCATCGCCCCTCGTAGGGGTCTAGAAATGTATACACTATTCTACTCCGGAATATCAATGACCAGTCTCGATACTTTATCGAGTAGGGACATTTAAGGATATGCTTATGGATTACCCAGCTCTCATGTACATGATCGTCATCATAATGCTGGTAGTCAAGTAAGAATCCTGCGGGATTCATCATTATGTATTAGCGACATGTAATAACAAGTAAAATGTATACACTGAAAGTATGTCTTAGCACCACCACTAGATTTATACAAGCATCCCATATGCAATTTTAAAAAAAATTGGTGTGCTAAGCTATACTAACCTAAAATCGATCTAGAGAATTAGGGTTTTGTGCAAGCAAATAAGTTTTATAGCTAAGTGAAGAGGGTTACAACCTTTGTAGACCAAGTCCTTTACTTCTATAGCTCCAAGTAGTAGTTCCTAGAACTCTTCTAGCTCCACTTGAAGAAAGGATTGAGCTTGCTAATTGAATTTCGAAGCCAAAAATGATCCACCTTGAAGTTTCTCTAACTCAAGCTATTTCTTCACTAATCAAAGTATTAGTGAAGCAAACAATCTATTCTAAAGGGCTAGGATAGAGTAGATTGATGAAGCAGGAGATATGCTCACTATAGAATTATTTTCCTCTCTCTTTTTCCAACTCAAGAAAAAAACCATAGAGCTCACTTGAGGAAGAAGATGAATAAAGGTGAGAAAATATCTTGTGATGAGAGAGTGAACCATAGAGTCAAGATAAATATGAGATGGATAAATATCTGAGAGTAAAACAAAATTGAGGGGATGAGTCATGGCTTCTCAATACTTCTCTAAGCATCTAAGCCATGACTCATTTTCCATTCATTTTGTTTTCACTTTAAATATAAATAATCCCAATTATCTTAACCCAAGTGTGAGTCTCATACACTCATGTTCTATGTATTATCAACCATGATACAAAAAATATATTATATATATAATATATCATACACACAGACACACACACACACAAATAGATATCAAGAGAAGAAAATCTTTTAGTGGGCAATAATATTAGTTAATATATAAATATATCAAATATAAATATATATATCAAATTATTAAATCAACATTTGATTCAATAATTCGGTTATATCATATATAACCGACTAATATATATATATATATATATATATATATATCAAATTATCAAATCAACACTTGATTCAATAATCCGGTTATATCACATATAACCGACTATATTCAATATAATATATATACATATAATAAATCATTGAATCAACACTTAATTCAATAATCCGGTTATATCACATATAACCTAATCGATATCAAATATCTCGAGATTAGAATACGGCATCATATACTCGTATTTAATCACGCTCCCGCACAAATCACCACATGTGCCCTACTTCGTTTCGCTTGAGCTAGGAAACCTCTGTGTGGGACTCTAAAGACTCTTCAATACGCCAACAGTAGGTAATGATCATATCAGTTACCCACAAACCGTCAACGGTACTAGCTGGACGTAACGGTTACCCAGGTATTAAGCGAATAGAAGATCAACAAGCAAGCTTGTCCAAACTCCTGTGAAACCTACAAGTAACACTTACCGTATAGTCCGGTTTTTTCTTCTAAAATGTCACATATTGAGTCTAGGTGTGGAAGCATCAGACCCCAGTAACTTGATAAGTCATGCTGATGTGTGGCCTATAACGGTTTGAGAAACTAATGATAACACTTACCGGTAAATCTCATCAGCCCTGGACAGGGACTTACTGTTATAGCCAATTGAGCATGGAGCAACATCAACTCCCGATACCGGGAGAGACGAAACCCCTCCTATTGCTCACCGCCTCCATGTGACTCGGGACTGTATCCAAAATCCATCTGTTTGCACGACTCCCGATCTTGGATTTACAGACTAACCTGTACAAGTGTCACCAGAGAACTGCTATCTGACGATAGGTATGGTACCATTTAGGAGTTCTCGGCGAGTCCTGTTCGGTGTATCCATTCTCTAATGAGCACATGTGCACAATCATTGATGTCAAACACCAATGGATGTGGGATCAACCACCGCTCCATATAGGGTCAAGACACGTACACACTAGTCTACTCTGGAATATCGATGCCTTGTCTCGATACTCTCTCGACTAGGAACGGTTAAAGGATGTGCATGCGGACTACACAAGCCCCACTAGTATGATCTGCATCATAGTCCTGGTAGTCAAGCCAACATCCTAAGGGCTTTATCAACATGTATCAGAGAGACAGTATAATAATACAGGTGTACATGTTAAGATAAAGTGCAACCAAATAGCACACTATCATGTCGAGCAAGAAAGTCCTCTATATATATGTCCAAGCATCCACTATATCATACAATAATGGCCTTTAGGGCATACATATTCCTAACATACACATTAATAATAAAGAAAAACCATATATCATACTACCATTTCGAGCATGACCGTTCTATCTGTATAGGTCCTCACTCAATTATTATAATCGCTTACCTGCAATTATAATAATTGCCTACCTGCAATTACAATAATTGCCTTGAAAGTACTATATCCAACAATCTCCCACTTACACTTAAGGCCAATTATTATGGTATCACACACCCACAACTCGTGTGCTACCGAATATCCAACTTCTCTACTAATCAGTCTCGTAAAGCTCATTTGAGAAATATCTGTGTTCGAGAAATAGCCTCAGTGAGTGGATCCGCTACAATATTCCAACTTTCTCTCTTTATATCTCAACTTCATGGAGATCAACACTCTTCCGAACTGAGTGATACTCCGCATCAAGAATTTTTCTAAATACTTGATGAGACCAAGTTCATAAATGAACAATTTTATCCAACAAACTTCTTGTGTTGTATCCTCTGTTAAATCATAACCAACATCCTGCATCATGTCTACCTCAGTATCCTTTTTGGAACACTATCCAATATACTTCTCCTCAGAAAAGGGTAAACTCAAAACTCTGACGGTATCTCTGTCATCTAGGTCACCTTGGAAGCCTGAACAGATAACCGCCTCCTAGAGGAGCCTGTAGTTACCATATACTAAGAACATCCTCTTATGTTCTTAACCACTTCCCTTTATTTCTCCAGGATTGGATTAATATCTGCTTACTATAGCAAGTGCAAAATCAACATCTGGTTTTGTACATGACATCACATGATTGGCTCAATTGCCCAGGTAAGTGATATGTCATTTATGTAAGTCCCCCTCCTCATCAGTCTTGAAGACATTAGAGAGGGTAGCTCCATCACTTTTGGGTACACTACCATACCAGGAGTCGTCCATTCTAAACTACTTTTAGAATGGTGTCTAAGTATCCGAATTGGGGCACTTCCTAAATATTGATCTTAAACCATAGATCCAGTCACCAGAATTCCTGATATCTTATCAATATCCTATGTAGAGAAACACCTGTGACAATCAAAATTTGACCGATTGTAGTATAGGAACATCACTTCCTATCAGGAGCATGTCATCCAAATCCCATGACATAACTCCCTACATCTTTCTTACTAGGTTCATCTGTTGTTTTGATAAAGTCGATCACCTTGAATGTCACATCAAAATAGATGATCCTTCTCCGTTAAGCATGTTTTAGTCTACGAATAGACATAAGCAACTTGCACACCTTCCGCTGCTCCCACTGACGACGATAACCCCATGGCAGAGTCATATGCACGTGCATTTCTAATTTTCTATTTAGAAAGACATTATAGTCATCCACCTGCCAGATCTCATAGTCATAAATAGCAGCAGTGTCATGTCATATCTGTATGGACTTCATCGTAGATACTGATGCAAAAGTCTTATCACAATCCATACCGGGTATTTGATGAAAATATTTACAACAAGTCTAGCCTTATTAGGTTAATACCTTTCCACCTACACAGACCTCAAAAGATCTACTTGCTTCAAATGAGTTTTACCCTTTCAGAAGCACACATCAAATTCCATAATTTGCTGAAGTGCGTGGAGTCCAATTGGGATATGACGCATCCAGCCATTATCTGGAAGTTACCACTTCACATGGCTTGCTGATTACTGGTAGGGCTATCATAACCATGATGTTAACCTCCCTGTCACTTTCTACGAGAAAACCGAAGTAACTCTCAGCTGATTGAGCTTACCTACTAAAATCTGCGGAGTGGATAAGGTTTTTCAAGTCCAATTGAATTCCCAGGTTCTACTAAATTTTTAATAACCGTTTGTGGTATTGGAATGACTTCCAGTTGTACCACACTTCCACCACTTTCTTTTGCAAATAAGTCATTTTTATAAAAAAAAAGGGCGAGTCAGGAACAAATCAACCTTTGATCTTGCAAATAGTAGAAGTTAAACCTTTGCTAATGCTTGGGATAATCCACAAACTGTCATTACTGAAACGTGCCTTGAGTTTGTCCGGATTTTGCTTTTAAACAGAAACCTGATAACTCCATATCTTAACATCCTCAAGATATGCAACCATTCTATGTCCATATAGAATCAAATGCACTAATTTAGATGGAACCAGATTCAATTGGTATGCATCTGTTTTCAGTGCATATCACCTAAATGGAAAAAAGCCATACAACATTACTCATCATGGATTGCACCCGTGAATGAGTAACCTGAGAGAGAATCAAGTTATCAATATTACTACGACGGAATACCTAGCATAAGTATCTAAATCTTCGATCACTTCGAAGAATCTTGATACTTCCAACGTATGATTCTCTACTTTATTCTTATACCTATAAACTTCTTAAAATCTTTGGACCTTGCATTTCAATGAATGTGTTTTTAAAACCAGAGAACTTATAAATAAACTGAATGAAGTAAGAGCACCAACCCTTGTCCTAAAGGACATCGGACAATATACATTTTCATATATAAGTCCCAAGAGTATATTAACTCGAATTTCGTGTATTGTAAGTTGAAAACTGTATTTTGATTAAGAATGTCTATATACCGTTATTTAATACTAAAGCCTATAGGATCTTTGTTTGACTACAAGAGTATTGATAGCGATCTTAATTATGAGAGCTTGGTAGTTCATAAGCACATCCTTAAATTTCCTTAGTCGTGGAAGTATCGAGACTGGGGATCAATATTCTAAAGTAGACCGGTGTATATGTTTCTAGACCCCGATGAGGAGCGATGGCAGGTCTCATATCCATTGTTGTGTTGCACCTAATATTGTTCACAAGTGCTCACTGGAGGTGAGTACACTGGATTGACTCGCCGAGAACTTCTAGATGGTATTATACCTATCGTTATATAGCAGTTCTCTGGTGACATGAGTACAGGTAGTCTGTTGACCTAAGATCGTCATTTGTCTTGTGTGAGTTCCCATTGTACTTAGATTACTACCCTACCATGGCTCTACTGAACCGTGTAAACAGTTTCTAATTGGGTACAGTCCCGAGCCACATGGAGGCAATGGGTGATCGTCAGGGATTTGTCTCTCCCGGTAGGGAGCCAATACCGCGGTGTGTTCGGTTGGCTATCACTATAAATCTCTGGCCAGGGTGGATGAGATTTACTTATAGGAGATCAGTAGTTTCTCGGTAGGTGATGAGTTTGACACCGACATGACTTATTGGGTTAGTAGGGGTCTAACGTTTTTCACCCCTAGACCCGGTTTGCGACACTCTAAGACGAAGAGATCGGACTGTACGGAGAGTGTCACTTATAGGCTCATTAGAGGTACGGATAAGCTTACTTGTCGGCCTTCTTTTCATTTAATACTTGGGTAGCTGTTTTGTACAGCTAGTGTCACTGGCGTGCTTGTGGTTAAACTCAGTACCAGTGTATTATCGAGTCTTTAGAGTCTCATATAGAGGGTTCCCGGTTCAGAAGAAACGATATAGTGTGTGTATTTTGATACGTATGAGGGTTCGATTAAATACGTGTACTTGATGAATGTACTTTAATCGGACATTTTGATAATACTAACAGATTTGAAAGATAGCCGGATTTGTATTATTATTATTTCTCGTTTTCTCTCTTTTGGTTATTTTTATTTTAACACGAATACGGTATTTATACGAATACAGAAATTTGTATGAATATAGGTATTTATGTCTTCATATGAATACGGGTATTTTTATCTTGATACGAATATGGGTATTCGTATTTTTATACGAATACGATATTCGTATTTTGATAGGAATACGGGTATATGTATTTGTGGCATATATGCATTTATGTGTGTGTGTATATGTGTGTGCGCGCGCGCGCGTGCATATGGATAAGTTTTCTTTAGGAAGCTCTGGGAAGTGTTTGGGCTCATGACTTATGTAGTGACCACTTCACATTGGATAAGAGCAAAGGAAGTCCTACACTCATTTATTCTCTTCTTCACTTCACTTGCTTTCCTGTTAAGCTTCCATTTAGAAAGAGAGAAAGCAGAAGCTAAAAGTAATCTTCACTACATCACTCATAACCTATTCTTAGCAAGCTTGGGTTGTAAGATGCTTCACTTGTTTATTTGGTGTGAAGAAAGAGCTTGAATTTGGATTCTTTCGGGTGGATCATCTTTGACGAGGATGATCGATGACCAAGCTCGTTCCCGATGACTTCGACCCGAGCTAGGGTCCATGGAGTGGTGTAGGCATCTTCCACAATTACGCGGACACACTATA
Organism: Agapanthus africanus; assembly: GCA_030015575.1. Taxonomy (NCBI): domain Eukaryota; kingdom Viridiplantae; phylum Streptophyta; class Magnoliopsida; order Asparagales; family Amaryllidaceae; genus Agapanthus; species Agapanthus africanus. The sequence goes on from CM057351.1 coordinate 37,620,857, forward strand.
AAGGTAGCTAGCTCCATAACTTTGTATGTTATAATATCTAGTTTAGTGTTTGGAATCGATTCTAGGGTTTCGGTCGCTAGTGCGATTTTAGGGTTTTGGTCGCTAGTGCTTACTTAAAAGTTTTTGTTTTTGCTTGCTCTTTCACCGCGTGTCTTGCGGTGCAAGCTCTAGGGACCTTACAATACCGGGAAGACTGGAGATTACAGGCGGCTTCGTATATTTGGATGCCCAGTTTATGTTCAGCAGAGGAGTGATAAGGTAGAGCCGAGGGCTAGGAAGTGTATCCTACTCGGTAATGGAAGTGAAGCCAAAAGGTACAGACTGTAGTGTCCTGAGACCTAAAAGACAGTGATCACCTGGCATGTTACATTTAATGAGTCTGCAATGTTGGATATAGTGTTCTCAAGACAATTATTGTAATTGCAGGTAGGCGATTATGATAATTGAGGGAGGACTTATATAGGTAGAACAATATTACTTGAAATGATAGTATGCTATATGGTTTGTCTTTATCATTGATGTGTATACGTTTTACTTGTTATTACATGTCGCTAATACATAATGATGAAGCGCATAGGATTCTTGCTTGACTATCAGCATTATGATGACGATCATATACATGAGAGCTGGGTAATCCATAAGCACACTCTTAAATGTCCCTAGTCGAGAGAGTATCAAGATTGGGCATCGATATTCTGGAGTAGACTAGTGTATACGTTTCTAGATCTCAACGAGGGGCGGTGGTCAGTCTCCTAAGCCATTGGTGTTTTGTCACCTAAGATAGTATACAGTTGCTCACTGGAGGTGAGTACACTGGATAGACTCGCCGAGAACTTCTAGATGGTATTATACCTTTCGTTAGATAGAATTTCTCTAGTGGCATGAGTACATATTAGTCCTTTGAACTGAGATCTTCATTTGCCTCGTGTGTGTTCCCACTGTACTTAGATCACTGCCCTACCACAGCTCAAAAGAGTCGTGCAAACAGGTTTTAGTTGGATACAGTCCTAAGCCATATGGAGGCAGTGAGCGATTGTCAGGGATTCGTCTCTCCTGGATTAAGAGTCGATGTCGCACCATGTTTGGTTGGCCATCATCCTAAATCTGTGGCCATAGTGGATGAGGTTTAATGATAGGTGCTCAGTAGTTTCTCGGTTGGTGATGAGCTCGACTCCGACACGACTTATCGGGTTATTAGGGGTCTAACATTATCCACCCCCTAGACCCGGTATGCGATACTCTTAGACGAAGAGACCGGATTGTACGGAGATTGTCATAATCAGGCTCAGTAGGGTACGGACGGACTTGATTGTCGACCTCCCTTTCGGCAGATACCTCGGTGAACGTTACGTACAGCTAGTTCCGCTGACGTGTTTATGGTTTTGGATTTATCCAGTAAATCACTGCCAGCGTATTTTCAAGTATTTAGAGTCCCACACATAGGGTTTTCCCGGTTCAGAAAATATGATATAGAGGCCGTATATTGATACGTGTATGGGTCCGATTAACTACGTGTATTGGCTACACAGAATTTAATCGGACGGTTGATAACACTAGCCAGCTAGTATTATTGTTCATTATTCATTTTCTCTCTCTTAGCTATTCGTATTTTTATATGGATACACATATACGTATTTCGATATGTATACCGGGTTTTATTCCGTATTTATACGGAATACTTTCTAGAAGGAGAACATTTCATTTATGAATATTCATGAAAATGAGGTGCTTTCAAGTCAAGACGTCAGATCGAAAGCCTCGGGAATTGGAGAGGGTGAGGTGACTTTGGGTATAGTTGTGAGAATATAAAGAGGGATGGTCTTCATTTGTCTAAGGGAAAATTGATTGTGATATTTTTTAGTGTGGAAAAATTATGAAGTTATTCAATCCTATTCATTCATTCAACCTTAGCTCTTTTGTTATGGCTACTTCTTCATCCTCCTCCTCCTTCTTGCATGCTCTCTTGAGCTTTATGTTTGTGTGAAAATGATAGTGGAAAATTCCCATATTCCCATTCTTCATTTCTAGAAATTTTAGAGCGTTGGTTGCTTCACTAGATGAAACTGAAGCTTAGATCGGTTCCCTCAGGTGGATCATTTTCGGTAAGCACGGTCACCTTTCAAGCTTGTTCCTGACGGCCTATGAGGAGCTTGGAAGAGTCTTCCATGATTAGGTGGACACGCGATAAAGATTGTAATCTCTAAACCTTGCATACTTGTTTTCTAGTTTAGTGTTTAGAATGATCGCTAGGGATTAGTTTCTAGTGTTCCCCATAATTTTTTTTTGTTTTTCGATTCTGTATTGGCTGTGGTAGTAGCGGCAACGGCACTAGGAACTTTCATGCAATACTTCATAGAAAACAGACTCAATCAGATGGTGAAGAGAGAACAATTGTGATACCAAATTGTAGGGTTACTAGGCACACTAATAAGGCTCTACAAGGCATCGACCATACCAAAATTAAATTTTTATGTGCCGAACAACCCTAAGCAAGATCGTATACTAGAGTTTAGGCGAAACTAATAGTAAGCAAACAACTTTACTTCTAAGGGAACACGAAATACAACCTTTGTAGATCGGTCCTTCACTTCATTTGCTCCTTGTTGAAGTCCCTTCGCAACGGTCAAGGTTCTCCCGGGCTCTTGCATGACTTCACAAGGCGAAAGATGCGACCTTGGTTGAAGTCTCCGAGACCGAAGATGATCTACGTCGAGGGGATTCCGACTCAAGCTACTACTTCACTAATTTGAGAATTAGTGAAGCAAACACCCTATACTAAAGTGCTAGTCTAGTAGAGGATGGAGAAATAGGAAGTGGGTTCTCTTTGGATTTTTATTTCTCACTTTAGTTCTCACTTTGGATCAAACCCTAGCAAGCTTTTCTTTTGAACAATGAAGAAGATGAACAAAAGAAAAGAGAAGAGGATAATGATCTAGTGTGTATGCTAACCATGGTGAGTGAGTATCATATACTAACTCTTGTAGAGACATTACCATACCTAAGTGTGATGGTTAGGTTAAAAAGGAATCTAAGGTAAAGACAATGCTAGTAGACTTTGTCAAAGCAAAGTAAGCTTCTACAAGCTTCATGCTCATTCCAAAACTCCACTAATTTTGTAATTATCTTAAATAATCATAACCCACCATAATACATAGAATGGTGTATGTCTTACACACCCATGTCATGTGTATCATCAACCATGATACAATAAGAAAAACACATTTTAATATATATCATATATACATTAAAATTGTGCTCATGTGAGAAAAACCCTAAAGAGAACAAGTGTTAGTAAATGTAAATTAGTATATCTAATATACAATTATACACTTAATTATTAAATCAACACTTGACTTAATAATCCGGTCATATCTTATATAACCGGCTAACATCCATTGTATCGACTTATCGAATCAACACTTGATTCGATAACCCGGCTATATCATATATAACCGACCGATACAAAAAGTCGCGAGAATAGAATACGGTATCACATACACGTATTATTCTCGGTCTCGCACATATCACATATGCGCTCCTATTTCGTTTTGCCTGAGCCAGTAAAACCTCTGTGTAGGACTCTAAAGACTCGTCAATACGCCGGCAGTAGGTGATGATCAAATCAAGCACCCACAAGCCGTCAGCGGTACTAGCTGGACGTAACGGCTACCCGGGTATTGAGCGATCAGAAGATCAGCAAGCAAGCCCGCTCCAACTCCTGTAAAAGCCTGCCGGTAACACTTCCCGTACAGTCCGGTCTCCTCGTCTGATATGTCGCATATCAAGTCTAGGGGTGGTAAACGTCAGACCCCAATAACCGATAAGTCGTGCCGATGTGAGGCTCATAACGGGTTGAGAAACTACTGGTAACACTTACCAGTAAATCTCTAAATCAGCCCTGGCCAGGGACTTCCCTGTTACGGCCAATCGAGCACAGCGCAACATCAACCCCCAATACCGGGAGAGACGAAACCCCTCATATCGCTCATTGCCTCCATATGACTCGGGACTGTATCCAAAAACCACCGTTTTGCACGCCCTCATGGACGTGGTAAGGTGGAAATCAAAGCACAGTGGGAATCACACAAGACTCTATGACGATCTCGGGTCTACAGACTAACCTGCACGAGTGTCACCAGAGAACTGCCATCTGACGTGAGGTATAATACCATCTGAGAGTTCTCGGCGAGTCCGTCCAGTGTACCCAGTCTCCACTGAGCACCCGTATACCATCTCTGATGTCAAACACCAATAAATATGGGATCATCCATCGCCCATCTCATGGGTCGAGAAGCGTATACGCTAGTCTATACTGGTATATCGATGCTCCGTCTCGATACACCCACGACTAGGGACCTTGAAGGATGTACTTATGGACTACCATGTCCCCACTAGTATGATCCGCATCATAGTCCAGGTAGTCAAGTACACATCCTAAGGGCTTTACCAACATGTAACTATAAGACAGTATAAAGAGACAAGTATACATGTTAAGATAAAGAGCAACCAGATAGCATACTATCATATCGAGCAAGAAAGTCCTCTCTATATATGTCCAAGCATCCAATATAATATACATCATCTGTACAATACTGGCCTCTAGGGCATACATACAACTAACAATCTCCCACTTGCATTAGGGCCAGCTGCTGTAGTATCGCATACCTAGCATCCCGAAGAGTCTCTCAAACTGTATCTGGGGAATGGCCTTCGTGAGTGGATCCGCTGTGTTGTTCTTCGTGTCAACCCTCCTGACCTCGATCTCCCGGCGATCAACTATCTCCCGGATCAGGTGATACCGCCTCAGAATATGCCTGGATTGCTGATGGGACCTGGGTTCCTTGGCCAAAGCCACCGCTCCATTTTTATCGCAATACAAAGGTATTGGATGCTCAATGGATGGAACCACTCCAAGTTCAGTAATGAACTTCTTGATCCAGAAAGCCTCTTTGGCAGCATCGTTGGCAGCGATGTATTCAGCCTCCATCGTCGAGTCTGCCACGGTTTCCTGCTTGGAACTCTTCCAGCTAACCGCCCTTCCGTAAAGGGTAAAGACAAATCCCGACTGCGACTTAGAGTCGTCCTTATCACTCTGGAAGCTCGAATCGGTAAAGGACTCCACTTGGAGTTCTCCGTTACCATACACCAAGAGCATCTCTTTAGTCCTTCGTAAGTACTTGAGAATTCTCTTCACAGCTGTCCAGTAACTCTCTCCAGGATCAGCTTGATACCTACTCACTATACTTAGTGAGTATGCTACATCGGGTCTGGTACATAGCATCGCATACATGATAGAGCCTACAGCCGAAGCATAGGGTATCCCTTGCATGCGAGCTCTCTCCAAATCAGTCTTGTGAGACATCTCTTTGGAGAGAGTAAGACCTGAGATCGTGGGTAAAAACCCATGTTTGGACTCTTCCATACTAAACCTCTTTAGTATGGTGTCAATGTACCTGGATTGGGACAATCCCAATATCCGTTTAGATCTATCTCTATAGATCATAACTCCCAATATGCAGGAGGCATCACCAAGATCTTTCATTGAGAATCTTTGTGATAAGAAGAGCTTGACCGATTGCAGCATAGGAATGTCATTTCCTATCAAGAGTATGTCGTCCACGTACAATACGAGGAAGACAGCCTTACTCTCTGCCACCTTCTTTTAGATACAAGGTTCATCTACGTTTTTGACGAAATCAAACTCTTTGATAACGACGTCAAAGCAGATGTTCCAACTCCGCGATGCTTGCTTTAATCTATAAATGGATTTAAGTAGCTTGCACACCTTCCCGCTGCTCCCACTATCTACGAAGCCCTCTGGCTGAGTCATGTACACGCACTCTTCTAAATCACCGTTTAGAAAGGCGGTCTTAACATCCATTTGCCAGATTTCGTAGTCATGATATGCAGCAATGGCAAGCATGATCTAGATGGATTTAAGCATAGCCACTGGAGAAAAGGTTTTGTCATTGTCCACTCCTAGTCTTTGACGAAAACCCTTTGCAACAAGTCTAGCTTTGAAAGTCTCCACTTTCCCATCTACACCAAGTTTTTTTCTTGAAGATCCACTTTCTCCTAATGGGTTTTACCCCTTCAGGAGCATCTTCCAAAGTCCATACTTTGTTAGTGTACATGGATTCCATCTCGGACCGCATTGCATCCAGCCATTTCACTGAGTCCCCACTCGTGATGGCCTGCTTGAAGCTAGTTGGGTCATCATCAACCATGATGCAATCCTCGCTCCCACCATCCATGAGAAAACCGTAGTATCTCTCAGGTGGGTGAGGAACCCTACTAGATCGGCGGAGTGGCTGGGGTTCATTGGGAACTACCGAATCCTCCGGTTCTACTAAATCTTCAGTTGCAGTTTGTGTATCTGGAACCTCTTCCAGCTCTACCACTTTGCCACTAATTTCTTTTACAAGAAATTCCTCTTCCAAAAAGGTGGCATGTTGAGCAACAAACACCTTTTGTTCCTCACTGTGGTAGAAAAAATACCCATATGAGTTCTTTGGATATCCTACAAACTTGCAAAGAACTGACCGTGCCTCGAGTTTGTCCGGATTTTATCTTTTGACATAGGACGGACAACCCCATATCTTAACTCGTTTAAGATATGGCCTCTTCCCACTCCATATCTCATATGGTGTGGTAGGTACAGATTTAGATGGAACTTAATTCAATAGGTATGCTGCTGTCTCCAGCGCATACCCCTAGAAGGAAATAGGTAACTCAGCTGTGCTCATCATAGAGCGCACCATATCTAATAGGGTGCGGTTCCTCCGTTCCGATACACCGTTGTGCTGTGGTGTATATGGAGGAGTCAGCTGAGAGAGAATCTTATTCTCTTTTAGGAAGTCCAGGAATTCATTGCTCAAGTATTCACCTCCTCGATCAGATCGAAGGATTTTAATACTTTTCCCGGTTTGGTTCTCGACTTCTTGTTTATATTCTTTAAATTTCTTAAAAGCTTCTGATTTGTGTTTCATCAGGAACACATATCCGAATTTAGAGAGATCGTCAGTGAATGTAATGAAGTACGCAGAACCATTCCTGGCATGTGTAGACATGGGGCCGCATACATCACTATGTACCAGTCCCAAGAGTTCCGTAACTCTCTCTCCGTGTCCCATAAACGGAGTTTTGGTCATCTTGCCTTTGAGACATGACTGGCAAGTGTCATAAGATGAAAATTCAAACGGATTCAAATATCCACCTTTATGCAACTTAGCTAGTCGTGTCGCATTGATGTGACCCAGTCTACAATGCCATAAGAAGGATTCGTTCATTTCTGAACTCTTCCTCTTTTGTGTGTTTGTTATGCTCAGAACTGTTGATTGATTTAGAACATAAATGCCATTGCACATCGTGCCTGATCCAACCAACTTTTGGTTTAGAAAAATGTTCATAACATTATCCTGTAATACAAAATTATATCCCTCTTTACTCAACAAAGAAACCGATATAATATTGCATATCAGGTTCGACATGTAATAGCATTCGTTCAGAATCAATGTATTACCAGTTGGCAATACAAGTTGATATTCCCCGACGGTTTTAGCTGCAAAAATTGCACCATTTCCAACCCTTATGTCTTTATCACCTTCTCCAAGTTCTCTATCTTTCCTAAGCCCATGTAACTGATTACATATATGGGATTCTGACCCGGTATTTAATACCCAGGACGTAGAGGAAATGGAGAAACAGTTCTCTGTAACAAACATACCCGAAGAAAATGCATCAACATGTACTTTCTTCATTCAGGTGGCATGGGAATCCTGGTATTCCCCTATATCCTGTTCAGTCTTATAACTCTTATAAGAAAGAACGGAACCAACGTTCCCCAGCACAGTATAACATGCGAGTTCGGTCAATACATCCATATTATTATCTTGATTAAGGCATAATATGGTCGCTACCTGGAGAGAGAGAGAAGAAAACACTTTAGCGTATACTCTTGCAAGATCAGATTGGTTATTATTTTATCTAATCAGGATGGCTCCCACTGTTTTTATCAAATCTTCCTTCAAACCCTAAAAGGAAAGACTAGCCGAGATTAATTACACCCTACAACTTCGCCAATCTTTCAGCCAGGCCAGTGTCGGTACTTTGAGGGAGGTTCCCCGTGCTTTCGCACGGACCTAATTAAAGTAAACCTCATTTTCCCAGAGGCGTAACCCCGTTGACACCTTTCTAGACACCTACTTGATCGGCTAATTGTCCTGTGTAAAACTCTCCCAGAAGTAACAATTACTCGCAGTGGGTATCGGGTCCAACTATCTCATAGAAGGTATGCAATCTCATTGCAAATTTCAACACTTGAAATTCCCGATAATATTTTGCCCCAAACGTTCTATGACCTTGACAAGGTCAACAAACCATAGACCGTAAGTCAAGTTCAACCCGTCATTTCTTGATTGAATCAAACCTACCCGCACGACCCTTGACAAGGTCAACAAGGCCGTACGACTACCCTAAAACAATCTGCATCATATGCATAAACAGATAAATACTGGTCAGCTACCTCACACTACGCCTTGACAAGGTCAACAAACGCAGCACGAATACTAAGCAGGACTTATCTGAAATGACGGAGGGCTACGACAGGTTTTTCTGAAAGCCTATTGCGTAATGAACTTGATATCGTCGTAGAATCATGTGAATTTTGAAATGGAGTGATTTTGAGGATTTTATTAGTTTTGCTAAAGAGGTCACTCCCAGTGAAGGGATCTCGGCTCTTTCCTTATGGAATAAGGTGCAGGATATATCATATACATCACTATGCAAAGCAAAACTCCAAAAGCAATCAATAACAAACCGAGTGTTGTAGCATCTGCCAGTTTTGCTAAAGAGGTCACTCCCGGTGAAGGGATCTCGGCTCTTTCCTCATCGAATAAGGTGCAGGGTATATCATATATACCATTATGCAAAGCAAAACTGTAGCTACCCTTTTTAAAAAATTTGATTCTACAACATATTTTAGGTTTCTTTTCTTTCATTAATCACATTAATGAAGTCCCATCATTTAAGTCACCTAAACATCACAGATAAATACGACGTACACTTATGCTATCCGCATTCGCCTCGATGTCCCCTCGTGCACCGTTAGGTTAGGTAACTAACGGCAGAGCGGGGCAGGGCTAGCGCGGGTGTAAAACATAAGTAACGCCTATATAATATATCATATATACTACATACAGTATTTATCACATCACATCACATGATCACATCACGGATATCGCAGAAGAAGAAACATATGAAACATTGGATATACTAGGACGTCCGTGTTTTATTTTGAGCCTCTATAAAATACGGATTCCATGGTCGCGATGAATAGCCAAACCTACACCCCTAGACCCCTACGAGAGCGGCAAGCAACCCTACCAATTCTAGAGTTATGAGACCCGGACTCGACTCCTCGAGTTGGTCTCCCACTGGACTCCAGAACCCGGTTACTTGTACTCTCCTCCTTGGGTCTATCCTAGTGCGGAAAAGTAAATAATATACAAAAGGTGACATCAACCTCATCCCGGAAGTGCCCCAATAAAAGAATATTACATACATTTAAATTTACATGATGAAAATAAAAACTCTCATCTCACATAAAAACCCCCGTCTATTCAAAACGCAACGATCCAATATAACATATCCAGCAACACATAACATCACATGTCATCAACGTAAGTAAATATGCGCATCCCAATTGTCGTTGACATATAGCAACGAAACCGGCGATATCACATATTACACTTACGGTCACAGAAAAGAAAGTGTAAAACTATAACATTTGGAATTCACAATCTCTTTAGACATCGTAAATCCGAAATATCACATATTTCGCATTTCATGCCTAACTGTATGAATTCCACATATTGTATCACATTCTAGATAAATAGACAGTATTAAACTTTCCGATCGAATAATCAAATACCCAAGATTTCCATAAATAGCTCAACACTTGAGCGGAGTTCAAAAATTCCAGAATACGTCACAGTAGCAACGGTCCAGCCGTAGAAGGGTCAAGCCAACGCCTCACATGTGGCACGCCGTACTGCCGCAAACCCTAAGGTTCAAAAGGCAGTTCAAGACGGTCATATAATCGAGTTAAGGTTTGTTGTCTTCTAGAGGGTCCATCGCGTCATATGCACTATTTCCGAAAGATTTAAACCCGAGAAAAATTCAACACTTGAATGTTTTTCGTGCCGGGAAAAATCGAGTTAATGATATCCTTTCGAACATTTTAATACTTTCTAAATTATCCAGAATAACAAAACAAAATTAAATTCTCCGATCGAATCGACGGTTACAAAATAAACCCCAAAAATACTCAACACATGAGTCACAATAAAAATACCCAGAAAGATGCAGGAATGGTACTGGAAATTACTGCATGAAGAACCGTCCCCAATACTCCTTCTATGCCGCGGAACTGCCGTAAATGGTGGCTTAGTGCCGCGGTTCCGTGGCCAAGTGGAGGCTTTGAGGGCTCGTTTTTCATGGTAACCCTTAAAATTACCTGCTGATTTTTTCAGGTATTTTTAATTCTGAAAATACACAGTTTTTAAAAAATATACAGAGAGGGGGTTAACTTTGACATTGTCGGGTTCGATCGGGGTTTTAACTTCGTTAGCACATCGCTTAATGCTCTAGCTAGGCTCTGATACCACTGTAGGGTTACTAGGCACACTAACAAGGCTCTACAAGGCATCGACCATGCCAAAATTAAATTTTTATATGCCGAACAACCCTAAGCAAGATCGTATACTAGAGTTTAGGCGAAACTAATAGTAAGCAAACAACTTTACTTCTAAGGGAACACGAAATACAACCTTTGTAGATCGGTCCTTTACTTAATTTGCTCATTGTTGAAGTCCCTTCGCTACGATCAAGGTTCTCCCGGGCTCTTGCATGGCTTCACGAGGCGAAAGATGGGACCTTGCTTGAAGTCTCCGAGGCCGAAGATGATCTACGTCGAGGGAATTCCGACTCAAGCTACTACTTCACTAATTTGAGAATTAGTGAAGCAAACACCCTATACTAAAGTTCTAGTCTAGTAAAGGGTGGAGAAATAGGAAGTGGGTTCTCTTTGAATTTTTATTTCTCACTTTGGATCAAACCCTAACAAGCTTTTCTTTTGAACAATGAAGAAGATGAACAAAAGAAAAGAGAAGAGGATAATGATCTAGTGTGTATGCTAACCATGGTGAGTGAGTATCATATACTAACTCTTGTAGAGACATTACCATACCTAAGTGTGATGGTTAGGTTAAAAAGGAATCTAAGGTAAAGACAATGCTAGTAGACTTTGTCAAAGTAAAGTAAGCTTCTACAAGCTTCATGCTCATTCCAAAACTCCACTAATTTTGTAATTATCTTAAATAATCATAACCCACCATAATACATAGAATGGTGTATGTCTTACACACCCATGTCATGTGTATCATCAACCATGATACAATAAGAAAAACACATTTTAATATATATCATATATACATTAAAATTGTGCTCATGTGAGAAAAACCCTAAAGTGAAAAAGTGTTAGTAAATGTAATTTAGTATATCTAATATACAATTATACACTTAATTATTAAATCAACACTTGACATAATAATCCGGTCATATCTCATATAACCGGCTAACATCCATTGTATCGACTTATCGAATCAACACTTGATTCGATAACCCGGCTATATCATATATAACCGACCGATACAAAAAGTCGCGAGAATAGAATACGGTATCACATACACGCATTATTCTCGGTCTCACACATATCACATATGCGCTCCTATTTCGTTTTTCCTGAGCCAGTAAAACCTCTGTGTAGGACTCTAAAGACTCGTCAATACGCCGGCAGTAGGTGATGATCACATCAAGCACCCATAAGCCGTCAGCGGTACTAGCTGGAAGTAACGTCTACCCGGGTATTGAGCGATCAGAAGATCAGCAAGCAAGCCTGCTCTAACTCCTGTAAAAGCCTTCCGGTAACGCTTCCCGTACAGTCCGGTCTCCTTGTCTGATATGTCGCATATCAAGTCTAGAGGTGGTAAACGTCAGACCCCAATAACCGATAAGTCGTGCCGATGTGAGGCTCATAACGGGTCGAGAAACTATTGGTAACACTTACCAGTAAATCTCTAAATCAGCCCTGGCCAGGGACTTCCCTGTTACGGCCAATCAAGCACAGCGTAACATCAACCCCCAATACCGAGAGAGACGAAAACCCTCCTATCGCTCATTGCCTCTATGTGACTCAGGACTGTACCCAAAAACCACCGTTTTGCACGCCCTCATGGACGTGGTAAGGTGGAAATCAAAACACAGTGGGAATCACACAAGACTCTATGACGATCTCGGGTCTACAGACTAACCTGCACAAGTGTCACCAGAGAACTGCCATCTGACGTGAGGTATAATACCATCTGGGAGTTCTCGGCGAGTTCGTCCAGTGTACCCAGTTTCCACTGAGCACCCGTATACCATCTCTGATGTCAAACACCAATGGATATGTGATCATCCATCGCCCATCTCATGCGTCGAGAAGCGTATACGCTAGTCTACACTGGTATATCGATGCCCCGTCTCGATACACCCACGACTAGGGACCTTGAAGGATGTACTTATGGACTACCATGTCCCCACTAGTATGATCCGCATCATAGTCCAGGTAGTCAAGTACACATCCTAAGGGCTTTACCAACATGTAACTATAAGACAGTATAAAGAGACAATTATACATGTTAAGATAAAGAGCAACCAGATAGCATACTATCATATCGATCAAGAAAGTCCTCTCTAGGGCATACATACAACTAACACAAATAAGGTGGAGATTGAAGTTCCAATTTAGGATATTAGGAGAGATGAGATTGTTGATACTCAGATTTAGGCAGAGGTGTCACGCCCCGCTTCCCAGAGTGCGCTACGATCGGCACGTGACAGAGCCAACCATGCTACCTGTGGCTAGGAAATATCCCTCCACAGTTACATTACTGCTGTCTATAAGATATCAAGAACAGTAAAATAAAATAAACTATTTAGTACATGTCCATATGCCAGAATAAACGAGTCAAGAAATATAAATGTGCGGAAGCAATAAATCCAATAAGCAAAACATCTGGAAAGTACGTCCCAAATATGGGCTCACATCAAGAAATGAAAATGCTGAAAGAAAACTAAACTAAACTAAATACCAAATTGCTCCTCACTGCTCGGCCTGTCGACTGAAATACTCCTGGTCGGCCTGCGAAAGAGATAAAGGATCTGGGCCATGCAAAACCCAGAAGTCAGTGCGTCATAATATCAAACAATAAAATATAATCAGGAGGTAACAAGATATGCAGGAATGAGCATGAACAGTAATGGTGTATAACAGTAACATGAATATGGAACAGTGAAGTGTATGTGCATGCGGTGAGTAATCTATGCTACTGGGTTAATTACTCTCAAGTCTTTGAAATCAATTTAATGAATCGTTGATGTAACTCAATAGTATCCAGTGCATGCCCGGGACCACGGTCAAGACTCTCGGGCTGAATCCAAGATGTGTCGCTAGGCAGTAAACAGGTAACATGTACAGACGAATGATGTCAGCAGCATCATCCCGGGGCTGGCCTAGCCCGTAAAACTGATCAGTATAAGCGTCGAACTGTTGAGTTACAAGTCAGCTTTCATCATTGGTTTCCCCTTACCCCCATGGTTATGTGTTCAAGTCAGGTATTGATAAAACTGGAGCTAATGCCAACATAGGAACAAGCAGGTACAGGTTTTGTCTATACAGACAATAGGATACATCCATCGGGACGTCAAGTCAGGATTGTCGGCATTAGAAACAGGATCAGGTAGCAGGTCAAGTAGTGGTGTATCAGGTCATGACAGGTAGTGCATATGTATCACATGGATGGTAGAAATAAAACTGTAGCAAGTACGGATGCACGGTAAAAGCACGGATACACAAATGTCTATCAGGGATTACATCTACAACTCCATAACTACGTAGGATGCACGTTATCAAGCATGGGGTGCTAATATAACAGTAATATGAAAGAATATGATATGGAATGCAGCTAGATATGCGATAAATGATACGGATGCGAACGGATATCGGAAAAACGGTAAACTGTAACATGGATGCACAATACATTAAATATGCAATATTTTTATTAATATAGATGTGAGTATAATAATATAGCCTGTATCAAGCTAACTTGCATGCAACCAGATATGTAATTAATGATATGGATGCATACGGATATCCGAAAACAGTAAAGCAATAATATGGATGAACAATGCAGTCAACATGTGATATTTTTATTCATATAGATGCAAAATATGTATCATAGCATGTAGAAAGGTAAATTTTCCTGATCGGATCTCACGACGGGGTGTATACGCAGCGTCCGACGTAGGGTAAACGTCGCAATGTACACACACGCACACGGGACAGGACCAGGCAAAGCAAGAAGGTGACCACGCTGGCTAGGAATGTCCACTGGGTTGCCCGGATCGTCGGCAACGGCACGGCTCCGGCGATCACCGGAATCAAGAATCGAGAAGAAGAATAAGAAGAAGAAAAGAAATGGGCTGGGGTGGCTTTCGTGTGGTGCTCTGGAGTTGTCTCGGGGTCAGAGAAGTTGGCAAGGGGCGACGACGATGAAGGATCGCCGGCGTGAGGGTGCCGGAGATAGGAGACCTGGGTTGCGGGTATGCAGGGATCTTGGGTTCGCTCAGGAGTGCTGGTGCAGGGTCGAAGATGGAGAAGTGGGGTGGTTGCTGAGGAGATTCTGATGAGGGTGACGGGATGGTAACGGCGAGGCGGTCGCCGGCGGTGGGTGCAGGCGCGGGTTCTTGGTGTTGGGGTCGTGGGTTTGTGCAGGGTTTGGGAGCTCGGGAAAGGAGAAGAGAGGAAGGTGATGAGGTGGTTGAGGAGAGGAGGAGAGGTCGACGACGACGAGGGCGTCGGGGTGAGGCAACGACGAGCGATGGGTTCTTAGGTTCGTCTTCGAGGTTCTGCAGCGGGGAAGGAGAGTCGTTGGGAGGTGAGGAGTGGAGGAGAGAAGGAAAAGAGGGAGGCGTCGACAAGGTCGACGGTTGGGCGGCGACGGCCGCGAGCGAGGGCAGGGGCGTGGAAGCGAAGGCGGGTGGCGGGAAGGAAAAATTATGAATGAGGAAGAAGAGAGAGGACGTGGCGGAACAGTGGGTTTTAAAAAAAAATAAGGTTAAGAAAATATAAAAGAATATATATAAATCAGAAAAGATAGAGAGAGAGAGCAGGTGAGGTTGTTAGGATAGTGATTTAAAAGATTTTTAAAAATATATATAAACGTAATATATAATATTAAACAGTTTAAAAGGTATTGATTTTTACTGTTTAGAATAGTAAGAATATAATATTAATAAAATTTGAGTTTTATGCTAAATATAAAATAGTCCAAAAGACGCCCGGGTCGGGTCTAAAATTATGGTTTGAAAATACAGTTAATATACATATCAACCAAAACTAAAATATGATATCCGGGTAACGAAAATGCATACCTCCAAGAATGGATACACATAGCGTGCACGTAGCTATCCAAATGGGTCCGTTTCACTGAACGGGACGAGAACACAATATACGGACGCTACGACAGGGTTAGGGGTATCATGCAGGTCATGCTAGATATTTTTAAAATATTTTATTTGACTTTATTTGTTTTATTAAAAAAATGCAGATGCAGATATAATCCCAGTATGCAGTATAAACAATATTAAAAGTGCACGGATCCTCGTAACTAGCCGGGATAAATCATAAACAGGAATCAAGATGGGTTTCCAGCAAGCGGGTCGGGTCGAATGCAAATACAGATGCCAATTATACTATTCGCACCCAAAACACAATAAATCAAGAAATATCCATAAATAAAGAAATACCCAAAATAGAACTGGTATAAATGAACTAGAGTGTTACATTATACCCAACTACAAAAAGAATTTCGTCCTCGAAATTCTCGGAATAAGAAAAGACAAACAAACATGAATCTACGAGAAGAGGTGTGGAAACTTCTATGGAATCTCGCCTTCTCGTTCCCAAGTCGATTCTCCATGCGAGCGATTCCCCCAAGAAACAAGTACGAGAGGGATAATCTTGTTCTTGAGGACCTTTTCTCTTTGATCAACAATCGACATCGGTCGTTCTTCATAGGTCAAATCCTCCCTTACAAACAGCTCCGAATGATCTAGCACGTGTGTTTCATCTCGAACATACTTACGGAATTGAGATACATGAAACACGTCATGAATATTCGCCAAAGATGCTGGTAACGCCAATCGATAAGCCACTTCTCCAACACGCTCAACAATCTCGAAAGGCCCCACGAATCGAGAACTAAGCTTGCCTCGACTCCCAAAACGAATCACTCCTCTAGTCGGTGATATCTTCAAGAATACAAGATCACCAACAACGAACTCTAGAGCCCTTCTCGATGTATCGGTCCAACTCTTCTGCCGATCCTGTGCTGCCTTCATGTGATTTCGGATAGTATTAACCTTCTCTACTATTTGCACGACAAGATCCGGTCCCAACAATATTCGTTCTCCAACATCGTCCCAAAAAACGGGTGAGCGACACTTGCGACCATACAATACTTCGAATGGAGCCATCTGAATAGTCGCCTGAAAGCTGTTATTGTACGAAAACTCCACCAAGTATAGATGATCCTACCATGAACCCTTGAAGTCTAACTTGCAAGCTCTCACATGTTTTCAAGAGTTTGGATCGTTTTCTTCGATTGGCCATCTGTCTGAGGATGATAAGCGGTGCTGAACTTCAATCGCGTCTCCAAACTTTCCTGTAAACTCCTCCAGAAGTGGAATAAGAATCGGGTATCACGATCGGAAACGATGCTCATAGGCATTCCATGCAATCTCACAATCTCCTGCATGTACCGTTCTGCTAACGCTTCCGTCAACTGACCCACTCGAAACGGAATGAAATGAGTTTCCTTGGTCAATCGATCAACAATTACCCAAACTGCATTGTTGCCCTTTGGACTCCGCGGTAAAGCTGTCACGAAATCCATGGTTATATGTTCCCACTTCCACTGAGGAATCGGAAGTGGTTGCAATAAACCATCTACTCTTTGATGTTCTGCCTTAACTTGCTGACACACCAAGCACTTCGCTACAAAGCGAGCAATCTCCCTTTTCATGCCCTCCCACCAGAAATGCTGTCATAGATCACTGTATATCTTCGTGCCTCCTGGATATACGGAATATGCGGAACTGTGTGCCTTATTCATAACTTCTTCGCGAATATCTCCCTTCGGCACACAAAAATGGCTACCATATCGTAACGAACCATCTTCATGAATCAACAAGTCCGTTCGAAGTCCCGCTTCAACCTGTCCTCGAAACTTCTGCAATCTTAGGTCCTGTGACTGCGCTGCTTTAATACTCTCGATCAACGACGAATGTATTTGCAGCTGCATCAACTGTCCCGAAGAATGCGGTAGCACGATCTCCAACTTGAATCTCCGAAAATCTTCGATAAGCTCCTTCTGTGCAGTCAACATCCGAATTGCTGGCAACCGACTAAGCGCATCCGGCATTACATTAACTTTCCCCAGATGGTACTTAAGATCAAGATCATAGTCAGCCATCAGCTCCAACCATCTACGCTGTCTCAAGTTGAGCTCTTTCTGTGTGAACACATACTTTAGGTTTTTGTGATCGGTGAATACTTCGACCCTTTCGCCCAATAAGTAGTGTCTCCAAATTTTCAAAGCGAAAATCACCGCCGCAAGCACCAAATCATGAGTTGGGTAATTCTTCTCATGGATCTTCAACTGTCTCGATGTGTAGGCTATAACCTTACCATGCTGCACCAAAACACATCCCAAGGCTTTCCCAGATGCGTCGCTGTGAATCACCAATCCTCCGGAACCGTCTGGTACGGTCAAAATAGGAGCGATTATCAATCTTTTCTTCAACGCCTCAAAAGCTGACGCACATTTATCCGTCCATATGAACGGTACTTCCTTTAACGTAAGCTTGGTCAAAGGCTCAGCTAAACGAGCAAAATTCTCCATGAAGCTCCTGTAATATCCGACAAGTCCAAGAAAACTTCTGATCTCTGCTACGTTCTTCGGAATCGGCCAATCTTGAACTGCTGCAATCTTCTCAGGGTCAACAGCAATTCCATCTCCGGATACGACATGCCCAAAAAACTTCACTTCTTCAAACCAAAACTCGCACTTGCTCATCTTTGCATATAATCTTTCTTTTCTCAACGTCTGCAGTGCGATCTTCAAGTGTTTTGCATGCTTTTCTAGGCTTCTCAAGTAGACCAGAATATCATCGATGAACACCACTATAAACTGGTCCAAGAATGGTGAAAAGATTCGGTTCATCAAGTCCATAAATATCGCCGGTGCATTCGTGACTCCGAATGGCATCACTAAATACTCGTAATATCCATATCGAGTTCGGAATGCAGTCTTGCAAATATCCTCTGATTTAACTCGAACTTGATGATATTCGGATCGTAAATCCAGCTTCGAGAATACCCTCGCGCCACTAAGTTGCTCGAATAATTCGCCAATGCAAGGGATCGGGTACTTGTTCTTAATAGTCACCCGGTTCAATTCTCGATAATCGATGCACATCCTCCTTGTGCCATCTTTCTTCTTGACTAGAAGAACTGGAGCTCTCCAAGGTGAAATACTGCTATGAATCCAACCCTTCTCTAAAAATTCGGTAACCTGCTTATTTACTTCCTCCAACTCCACTGGTGATATTGGATAGTACGCCTTTGAGATTGACGCTGCACCAGGAACAAAATCGATCGCGAACTCCACATCTCGTTTTGGCGATAAACCTGAGATGTCCTCGAACACATCCATGAACTCTCGAACTGCAACTGGCGCTTCCTCCTTATCAACTTCCATTGACGAAAGAACACTGTTTGTCGGCCTAGCCCTAAACTCGACTTGCCCGACAGAACTGCTTCCTCTAGCAAAAACAAACTCCGGATGTCCGGGAATCTGGAAAATCACTTTTTTTGCCCTACAATCAATGTGAGCGTGGAAAGTGATGAGGAAGTCTATTCCCAAGACAACATCATAACTGCCGGTATCGATCACCAAGAAATATGCAAATAACTCTCGTCCGCAGATAACAACTGAACAATCTTTGCACTCACTACTAGATATGATCTTCCCGTTCCCAGTGTGTAAGTCCCAACAACAAGACAGGGTCATGGAAAAAATCGAATGGGTAGCAATAAACTTGGACGGCATAAAACAATAGGATGCACCAGAATCGAATAATGCCAAAGCAGGAAAATCATGAACAAGTAGGATACCAAAAATGACTTCATTTGAAGCCGAACACTGAAGAAGATAAGCACGGTAAATAGGATGGAAGCTTGCGAGAAAACATGAACTGGTAAGCAATGAAACCGAGAGAAGCAAAGATAATATAACGACCATAAATCAAGGAAATGAATCAAGACTAGGACTCCAAGTTACTCAAATAGAGTACCGTATTGTAACCATGCTGCAGTTCATAGTTACAATCACATAACTCCGTTCAAGTCGCCCAAATCCTAGTGTCAGAATCGAAAGAGTAGGAAGGGAGAAACAATAGAGAACCAAAAGGATTTCAAGCCGAGATGCAAAGTTGTTTGCATATCGTCACGACAAAGGGTCAAGAGAAAGATATGATTCAAGAATTACGATAACAATGTGGCAGGACATGTTCCTAATTACAGGTTTTCTGATTCATGTATTGGGTCCAATACCTAACTACAAAAGAATCAAACCCGATTAACTTAAATCCTATGGCTCTAATACCATACAAACCCTATCACGTCCCGCTTCCCAGAGTGCGCTAAGATCAAAACGTGACAGAGTCAACCATGCTACCTGTGGCTAGGAAACATCTCTCCACAGTCACATTACGGCTGTTTATAAGATATCAAGAACAGTAAAATAAAATAAACTATCTAGTACATGTCCATATGCCAGAATAAACGAGTCAAGAAATATAAATGTGCGGAAGCAATAAATCCAATAAGAAAAACATCTGGAAAGTACGTCCCAAATATGGGCTCACATCAGGAAATGAAAATGCTGAAAGAAAACTAAACTAAACTAAATACCAAATTGCTCCTCACTGCTCGGCCTGTCGACTGAAGTACTCCTGGTCGGCCTGCGAAAGAGATAAAAGATCTGGGCCATGCAAAACCCAGACGTCAGTGCGCCATAATATCAAACAATAAAATATAATCAGGAGGTAACAAGATATGCATGCATGAGCATAAACAGTAACATGAATATGGAACAGTGAAGTGTATGTGCATGCGGTGAGTAATTTATGCTACTGGGTTAATTACTCTCAAGTCTTTGAAATCAATTTAATGAATCGTCGATGTAACTCAATAGTATCCCGTGCATGCCCGGGACCACGGTCAAGACTCTCGGGCTGAATCCAAGACGTGCCGCTAGGCAGTAAACAGGTAACATATACAGACGAATGATGTCAGCAGCATCATCCCGGGGCTGGCCTAGCCCGTAAAACTGATCAGTATAAGCGTCGGACTGTTGAGTTACAAGTCAGCTTTCATCATTGATTTCCCCTTACCCCCATCTTTATGTGTTCAAGTCAGGTATTGATAAGTCTGGAGCTAATGCCAACACAGGAACAAGCAGATACAGGTTTTGTTTATATAGACAACAGGATACGTCCATCGCGACGTCAAGTCAGGATTGTCGGCATTAGAAACAGAATCAGGTAACAGGTCAAGTGGTGGTGTATCAGGTCATGACAGGTAGTGCATATGTATCACATGGATGGTAGAAATAAAACTGTAGCCAGTACGGATGCACGGTAAAAGCACGGATGCATAAATGTCTATCAGGGATTACATCTACAACTCCATAACTACGTAGGATGCACATTATCAAGCATAGGGTGCTAATATAACATTAATATGAAATAATATGATATGGCATGCAGCTAGATATGAGATAAATGATACGGATGCGAACGGATATCGGAAAAACGGTAAAACTGTAATATGGATGCACAATACATTAAATATGCAATATTTTTATTAATATAGATGTGAGTATAATAATATAGTCTGTATCAAGCTAACTTGCATGCAACCATATATGTAATTAATGATATGGATACGTACGGATATCCGAAAACAGTAAAGCAATAATATGGATGTATAATGCAGTTAACATGTGATATTTTTATTCATATGGATGCAAAATATGTATCATAGCATGCAGCAAGGTGTTGGGTTTGCTTAGCACCTAATCTAGGGTTTGGAAGTATCACACATGCCACAATTAAAATTTTAAAGGTGCTAAGTAAACTAAACTAGAATCTTAACCAGAATTTTAGGGTAACAATGAACTAGTATCATATACAAATAAGAATCTATCACTAAGTGAAGAGATTACAACCTTTGTAGACCTTCCTTGGTGACTCCTTGGACCTTTGAGAGTTTGGAATGGATCGCTAGAGGTTTTCCGCATCCACGATGATCCACCCGAAGTCTCTTTGCCCAAAACTTCTTACTTTACTTGATTTTTGAAAGAAATAGAGCAAAACACCGTACACAAATGGGCTAGAGAGGTGTAGAATGATGAGGTCGTTTGTATTCTATAATCAAAACCCTTTCTTTTTATCAACCCCACTCTTTAGAAAAATCAAGAGAGCTTGGAGGAAGAAGAAGATAATGGTGGCTAAACTTTTAGCTCAAGAGATAAAGATTTGATGATTGAATTATGTGAGAATGAATAATAAATATTAATCCTTCTCACTTCAAACCATGTGTTCCCGCCAAAAATTTCTGTGCAAAAGAGTTTAAGGTATCAAATGGCAGCGATACGCTTAAGGAAATGCAAACCAGTATCTTCTGGCCTGTATTTTAATAAACTTCCGAAGAAGAAATAGATAAATTCTGATGATATTGGAAGCATCTTGAAAAACCCTTCGATTTGATATGTTATGGGCTTCATAATTCTTCCGGGATCAAAAGTTATGAGCAAATATGCTGTGCACTGTTCCCTGATTAAAAATCAGGAATTACATCAATGAGGTATCACGTGTGTTGGGGTAAAAATTTACACCCCGTTTGACCGAGTCAAAGTCAAGGTCAACCCCAAACCAGGTGGGCCCAAGCCCAGGTCAAGTGGGCCCATGCCCAGGTCGAGTCCGAAACATGAAACGGCCGACCCTCCCCATGCCAAAAATGAAATCATGTAATAAATAATTTTTATGTAATTTTTTATACATGAATGTATGCAAAATGAGCATAAATCCAATATTTTGTAAGCTCATGGCT
Source organism: Agapanthus africanus (assembly GCA_030015575.1). Taxonomy (NCBI): domain Eukaryota; kingdom Viridiplantae; phylum Streptophyta; class Magnoliopsida; order Asparagales; family Amaryllidaceae; genus Agapanthus; species Agapanthus africanus. The sequence continues at coordinate 37,643,196 of CM057351.1, forward strand.
TATGTGCAAAAAATGAAATGGCACATAAGCCATGGGATAGGAAAAATGCCATTTTTGTAAAGCCCAAGGGGCTATATGTAAATATGTAAGCCTATAAAAGGCAACATGATGATGAATAATAAAAGACTTTTTTCATTCCCTCAAAAACTAGGGTTTGTTCCTCCACTCTCTCTTCTTCAAGTTCTTCCTCTTCCTTTTTATTTTCAAAATAAATCAAGAGCTTAGCTCTCTTTTTTTTAAAACTAAATAAAGTTTTACCATAAACCCATCTCCAAAAACTCCATCAAGAGAAGAAAAGGGTCTCTTTTTTTATCATCCAAGATCTAGATCTTGGAGTTTCAAGAGAACCCATTTTGAGTTTCTTCTCAAAGGAGAAAGGAGAAAATCTTTTGGAGTTCAATTCCATAAATAAAATTCTTTTGGAGTTCAACTCCACCACAAATAAAATTATTTTGGAGTTCAACTCCACTGCAGAAATTCTTTTGGAGTTTAACTCCACCAAAAAAATACTTTTTTTTGGGGGAGTTTAACTCCACATTATATTTTTTTTTAGCCATATAAAATTCTTTTGGAGTTTAACTCCACAGTAAAAATCTTTTGGAGTTCAACTCCACAAATAAAATTCTTTTGGAGTTCAACTCCACCACCAGGAAAATTATTTTGGAGTTCAACTCCACTACAAAATTTCTTTTGGAGTTTAACTCCACAGTAAAAATCTTTTGGAGTTCAACTCTACAAATAAAGTTCCTTTGGAGTTCAACTCCACAAATAAAATTCTTTTGGAGTTTAACTCCACTGCAGAAATTCTTTTGGAGTTTAACTCCACAAAAAAATCCCTTTTTATGGGGAGTTTAACTCCACATTACATTTTTTTAGCCATATAAAATTATTTTGGAGTTGAACTCCACGTTTCAACAACAACAACAAAAAAAAAAAAAAACGGTCACATGTTTAACATGTGACCCCCTCACATGAGGGGTCACATGTTAGCATGTGACCGGGTCACATGCATAGCATGTGACCCCCTCACATGAGGGGTCACATGTTAGCATGTGACCCCCATTTTTTTTAAAAAAAAAAAAATATAATAAAAGAAAAATAAAAAATTCTTTTCTTCTTTCTTCCTCCTTTCTTTATTTAAAATAAAAATAAATAAATATTAAATAAATTATAAATAATATTTAAAAATTAAAAAAAAAAACATAATTATTTTCTTTTCTTTATTTAATCCATTTTTTTTTATATATAATAAATATTAAATAAATTAAAAAAAATATTTTAAAATTAAAAAAAAATAATAAATTTTTTTTAAAAAAAAAATCTCCAAATATTTATTTACTTATTTATTTTCGTTTTTATATATAGAAAAAATATATATATGTATATATCTCTTTTTACAAGTGGAATAAAACCGAAAAAAAAATATACACACACCAACACACTGCATATTGAGTTCGCATGACCAGTTTAACCCGTCAATCGGAGGTTCCTTCGCTCCAAATGCAAGGGGTAATTAACGGTAGCTTAGTCCGCGGCTGCCGGAGATTCGGATCCCCACAATCAATAAACCCCGGCCTACCCTAGGCAGGGGGAATCTGTAGTACGCCTAACAAGCGCGCGCGTATTCCCATCTCAATGGGGTGACGAAAAACACCCTACAGATTCTGGCACGCCCGGTGGGACCATCTCTCCTCCCATATTTCGGGTTAAATGTTCATGCGAACTCAATCAATTTACATGTCTATATTTATACTAAAATAATGCTCTTTCATGCAGATTTTCAAGCAATCACCTTTCGACGATGTCTTCGATGATGAACTCAGCTCCTGTTTTCTACACGATGAAGATAGACTCCAGGACGGTCCTTCCGGCCAGTCTCAGGCGACAATGGGAGGAGCCGCTGCTACCATTCGGCTCTATTATGTTCATACCAATTGGCGCCATCCCAGCTCCTCAAGCCCCGGTGGCAGACAAACCAGTCTCGAAAGGCAAAAGGCCAAATGTGGTGGTCGCGAGGGCACCTCAGCCCAAGCGCAAGTCCGTTTCCGAACGACTCTCCATGACCCCAGCTGGGGGCAAGGCCACCAACACCAACAAAGCTACAATGCGTCCCGAGCATGCTCCAGCGGTGCTCTTGACCACTGCTCGATTGGGTGTCTTCTCTAAGCTCCCCTCTGATCAACTCACAATGGCTTCCCGGGTAGCAGATGCCCGCCAAGCCTTCAAAATCAAGAAGCTGAGGGAGAAAAGGCTCAGATATAGAGCCAACAAAAGGGTTAGGGCTCCGGCCAGGCTAAACCTCATGAGGTTCAAAGAACAGGGTTACCCCGCCGAAGATGAGGAAATGGCTGGGTATGTGATCCACATTGTCTACACGGTGGGCACACGTAGCAAAAGTAAGGATGGGGTTACCACATCTCAAACCCGATCTGGCTTGAATGTGGTGACCGCTTCCCAAGAACAGCCGCATCTGCTGGGCGATGAAAACCCTCTTGATGAGGATGATAGGCAGAAAGACCCTTCGGTCCATGAGGAGTCGGGCTCGGAAAACGAAGAAGAGCCGACTTTCCGCCCCAGGACCGCAGAGCAAGAGCTGCTTCAAGAGCTCCGAAAGCAGCTCAGAAAAAAAGACAAGGAGATGGCCAAACTCTACTCCAAAATCGATGACTTGACGAATGTCGTGATGCAGCTCACGGCCCGACTTGCCTCTCAGCCGCCCAATCAAGCGCAGGGCTCTCATGAACCAGGAAACGGTGTCTCGAAACAGCCGACGCCCGTTCCCTCAAATCCAAAAATGGGCGGACCGCATGAAAATCAGTTGCATCCTATCTCGGGAAATGTCTTGGCTGCCAATGACAGTAGCCCGCTAACTCAAGATCAAATTATGGATTTGGTTGCCAGCAAAGTCAAAACATTGGTGGCCGAAGCCGAAGCACAAAAAGATATCAACAGTAGTGGGAGACCATATCCCGCTCGGTATGATCTGGTGGAATTCCCTAGCGGCTATGTCATCCCTAAATTCGGGAGATTCGATGGGACGGGAAATGCGAATCAGCACATCGCCCACTTCAAAGCCTCATGCGGGAATACTGGGGGCAACGATGCGCTTCTTCTCCGCCAGTTTGTTAATAGCTTGACCGATGTTGCTTTCGACTGGTACGCGAGCATACCGGATGGCTCCGTTACTACTTTCGTCCAAATGGAATCTTTGTTTCGACAAAGGTTCATGAGCGTCAGCGATAAGATCACCATTGCCGAGCTCGTAAGGACCAAGCCCAAGAACAATGAAAGCAGCACGGATTTTATAACCCGATGGCGCAATCTCTCCGTCAAATGTGAACCACCGATAGAGCAGGACCAATCTGTCAGTCTCCTTGTCGGAAATCTCAACAATTGGATGGCCCCGTTTCTATGCACCGCGGGTCTCAAAACATTCCAAGAACTGACCAGAAAAGTTCAAATGCTGGAGCGCTCAAAGCAAGAGTCCTCCTCGGATTCCCAAAATAACAATAGGTCCTGGAGAAACCGAAAGGACGATAATCGCAAAGGCGGAGATCCCGACGATTCTGAATCTTTCAATGCTTCGGTTAACCGAAATAAGCAAGGGATGAGCTGGCCTAGCGCCAACCAGCCTCGGAAGCCAATGTTCGGAGAGGGGGGAGAATCTCCACTGAAAGAGAAGCTAGATAAGGTCTATTCCTTCAGAAGGGACAAAATCCGTAAAATATTCAAAGACGCCCTGAAGAACGGTCTACAACTGCCAGAGTCAAAAAGACAGCAGGAAGCGAATAGGACCGACGACCCCAAATACTGCCCCTATCACAGAGTGATAGGTCATGCCATTGAGGACTGCTTCGTCTTCAAAGATTGGGTCGAAAAGCAATACAAGGCAGGAGAGATAGAACTGTCCAAAGGCGTGTTAGTAAACAGTCAAGATGCGACCGCCAATTTCATACAAACGGAGACCGAAGTTCTTCGTGAAACTAATTCTCTCAGACATCTGCCTTTCTCTGAACACAGTCGACCACCACGTCATTAAACTGGGAACAATCGACCTCTAAGTCGTTAAACTGGGAATGTAAAAAAAAATGTAAATAAACGAAAAATGTGTAAATAAAAGAAAAATAAAGAAAAGCCGAAATGATGGGGCAACTCGCAATAAAAATCAGCGAGTAAAAATGAAAATGAAAATAAAGCCGAAATGATGGGGCAACCGCGAATAAATAGCCGAAATGATAGGGCAATCGCGACCTTCGCGATAATAAAAGCTGAAATGATAGAGCAATCGCGGTAAAACAAAAACAAAAAAAAATAAAAAATAAACAAAACAACGGCGAATGATGAGTCGCTCCTGGTACCATATTCCAGTGCAGCGATGCAGACGCCAACCAAAATCCAATTTCCCAAAATTCTTTCAGCCCTGCGGCCAGTCCCCAAATTGACTACCGTATACAATCCACGGGCTCAAATAATTCTCAGTATACCCATGCCCCACCGCAACCACCAGTTACGCGGCTGGTCTCCGTCTTTGGAATTATGCTTCATTGGAAAGACCCACTCATGTGTCCTCACGATGCATGAGGAGAACAAACCTTTGTGGGATCCTTGCGACTCACAAAGGAAAAACACACTTAGGAGTCCTCACGACTCTTAAGGAGAAAATACACCTGCGGGATCCTTACGACTCGTAGGGAGAAAATGCTTTTATGGGACCCTCACGGCCCATAAAATTGAAAAGTCTTAGGTGATAGGGATCCAAACCTGTCTCCTAAGCCATCGCTCCCCAATCCCCAAACGGCGAATGATGAGTCGCTCCTGGTACCATATTCCAGTGCAGCGATGCAGACGCCAACAAAGTCCTGAAATGTTTCTGGCCCTACGGTCTGGATCATACATCCTGCAAAACCGTATACAATCCACGGGCGTAAAACAATCCCAATCTCTCCCAAGTCCTCCCGGGGCAAATGATGAGTTGCTCCTGGCATCATTCCAGTGCAACAATGCTGATGCCAAAAAAAAACCAATTTCCAAATCCTCCCGGGGCAAATGATGAGTTGCTCCTGGCATCATTCCAGTGCAGCAATGCTGATGCCAAACAAAAACCAATTCCCAAATCCTCTCAGGCAAATGATGAGTTGCTCCTGGCATTATTCCAGTGCAGCAATGCAGATGCCAAAACAAAAAAAAATTCCCAAATCCTCCCTGGGCACATGATGAGTTGCTCCTGGCATTATTCCAGTGCAGCAATGCAGATGCCAAAACAAAACCAATTCCCAAATCCTCCCGGGGCAAATGATGAGTTGCTCCTGGCATTATTCCAGTGCAGCAATGCAGATGCCGACTAAAACCAAAATCCCCAAACCCTCTCATGACAAATGATGATTCGCTCTTGGTACCATATTCCAGTGTAGCGATACTGATGTCAACCCAAATCAAATCAACCAACAAGCTCTGCGTCGGAATCATGCTTCGTCTCAGAATGTGCACCCCGTGTCGAAATGATGGTTCGCCTCGGTGTATCTGCCTTCCCTGTCGGAATTATGCTTCGGCTCGAAATCAACCAACGACCTCCTCGTCGGAATTATGCTCCGCCTCGGAATCAAGTCAACCAGCAAGCTTTGCGTCGGAATTATACTTCGTCTCAGAATGCATCCCGTGTCGAAATGATGCTTCGCCTCGGTGTACCTGCATTCCCTGTCGAAATTATGCTTCATCTCGGAATCAAGTCAGCCAACAAGCTCTGCGCCGGAATCATGCTCCGTCTCAGAATGTATCCCGTGTCGAAATCAATGCTTCGCCTCGGAATATCTGCCTTCCTTGTCGAAATTACGCTTCGCCTGGGAATCAACCTCTGCATCGAAAGTATGCTTCGGTCAAAATGTCTGCCGCTCTTCGGAATGATGCTCCGATCCCCTGGAATCATGCTCCGCTCATCGGAATGATGCTCCGATCCCATGGAATGATGCTCCGCCCATCGGAATGATGCTCCGATCCCCTGGAATGATGCTCCGCCCATCGGAATGATGCTCCGATCCCTGGAATGATGCTCCGCAAATTGGAATGATGCTCCGATCCTTGGAATCATGCTCCGCCCTTCGGAACGATGCTCCGATCCCTGGAATCATGCTCCGCCCTTCGGAACGATGCTCCGATCCCTGGAATCATGCTCCGCCCTTCGGAATGATGCTCCGAATCCTGGAATGATGCTCCGCCCTTCGGAAAGATGCTCCGAATCCTGGAATTATGCTCCGCTCTTCGGAATGATGCTCCCGGAATGATGCTCCGAATCTCTGGAATTATGCTCCGCTCTTCGGAAGGATGCTCCGAATCTCTGGAATTATGCTCCGCCCATCGGAATGATGCTCCGATCTCTGGAACTATGCTCCGCTCTTCGGAAAGATGCTCCGAACTCTGGAATCATGCTCCGCCCTTCGGAATAATGCTCCGAATCCTGGAATTATGCTCGGCTCTTCGGAACGATGCTCCGAACCCTGGAATAATGCTCCGCCCATCGGAACGATGCTCCGATCTCTGGAATTATACTCCGCTCTTCGGAAAGATGCTCCGATCTCTGGAATTATGCTCTGCCTTTCGGAATGATGCTCCGAACCCTGAAATCATGCTCCGCTCATCGGAATGATGCTCCGATCCCTGGAATTATGCTCCGCCCATCGGAACGATGCTCCGATCTCTGGAACTATACTCCGCCCTTCGGAAAGATGCTCCGATCTCTGGAATCATGCTCCGCTCTTCGGAATGATGCTCCGAATCCTGGAATTATGCTCCGCTCTTCGGAATGATGCTCCGATATCTTTGGAACTATGCTCCGCTCTTCGGAAAGATGCTCCGAACTCTGGAATCATGCTCCGCCCTTCGGAATGATGCTCTGAATCCTGGAATGATGCTCCACCCATCGGAATGATGCTCCGATCCCTTCGGAATGATGCTCCGAATCCTGGAATTATGCTCCGCTCTTCGGAAAGATGCTCTGAACCCTGGAATCATGCTCCGATCATCAGAATGATGCTCCGATCTCTGGAATTATGCTCCGCCCCTCGGAACGATGCTCCGATCCCCTGGAATTATGCTCCGCTCATCGGAATGATGCTCCGATCCTTGGAATTATGCCCCGCTCTTCGGAACGATGCTCCGAACCCTGGAATCATGCTCCGATCATCGGAATGATGCTCCGATCTCTGGAATCATGCTCCGCCCTTCGGAATGATGCTCTGAATCCTGGAATTATGCTCCGCCCATCGGAACGATGCTCCGATCCCTGGAATCATGCGCCGCTCTTCGGAAAGATGCTCCGAACCCTGGAATCATGCTCCGCCCTTCGGAATGATGCTCCGAACCCTGGAATCATGCTCCGCCCTTCGGAAAGATGCTCCGAATCCTGGAATCATGCTCCGCCCATCGGAATGATGCTCCGATCCCCTGGAATGATGCTCCGATCCCTGGAATGATGCTCCGCAAATTGGAATGATGCTCCGCCCATCGGAACGATGCTCCGATCCCTGGAATTATGCTCCGCTCTTCGGAAAGATGCTCCGAACTCTGGAATCATGCTCCGCTCTTCGGAATGATGCTCCGAATCCTGGAATCATGCTCCGCTCTTCGGAAAGATGCTCCGAACTCTGGAATCATGCTCCGCTCATCGAAATGATACTCCGATCCCCGGGAATCATGCTCCCCGGGATGATGCTTCGCCTCTGGAATGATGTTCCACCTCGAAGTTCAGCTTCAAGATCCATCAATTTCATGCACACAACTCAAATGTGCGGTGTGCATTTATTGATGGGGGGCACTTTGTTGGGGTAAAAATTTACACCCCGGTTGACCGAGTCAAAGTCAAGGTCAACCCCAAACCAGGTGGGCCCAAGCCCAGGTCAAGTGGGCCCATGCCCAGGTCGAGTCCGAAACATGAAGCGGCCGACCCTCCCCATGCCAAAAATGAAATCATGTAATAAATAATTTTTATGTAATTTTTTATACATGAATGTATGCAAAATGGGCATAAATCCAATATTTTGTAAGCTCATGGCTTATGTGCAAAAAATAAAATGGCACATAAGCCATGGGATAGGCAAAATGCCATTTTTGTAAAGCCCAAGGGGCTATATGTAAATATGTAAGCCTATAAAAGGCAACATGATGATGAATAATAAAAGACTTTTTTCATTCCCTCAAAAACTAGGGTTTGTTCCTCCACTCTCTCTTCTTCAAGTTCTTCCTCTTCCTTTTTATTTTCAAAATAAATCAAGAGCTTAGCTCTCTTTTTTTTAAAACTAAATAAAGTTTTACCATAAACCCATCTCCAAAAACTCCATCAAGAGAAGAAAAGGGTCTCTTTTTTTATCATCCAAGATCTAGATCTTGGAGTTTCAAGAGAACCCATTTTGAGTTTCTTCTCAAAGGAGAAAGGAGAAAATCTTTTGGAGTTCAACTCCATAAATAAAATTCTTTTGGAGTTCAACTCCACCACAAATAAAATTATTTTGGAGTTCAACTCCACTGCAGAAATTCTTTTGGAGTTTAACTCCACCAAAAAAATACTTTTTTTGGGGGAGTTTAACTCCACATTACATTTTTTTTTAGCCATATAAAATTCTTTTGAAGTTTAACTCCACAGTAAAAATCTTTTGGAGTTCAACTCCACCAATAAAATTATTTTGGAGTTCAACTCCACCACCAGGAAAATTATTTTGGAGTTCAACTCCACTACAAAAATTCTTTTGGAGTTTAACTCCACAGTAAAAATCTTTTGGAGTTCAACTCTACAAATAAAGTTCCCTTGGAGTTCAACTCCACAAATAAAATTCTTTTGGAGTTTAACTCCACAAAAAAATCCCTTTTTATGGGGAGTTTAACTCCACATTACCTTTTTTTAGCCATATAAAATTATTTTGGAGTTGAACTCCACGTTTTTAAAAAAAAAAAAAAAAACGGTCACATGTTTAAGATGTGACCCCCTCACATGAGGGGTCACATGTTAGCATGTGACCGGGTCACATGCATAGCATGTGACCGGGTCACATGTTTAACATGTGACCCCCTAACATGAGGGGTCACATGTTAGCATGTGACCGGGTCACATGTTTAACATGTGACCCCCTCACATGAGGGGTCACATGCTAACATGTGACCCTCATTTTTTTTTTTTTAAAAAAAATATAAGAAAAGAAAAATAAAAAATTATTTTCTTCTTTCTTCCTCCTTTCTTTATTTAAAATAAAAATAAATAAATATTAAATAAATTATAAATAATATTTAAAAATTAAATAAAAAACATAATTATTTTCTTTTCTTTATTTAATCCCTTTTCTTATATATAATAAATATTAAATAAATTATAAAAAATATTTTAAAATTAAAAAAAAAATAATAATTTTTTTAAAAAAAAAAAAATCTCCAAATATTTATTTACTTATTTATTTTCGTTTTTATATATAGAAAAAATATATATATGTATATATCTCTTTTTACAAGTGGAATAAAACCGAAAAAAAAATATACACACACCAACACACTGCATATTGAGTTCGCATGACCAGTTTAACCCGTCAATCGGAGGTTCCTTCGCTCCAAATGCAAGGGGTAATTAACGGTAGTTTAGTCCGCGGCTGCCGGAGATTCGGATCCCCACAATCAATAAACCCCGGCCTACCCTAGGCAGGGGGAATCTGTAGTACGCCTAACAAGCGAGCGCGTATTCCCATCTCAATGGGGTGACGAAAAACACCCTACAACGTGCTTACATATGACCAATGGTCACGTGTTGACACGTGATAGTTAAAACAGAAATAAAAATAACGGCTGAAGAAGAACCCAATTGGGGGTCACGTGCTCACACGTGACCGATGGTCACGTGTTGACACGTGACAATTAAAACCGAAATAAAATAATAAATGTCTGAAGAAAATACCTTAATGAGGTATCACGTGCTCACACGTGACCAAAGGTCAGGTGTTGACACGTGATGGTTAAAACTAAAGCATAAATAAACGCTGAGAAAAGAACCAATTGGGGGTCACGTGCTCACCCGTGACCAAGGGTCACCTGCCAGCACGTGACAGGCTTTGAAAGCCTTACAGTCTAATAGAATTAAAATTCTAAATTTCTCTAAATCTTTCTAAATAGAATAAAAATTCTAAATTTCTCTAAATCTTTCTAAATCTTTCCAAATGGAAAAGGATTATGGGGATCGTTGGATTAAAGATCCAAGGGTGATTAAATATCACCAATTTATGGAAAGATCTTAGACAAGGAAAGATTTCCCCTAAAATCTCACCGGAAATAACAAACAGAATATCTTTGGATTTAAAATCCAACGGTGAATAAAATTCACTGAATGATCTAAAGGATCATATTAATGATGAAGACAAATCAAATCTTTCAATGAAAAATTCACAAAACAAATTGATTCTTTTCTTTCTCCTATAAATAGGAGCCAAGAAGAAAAGAGAGGGAGGATCGACCCTTTTGAGAGAGAAAAACAGAGAGAGGAGAATTTAATTCTCAAGAGGGAAGAAAAGAAAGGAGAATTTAATTCTCAACAAAGAAAACCCTAGGTGAGAAAAGAAAGGGAATCAAAACTTCAAACAGAGAATTTAATTCTCAAAATCCAAGAGTTTAACTCTTATACAAAAAAGAACTTAGTTCTTCTTCTGGTTGAAAATCTCCACAGAGCACATCTCCCCATAAGTTGAGAATTTAATTCTTATCGGGTCGAGATCCTGCCATGTAGATCCTAAACTTAGAAGGGGAATTGAGTTTTGAGAATTTAATTCTCCTAAAACAAAACTAGGGTTTAACCCTAATCAAGAATTTAATTCTTTTACATATCTGGGAATTTAATTCCTTTAAAAAGAAATCAGGGTTTTATCCTAAATAAGAATTTAATTCTTTCACAATAGGAATTTAATTCCTCCAAAATCATAATTAGGGTTTAACCCTATAAAGAATTCAATTCTTAAAAGATCTCTGTTCATGAAAAGAACTAGGGTCACGTGCCCCCACGTGACCCTTGAAAAGATCCCTGAAGAAAAGAAGCTTTGAGGCAATGCCTCACGTGCTCCCACGTGACTCCCAAAATGCAGAAAGAAAAAACAAAAGAAAAGTAGCTTTGGGCGCTCTCACGTGTCTCCACGTGACCCCTCAGCAAGTGCTGTAATTATCGATGCATAAATCCCCATCACGTGCCAACACGTGATGCTCTAAAATAAAGATGAAAAGTGTTTAACACTTATTCGCAGATTTGAGGATAAAACAAAAGGAGATCTGGCTCCACATTTAGGGTGCCCTCACGTGTCCCCACGTGACCCCTAACAAATCCCTTTAATATCCAATGGATGAATGCCTATCACGTGCCCACACGTGATGGCCAGGAAATGAAAAGTGTTTAACACTTAATTGCAGAACAAAATAAAAGGGATCTGGTCCCCCCTTTGGGCGCTCTCACGTGTCCACACGTGACCCCTCTGTTTTTAATGTTTAACACTAATTTGGGGATTATATTTCCAGTGTTTAACTCTGATTGTCTTTTAGTGTTTAACACTAATTTGAGAGTTCTATCTCCAGTGTTTAACACTGTTGTTCTCTAAGTGTTTAACACTACTTTTAGCCAAATTGGCTAATTTTCTAGAGGCAAAAGTCCCTCCTCCAAATGAATCTCAAAATTGAGGAAATCAAAGACAAAATGTTGTCAGAGCCCCCAAACCTCTATTTAACACTGCTGAATGACGAGGGGCTGAACCCAGACAAATGTCTAATGGCCCAAAGGGCCAATATTTCAAACATAATTGGACTTAGCCCAAACTATCCATAAGTCCTCAAATCATCTTGAACTGAGCACATCTGCTCTTTCAACCAACTCATTGGTTCAAGGGTACATCTCTGAACTCCTCTGATATTTGTCGTTGTAATCTTTCAACGTCTTCAGAGAGGTTACGGGTCCCGACAACCACACATTAATACGGACTGTGGGGTCCTTAAACTCATGGACTAATGCGTCCTTAAACTAACATTTGTCCCCAAAACTGGAATGATGGACCACCATGTCCCTAAACTGGAACATGGACCACTACGTCCCTAAATTGGAACAATAGAGCCCCTAAATGCTCTTCCCGTTAAGTTGATCTGAGTCTGGAGATTAGGCTCATGTATCCTTAATGAACGTTTAAGTTGATCTTAGCCTCAATATGGCTAACGTATCCTTAAACCAAAACACCAAACCCAAATCTAAGTAAATACGGATTTGGACTAATTCACGTCCTATGGGCGACGGCATAACTTAGTCTCCGTATACAATCCACGGGCAACCACAAACAAAACAAACACCCATGACACGAAGTGAAATTCTGGAGAAGGAGAAAGTTGTTACCGCGATGCGGTAGCGTAATTAACTGCAGGGGCTTGCGCCTGCAGGGAAGAGCGTCCTCACAATCAAAAAACCCCTCAAGCGAGGGGGAATCTGACGAAGTCAGCTAAATCGGCCGCATCCGTCTAAACTTCCGATACACGGTACCATAAATCAGCTTGGCATCTTCGGAGAGGTGGATGGATAAAATAAATTAGCATCTGCCCCGAATCTCAGTGTCAGGACTTCGCAGTCCTGTGCGCCGTCTTTCGGAGGGGAACAGATTCTGGCACGCCCGGTGGGACCTTTTCCTCTTTCCACTCCACACTTCGTGTGTCGTCTTCGCGAACGAATCGCGGTTTGTTAATGGTTGCCTTTGGGTTTCAAGTTGCTAAGATTTGGTCTTTTGCCTGGCGCAGAAATCAAGCATCAATGGCCTCCAATTGCTCGAACTGCTCGAACTGCCAATGCAATCGACGCTCCACCTCACCTGGAGGTGTATCATATGGGCCTCAAGCGGCCTCCATCCTTACCCTGCCGGTAGAACAGGTGACCCAAGCCACCACCGGCCTATTTTTCGGGACCATGATCCCGCCTGCAAGCTTCACCATGCCAATGTCCGCACAAGAAGCGAACAAGAAGTCGGTCTTCAACCGACTCACTGCTACAACGACCCCTTTCAACGGGTCGTCCACTATCAAACCAATAGCCTCTGTCTTTGCCAGGCTGGATCAGAACTCTGAGGGGCCCGCCAAGAAGCCTATGAACCCCAAAGTGGTTATCCCAAGGAAGGCAACAACCGCTGCTCCAGAAGTCGTTAAAGCGGCTTCTCCCGTCAAAGAGTCAGTCTTTTCAAGGCTGTCTATTCCGGCTCCTGTCCCTGCTCGAGGATCTGTCTTTGACAGATTGAATATTGCCACAACATCAGTCTTTAAGAGGATGACACCGGAAGCACCTCATTCAGACATGGGGCAAAAAGAAGCTGTCTCTATCGCCGAGCCAGTCCCAACGGCTCGTCATGCTCGACGCCGCCATTGGCGACGAGTAAGGAAGGCAGAGGGCTACTCCCCCTCAGGGCTAACTCCACCTGCTCCAGTGGTGGAAGTCGATGCTGCTGTTCCAACTGGGAACAGCTTCGAACCGCTGAGGAGGGTACGTAAGAACTCTCCAACTGCTACACTGAAAAAATCTCCTCCACCTGAGGAGAGAGTTCCGGAAACGAAGCCGGAACAGCCCCCTCAATGGCTGTACTCCAAAATATACAAGGTCTGGCGAAGGGTTCAAGACTCCGTAATTGTAAGTGCACGGCGGCGCCCCGGCCGTCTTTCTGAGGCCAAAATGCGGAAGCGATGATTTACTTTAAACTTTGAACCGGCAACACCGTGCACAAAAATCCCGGATCGGGCCATTAATCTAATTCTAGCTAACTAGAGAACGGGATAGAGAGATATACCGAGCGATCTGTGTCCTTCGGTCTTCTCGTCGTCGTCCCGATCTCCCGCGGAATCTCCGGTCTTCACCTCCTCGCCGGAAGGGCACCACATCGCCGGCTTCTTTTACGGGCTCCCACCTCTGGACTGAGGCAATTCGGGCACGAAGTTGGCGAGTCGACGTGCCCAAGATTTGCTGTAGAATAGTGTAGTGCTCTTTATCTCTATTGGGGTAGAGGAAGTTGCCATATGGTGGAGGAAATGAGATATCAACTTTTTGGATGGAGCTATGGGACTTTTGTGAAGACAAAAGACCAAAAATCCCACCTTTAGAATTTGGGACAGCCACCATCTTACTTGGCCGGCCATGGCTCATGGAGAATGAGAAGAGGGAGTGAGTGTGTATCAAAAGAATGAGTGAGCCAAAATAAAACAAGAGAGAGGAAGGGTTATCATGAATCATGATCACAAAAACAAGCCCAACACTCATAAACTATCATCATAACCCTCCATCACCATCCAACATTATTACTCCAAAAGTCAAGTAATGATCAAGTGAAGAAGTCAAGGTCAAACAAGATCTATCATGAAGCAACAATATGCAAAGATCACCCTCCACAAATCTAATTTGCACAAATGCAAATAAGCCCTCTTCCACCAAGTTTCAGCCAAGAAAAGATACAAAGGAAAATGGCCGAAACGGAAAGCAAACTGGCAACTTCAGAAAAATGATCCCGTAATAAATTACAGGAAAACCCCGCTACTGTATATACATACCCGCATTTGTATTCCGACCGAAATACAAATACAATGAGACAAAATCTACACTGTACAATACTAGGATCCGGCTTAAACCAAAGCCCGCTAGTATTATACGTCCGATCATGATCCGTGCAATACCGCACGTATCTGATCGAACCCTGCCATATCTCCATACGGCCTCTACAGCGTTTCGCCCGAAACTTGAGCAACTATCTGTGGGGGACTCTAAAGACTCGTCAACACCTTAGTTGTGGATTTAACCACTAGCACGTCAGAGGTATTAGCCTATACGTAACGGGCTACCGGGTATTGACCAAAACGGACGTCGATGAGCGAACTCATCCTGACACCCTACTGAGCCTGTCAGTGATAATATCCGTACAGTCCGGTCCGTTCGTCTATGAGCATCGCATGGCAGGCCTAGGGGGTTGGTAAAAGTCAGACCCCCAAAAGCGGTACAAGTCGTGTCGGAGTGTAGCCCAGAACACCCTGAGATACTATTAGAATACCTACCAGTAAATCTCCTGCCTTGGCCAAGGACTTCATGTAATGGCTCTCCTAGACACAGCGCGACCTCACCCCCAATACCGAGAGAGACGAACCCCTGCAGATCCGCTCACTGCCTCCATGTGGCTCGGGACTGTACCCAACTAAAACCTGTTTGCACGTCTCCTTTGAGCGTGGTAGGGTAGTAATCAAAGCACAGTGGGAACTCACACGAGATAAATGACGATCTCAGGTCGATGAACTAACTTGTACACATGTCACCAGGGAACTGCTATCTGACGTCAGGTACAAGACCAACTAGCATGTTCCCGGCGAGTCCTGTCCGGTGTACTCATAACCCAATGAGCACCTGTATACATCTTAGACGAACCAACTGACACCAGTGGCTTGTAAGACCGGCCACCGCCCCTCGTCGGGGTCTCGACTGTATACACTAGTCTACTCTGGAGTATTGATGCCCTGTCTCGAAACTCCCGCGACTAGGGACCTTTTAAGAATGTGCTTATAGACTACCAGCTCCCACGTATATGATCGCCCTCATACTGCTGGTAGTCAAGCAAGAATCCTAGGGGCTCTATCAACGTGTAATAGTGACACGTAAGGTCACCTAAAGCAGTACACGATGATAAAGATAAACCAGATAGCATACTATCATCTTGAGTAAGACTGTCCTACCGGTATAGGTCCTCCCTCAATCATTGCAATCACGTGCCTGTGATCCAATAATTGACTCTGAGGGCACTATCTCCAATAATCTCCCACTTGCACTCAAGGCTAATTATTGCGATGTCACATACTCACAGCCCGTGTGATACCGAACACCCAACTCCTCTACTAGTCAGTCTCACAAAACCTGCTTGCGAAACTATTGCGTTCGAGGAATAGTCTCAGTGAGTGGATCTGCTTTGATGTTTCTTTCTATGTCTCTCTATATCTTAAGTTCGCGAAGAAAGCCATCTCCCGAAATGAGCAATACCTGTCTTAGAATGTGTCTGGATGTCGGATAGGACCTAGCTCACAAATGAACTCCAAATCCAAACTTTTTAGACTGTATCGTCAATTGAACTCAATCAGTATCCTGCTCCATGCCTCCCTCAGTATCCGCCTGGACCACCTGTCCAAAATACTGCCCCTCATCAGAAGGAAAACTACAACTCTGACAGCCACTCTGCCGTCCAGGTCACCTTGGAAGCCTGGAATGATAACTGTCTCTTGAATGAGGCTGATGTTATCATATCCCTAGAGTATCCACTTATGTTCTAAAGCTGCTTCCGATTGTTTCTCCAGGATTGGATCAATATCGGCTTATTGCATCTGCTGCAACAACATTATCTGGTGTGGTACTTGACATCTCATGATTGACTCAATTGCCTAAGCAAGTGATCTGTCAATCATCCACATCCCTTTCCCCTTTAGTCTGTAAGACACCTTTAGAGAGGGTGACTCCATCACCTGTAGGTATACTACCGTGCCAGGAGTCGTCCATTCTAAAAACTCTTAGAATGCTGTCTAAGTACCCTGATTGAGAAACCACCCAAATCTAGATCTATAGATCTGGTAACCAGAATGTCTTGATATTATATCCAAATCCCATGTGGAGAAACTACTGTGTGACAACCAGAGTATAACCGATCGTAGTATAGGAATATCATTTCCTACTCTGTGTATGTCATCCAAATACCAGGACATCACACCCTACTACCTTCTTAACAGATCCATCCCCTATTCTGATGAAGTCAAACCTATGACTGTCACATCAGAAATAGATGGTCTATCTCCGCTACATCTGCTTTAGTCTATAAATAGACATAAGCCGCTTGTCCACCAATGCTTCCGCTGCTTCCACTGACTACGACAACCCTCTGGCAGAGTCATATATACGTACACTTCTAAAGCTAGTTTAGAACGACGCTATACTCATCCTCCTGCCGGGTCTCGCAGCCTGGAACAACAGCAATGGGAAGTCTTGGTAAACAAGAACCTCCCTGCTACCGTCCTTGAGGCTACCGGAGTACCTCTCGGGTGCCTGAGGTTACCCACCGTATCTGCGGAGTGGCCAATGGAATGTCATTCCAGATTGAATCTTTAGGTTCTTATCAAATCTTCAGTAATCGTTTGCGGTTCTGGAATCACTTCCAGTTCTACCATACTTCTACTACTGTTTTCTGAAAAAAATCCATTTTTGTTAAAACTGTGGTGAGTCAAGAACAATATCACTATTGATCTTCCAGATGGTAGAAAGTCAACCCTCGTCATAGCCTGGGTCAACCCACAAACAGCCATTACAGAAACGTGCCTTGAGTTATCCAGAGTCTGGTTTTAAGCATAAGCCGGACAACTCCCCGTACCTTAACATCGTTAAGATATGAACTGTTCTATATCCAATACAGAAACATAGGCACTGATTTAATTGAACCAGATTCCAATCATGCAGCTGTCTCCAGTGCATGTCAATTAAATGGAAGGAGGTCGATCAGCGTTACTCAACTTAGGAATACTTCCAATTATGAGTAACCTGAAAGAGAGGCAAGTTCTCTTAAACATTACTATCAACTGAATACCATACACAAGTATCTACATCTTCGATCACCTTGAAGAATCCCGATACTTGCAATATCTAATTCTCTACTTTATTCTTATACCTATAACTTCTTAAAACTCAGACCTCGTGTTTCTACGAAACACTTGTCTAAGAACTAGAGAACCAACCCCTCTGTCCTAATGAACACTGGACAACATACAATACTCTGTATAAGTCCCCTGAGTTGAATAACTCAATCCCTGTGTGTCGTAGGTTGAAAACTGTACTTATGGTTAAGAAGAATTACACCGCTGTTTAATGCTCCTTACCTAACCATCCACTGATATAGGTAAATGTCATAGACATAATTTCAAAAAGTATATCTCACTCTATAAAAATAGACGTACAGATATATCAATTTGAAATTGGTGCATAGCAACGGATATTCAAAACCAAATATTTGCCGTCCGGCAAACAACCCAGGTGACTTCCTCAAATATCACTGATTACAACGAATCCCGATATAATGAGGATGATCACCTAATTCCCAATAACTTACTCCCACTCATCATCTGTAAAACCATACAGATGTGAGATTCACAGCTGGTAAATACATACCCTGGAGCAAGTGTCTAATTGGGAAATCAGTTTTCTTTTAACAGTACACAGTAAAACTGAAACATTGAAATGTTTCGATGGGGTATTCTGGTATTCCTAGTAATGCCTCTTCCATTATCCAGATTCACAACTGTAACCGTATATTTTTATGCCATCTCTCCACATCCCTTCATATGTCTTTAGTCATTACCTTCTGCACACCCCTTTAAGCCAAATGGTTTTCTTCCTTCCCTACCGTTCGACACCAGCCTATGGTTTGGAAGAAGACTATCCAATAAGCATAATGGGTGTCCTAATCCTAGGAGCACTCGCAATGCGAGAGAAGGTGAGGATAAAAGACAACCGAATAAAGCTTATTCCTATTTCTCCTGAACCAGAATCCATCCCCGAACTGGAACAAGTTCCTTTCGAGTTCGTATATAACCATACGATGGGGTATCCAATAAACTGTGGATCTTCGTAGTGATACGGAGTTTCCTGGAGAAATAAAAAAGTGAAGTGGGAGCGGTAATGAAATACTTGGTTTGGTCGTGAATAGCAGTCGCAGTTTACTTTGCCCTCTTACTAATCCCTTGATATTTCTTTACATAATACCTTCTGTACACCATCGTTAGGCTAATTGGTTTTCTTCATTCCCTACCGGTCGGCACCTGCCTATGGTTTGGAAGAAGACTATCCAATTTGCGTAATAGGTGTACTATCTCCTAAACCAAGGAGTACTCACAACCTGAGAGAAGGTAAAAGGAAAAGACAACTGAATAGTCCTATTCGTCTTCTCCAGAACCGGAAACCATCCTCGAATAAATTCCTTCGAGTTCGTATATAACCATACGATGGTTTTGTCCAATGGAAGTGGACGTTCGTAGTAATACGGGATGTCCTGAAGAAAAGGGTAAAAGTAGGAGTGGCAATGCGGTTTGCAACTCTGACAATCCAAAAGCCAGTGTTTAAGAAGGTTCAGTTAATCTTGGTCACTGAGTCATAGTCTACGGTCGGGTCAATGGTCGCTGCCACAGAGAGAGAGAAAAGAAACACTCAGCGTGCACTCTAACCTAGATCAGAATGGTTACTAATTTATCTAATCAGGAAACCTCCCACTGTACCGTCAAATTATCCTCCAAACCTGAAAGAAGAATTAGTCTGGATCACCCGAGGAGTAAACCAACTCATCAGTGGGAATTGGGATCCAACTATCATCGCATGATAACATGACGGAATCCGGTCACGTTATCACACTCCAGAAGGTATGCGCATATCTGGAAAGTTTCAGTTTCTTTAGAAACTCCCGATGTGATTTTTGCCCCATGCTCTTATGACCTTGACGAAGGTCAACAAATCATAAGTCACATGTCAAGTTCTACCCGTCATTGTCCAGGTTAATTTGAACCCACCCGTACAAGCCCTTGACGAAGGTCAACAAGGCTATACGACTGTCCCAAACCAACGCATCTATCTATGCTGCAGAAAGGCAACAAGCAACTACCATACACTATGCCTTGACGAAGTCCAACAAACATAGCATGAATACTACGTGCTACCCGTCTGAAACGACGGAGGGCTACGAATGGTTTCTGGCGAAAAACCTTTAACGTAATGAACTTGATATCGTTGAAGGAACTGGATAGCTTTTATAAAATATAGTGACGAAAACCTTTGCTAAAGAGGTCACTCCCGGTGAAGAGATCTCGGCTCTTTCCCCGTAGAATGAGGTGCAGGATATTCCAACTGAATACCACGATGCAAAGCAAAAGTAATCGGCTATAGTGAAGTTATTGCCCTAACGCAAACTTTTGTCCAAGGGGTCACTCCCGGTGAAGGGATCTCGGCCCTTGCCTCGTCGACTGAGGAGCAGGA
Source organism: Agapanthus africanus (assembly GCA_030015575.1). Classification (NCBI taxonomy): domain Eukaryota; kingdom Viridiplantae; phylum Streptophyta; class Magnoliopsida; order Asparagales; family Amaryllidaceae; genus Agapanthus; species Agapanthus africanus. The sequence continues at coordinate 37,663,246 of CM057351.1, forward strand.
TATTCCAACTGAATACCACTGTGCAAAACAAAAGAGAACGCCCTTGCAATAACAGCTTTTTGAAAAATTGTTCCAACAACATCAGAATAGGTTTGTTTAACTTGCATTGATCCGAATCAATGCAGTCCCATCAATTGATCACACCAATAAAGAACGAAAATAATGACGTACGTATATGCCATCCGCATTCGCCACTGGGTCCCGTCATTACACGTTAGGTTAGTTAACCAACGACAGAGCGGGGACTGGACTAGTGCGGATGCAAAACATATACAACATCTACTAGTATATATATCAATATATAATATTTCGCTCAAGGCGTGATAAAATGCAACATCACAGAAATGTAATAAGCATCACTGAACAATACAGATATCTGGGATCCCCGGGTTTCACAGAGCCGCTACTGAAACCTGACGTTCCCCTGGTCGTGTGGATAGCCTGTGCAATGAAATCCTAGACCCCTACGGGCGCGGCAAGTTACCCGCCAAAACCTGAAGTGAGGCATCCCCCTTCAGCAACGTGAATGGACCACCCAGCACTTCACGGAATCCGGTAACTTGGGCACCCCTCCTGGGTCAACCTGTACCCCCTACGAGTGCGGCGAATAGCCCGCCAATTCTAGAGTGAAGCCCCCTCCGTCTCAACGCCATGAGATGCGGGCTTGCTGCCCTTTAGAACCCGGCTATCCGTGCACTCCTCCGCGGGGCAATCCTAGTACAGAAAGTAAAATATATATACAACGGGTACATCGACCTCCCCCAAAAGAATAATATACAAACAGGCAGTGATGGCAGTCCACATGTCGGACGCTCGCCCCGCAATATCAAATGTACATAATAAACCAAACTGTACTACCATTGCATCCAGGCTATCCCCCACGACCAATCCGCAACATCACAGCACAACACAGAACATCAACGTGAATGTCACGTTCGCAAATCCGTCTAACCGGGCTATAGCAGTTAGACAGGATTTACCGATCAAGTGACATTCACGGTCGCAGATATAATGTAAATACTGTGAACTAATGTGTTTAAAATTTTCGGTCGATCAAATTTACCCAAGTGGGCCCCAAGCATTACTGTAGCACTTAAAGAAATTCTGGGCCCAAAACGAATATTTCAAAACCCCAATTTCCCTGTAAAAAAATCACTGTGCAAAAGTGGTGCAGTGAAGGCACTGTAGAGCGGTGGAACCGCGGCGCCAAGGGGGTTTTAGCCGCGGTTCCGCGGTGGGTCTATAGTATCACGCTACTATTTTTTCACAGATGTCTTAGAATTTCCTGAACATTATTCTGAAACAGCCTGAAAAATTTTTGGAGCCAAAAAAATTTCGACAGAGAACTGATGCTCACGAAATCGGGTTTTCGGAAAATTGTTCGATCGAAAATGTAAACACATTAGACAAAGCTAGAATACGTTAATGGTGTGGCTCTGATACCAATGTAAGTGCACTGCGGCGCCCCGGCCGTAGTTCCGAGGCCAAAATGCGAAAACGATGATTTACTTTAAATTTTGAACCGGCAACACCGCGCACAAAAATCCGGGATTGGGCCATTAATCTAATTCTATCTAACTAGAGAATGGGATAGAGAGATATACCGAGCGATCCGTGTCCTTCGGTCTTCTCGTCGTCGTCCCGATCTCCCGCGGAATCTCCGGTCTTCACCTCCTCACCGGAAGGGCACCACATCGCCGGCTTCTTTTACGGGCTCCCACCTCTGCACTGAGGCAATTCGGGCACGAAATTGGCGAGTCGACGTGCCCAAGATTTGCTGTAGAATAGTGTAATGCTCTTTGTCTCTATTGGGGTAGAGGAAGTTGCCATATGGTGGAGGAAATGAGATATCAACTTTTTGGATGGAGCTATGGGATTTTTGTGAAGACAAAAGACCAAAAATCCCACCTCTAGAATTTGGGATAGCCACCATCTTACTTGGCCGGCCATGGCTCATGGAGAATGAGAAGAGGGAGTGAGTGTGTATCAAAAGAATGAGTGAGCCAAAATAAAACAAGAGAGAGGAAGGGTTATCATGAATCATGATCACAAAAACAAGCCCAACACTCATAAACTATCATCATAACCCTCTATCACCATCCAACATCATTACTCCAAAAGTCAAGTAATGATCAAGTGAAGAAGCCAATGTCAAACAAGATCTATCCTGAAGCAACAATATGTAAAGACCACCCTCCACAAATCTAATTTGCACAAATGCAAATAAGCCCTCCTCCACCAAATTTCAGCCAAGAAAAGATACAAAGGAAAATGGCCGAAACGGAAAGCAAACTGGCAACTTCAGAAAACTGATCCCGTAATAAATTACAGGAAAACCCCGCTACTGTATATACATACCCGCATTTGTATTCCGACCGAAATACAAATGCAATGAGACAAAATCTACACTGTACAATACTAGGATCCGGCTTAAACCAAAGCCCGCTAGTATTATCCGTCCGATTATGATCCGTGCAATACCGCACGTATCTGATCGAACCCTGCCATATCTCCATACGGCCTCTACAGCGTTTCACCTAAAACTTGAGCAACTGTCTGTGGGGGACTCTAAAGACTCGTCAACACCTTGGTTGTGGATTTAACCACTAGCACGTCAGAGGTATTAGCCTATACGTAACGGGCTACCGGGTGTTGACCAAAAGGGACGTCGATGAGCGAACTCATCCTGACACCCTACTGAGCCCGTCAGTGACAATATCCGTACAGTCCGGTCCGTTCGTCTATGAGCATCGCATGGCGGGCCTAGGGGGTTGATAAAAGTCAGACCCCCAAAAGCCGTACAAGTCGTGTCGGAGTGTAGCCCAGAACACCCTAAGATACTACTGGAATACCTACCAGTAAATCTCCTGCCTTGGCCAAGGACTTCGTGTAATGGCTCTCCTAGACACAGCGCGACCTTAACCCTAATACCGGGAGAGACGAACCTCTGCAGATCCGCTCACTGCCTCCATGTAGCTCGGGATTGTACCCAACTAAAACCTGTTTGCACGTCTCCTTTGAGCGTGGTAGCATAGTAATCAAAGCACAGTGGGAACTCACACGAGACAAATGACGATCTCAGGTCGATGAATTAACCTGTACACATGTCACCAGGGAACTACTATCTGACGTCGGGTATGAGACCAACTAGCATGTTCCCGGCGAGTCCTGTCCGGTGTACTCATAACCCAATGAGCACCTGTATACATCTTAGGTGAACCAACTGACACCAGTGGCTTGTGAGACCGGCCACCGCCCCTCGTTGGGGTCTCGACTGTATACACTAGTCTACTCTGGAGTATTGATGCCCTGTCTCGAAACTCCCACGACTAGGGACCTTTTAAGGATGTGCTTATAGACTACCAGCTCCCATGTATATGATCTCCTTCATACTGCTGGTAGTCAAGAAAGAATCCTAGGAGCTCTATCAACGTGTAATAGTGACACGTAAGTTCACCTAAAGCAGTACACGATGATAAAGATAAACCAGATAGCATACTATCATCTTGAGTAAGACTGTCCTACCGGTATAGGTCCTCCCTCAATCATTGCAATCACGTGCCTGTGATCCAATAATTGACTCTGAGGGCACTATCTCCAACAGTAATTGACCCAGATCACTCTCGTCAACAGAAAAGGCGAGGGTGCAAGGAGAAAAAGACCGTCCTATTAAACAGCAAAGGACGACCACCACTAGGGTGCCTGCTGCAACGGCCTCCTTAACTTCAACGGCCCATAAGAGAAGGAGGCCAGAGAAAATTCCCACGCCCGCGGCAAATGCCAAGGACAGCGAGCCCAAACACCCTAGGTCTGGGGGCATGGTGGTTCATACCGTGTACATGGCGTCTGGTAAAGAGGACAGCCGTGCATCTACAGGTCATAGACTGCTTACACGGTCAGTGACCAAAGCTCAAGAGCAATAGAAAAAGCTCCAGGAAATGATGAACGCGATGGCCGCACTCACTGGGCCAAAAGAAAGCCCTGAAGCATCCTCGGATGAACGCTAGGAGCAAGAGACTGACGCCGAGTTCCTTCGTCGGATATTGGAGAAGAAGGATAAAGAGGCTGCTGAACAAGCAGCCAACATAAAGCGTATGGGCCTCCTGTTCCAAGACATGGTGGGGATGATGATCCAACAAGATCCTCCGGCCGAAGAGCCCCCGATCGTCCTTGAAGACGATAGGGGAGAAACGTCAAACCCTCCTCCGGCTCTGTCAACAGCCAAGGAGGATACAATCTCCAAAGCTGACTTGGACGAATATATAGCTCAGCAGATCCGGGTTCATCAGGCGACTGAAGCAGCCGGTCAGGTCGTAAAAACGGGGCGATCGTATCCGAGCTGGTATGACCAAATCAGTTACCCGTCAAGATATACGATCCCTAAATTCCATGTGTACAAGGGGACAGGGAATCCACATCAGCATGTTGCCCAGTTCAGGGCACTCTGCGGCAACACCAGCGGTGATGACAAACTATTGCTTCGCCAGTTCGTCGGCAGCTTATCAGATACAGCATTCGAGTGGTACTCTGAACTCCCGAACAACTCTATCAAGACCTTCGCGGAGATGGAGCTGTTGTTTACCCAGCGTTTTGCAAGCGCCAGTGAACGCACCCCGATGACGGCATTGATTAACGCCAGGGTGAAGCCAGGCGAGACATGGGTCCAATATGCTATACGATGGCTGAACTTATGGTCGAAGTGCGAATAACGCATTGAAGAAGCTCCTGCAGTGGGTATGTTTGTAGGAACCCTTGACCCGCAAGCAACCATCTCGCAATTTATGATGTTCTTCAAGCCGATTATCTTTCAGGCCCTGATCGACAAGCTAGCGCAAATGGATCAGATGGGCCATAGACCTCCTCTTCCAAAGCTAGACTCCCGAAATAACAAAGGGAAGGGAAAAACGATCGTTGTCGCTAATGCTCAACAACAGCCGAGCAACTCGAAACCGGTTGTTCACCAAAATAACGTGCGTCCACGCCCATCCCTCGAGGAGAGACTGGGACGGCCTTACTCGTTTCCTCAGAATAAAACGAGAAGACTGTTCGAGCTGGCAGTGCACAACAGACTCATCAATCTACCGAGTCCAAAACGTCTGCCACAGCCAGGCTATCTCAATAATCCCAATTATTGCCCTTACCACCAAACGGTAAGTCACCCGATCGAGGATTGTTTCGTCTTTAAGGGATGGATCGAGGATCAATACCTATAAAGCAAGTTCGCGCTGTCTGAAAACTGGAAGGTAAACCCACCACAGCCGCACCCTCCAAAGAAGACGGACACGCCAGGGGCAACTTGTTCTTTTGTCGAGGACGAAAACGAGGGAGAAGACTCGTCAGGCGAATCCAAAGACTGCATAATGACTTGTCATGTGATCTCTCACTCATCGGCGGATGATGAAGAGGCTCCTTTCGCCGAGAAACCGAGGGCGAACCCTGAACCAAAAATTCCGCAGCCGTCAAACAAGTTGATCGATGCCTTCCTGAATGAGATTCGTCTGAAAGTTAAAGCCAATCAAGAGCGCAAGGAAGCCATACCGAAAGAAGCCAAATACCGACTACCAGACAAAAGAGTCGAGGCACTTCCGTCAAATCAAAATACATCCACTACGGATAAAAACAAATTCAAGACGAGGAAAAGGTTCGCTAAAGCCCTATCAGTGGGAATGAAGCTACCACCATTTAAAGAAAATACTCTCGGTGGAGTAGAGACGCATCATAACTTCTATTTATATCATCAGAAGATCATACATCCTACCGAAGAATGCGACTCCTTTAAGTGTTGGTGGCAAGTATATGTCGCTCAAAAGCAACACTTCAACAGGACAAAGCGTGAAGCTCCTAGACATCAGGAAAATGCGATAGATGAGCGCAAAAGAGCCGCCGACAACTGTCATATAGCCGACTCCAAGGGATCGAAAATTATTACCTTTGGAAGTGACTCTGACGAAGAAGCTGCCCTCAATCCTCTCCTCAAGGAATCCATTTCAAAAATGAAAGAATTGAGGAGTTGCGAGGACATTCAGCTGTGCAATAGCACGCTACTCGAAAAAAATTTCGGCCCCGCAAACAAAGGATCGAGCAAAAAAGATAAAGGGATGAAAAAAACAGCCCTCGTAGCCAGTACTCAACAACAATCGAGTAGCCCTAGACCGGTTGTTTGCCGAAACAACAAGCAGCAACCCCTCCAGGAAAAGTTGAAACGTCCTTACTCGTTTCCGCAAGGTAAAACAAGGGGACTGTTTAAGCTGGCAGTACGCGACAGACTCATCAGTCTGCCGAGTCCAAAACGTCCGTTGTGGCCAGGCGATGTTAATAATCCTAATTATTACCCTTACCACCAAACAGTGGGTCACCTGATCGAGAATTGCTACGTCTTCAAAAACTGGGTTGAAGACCAATACCAACAGGGCAAGTTCGTGCTGTCTGAAAACTGGAAGGTGAGCCCGCCACAACCGCATGCTCCGAGAAAGATGGATACGCCGGGGGCATCATGCTCAGTCATAGAAAAAGCCTAATAGATCGAAAATTCAGTAAACTAGAGATTCGACTCGAATATGGTGACAGCGGACCGCAACGTCCTTAAACTAACGGCGGACCGAAACGTCCTTAAACTAACGGCGGACCGAAACGTCCTTAAACTAATGATGGACCGCAATGTCCTAAAACTTGCAAATGAACGAAACGTCTTTAAACTACTATCGCAGCATCCTTAGGCTGACGAGAAAAAAAATAATAATGATAATAAAAATATATATATATAATAAGCGGTATGTCCATAAGCAAAATGGGCACGGATGAAAACCCGAAAAGGCTCCGTGAGTAAAAACAGCAGGACTACCGGCGAGTGTTCGTGAAAACCTGAAAGGGCGCGACCTCGTAAAAAAAAAGAATAAAAAAGAAACGGTACGTCCATAAGCAAAATGGGCACGAATGAAAACCCGAAAGGGCTCCGTGAGTAAAAACAGCAGGACTACCGGCGAGTGTTTGTGAAAACCCAAAAGGGCGCAACCTCGTTAAAGGACACTTACAAGGTCCTCTCGACTTTGTAAGGAGAAATCACCCATGTGAGATCCTTACGACTCACAGGGGAGTAACATACTTAGGGATCCTCACAATTCCCAAGGAGAAAATACACTTGTGAGATCCTCACGACTCGTAAGGAGAACTCTCTTATGGGACCTTCACGTCTCATAAGATTTGAAAGTCTTAAGTTACAGAGGCCTAAACCTGTGCTTAAGCAAACCCCCCATAACCTTCTGTATTGCCCTACAAGTGGCTTAGCATTGACCTTTGTATACAATCCACGGGCGTGAATAAACATCTCCCTAACCAAGTCCCATTCGTGACTGGGGATATGTACGCATGGTGAACAACCCTTGTAAGTCCTGTCGACTTATAAGGAGAAAACCCTTTTGTAAGATCCTTACGACTTATAGGGAAACATACACTTAGGAATCCTCACGATACCTAAGGAGAAAACACACCTACAAGATCCTCATGACTTGTAGGGAGAAATACCTTTGTGAGACCCTTACGGCTCATGAAGTCAAAAGACTTAGTCGACGGGATCCTAACCCTGTTCGCTAAGCCATCTTTGTTCGACAGCGACAGAGGCAAATGATGATTCGCTCCTGGCAATATTCCAGTTGTAGCGATGCTGATACCTAAAACGGTATCAAATTTCGAGCCCTTTCATGGCCAATGATGATTCGCTCCTGGCAATATTCCAGTTGTAGCGATGCTGATGCTGAGATTGGCACCAGATTCCATGTTCCACACTCGCGATAAAAAAAAACAGCGAGCCATATGTGCATACGAAATAGCCGAAATGATGGGGCAACTTGCAATAAAAATTAGCACGTAAAAAAATGTATGCATCCAAAACAGCCGAAATGATTGGGCAACTCGCAATAAAAAGCAGCGAGTGAAAATAAAATAAACGGCCGAAATGATTGGGCAACTCACAATAAAAAACAGCAAGCAAAAATAAAATAAACGGTCGAAATGATTGGGCAACTCACAATAAAAAGTAGCGAGTGAAAATAAAATAAATAGCCGAAATGATTGGGCACCGCGAAAAGTAGCCGAAATGATTGGGCAATCGCGACCTTCGCGATATAAAAGATGAAATGATAGAGCATCGCGAAAAGAAATAAAATGAAAAATATATATAACGAAATTCATGCCTTACAGGTGAGATCACATTGATCCCTGTATACAATCCAGGGGCACAAACAAAGAGGGAACCATATCTTCCCAACAAGCTCCACCAGAAAGCGAAGCCAAATCTCGACGGTTCATAGACAACCTAGAGACAATCTCGACATTTGTCGCAATATTGCAGGCACAATGTCAACAAACGGAGCAAAAGGAGGATCCCTAGCTTCAACGACGTGACGTCAACAACCGACCTCAGAGTCGCAACGAAACGGAGCCTCGGCATAGTCCTTAATCCCAAATCTTAACGGAAATATCTATGGCCTAAGAATTAACAAAGGCGTTCCTTCGCAGTCCATCAAGATGCAGATACAACGCCAACAAAAGACCTCGCAGTCGAAACAAAGCGAAGCGACGGCAATACCCCAGCTTCATCGCGACATTTGTCTCGATATAGTAGACGAGATGTCAACAATGGCGTTCCTTCGCGGTCCAGCAGGATATAGATGCAACGTCAACAGAAGACCCCATGGTCAGTAAAACGGAGTGACGGCAAAATTCCAGCCCCACCTCAGCATTCGTCTCGATACAGCAGACGCAGTGCGGGCAAATGAAGCGAAGGCCAAATTCCTAGCTTCAGGGTCTTGATGGCAAGTCATATAAAGCCTGAAAGACAATCGGAGGTCATCCCACACCAGTGCGGAGTGGTCACCACAACGACATTCGTCTCGATACAGCAGAAGAAATGTCACTCCAGCGTTCTTCCCCCAGCAGGATTCGGACGCGCCAACGCAAATGAAGCAAATGCCAAATTCTTAGCTTCAGGGTCTTAACGGCAAGTCATATAAAGCCTGAAAGACAATCGGAGATCATCTCGCACCAGCACGGAGTGGTCGCCACCTCGACGTTCGTCTCGATACAGCAGACGAGATGTCACTACGGCATCCTTCCTCCAATAGGATCCGGACACGCCAAAGCAAACGAAGCAAAGGCCAAATTTCTAGCTTCAAGGTTTTAACGGCAAGTCATATAAAGCCTGAAAGACAACCAGAGATCATCTCACACCAGTGCGGAATGATAACCACCTCGACGTTCGTCTCGACACAGCAGACGCAACATCATTAAACAGCGGAGCCACGGCAATGTCCCTAGTTCCAAACCTCTACGGTTCACTAACAACCTAGAGACAACCGCGATATTCGTCTCGATACAGCAGACGCGATGCCAGCAAACGAACCAAAGGCCAATTTCCTAGCTTCAAGGTCTTAACGGCAAGTCATATAAAGCCTGAAGGACAACCGGAGATCGTCTCACACTAGTGAGGAGTGGTCACCATCTTGACATTCGTCTTGGTACAGCAGACGTGATGTCACCCTAGCGTTCTTCCTCCAACAGGATTCGGACGCGACAAAGCAAACAAAGCAAAGGCCAAATTCCTAGCTTCAAGGTCTTAACGGCAAGTGATATAAAGCCTTAAGGACAACCGGAGATCGTCTCACACCAGTGCGGAGTGGTCACCATCTTGACGTTCGTCTCGATACAGCAGACGTGATGTTACCCCGGCGTTCTTCCTCCAACAGGATTCGGACGTGACAAAGCAAATGAAGCAAAAGGCCAAATTCCTAGCTTCAGGGTCTTGACGGCAAGTCATATAAAGCCTGAAAGACAATCGGAGATCATCTCGCACCAGTGCGGAGTGGTCCCCACCTCGACGATCATCTCGATACAGCAGATGAAATGTCACCCCAGCGTTCTTCCTCTAGATAGGTTCAGACACGACACTCAAACAAACGGAGCTATGGCAAAATCCCTAGTTCCAAACCTCGACGGTTCACATGCAACCTAGAGACAACCGTTACATTCGTCTCGATACAGCAGACACGATGCCAGCAAACGAAGCAAAGGCCAAATTCCTAGCTTCAGGGTCTTAACGGCAAGTCATATAAAGCCTGAAAGACTATCGGAGATCATCCCACACCAGCGCGGAGTGGTTATGACTCAATGGGGCTCTCCAAAATGAGCCTAACCTCAAAGTAAAAAGCGGCATGGCAAATTCCTAACGCTTGCTCTTCCGACGGTCAAACTGCCAAGGAGGATTGCTTGAAGAAGTCTTGTCCAGCCCCCGAAGGGATCAGAGACACGGCAGTCGTAGGGCTACTCGAACAGCACGATTGCCTATCGAGGAATATATCAGCTGATGCGACGGTACGACGGCCAAAACCCTAAGTACCACAGACCCTAACGGACTTCTGTCGTAAAGAGCGGAGGTTAACTGTGACGTTAAGATACTCTTGCGAGAAATGCTCGATTCGTCTCGACTCGTGAGGAAATTGATGTCTTTGCAAGAACCGCTCGATTCGTCTCGACACATGAGGAAAAGCCTTAGGCAGTAGGGATTAAGAAACCTGTTTCCTAAGCACTGGGACCCTGCAAGTCGGCCTAAAACGGTCTCTTGCATACTATCCACGGGTCTCACTCTCCAAACTCGAATCTTGACAAGGAGGGAAACAACCGCTTACGGGTCCTCTCGACTCGTAAGAGGGAAAATTCTCTTATAGGATCCTTACGACTTATGAGAGAAAACACACTTAGGAGTCCTCACGACCCCTAAGGAGAAAGTAAACCTACGAGATCCTCTCGATTCATAGGGAGAAAAGTCTTTATGAGACCCTCACGGCTCATGAAGTTCAAAAGTCTTAGGTGGCAGATCCTGACCCTGTCTCCTAAGCCATCACTGCCCTACAAAGAGGTTAAGATGGACCATCTATGAGCCACACTTGCCAAAGTTACATGCCATTGAAATGGAGAACTTACTCATAAGCGTATAAACTACTCCACGCCATAGTAACACAAAGAAATAGAAGGGTGCGGCTCATGGAGTTGAGAGTTTGGAACTATATCTCTTAAGAGTCGAGATTTGAGTCAATGATAAATGACGACACTTGTGTCCGCTCGTTATCTTCTCAGATCAAGATTCTGAAAGTTATATACCAACCTGAAACTGGTAATAAGCTATGTATTACTATGCACTACTTCACCTACGTATATACTTACGTGGTCAAAATAGTGGGGGGCATTTGTGTAGGGTTCCTAGGCACTCTCAAGAGGTCTCATAAGGCATCAACCATGCCAATTTCTAATTTGACAAGTGCCGAGAAACCCTAATACGGATCGTTAACTAGATTTTAGGCGAAAAGATAAACTAGTTAACAACTTAACTAAGTGAACGGAAATACAACCTTTGTAGATCCGGTTCTCCACCTCCATAGCTCCGTGATTAAGTCCCCTCGCTGTACAAATCGCATCCCGGACTCTAGCATCGGCTTCATCGGAGAATTGGGCGGGCTTGGTCGTCGGCTTCGATGCCGAAGATGATCTACGTCGAGGCATCACTAGATCAAGCTCCCACTTCACCAAGTCATGAAACTTGTGAAGAAAACACCCTATACTACTTGGCAAGAGGTAGAGGGTGAAGAAATAGGAGGTGGGTTCACTTTAAAATTGGATTTCTCACTCTTTTTCATCAAGTCACCATTGATGAAGCAAGGTTTTCTTCAAGTGAAGAAGAAGAAGAAGATGAATATTATGATAAGTTATTTTCTAATAGAAAAGAAAATCAATACTTATCATAATACAACCATGGTCAAGTGTAGAGAATGAACTAGGGTTAAGTGGAATGGTTAGGGTTAAGCATGAGACAAAATGGTCACTTAGTCAAAGCTTCATGAAGCTTCAAGATGCAAACAAAGAAAGCCACCATTTTCTCTTTATGCCATTTATTTTCCAAAAAGAATAAATAAACAAATAAATGAATAAGAAAACAAAACCCTAACCATTCATATAACCATGGTTTAATCTTTACACAAACCCAAGTAAACATGTATCATCAAACATGATACAATCAAGTGCACAAAAGTATATCACATATACAACTTGTGAACTTCAAGTGAGAAAATCCATTTAAAGTGAACCAATACTCGTTAATGCAAAGTAATATGTCAAATATATAATTATGCATTAAATCATTAAATCAACACTTGATTTAACGATCCGGTCATATCGCATATAACCGACTAATATACAATGTATCGATTTATCGAATCAATCCTTGATTCGATAACTAGGTTATATCGCATACAACCAATCGATACATTCATCGCGAGAATAGAATACGGTATTACATACACGCATTATTCTCGGTCCCGCACATATCTCATATGCGCTCCTATTTCGTTTCGCTTGAGCCAGGAAACCTCTGTGTAGGACTCTAAAGACTCGTCAATACGCCGGCAGCAGGTGATGATCATATCAAACACCCACAAGCCGCAAGCGGTCTGCTAAACGTAACGGCCACTCGGGTATTGAGCGATCAGAAGATCGACGAGCAAGCCCGCTCACACTTCTGTGAATCCAACCAGTAACACTTACCGTACAGTCCGGTCTCGTCGTCTGATATGTCGCATATCTCGCCTAGGGGTGGTAAACGTCAGACCCCAATAGCTGGATAAGTCGTGTCGATATGAGGTCTATAACAATTCGAGAAACTACTGGTAACACTTACCAGTAAATCTCAGCAACCCTGGCCAGGGATTTCCGGTTATAGCCAATCGAACACAGCGCAACATCAACTCCCTATACCGGGAGAGACGAATCCCCTCCTATCGCTCATTGCCTCCATGTGATTCGGGACTGTACCCAAAAGCCACCGTTTTGCACGCCCTCTTGGACGTGGTAAGGTGGAAATCAAAGCACAGTGGGAACCACACAAGACTCTATTACGATCTCGGGTCAACAGACTACTCTGTACCAGTATCACCAGAGAACTGCCATCTGACGTAAGGTATAATACCAGCTGGGAGTTCTCGGTGAGTCCGTCCACTGTACCCAGTCTCCACTGAGCACCCGTATATCATCTCTGATGTCAAACACCAATGGATATGGGATCATCCATCGCCCATCTGTATGGGTCGAGAAGGTATACGCTAGTCTACACTGGTATATCGATGCCCCGTCTCGATACACCCACGACTAGGGACCTTGAAGGATGTACTTATGGACTACCATGTCCCCATTAGTATGATCCGCATCATAGTCCAGGTAGTCAAGTACACATCCTAAGGGCTTTACCAACATGTAACAGAGAGACAATCAGTGTACACGTTAAGGTAAAGATCAACCAGATAGCATACTATCATGTCGAGCAAGAAAGTCCTCCCTATATATGTCCAAGCATCCACTACAATATACATCCTATGTATAGTAATGGCCTCTAGGGCATACATATAACTAACAATCTCCCACTTGCACTAGGGCCATCTGATAGCAGTGGTTGTAGTATCTCATACTCAACCATCCTATAAAAGTCTCTCTCTGGGAATAGGCCTTCGTGAGTGGATCCGCCGTGTTATTCTCTGAGTCTGCTCTCCTAACCTCGATCACCCTGGAGATCAACCATCTCCATGATCAGGTGACACTGCCTTAGAATATGTCTGGATCACTGATGGGACCGGCGTTCCTTGGCACAAGCCACAACTCCATTGTCACACAATGGGAGGAACAAAGTTCATCTCATGAACCAATATACACCCAAACAGCCTCTATGGTAGCATCTTGAGTAGCGATGTATCCTGCCTTTATCGTCTAGTTTGCCACGGTATCTAGCTTGGAACTCTTCCAACATACCGCCCCTTTACTGAGGGTAAAGGCAATGCCTGCGACTGATTTTCAGTCGTCCTTATCACCCTGGAACCCTTCCAGTGATTCTCCCCAGAATCAATTGATACCATCTCACTACAACTAGTGAGTATCCTAACATCCATTTAGATCTATCTCATAGATCCAAATCCCAGGATTTAGTAGGTATCACTTTGATCCTTTATGGAGAATCATTGTGATAAGCGGAGATTGATCGAGCGTAGCATAGGAAACTCCTTTCCTATCAAGAGTATGTCATCCACGTACTCTACGAGGATCACCACCATACTCCCTACTACCTTTTTGTATATACAAGGTTCATCTACCATTTTGATGATGTCAAACTCTTTGACTAATCCATCAAAACATATGTTCCATCTCCGTGATGCCTGCTTTATCCTATAAAGCATCTTGTCCACGTTTCCGCTGCTCCCACTGTCTACGAAGCCCTCTGGCTGTGTACTTATAGACGCTCTCTTCTAAAACATCATTTAGAAAAGCTGTCATGACACCCAACCGCCAGATGTCGTAGTCATGGTATGTAGCCGTGGCAAGTAGGATCCAGATGGACTTAAGCATAGATCTTTAGAAAAAGTTTCATCATGATCCACACCTGGTCAATGATGCAAACCTTTAACAAGTCCAGCTTTGAAAGTCTCAACTTTTCCATGTACACTAAGTAATCTTCTCAAGATATACTTGCTCCTGATGGGGATTTAACCCTTCAGATATAGCAACCAAAGTCCATACTTTGTTGGTGTATAAGGATTCCATCTCAGATCGCTAAGCATCCAGCCATTCTTACAGAGTCCCACTCCTGATGGCCAGCTCGAAACTAGTTGGGTCATCATCTCATGATGCAATCCCCGCTCCCACTGTCATAGAGAAACCGAAGTATCTCTCAGGCGGGTGAGGAACCTTACTAGATCGCCGGAGAGGCTGAGGTTCGTTGGTAACTATTGAATCCTTTGGTTCTTTCAAATCATCAGCTGCAGCTTGTATAGCTGGAACATTTCCAGTTCTACATAACTGACCTTGCCTCGAGCTTGTCCGGATTTTGCTTTTCAGACATAGGCTGGACAACCCCAAATCTTAACTAACTTAAAAGATGGGCTCTTCCCTTTCCATATCACATATGAAGCAGTAAGCAACTGATTTGATTGGAACCCTATCCAATAGGTATGCAACTTCTCAAGTGCATAACTCCCAAAAGGAAATAGGAAACTCAGTAGTACTCATCATAGAGCACACCTTATCATATAGGGTGTGATTGCTCCGCCCCGATTTACCATCGTGCTATGGTGTATACGGAGGAGTAATTCTGAGAGAGAATCTCATTCTCCTTTAGAATAATCCAGGATTTCCATGCTCAAGTATTCACCTCCTCGATCTCATCAAAGGACATAATACTTGTACCCGTATTTTGGTTCTCTACTTCTAACTTATATTCTGTGAATATCTCAAAAGGTTCGGACTTGTGTTTCAACAGTAACATATGTCTGAATCTTGAGAGATCATCAGAGAATGCAATGAAGTACAAAGAACCGGTCTTGGTATGTGTAGACAGGGGACTTTACATACATCAACATGCATCAATCCCAAGAGTTTACTAACTCTTTCTCTGTTTCTAATAAACAGAGCTGTGGTCATCTAATCTTTGTGACATGACTGGCAAGTTTCACAAGATGTAAATTCAAACTGATTTAAATATGCATCTAAATGTAACTTCAGCCAGTCGGGTCGCATTGATATGACCTAGTCTACAAAACCTCAAGAAGGATTTGTTCATTTCTGAACTCTTCCTCTTGTGTGTGTTCCATATACTAAAGAACTGTAGTTTGATTTAGAACATTAATGCTTTTAGATAACGTACCTGAACCGATCAACTTTTGATATAGGAAATGTTCAAAACATTATCCAACAATACAAAATTATATCCTTTCTTTACTAATAAAAAGACTGATATGATTTTGTATATCAGGTTTGTATCTAATAACATTCGTTCAGAATCAATGTATTTGGAATACAGGGTGACAGTGACCAACAGACTTGGCTGCAACACTTGCCCCGTTTTCTGCCTCATGAAACTTATCACCCGTTCTCAGTTCTCTACCTTTCTGTAGCCCTATGTAACAGATTACATATCTGCGATCCTGATCTGTTATCATATACCCAGGACGTAAAGGATACTGAGAAACTGTTCTCTGTAATGAACACACCCGAAGATGATGCATCAGCATGCACTCTCTTCGTTTGGGCGGCACGGGAAATCTGGTATTTCCCAATTTCCTGCTCTGTCTTATAACAATTATCAGTTGGAGCGGGACCAACGTTCCCCAGCTCAGTATAACAAGCGGGTTCGGTCAATAATCCGTATTATTATCTTGATTAAGGCGTGATATGGTCGCTACCTGGAGAGAGAGAGAAGAAAACACTCAGCGTGCGCTCTTGCAAGATCAGATTGGTTATTATTTTATCTAACCAGGATGGCTCCCACTGTTTTAATCAAATCTTCCTTCAAACCCTAAAAGGAAAGACTAGCCGGGATTAATTACACGCTACAAGTTCGCCAATCTTTCAGCCAGGCCAGTGTCGGTACTTTAAGGGAGGTCCCCCGTGCTTTCACACGAACCTAATTAATGTAAACCTCGTTTTCCCAGAGGCGTAACCCCGTTGACACCTTTCTAGACACCTACTTGATCGGCTAATTGTAATGTGTAAAACTCTCCCAGGAGTAACTCTTACTCGCAGTGGGTATCAGGATCCAACTATCTCATAGAAGGTATGCAATCTCATTGCAAATTTCAACATTTGAAATTCCCGATAATTTTGCCCCTAGCGTCCTATGACCTTGACGGAGGTCAACAAACCATAGGCTATTAGTCAAGTTCAACCCGTCATTTCTTGATCGAATTAAACCCACCCGCACGACCCTTGACGGAGGTCAACAAGACCGCACGACTACCCTAATCCAATCTGCATCATATGCATAAGCAGATAAATACTAGTTAGCTACCGCACACTACGCCTTGACGGAGGTCAACAAACGTAGCACGAATACTAAGTAGGACTTATCTGAAATGACGGAGGGCTACGACAGGTTTTTCTGAAAACCTATTACGTAAAGAACTTGATATCGTTGTAGAATCAAATGTTTTTAAAATGGAGTGTTTTTGAAGCTTTTGTAGTTTTGCTAAAGGAGTCACTCCCGGTGAAGGGATCGTCGGTCCTTTCCTCGTCGAATGAGGTGCGGGATATATCATATATATCACTGTGCAAAGCAAAAACTCTTAAAAGCAATCAAAAGACAAACCGAGTGTGTAGCATCTGCCAGTTATTGCTAAAGGAGTCACTCTCGGTGAAGGGATCTCGATCCTTTCCTTATCGAATAAGGTGAAGGATATATCATATATACCGCTGTGCAAAGCAAGAACTGTAGCTACCTGTTTTATTTTTGAAATTCGATTCTACAACATCTTTAGGTTTCTTTTACTTTCATTAATCACATTAATGAAGTCCCATCATTTAAATACCTAAACATCACAGATAAATACGACGTACACTTATGCCACCCGCATTCGCCTCGATGTCCCCTCGTGCACCGTTAGGTTAGGTAACTAACGGCAGAGCGGGGCAGGGCTAGCGCGGGTGTAAAACATAAGTAACGTCTATATAATATATCATATATACTATATAAAGTATCCATCACAGAACATATCACATGATCACATCACAGATATCGCAGCAGAAGAAACATATGAAACATTGGATATACTAGGACGTCCGTGTTTTTAATACGAGCCAGTATAAAACACGGATTCCACGGTCGTGATGAATAGCCAATCCCACACCCCTAAACCCCTACGAGAGCGGCAAGCAACCCTACCAATTCTAGTGTTAGGAGACCCGGACTCGACTCCTCGAGATGGTCTCCCACTGGACCCTAGAACCCGGTTACTTGTGCTCCCATCCTTGGGTCTATCCTAATGCGGAAAAGTAAATAATATACAAAGGGTGACATCTTCCGCAACCTGGAAGTGTCCCAATTAAAAGAATATTACATACAAGTTTTTACATGAATGAAAATGAAAAACACTCATCTCACATAAAAATCCCCGGCTATTCAAACACGACGATCCAATATAACATATCCAGCAACACATAACATCACATGTCATCAACGTAAGTAAATATGTCCATCCCAATTGTCGTTGACATATAGCAACGAAACCGGCGATATCACATATTACACTTACGGTCACAGAAAAGAAAGTGTAAAACTACAACAGTTGGAATCCGCAACCACCTCAGACATCGCATGCCTGATCAAATGAATTCTTTAGACATCGCATGCCTAACAATTATAAACCCTGCATTTTAGTCTCAAAATCGAAAACACTTTTCAATATCAAGTCGGACAATTCAACAAGATTCCCGACATCCTGATCGAATGCTCGTCGCAAACTTCAGTAGACGGCCGCACCCCCGATACCGTCGACGAAGTGCACCAAGGCGGAACACCGCTGCTGCAAGCACCCGAACGGATGCTTTCGGCGACGGGGTTCTCCTACAGTCACTTGGTCGAGGCTATGGAGTGAGGCTGTCTATTAAGTTTACCCGGCGAGTATCCGCGTACACTACGTGATTGCGACGGACTTTTGATCACATCAAAATTCCGTAGCAACCGATCAAGTGAGACTAAACTGCTATGTTTATAACATTCATTCAGTTATCTCATAACTGTTTGTGAATTCCAAGTATTGTATCACATTCCGGATAAATAGAAAATGTTAAACTTTTCGATCGAACAATCGAACACCCAAGTTTTCCCGATACAGCTCAACACATGAAATAAGTCTAAAAACATTCAGTTCGTGCCTCAGTACCAACGGTCCAGCCGTAGAAGGGTCAAGCCAACGCCTCACATGTGGCACGCCGTACTGCCCCAAACCCTAAGGTTCAAAGGGCAGTTCAAGACGGTCACATAATCGAGTTAAGGTTTGTTGTCTTCTAGAGGGACCATCGCGTTACTTGCACTACTTAGAACATCGTTAAACTACGGAAAGATCCAACACTTGGAAATTTCCCGACAGGGGAAAAGGTGGGTATTTATATCCGGTCAAACTTTTTTAACATATTCAAAAATTATCCGGAAAGCCACATAGACAAAATCTGATACTCCGATCGAAACACCGAATCCCCAAAACAACCCCAGAAAATTCAACTCTTGAATAAATATTAAAAATTCCCAGAAAATCCAGTACCAGAAGAGACAAATTACTGTGCAAAAATGGAGGGCTGACGTCAACATATGGCCGCGGAACCGCCTCATAAGGCATGCTTATACCGCGCTTTAGATGAGTTAGCCCCTCGAATTTCACAGTAATTCAACTAAGACCCTGCAGAATTTTTTAGAAATTTTTAATCTGGAAAAAACCCAGTTTTTGAAAAAAGTCCAGAGAGCATATTCGGGTTAGGGTTTTGATTCGATCGGACTTCAAACTCCGTCTACGCTTCGCCTAAGGCTCTAGCTAGGCTCTGATACCACTGTAGGGTTCCTAGGCACTCTCAAGAGGTCTCACAAGGCATCAACCATGCCAATTTCTAATTTGACAAGTGCCGAGAAACCCTAATACGGATCGTTAACTAGATTTTAGGCGAAAAGATAAACTAGTTAACAACTTAACTAAGTGAACGGAAATACAACCTTTGTAGATCCGGTTCTCCACCTCCATAGCTCCGTGATGAAGTCCCCTCGCTGTACAAATCGCATCCCGGACTCTAGCATCGGCTTCATCGGAGAATTGGGAGGGTTTGGTCGTCGGCTTCGATGCCGAAGATGATCTACGTCGAGGCATCACTAGATCAAGCTTCCACTTCACCAAGTCATGAAACTTGTGAAGAAAACACCCTATACTACTTGGCAAGAGGTAGAGGGTGAAGAAATAGGAGGTGGGTTCACTTTAGAATTGGATTTCTCACTCTTTTTCATCAAGTCACCATTGATGAAGCAATGTTTTCTTCAAGTGAAGAAGAAGAAGAAGAAGATGAATATTATGATAAGTTATTTTCTAATAGAAAAGAAAATCAATACTTATCATAATACAACCATGGTCAAGTGTAGAGAATGAACTAGGGTTAAGTGGAGTGGTTAGGGTTAAGCATGAGACAAAATGGTCACTTAGTCAAAGCTTCATGAAGCTTCAAGATGCAAACAAAGAAAGCCACCATTTTCTCTTTATGCTATTTATTTTCCAAAAAGAATAAACAAACAAATAAATGAATAAGAAAACAAAACCCTAACCATTCATATAACCATGGTTTAATCTTTACACAAACCCAAGTAAACACGTATCATCAAACATGATACAATCAAGTGCACAAAAGTATATCACATATACAACTTGTGAACTTCAAGTGAGAAAATCCATTTAATGTGAACCAATACTAGTTAATGCAAAGTAATATATCAAATATATAATTATGCATTAAATCATTAAATCAACACTTGATTTAACGATCCGGTCATATCGCATATAACCGACTAATATACAATGTATCGATTTATCGAATCAATCCTTGATTCGATAACTAGGTTATATCGCATACAACCAATCGATACATTCATCGCGAGAATAGAATACGGTATCACACACACGCATTATTCTCGGTCCCGCACATATCTCATATGCGCTCCTATTTCGTTTCGCTTGAGCCAGGAAACCTCTGTGTAGGACTCTAAAGACTCGTCAATACGCCGGCAGCAGGTGATGATCATATCAAACACCCACAAGCCGCAAGCGGTCTACTAAACGTAACGGCCATCCGGGTATTGAACGATTAGAGGATCGACGAGCAAGCCCGCTCACACTCCTGTGAATCCAACCAGTAACACTTACCGTACAGTCCGGTCTCGTCGTCTGATATGTCGCATATCTCGCCTAGGGGTGGTAAACGTCAGACCCCAATAGCTGGATAAGTCGTGTCGATATGAGGTCTATAACAATTCGAGAAACTACTGGTAACACTTACCAGTAAATCTCAGCAACCCTAGCCAGGGATTTTCGGTTATAGCCAATCGAACACAGCGCAACATCAACTCCCTATACCGGGAGAGACGAATCCCCTCCAATCGCTCATTGCCTCCATGTGATTCGGGACTGTACCCAAAAGCCACCGTTTTGCACGCCCTCTTGGACGTGGTAAGGTGAAAATCAAAGCACAGTGGGAACCACACAAGACTCTATGACGATCTCGGGTCAACAGACTACTCTGTACCAGTGTCACCAGAGAACTGCCATCTGACGTAAGGTATAAAACCATCTGGGAGTTCTCGGCGAGTCCGTCCAGTGTACCCAGTCTCCACTGAGCACCCGTATATCATCTCTGATGTCAAACACCAATGGATATGGGATCATCCATCGCCCATCTGTATGGGTCGAGAAGGTATATGCTAGTCTACACTGGTATATCGATGCCCCGTCTCGATACACCCACGACTAGGGACCTTGAAGGATGTACTTATGGACTACCATATCCCCACTAATATGATCCGCATCATAGTCCAGGTAGTCAAGTACACATCCTAAGGGCTTTACCAACATGTAACAGAGAGACAATCAGTGTACACGTTAAGGTAAAGATCAACCAGATAGCATACTATCATGTCGAGCAAGAAAGTCCTCCCTATATATGTCCAAGCATCCACTACAATATACATCCTATGTATAGTAATGGCCTCTAGGGCATACATATAACTAACAATTTGTTCCCGCCAAAAATTTCTGCGCAAAAGAGTCCAAGGTATCAAATGCCAGCGATACGCTTAAGGAAATGCGAACCAGTATCTTCCGGCCTGTATTTTGATAAACTTTCGAAGGAGAAATAGATAAGTTCCGATGATATTGGAAGCATCTCGAAAAACCCTTCGATTTGATATGTTATGGGCTTCATAATTCATCTGGGATCAAAAGTTATGAGCAAATATGCTGTGCTCTGTTCCCTAATTAAAAATCAGGAATTACCTCAATGAGGTATCACGTGCATACATGTGACCAATGGTCACGTGTTGACACGTGATAGTTAAAACAGAAATAAAAATAACGGCTGAAGAAGAACCCAATTGGGGGTCACGTGCTCACACGTGACCGATGGTCACGTGTTGACACGTGAAAATTAAAACAGAAATAAAATAACGAATGTCTGAAGAAAATACCTCAATGAGGTATCACGTGCTCACACGTGACCAATGGTCACGTGTTGACACGTGATGGTTAAAACTGAAGCATAAATAAACGCTGAGAAAAGAACCAATTGGGGATCACGTGCTCACACGTGACCAAGGGTCACGTGCCAGCATGTGACAGGCTTTGAAAGCCTTACAGTCTAATAGAATTAAAATTCTAAATTTCTCTAAATCGTTCCAAATAGAATTAAAATTCTAAATTTCTCTAAATCTTTCTAAATCTTTCCAAATGGAAAAGGATTATGGGGATCGTTGGATTAAAGATCTAAGGGTGATTAAATATCACCAATTTTTGGAAAGATCTTAGACAAGGAAAGATTTCCCCTAAAATCTCACCGGAAATAACAAACAGAATATCTTTGGATTTAAAATCCAACGGTGAATAAAATTCACTGAATGATCTAAAGGATCATATTAATGATGAAGACAAATCAAATCTTTCAATGAAAAATTCACAAAACAAATTGATTCTTTTCTTTCTCCTATAAATAGGAGCCAAGAAGAAAAGAGAGGGAGGATCGACCCTTTTGAGAGAGAGAAACAGAGAGAGAAGAATTTAATTCTCAAGAGGGAAGAAAAGAAAGGAGAATTTAATTCTCAACAAAGAAAACCCTATGTGAGAAAAGAAAGGGAATCAAAACTTCAAACAGAGAATTTAATTCTCAAAATCCAAGAGTTTAACTCTTATACAAAAAAGAACTTAGTTCTTCTTCTGGTTGAAGATCTCCACAGAGCACATCTCCCCATAAGTTGAGAATTTAATTCTCATCGGGTCGAGATCCTGCCATGTAGATCCTAAACTTAGAAGGGGAATTGAGTTTTGAGAATTTAATTCTCCTAAAACAAAACTAGGGTTTAACCCTAATCAAGAATTTAATTCTTTTACATATCTGGGAATTTAATTCCTTTAAAAAGAAATCAGGGTTTTATCCTAAATAAGAATTTAATTCTTTCACAATAGGAATTTAATTCCTCCAAAATCATAATTAGGGTTTAACCCTACAGAGAATTCAATTCTTAAAAGATCTCTGTTCATGAAAAGAACTAGGGTCACGTGCCCCCACGTGACCCTTGAAAAGATCCCTGAAGAAAAGAAGCTTTGAGGCAATGCCTCACGTGCTCCCACGTGACTCCCAAAATGCAGAAAGAAAAAATAAAAGAAAAGAAGCTTTGGGCGCTCTCACGTGTCCCAACGTGACCCCTCAGCAAGTGCTGTAATTATCGATGCATAAATCCCCATCACGTGCCAACATGTGATGCTCTAAAATAAAGATGAAAAGTGTTTAACACTTATTCGCAGATTTGAGGATAAAACAAAAGGAGATCTGGCTCCATATTTAGGGCGCCCTCACGTGTCCCCACGTGACCCCTAACAAATCCCTTTAATATCCAATGGATGAATGCCTATCACGTGCCTACACGTGATGGCCAGGAAATGAAAAGTGTTTAACACTTAATTGCAGAACAAAATAAAAGGGATCTGGTCCCCCCTTTGGGCGCTCTCACGTGTCCACACGTGACCCCTCTGTCTTTAGTGTTTAACACTAATTTGGGGATTATATTTCCAGTGTTTAACACTGATTGTCTTTTAGTGTTTAACACTAATTTGAGAGTTCTATATCCATTTTTTAACACTGTTGTTCTCTAAGTGTTTAACACTACTTTTAGCCAAATTGGCTAATTTTCCAGAGGCAAAAGTCCCTCCTCCAAATGAATCTCAAAATTGAGGAAATCAAAGACAAAATGTTGTCAGAGCCCCCAATCCTCTGTTTAACACTGCTGAATGACGAGGGGCTGAACCCAGACAAATGTCTAATGGCCCAAAAGGCCAATATTTCAAACATATTTGGACTTAGCCCAAACTGGCCATAAGTCCTCAAATCATCTTGAACTGAGCAAATCTGCTCTTTCAACCAACTCATTGGTTCAAGGGTACATCTCTGAACTCCTCTGATATTTGTCGTTGTAATCCTTCAACGTCTTCAGAGAGGTGACGGGTCCCGACAACCACACATTAATACGGACTGTGGGGTCCTTAAACTCATGGACTAATGCGTCCTTAAACTAACATTTGTCCCTAAAACAGGAATGATGGACCACCATGTCCTTAAACTGGAACATGGACCACTACGTCTTTAAACTGGAATAATATAGCCCCTAAATGCTCTTCCCGTTACGTTGATCTGAGTCTGGAGATTAGGCTCACGTATCCTTAATGAACGTTTAAGTCGATCTTAGCCTCAATATGGCTAACGTATCCTTAAACCAAAACACCAAACCCAAATCTAAGTAAATAAGGATTTGGACTAATCCACGTCCTACGGGCGACGGCATAACTTAGTCTCCGTATACAATCCACGGGCAACCACAAATAAAACAAACACCCACGACACGAAGTGAAATTCTGGAGAAGGAGAAAGTTGTTACCGCGATGCGGTAGCGTAATTAACTGCAGGGGCTTGCGCCTGCAGAGAAGAGCGTCCCCACAATCAAAAAACCCCTCAAGCGAGGGGGAATCTGACGAAGTCTGCTAAATCGGCTGCATCCGTCTAAACTTCCGAAACACGGTGCCATAAATCAACTTAGCATCTTCGGAGAGGTGGACGGATAAAACCAATTAGCATCTGCCCCGAATCTCAGTGTCAGGACTTCGCAGTCCTGTGCGCCGTCTTTCGGAGGGGAACACCATGGTTAACTAATATCTAAATATTATTGTGTTGAGTTAAAGTCCAAATAAAATTTAAACCATGGTTTGAATTAGGTCAAAAAATAGTTAAGTTTGGATAATTATCAGCCATGATTTAATTTTCATTCCCTTTTTTCTTTTTCTCAAAACTAATATATATCTATATATAAATTAACCATGTGAGTTTTGCATTGCCACCACTTGTGTATCATCAACCATGATACAATGTATGTATGTATGTGTCCATGCACATCATCATGTGCATACATGCATGCATACATCAAAAGAGAAAAGGGTTTAATAAAGAATTAATCTAAAAGTCAAATGTTAAATCAACACTTGATTTAACAAATCGGTCATATCATATATAACTCGACCAATAGAAAAACGCCCGATTAAATATACGGTATCACATACACGCATTTAATCGGGTCCCCGCGCATATTTCATATGCACACCACATCGTTTTGCCTGAACTAGGAAACTTCATTGTGGGACTCTAAAACTCGTCAATACGCCGGCAGTAGGTGATGATCATATTAAACACCTACAAGCCACAAGCGGTCAGCTAAACGTAACGGCCACCCGGGTATTGAGCGATCAGAAGAAAACCAGCGAAGCTGTCAAAACTCCCGTCGAGCCAACTGACAACACTTACCGTACAGTCTGGTCTCTTCGTCAGATATGTTGCATATCGAGTCTAGGGATGGAATCATCGACCCCAATAACTCAATAAGTCATGCCGGTGTATGGCTCATAATAAATCGAGAAACTATTAATAACACTTATCAGTAAATCCCAGCAGCCCTGGTTGGGGACTTCCTGTTATAACCAATCGAGCATAGCACAACATCAACCCTTAATACCGGGAGAGAAGAAGCCCCTTCTATAGCTTATTGCCTCCATGTGTCTCGGGACTGTACCCAAAATCCACCTGTTTGCACGACTCAGTAGAGCCGTGGTAGGATGGAGATCAAAGTACAGTGGGAGAACACACAAGACTCTATGACGATCTTGGGTCTACAGACTAACTTGTACCAGTGTCACCTGAGAACTGCTATCCGATGATAGATATAATACCACATAGGAGTTCTCGGCGAGTCCATTCAGTGTACCCAGTCTCCACTGAGCACCCGCATATAATTTTTGGTGTCACCACACTAGATGGATATGGGATCATCCATCGCCCATCATATGGGACAAGAATGGTATACGCTAGTCTACTCTGGAATATCGATGCCCCATCTCGATACACCCACGACTAGGAACAGTTAAAGGATATGCTTATAAACTACAGGTGTCCCACTAGTATAATCTGCATCATAGTCGCAGTAGTCAAGCAAATATCCTATGGGCTTTATCAACATGTACCAAATGAGTAAGATGCATGATCAAATGAACAGGTCAAGATAAAGTAAATCAGATAGCATACTATCATGTCGAGCAAGAAAGTCATCTATATATACATATATACATATCCAAGCATCCACTATACATATAATGGCCTCCAGGGCATACATATATCCAACAATCTCCCACTTGCACTAAGGCCAGTTGTTGGCGTATCTCATACCCAACATCTCAAAATATCGCTCATGCTGCGGCTGTGAAAGGGCCTTGGTGAGTGGATCCGCAGTGTTATTCTTTGTGTCTACTCTTCGAATCTTGATCTCATGGCGATCTATTATCTCCCGAATCAAATGATATCGCCTGAGGATGTGTCTGGACTTCTGATAGGACCTTGGTTCTTTGGCTAACGCCATAGCCCAATTATTATCACAATACAATGGTATTGGATCAACAATGGATGGAACTACTCCTAGTTTCGCGATGAACTTCCTCATCCAGACGACTTCCTTGGAAGCATCATTTGCAGCAATATACTCGGCTTCCATCGTGGAGTCTGCAACGGTATCCTGTTTGGAATTCTTCCAACTAACCGCCCCTCCATTAAGGGTAAATACAAACCCTAAGATAGATTTGTTGTCATCCTTATCACTTTGGAAGCTAGAATCGGTAAAGGCCTCCATTTGGAGATCCCCATTACCATACACCAAGAACAGTTCTTTAGTCCTTCATAAGTACTTAAGAATGTTCTTCACTGCTATCCAATGTTTCTCCCCTGGGTTGGATTGATACCTGCTTACTACAGCCAGTGCATAAGCTACATCAGGGCGGGTACATAACATCGCATACATTATAGATCCTACGGCTGAAGCATAGGGTATAATGCTCATGCGAGCTCTCTCTCTCTTCATCAGTCTTCGGACAGAAGTCCTTGGAGAGAGTGATTCCATGGTAAGCGGGCAAGGCACCATGCTTAGAATCTACCATACTAAACCTTTTTAGGATGGTGTCAATGTACTTTGATTGGGAAAATACCAATAACCTCTTGGATTTAACTCTATAGATCCTTATGCCCAAAATGCACGAGGCATCACCCAGGTCCTTCATGGAGAACCATTGTGATAAGAATAGTTTGACCGATTGTAGCATAGTAATATCATTTCCTATCAAGAGAATGTCATCGACGTACAATACGAGGAATGTGACAGTACTCCCTACAATCTTCTTATAAATGCATGGTTCATCTATATTTTTGATAAAATCAAACTCTTTGATTGTATCATCAAAGCAGATGTTCCAGCTCCATGAGGCCTGCTTTAATCCTTAAATGGATTTAAGCAACCTACATGCTTTCCCGCTACTCCCACTATCAATGAAGCCTTCTGGCTGATCCATATAAACGCATTCTTCTATATCACCATTTTGAAATGCAGTTTTAACGTCCATTTGCCAGATTTCATAGTCGTAGTGAGCAGCAATAGCAAGTAGGATCCGAATGGATTTCAGCATTGCTACTGGAGAGAAAGTTTCATCATAGTCCAATCCTGGTCTTCGACGAAAACCTTTCGCTACAAGCCTTACTTTATAGGTCTCTTTTCCCGCCAAAATTTTGGCTCAAAACCCGTTCCAATAAAATAACAATAAACAAATAAATAAATAATAATAATAAAGGAGAAAACCTCCCTTTCAGAGCAAAGCTCTGTTCAAATCCCAAGGCGGGAAATAAAGAAATGCTTCTGTTTCCCCCAATCAGAGCAAAGCTCTGTTTTAAAAGATAATAAAAATCAAATTTTAAAATAAAGAAGCAACGCTTCAGCTAACTTGTGCTCTGCGCTGCGCGACACGTGGCAGCGCAGTTGCGCTAGCGCAGTGCACTGCGCTCTGCGCTGCGCGACACGTGGCAGCGCAGTTGCGCTGCGCGACACGTGGCAGCGCGGTTGCGCTGGGAGACACGTGGCAGCGCAGTTGCGCTTCGCTCTGCGCTGCGCGACACGTGGCAAGCGTAGGTGCGCTTGCGCCAAACAGAATTAAAATTCCAGTAAGATCATTCTGTTCTTGTTAAAACAAGAAGATTGTTTTCTGTAAAACAGAAGCCCTTGGATCAAAGATCCAACGGTGGGGAAATATCCCCAAATCACTCAGAGAAAGATCTCTTTTAACCAACCTAACAAATCATTTGGGACTATAAAAAGGCCCCTAGACCCCAAGTCTAAAAGACAACAACACAGAAAAACAAGACAGAGAGACAAAAAGCGGAGAGATATTCAGAACTCCTCTAGAAAATTTTGAGAAGAACTCAGAGAACAAAAAAGGTAAAAACCTTTGAATAAAAAGAAGAATTCTCTTCTATAAAGATCAATAATCAAAGAACAGATCAAGATCTTCAATTAAAAAGGAAAAAAGATTAAAAAGAAGTATTACTTCACAGATCATTCGATTTATAAAGGCATTGCCTTTTGATGAACCATTGGTTCTGGAATTTTAAAAGATTCTATTCTTTGATCCAAAATTGGATCAAGGTAATTAACAGTGCCCTGCACTTGTAAATCTGCACCGTTGCGCTTTTGGGTTGGCGCAAGCCACCAGAGAGCGCCACGTGTCGGCCTCAGAACAAACTGCGCTATGCGCTTCCAAAACAGAGCATTGCTCTCTTAAATTGGCGCACTGCACCAGAGCGCGCCACGTGTCAGCTCCAGAACAACTTGCGCTATGCGCTTCCAAAACAGAGCATTGCTCTCTTAAATTGGCGCACTGCACCAGAGCGCGCCACGTGTCAGCAGCGCAACAGCGCAGCGCAACGCGCTTGCGCTCACCAGAACGTGACACGTGCCACCCCCACATGAGTTTGCGCCTTGCGCTCCTCAATTGGCGCAAAGCGCCTGACAAGCCACGTGGGGCACTGTCAGAACATTTAATGCAGCGCATTATTAAAGAGCAAAGCCCAATTAAGAGGTCCAATGGACCAAAACAAATGCTCTGCATTATTAAAGAAAAGGAGCAGAGCCCAAACAAAGGCCTAATAGGCCAAATGCAAATGAAAGGTTAAACATTTTCAACTGGACTTAAACCAATCATGGCCATAAGTCCTCAAATTAAATTGACTGAGCACGGCTGCTCCCTTAAATCAATTTACATCCGATTCAAGGGTACATCTCTGAACTCCTCTGACATTTGTCGTTGTAATCCTTCAACGTCGTCAGAGAGGTGACGGGTCCCGATGGCCATACATTCAAAGGACCACCATGTCCCTAAACTGGAACATGGACCTAAACTGGAACATGGACCACTATTTCCCTAAACTGGAACAATAGAGCCAATTGCTTTCTTGTCGGATCTAAACGATCCCGTTAAGTTGATCTTAGTCTGGAAATTAGACTAATGTATCATTAACAAACGTTTAAGTTGATCTTAGCCTCAAATATGGCTAACGTATCCTTAAACCAAAATCTTCAAACAGACTTTAGTCCCAAATCGGACTATAGATCCCCTAATCAACTTTGGTTCAAGGGTACATCTCTGAACTCCTCTGACACCTATCGTTGTAATCCTTCAACGACGTCAGAGAGGTGATGGGTCCCGATGGCCATACATTAAATGGACCACTATATCCCTAAACTGGAACAATAGAGCCAATTGCTCTTTTGTCGGATCTAAACGATCCCGTTAAGTTGATCTTAGTCTGGAGATTAGACTATCGTATCCTTAACGAACGTTTAAGTTGATCTTAGCCTCAATATGGCTAATGTATCCTTAAACCAAAACCCAAACCCAAATCTAAGAAAATACGGATTTGGACTAATCCACGTCCTACGGGCGACGACATAAATTAGTCTTCGTATACAATCCACGGGCAACCACAAACAAAACGAACACCCACGACACGAAGTGAAATTCTGGAGAAGGAGAAAGTTGTTACCGCGACGCGGTAGCGTAATTAACTGCCGGGGCTTACGCCTGCAGGGAAGAGAGTCCCCACAATCAAAAACCCCTCAGGTGAGGGGGAATCTGACGAAGTCTGCTACATCGGCCGCATCCGTCTAAACCTCCGATACACGGTGCCATAAATCAACTTGGTATCTTCGTAGAGGTGGACGCATAAAACCAAATAGCATCTGCCCCGAATCACAGGCAAGACGTCCATGTCTTGGCCGCCGTTCGAAGGGGAACAGATTCTGGCACGCCCGGTGGGACCTTTTCCTCTTTCCACTCCACACTTCGTGTGTCGTGTTTTTCTCACGATCAAATAATCGCGGTGTTTATGTTTTTGGTTGCCCATAGGGGAGTGGATATTGAAGCCGGATATTCGTCTCTATGAAGAATGGCATTTGCTCCCACCCCAGCAACTCAGGCTCTGTCATATCCGGCGGAGTCAAGTATAGGTCACTTGCAGCCTCAAATTTCTGCAATCCGGCTCTTCAAGAAATCAACTAGATTCTTTTTGGGTCGATGCTCCCACCTCCCACCCTCGGTGCCTCAACGCCGATGGAAGAAGCCCAGAGGATGTCTGTCAAGTAGCAGCCTTGCCGACGGAATCGGTCCTCAAACAACTGGCACATGCCAAAGACCAAGGTCGACGCAGGGGGAAGAATATTCAAGCTCTTCAAGAAATCAACAGGCTTCGAACAACACTAATTGCAACAGAAGCTCTTGGTCTGTCCCATCCGGAGGAGTAACCTACGGGCCCCAAGGGGCCTCTCTTTTCAAGATGCCAGTAGAGCAGGTAACTCAAGCCAACACCAGGCTATCCTTCGGGAACATGCTCCCACCAACGAGCTTCAGCGCTCCCGTACCATCGCAAGAAGTCGTTTTTCAGCGCTCCTGTGCTTATTCACGCCTTACTCTGCACACACAAAAATTGTGATAAGAAGAGAGTAGAAAGTAAAAAATTATATTTAAAAAATAGGAATAGTTTAAGAAAAACAAGAAGGTTAGATGTTTTCTTAAATGAAACTAGTAATAAGTAGCTATGAGCTATTGTCCCAAGGGTAAGTAAGATGAAAGAAATTGCTAATCTGAGGATAAAAATAAGCCTGAAAAATAGTTCCTATTCTGGAAGCCGAACATTTGAACGTTGATACCCTACTATACGCACTTACACACATCTTGAAACTTGGGATAGTAGAAAATACCTTGAAATGCTCTTGTCTAAAAGCCAAAGTATGAAGAAAATAAAAGTGGAGAATAAAAGATAAAATGGCGAAAAGAAAAATGAACACTGGGTTTGTTATCACCGAGGCAGCAAAAAAAAAATATAGCGAGGGTGCTTTATCATCTAGTGACTTAGACCAACTGGTTTAGGAGCCACTGCTAAGCCTTAGGTGTTGCAAGACGAGGAAAAACACCTAATTAGCAAGCACATGAGTAATCGGTCGGTTAGTACCTCAAAAAGTATTAACGGTCACATGAAAAATGTGTGAGCAAATTCTGTCTAAATATCTATTAAAAAGTACTAAGGTAGATGGACAAGAGTATGATTTCTTGAATTGAATTCTCTGAGTGTAGGGATGTCCAGTTCACACACGTAGGGGTATACGATCAATGTTTGAAAGAAAGGTAGGAATGAAAACTAAAGGCGGTGTTTTATTGAGGGATAATGTGATTTCTAACATTTTTTCATGACCACTAAGATAGGGCTCATAGCAACTGAAAAGCTGGTATAATTGAAAACTCTTATTTTCAAGTTCTTTCTTTTATAGTTCTTATCTTCATATAACTTTCACCATCTCTATTTTATTATATGATTTTGTGGGTGTAATCCGCTGAAAACCCTCAGGAGACAACACTCCTCCTACTAGGGATATGCCACTGGCACCGAGTAAGGAAGATTGGGGGCAACTCTCCTTCAGGGCTGATTCCGCCGACTACAACCGCCCCCGAAGGTTCCTTAGGCGCATTATGAGCACAAGAGAACGACCAAGAGAAATAAAGAGCTCTCTATTACTTAAGTCGAGTTCTCCTGGGGGCAGAAAGCAATTATTCTCCCATCAAAAAGCACTGTCTAGCGTTGATCTGCGCTATAACAAAGCTCAGGCACTATGCGTTGGCGCAAGAAGTCCGTCTCATATCGAAGGTGGACCCCCTTAAATACTTGATGTCAAAGGCTATATTGACAGGCCGGCTCGCTAAATGGACCTTGCTCTAGATGGAGTTCTCAATAACTTATCAACCTCTTAAGGCAATGAAAGGCCAGGCCATCGCCGATTTCCTCGCTGAACATCCAATACCGCCCGATTCTCCCTTGAATTGCGAACTTCCAGACGAACAGGTGTTCGACATGATCGACGGAAATGGTATCCGATGGGAGCTTTTTCGATGGAGCATCCTCCATGAAGAAGCGCAAACAAAGCACGCCGATAATCAAATCGGGAGTGGGCCTTATCTTCGTGACCCCGCAAGGAGGGATAATACAATTCGCCTTCTCCTTAACAGAGTCGAGGACGAACAACGAGGCCGAATACGAAGCTTTGATAACAGGCCTTGAGATCGCCATCGACATGGGAATTGAAAACCTCCTCATATATGGAGACTCCCAACTGGTCGTTAGTCAAGTGAATGGCGACTACCAACAGGGCAAGTTCGCGCTATCCGAAAACTGGAAGGTGAGCCCGCCACAACCACATGCTCCGAAAAAGGTGGACACGCCGGGGGCATCATGCTCATTCATAGAGAAAGCCCTATGGACCACTATGTCCTAAAACTGGATATAGACCGAAAAGTCAGTAAACTAGAGATTCGCCTCAAATACGGCGACGATGGACCGAAACTTCCTTAAACTAATAATTGACCGCTATGTCCTAAAACTGGCATTGAACCGCAATGTCCTAAAACTTGCAAATGACCGAAATGTCTTTAAACTACTACCGTAGCATTTTCAGGCTAAGTGATAAAAAAAGAAGAAGAAAAGAATAAAAAAAAAGCGAGAGAGAAAAAAAACGGTATGTCCATAAACAAAATGGGCACGGATGAAAACCCGAAAGGGCTCCGTGAGTAAAAACAGCAGGGCTACCGGCGAGTGTTTGTGAAAACCTGAAAGGGCGCAACTTCGTTAGACAAAAGAATAAAAAAAGGTATGTCCATAAGCAAAATGGGCACGGATGAAAACCCGAAAGGGCTCCGTGAGTAAAAACAGCAGGGCTACCTGCGAGTGTTTGTGAAAACCTGAAAGGGCTCACTTCGTTAGAAAAAAGAATAAAAAAGAGAATAAAAATAAACGGTATGTCCATAAGAAAAATAGGCACGGAAGAAAGCCCGAAAGGGCTCCGTGAGTAAAAACAGCAGGGCTACCGACGAGTGTTTGTGAAAACCCAAAAGGGCGCAACCTCATTAAAAGACACTTACAAGGTCCTCTCGACCTTGTAAAGAGAAACCACCCGCGTGAGATCCTTATGACTCACAAGGGAGCAACACACATAGGGATCCCCACGATTCCTAAGGAGAAAATACACTTGCGAGATCCTCACGACTCGCAAAGAGAACTCTCTTATGGGACCCTCACGGCTCATAAGATTTGAAAGTCTTAAGTTACAAAGACCTAAACCCGTGCTTAAGCAACCCCCACAACCTTCGATACTGCCCTACAGGCGGCTCGATATTGACCCTTGTATACAATCCACGGGCACGAATAAACATTTCCCTAACCAAGTCCCATCCGTGACTGGGGATATGTCCATATGATGAACGACCCTTGTAAGTCCTCTCGACTTGTAAGGAGAAAACCCTTTAGTAAGATCCTTACGACTTACAGGGTAACATGCACTTAGTAATCCTCACGATTCCTAAGGAGAAAACACACCTACGAGATCCTCACGACTTGTAGGGAGAAATACTTTTGTGAGACCCTTACGGCTCATGAAGTCAAAAGCCTTAGTCGACAGGATCTTAACCCTGTTTACTAAGCCACCTTTGTTCGACATCGACAGAGGCAAATGATGATTCGCTCCTGGCAATATCCCAGTTGTAGCGGTGCTGATGCCGAAATCGGTGTCCAATTCCAGGCTTACAGCGAAAAGTCAGCAAGCCACACATGCAAACGAAATAGCCGAAATGATGGGGCAACTTGCAAAAAAATCAGCAAGTAAAAAAAATGTATGCATGCAAAATAGCCGAAATGATAGGGCAACTTGCAATAAAAAGCAGCGAGTAAAAAGAAAAATAGCCGAAATGATTGGGCACCGCGAAAAATAGCCGAAATGATTGGGCAATCGCGATTTTCGCGATATAAAAAACTGAAATGATAGAGCATCGCGGAAAGAATAGAAAAATGATGAAAGAATGAAACTTTTTGCCCTACAGGTGAGATCACATTGATCCCTGTATACAATCCATGGACACCAACAAAGAGGGAACCATACCTTCCCAACAGGGTCCACCAGAAAATGAGGCCAAATCTCGACGGTTCATAGACAACCTAGAGGCAATCTCGACATTTGTCGTAATATTGCAGACATAATGTCAACAAAGGAAGCAAAGGAAGATCCCTAGCTTCAGGGTCTTGACGTCAACATCGACAACTTAGAGATCACCAATGGCGTTTCTCCTCATTCCAACCAGATGTAGACATGACGTCAACAATCGACCTCAGAGTCGCAAAGAAACGGAACCATGGCAAAGTCCCTAGTTCCAAATCTCAATGGCCACATTTACAGCCTGGAGACCAACAACGGTGTGCCTCCTCATTCCAGCAGGACACAGATGTTACACCATCATGCGGAGTGACAGCAAAATCCCTACTCCCCCTCAGCATTCGTCTCGTTACAGCAGACGCGATGTCAACAACGGCGTTCCCTCGCAGTCCAGCAGGATGCAGATGCAACGTCAACAAGAGACCCCATGGTCGAAACAATGCGGAGTGACGGAAAAATCCCAACTCCACCTCAGCATTCGTCTCAAGACAGCAGACGCAATGCTAGCGAATGAAGCGAAGGCCAAATTCCTAGCTTCAGGGTCTTGACGGTAACTCATATAAAACCTGAAAGACTGCCGGAGATCATCCCACATGGAGTGGTCACCACCTCGACGTTCATCTCGATACAACAGATGAAATGTCACTACAACGTCCTTCCTCCAACAGGACCCGGACACACCAAAGCAAACGAAGTAAAGGCCAAATTCCTAGCTTCAGGATCTTAACGGCAAGTCATATAAAGCCTGAAAGACAATCGTCGATCATCTCGCCACTAGTGCGGAGTGGTCACCACCTCGACGTTCGTCTCGACACAGCAGACGCAACATCAACAAATGGAGCCACGGCAAAATCCCTAGTTCCAAACCTCGACGGTTAACCAGCAACCTAGAGACAACCGCGACGTTCATCTCGAAACAGCAGACGAGAGGTCACCCCAGCGTTCTTCCTCCAACAGGGTTCAGACGCGACAATCAAACAAACGGAGCCACGGCAAAATCCCTAGTTCCAAATCTCGACGGTTCACCAGCAACCTAGAGACAACCGCGACGTTCGTCTCGATACAGCAGACGAGATGTCACCCCAGCGTTCTCCCTCCAGCAGGGTTCAGACGCAACAATCAAACAAACGGAGCAACGGCAAAATCCCTAGTTCCAAACCTCGACGGTTCATCAGCAACCTAGAGACAACCTCGACATTCATCTCGATACAGCAGATGCGATGCCAGCAAATGAAGCAAAGGCCAAATTCCTAGCTTCAGAGTCTTAACGGCAACTCACATAAAACCTGAAAGACTATCGGAGATCATCCCACACTAGCGCGGAGTGGTTATGACTCATCGGGGCTCTCCAAAATGAGCCTAACCTCAAGTAAAAAGCGGCATGGCAAAATTCCTAACGCTTGCTCTTCCGACGGTCAAACTACCAAGGAGGATTGCTTGAAGACGTCTTGTCCAGCCTCCGAAGGGATCAGAGACACGGCTGTCGCAGGGCTACTCGAACAGCACGATTGCCTATCGAGGAATATATCAGCTGATGCGACGGTACGACGGCCAAAACCCTAAGTATCACAGACCCTAACGGACTTCTGTCGTAAAGAGCAGAGGTTAACTGTGACGTTAGGATATTCTTGAGAGAAATGCTCGATTCGTCTCGACTTGTGAAGAAATTGATGTCTTTACGAGAACTTCTCGATGCGGCTCGACTCGTAAGAAAAAGCCTTAGGCAGTGGGGATTAAAAAACCTGTTTCCTAAACACCGGGGCCCTGCAATTCGATCCAAAACGGTCTCTTGCATACTATCCACGGGTCACACTCTCCAAAGTCGAATCTCGACAAGGAGAGAAACAACCGCTTATGAGTCCTCTCGGCTCGTAAGAGGGAAAATGGTCTTATAAGCTTCTTACGACTTATAAGAGAAAACACACTTAGGAGTCCTCACGACCCCTAAGGAGAAAATACACCTACGAGATCCTCACGATCCGTAGGGAGAAAAGTCTTTGTGAGACCCTCACGGCTCATAAAGTTGAAAAGTCTTAGGCTACAAGGACCCTAAACGTGTCTCTTAAGCCCTCGATTCCATGGCTACTCCTAACTTTGCACTACTTCACCCACGTACATACTTACGTGGGCAAAGTAGTGGGGGGCATTTGTTCCCGCCAAAATTTTGGCTCAAAACCCGTTCCAATAAAATAACAATAAATAAATAAATAAATAAATAATAATAAAAGAGAAAACCTCCCTTTCAGAGAAAAGCTATGTTCAAATCCCAAGACGGGAAATGAAGCAATACTTCTATTTCCCCCAATCAGAGCAAAGCTCTGTTTTAAAAGATAATAAAAATCAAATTTTAAAATAAAGAAGCAACGCTTCTGCTAACTTGCGCTCTGCGCTGCGCGACACGTGGCAGCGCAGTTGCGCTGCGCGACACGTGGCTGCGCAGTTGCGCTGCGCTCTGCGCTGCGCGACACGTGTCAAGCGTAGGTGCACTTGCGCCAAACAGAATTAAAATTCCTGTAAGATCTTTCTGTTCTTGTTAAAACAAGAAGATTGTCTTCTATAAAACAGAAGCCCTTAGATCAAAGATCCAACGGTGGAGAAATATCCCTAAATCACTCAGAGAAAGATCTCTTTTAACCAACCTAACAAATCATTTGGCACTATAAAAAGGCCCCTAGACCCCAAGTCTAAAAGACAACAACATAGAAAAACAAGACAGAGAGACAAAAAGCGGAGAGATATTCAGAACTCCTCTAGAAAATTTTGAGAAGAACTCAGAGAACAAAAAAGGTAAAAACCTTTGAATAAAAAGAAGAATTTTCTACTATAAAGATCAATAATCAAAGAACAGATCAAGATCATCAATTAAAAAGGAAAAAAGATAAAAAAGAAGTATTACTTCACAGATCATTCGATCTATAAAGGCATTGCCTTTTGATGAACCATTGGTTCTGGAATTTTAAAAGATTCTATTCTTTGATCCAAAATTGGATCAAGGTAATTAACAGTGCCCTGCACTTGTAAATCTGCACCGTTGCGCTTTTGGGTTGGCGCAAGCCACCAGAGAGCGCCACGTGTCGGCCTCAGAACAAACTGCGCTATGCGCTTCCAAAACAGAGCATTGCTCTCTTAAATTGGCGCACTGCACCAGAGCGCGCCACGTGTCAGCTCCAGAACAACTTGCGCTATGCGCTTCCAAAACAGAGCATTGCTCTCTTAAATTGGCGCACTGCACCAGAGCGCGCCATGTGTCAGCAGCGCAGCGCACTGCGCTTGCGCTCACCAGAGCGTGACACGTGCCACCCCCACATGAGTTTGCGCCTTGCGCTCCTCAATTGGCGCAAAGCACCTGACAAGCCACGTGGGGCACTGTCAGAACATTTAATGCAGCGCATTATTAAAGGGCAAAGCCCAATTAAGAGGTCCAATGGACCAAAACAAATGCTCTGCATTATTAAAGAAAAGAGGCAGAGCCCAAACAAAGGCCTAATATGCCAAATGCAAATGAAAGGTTAAACATTTTCAACTGGACTTTACCCAATCATGGCCATAAGTCCTCAAATTAAATTGACTGAGCACGGCTGCTCTCTTGAATCAATTTACAACCGGTTCAAGGGTACATCTCTGAACTCCTCTGACATCTGTCGTTGTAATCCTTCAACGTCGTCAGAGAGGTGACGGGTCCCGATGGCCATACATTCAGTGGACCACCATGTCCCTAAACTGGAACTTGGACCCCCATGTCTCTAATCTGGAACATGGACCACTATGTCCCTAAACTGGAACAATAGAGCCAATTGCTCTCTTGTCGGATTAAAACGATCCCGTTAAGTTGATCTTAGTCTGGAAATTAGACTAATGTATTCTTAAAAAACGTTTAAATTGATCTTAGCCTCAAATATGGCTAACGTATCCTTAAACCAAAATCTTCAAACAGACTTTAGTACCAAATCGGACTACAAATCCCCTAATCAACTTTGGTTCAAGGGTATATCTCTGAACTCTTCTGACACCTATCGTTGTAATCCTTCAACGACGTCAGAGAGGTGATGGGTCCCGATGGCCATACATTAAATGGACCACTATGTCGCTAAACTGGAACAATAGAGCCAATTGCTCTTTTGTCGGATCTAAACGATCCCGTTAAGTTGATCTTAGTCTGGAGATTAGACTAACGTATCCTTAACGAATGTTTAAGTTGATCTTCGCCTCAATATGGCTAACGTATCCTTAAACCAAAACCCAAACCCAAATCTAAGAAAATACGGATTTGGACTAATCCACGTCCTACGGACGACGACATAAATTAGTCTCCGTATACAATCCACGGGCAACCACAAACAAAACAAACACTCACGACACAAAGTGAAATTCTAGAGAAGGAAAAAGTTGTTACCGCGACGCGGTAGTGTAATTAACTGTAGGAGCTTGCGCCTGCAGGGAAGAGCGTCCCCACATTCAAAACCCCTCAGGTGAGGGGGAATCTAACGAAGTCTGCTACATCGGCCGCATCCGTCTAAACCTCCGATACACGGTGCCATAAATGAACTTGGCATCTTCGGAGAGGTGGACGGATAAAACCAAATAGCATCTGCCCCGAATCACAGGCAAGACATCCATGTCTTGTCCCTCGTTCGGAAGGGAACAGATTCTGGCACGCCCGTTTGGCGCTCCTGTGCTTATTCACTCCTTACTCTGCACACATAAAAATTGTGATAAGAAGAGAGTAGAAAGTGAAATTATATTTAAAAGATAGGAATAGTTTAAGAAAAACAAGAAAGTTAGATGTTTTCTTAAATGAAACTAGTAATAAGTAGTTATGAGCTGTTGTCCCAAGGGTTAGTAAGATGAAAGAAATTGCTAATCTGAGAATAAAAATAAGCCTGAAAAATAGTTCCTATTCTGGAAGCCGAACATTTGAACGTTGATACCCTACTATACGCACTTACACACATCTTGAAACTCGGGATAGTAGAGGATACCTTGAAATGCTCTTGTCTAAAAGCCATAGTATGAAGAAAATAAAAGTGGAGAATAAAAGATAAAATAGCGAAAAGAAAAATGAACACTGGTTTTGTTATCACCGAGAAATATAGCGAGGGTGCTTTATCACCTAGTGCCTTAGACCAACTGGTTTGGGAGCCACTGCTAAGCCTTAGGTGTTGCAAGACAAGGAAAAACACCTAATTAGCAAGCACATGAGTAATCGGTCGGTTAGTACCTCAAGAAGTATTAACGGTCGCATGAAGAATGTGTGAGCAAATTCCGTCTAAATATCTATTAAAAAGTACTAAGGTAGATGGACAAGAGTATGATTGCTTGAATTGAATTCTCTGAGTGTAGGGATGTCCAGTTCACATACGTAGGGGTATACGATCAATGTTTGAAAGAAAGGTTGGAATGAAAACTAAAGGCGATGTTTTATTGAGGGATAATGTGATTTCTAACATTTTTTCATGACCATTAAGATAGGGCTCATAGCAACTGAAAAGCTGGTATAATTGAAAACTCTTATTTTCAAGTTCTTTCTTTTATAGTTCTTATCTTCATATAACTTTCAGCATCTCTCTTTTATTATATGATTTTATGGGTGTAATCCGCTTAAAACCCTCAGGAGACAACACTCCTCCTACTAGGGATATGCCACTGGCGCCGAGTAAGGAAGATTGGGG
Organism: Agapanthus africanus; assembly: GCA_030015575.1. NCBI lineage: Eukaryota > Viridiplantae > Streptophyta > Magnoliopsida > Asparagales > Amaryllidaceae > Agapanthus > Agapanthus africanus. Next base: position 37,703,449 of record CM057351.1, read on the forward strand.
GCAACTCTCCATCAGGGCAGATTCCGCCGACTACAACCGCCCCCGAAGGTTCCTTAGGCGCATATGAGCACAAAAGAATGACCTAGGGAAAGAAAGAGCTCTCTATTACTTAAGTTGAGTTCTCCTGGGGGCAGAAAGCAATTATTATCCCATCAAAAAGCACTGTCTAGCGTTGATCTGCGCTATAACAAAGCTCAGGCACTATGCGTTGGCGCATGAAGTCCATCTCATATCGAAGGTGGACCCACTTAAATACTTGATGTCAAAGGCTATATTGACAGGCCGGCTCGCTAAATGGGCCTTGCTCTTGATGGAGTTCTCAATAACTTATCAACCTCTTAAGGCAGTGAAAGGCCAGGCCATCGCCGATTTCCTCGCTGAACATCCAATACCGGCCGATTCTCCCTTGAATTGCGAACTTCCAGACAAACAGGCATTCGAAACGATCGACGGAAATGGTACCCGATGGGAGCTTTTTCGATGGAGCATCCTCCACGAAGAAGCGCAAACAAAGCACGCCGATAATCAAATCGGGAGTGGGCCTTATCTTCGTAACCCCGCAAGGAGGGATAATGCAATCCGCCTTCTCCTTAACAGAGTCGAGGACGAACAACGAGGCTGAATACGAAGCTTTGATAGCAGGCCTCGAGATCGCCATCGACATGGGAATTGAAAACCTCCTCATATACGGAGACTCCCAACCGGTCGTTAGTTAAGTGAATGGCGACTACCAACAGGGCAAGTTCGCGCTATCCGGAAACTGGAAGGTGAGCCCGCCACAACCACATGCTCCGAAAAAGGTGGACACGCCGGGAGCATCATGCGTATTCATAGAGAAAGCCCTATGGACCACTATGTCCTAAAACTGGATATAGACCGAAAAGTCAGTAAACTAAAGATTCGCCTCAAATACGGCGATGATGGACCGAAACGTCCTTAAACTAATAATGGACCGCTATGTCCTAAAACTGGCATTGGACCGCAATGTCCTAAAAGTTGCAAATGACCGAAATGTCTTTAAACTACTACCGCAGCATCTTCAGGCTGACGTGATAAAAAAAAAAGAAGAAAAGAATTAAAAAAAAGAGAAAAAAAATATGTCCATAAGCAAAATGGGCACGGATGAAAAGCCGAAAGGGCTCCGTGAGTAAAAACAGCAGGGCTACCGGCGAGTGTTTGTGAAAACCTGAAAGGACGCAACTTCGTTAGAAAAAAGAATAAAATAGAGAATAAAAAAACGGTATGTCCATAAGAAAAATGGGCACGGATGAAAACCCGAAAGGGCTCCGTGAGTAAAAACAGCAGGGCTACCGGCGAGTGTTTGCGAAAACCTGAAATGGCGCAACTTCGTTAGAAAAAAGAATAAAAAAGAGAATAAAAAAAATGGTATGTCCATAAGAAAAATGGGCACGGATGAAAGCCCGAAAGGGCTCCGTGAGTGAAAACAGCAGGGCTACCGTCGAGTGTTTATGAAAACCCGAAAGGGCGCAACCTCGTTAAAAGACTTTTACAAGGTCCTTTTGACCTTGTAAAGAGAAACCACCCGCGTGAGATCCTTACGACTCACAAGAGAGCAACACACTTAGGGATCCCCACGATTCCTAAGAAGAAAATACACTTGCGAGATCCTCACGACTCGTAAGAAGAACTCTCTTATGGGACCCTCACGGCTCATAAGATTTGAAAGTCTTTAGTTACAGAGACCTAAACCCGTGCTTAAGCAACCCCCACAACCTTCGATACTGCCCTACAGGCGGCCCGATATTGACCCTTGTATACAATCCATGGGCACGAATAAACATTTCCCTAACCAAGTCCCATCCGTGACTGGGGATATGTCCATATGATGAACGACCCTTGTAAGTCCTCTCGACTTGTAAGGAGAAAACCCTTTAGTAAGATCCTTACAACTTACAGGGGAACATGCACTTAGGAATCCTCACGATTTATAAGGAGAAAACACACCTACGAGATCCTCACGACTTGTAGGGAGAAATACCTTTGTGAGACCCTTACGGCTCATGAAGTCAAAAGTCTTAGTCGACAGGATCTTAACCCTGTTTACTAAGCCACCTTTGTTCGACATCGACAGAGGCAAATGATGATTCGCTCCTGGCAATATCCCAGTTGTAGCGGTGCTGATGCCGAAATCGGTGTCCAATTCCAGGCTTACAACGAAAAGTCAGTAAGCCACACATGCATACGAAATAGCCGAAATGATGGGGCAACTTGCAACAAAATCAGCAAGTAAAAAAAAATGTATGCATGCAAAATAGCCGAAATGATAGGGCAACTTACAATAAAAAGCAGCGAGTAAAAAGAAAAATAGCCGAAATGATTGGGCACCGCAAAAAATAGCCGAAATGATTGGGCAATCGCGATTTTCGCGATATAAAAAGTTGAAATGATAGAGCATCGCGAAAAGAATAAAAAAATGATGATAGAATGAAACTTTTTGCCCTATAGGTGAGATCACATTGATCCCTGTATACAATCCAGGGGCACCAACAAAGTGGGAACCATACCTTCCCAACAGGCTCCACCAGAAAACGAAACCAAATCTCGACGGTTCATAGACAACCTAGAGGCAATCTCGACATTTGTCGCAATATTGCAGACACAATGTCAACAAAGGAAGCAAAGGAAAATCCCTAGCTTCAGGGTCTTAACGTCAACATCGACAACTTAGAGATCACCAACGGCGTTTCTCCTCATTCTAACCAGATGCAGACATGACGTCAACAATCGACCTCAAAGTCGCAACGAAATGAAACCATGGCAAAGTCCTTAGTTCCAAATCTCAATGGCCACATCTACAGCGTGGAGACCAACAACGGTGTGCCTCCTCATTCCAATAGGACACAGATGTTACACCATCATGCGGAGTGACGGCAAAATCTCTACTCCCCCTCAGCATTCGTCTCGTTACAGCAGACGCGGTATCAACAACGTCGTTCCCTCGCAGTCCAGCAGGATGCAGATGCAACGTCAACAAGAGACCCTATGGTCGAAATAATGCGGAGTGACGGCGAAATCCCAACTCCACCTCAGCATTCGTCTCAAGACAGCAGACGCAATGCCAGCGAACGAAGTGAAGGCCAAATTCTTAGCTTCAGGGTCTTGACGGTAACTCATATAAAACCTGAAAGACTACCGGAGATCATCCCATATGGAGTGGTCACCACCTCGACGTTCGTCTCGATACAGCAGATAAAATGTCACTACAGCGTCCTTCCTCCAACAGTACCCGGACACACCAAAGCAAACGAAGTAAAGGCCAAATTCCTAGCTTCAGGATCTTAACGGCAAGTCATATAAAGCTTGAAAGACAATCGGAGATCATCTCACCACCAGTGCGGAGTGGTCACCACCTCGACGTTCGTCTCAACACAGCAGACGCAGCATCAACAAATGGAGCCACGGCAAAATCCCTAGTTCCAAACCTCGACGGTTCACCAGCAACCTAGAGATAACAGCGACGTTAGTCTCGATACAGCAGATGAGAGGTCACCCCAGCGTTCTTCCTCCAGCAGGGTTCAGACGCGACAATCAAACAAACGGAGCCATGGCAAAATCCCTAGTTCCAAACCTCGACGGTTCACCAGCAACCTAGAGACAACCGCGACGTTCGTCTCGATACAGCAGACGAGATGTCACACCAGCGTTCTCCCTCCAGCAGGGTTCAGACGCAACAATCAAACAAACGGAGCCACGGCAAAATCCCTAGTTCCAAACCTCGACGGTTCACCAGCAACCTAGAGACAACCTCGACATTCGTCTCGATACAGCAGACGTGATGCCAGCAAATGAAGCAAAGGCCAAATTCCTAGCTTCAGGATCTTGAAGGCAATTCACATAAAACCTGAAAGACTATCGGAGATCATCCCACAACAGCACGGAGTGGTTATGACTCATCGGGGCTCTCCAAAATGAGCCTAACCTCAAGTAAAAAGCGGCATGGCAAAATTTCTAACGCTTGCTCTTCCGACGGTCAAACTGCCAAGGAGGATTGCTTGAAGACGTCTTGTCCAGCCCCCGAAAGGATCAGAGACACGGCAGTCGCAGGGCTACTCGAACAGCACGATTGCCTATCGAGGAATATATCAGCTGATGCGACGGTATGACGGCCAAAACCCTAAGTACCACAGACCCTAACGGACTTCTGTCGTAAAGAGCAGAGGTTAACTGTGACGTTAGGATATTCTTGCGAAAAATGCTCGATTCGTCTCGACTTGTGAAGAAATTGATGTCTTTGCGAAAACTTCTCGATGCGGCTCGACTCGTGAGAAAAAGCCTTAGGCAGTGGGGATTAAAAAACCTGTTTCCTAAGCACCGGGGCTCTGCAAGTCGATCCAAAACGGTCTCTTGCATACTATCCACGGGTCACACTCTCCAAAGTCGAATCTCGACAAGGAGAGAAACAACCGCTTACGAGTCCTGTCGACTCGTAAGAGGGAAAATGCTCTTATAAGCTCCTTACGACTTATAAGAGAAAACACACTTAGGAGTCCTCACGACCCCTAAGAAGAAAATACACCTACAAGATACTCACGATCCGTAGGGAGAAAAGTCTTTATGAGACCCTCACGGCTCATAAAGTTGAAAAGTCTTAGGCTACAAGGACCCTAAACGTGTCTCCTAAGCCCTCGATTCCATGGCTACTCCTAACTTTGCACTACTTCACCCACGTACATACTTACGTGGGCAAAATAGTGGGGGGCATTTGTTCCCGCCAAAATTTTGGCTCAAAACCCGTTCCAATAAAATAACAATAAATAAATAAATAAATAATAAAGAAGAAAACCTCCCTTTCAGAGCAAAGCTCTGTTCAAATCCCAAGGCGGGAAATGAAGCAAATCTTCTATTTCCCCCAATCAGACCAAAACTCTGTTTTTAAAGATAATAAAAATCAAATCTTAAAATAAAGAAGCAACGCTTCAGCTAACTTGCGCTCTGCGCTGCGCGATACGTGGCAGCGCAGTTGAGCTATCGCAGTGCGCTGCGCGACACGTGGCAGCGCAGTTGCGCTGCGCTCTGCGCTGCGCGACACGTGTCAAGCGTAGGTGTGCTTGCGCCAAACAGAATTAAAATTCCAATAAGATCTTTCCGTTCTTGTTAAAACAAGAAAATTGTCTTCTGTAAAACAGAAGCCCTTGGATCAAAGATCCTACGGTGGGGAAATATCTCCAAATCACTCAGAGAAAAATCTCTTTTAACCATCCTAACAAATCATTTGGCACTATAAAAAGGCCTCTAGACCCCAAGTCTAAAAGACAACAACACAAAAAAACAAGGCAGATAGACAATAAGCGGAGAGATATTCAGAACTCCTCTAGAAAATTTTGAGAAGAACTCAGAAAACAAAAAAGGTAAAAACCTTTGAATAAAAGGAAGAATTTTCTTCTATAAAGATCAATAATCAAAGAACAGATCAAGATCTTCAATTAAAAAGGAAAAAAGATAAAAAAGAAGTATTACTTCACAGATCATTCGATCTATAAAGGCATTGCCTTTTGATGAACCATTGGTTCTGGAATTTTAAAAGATTCTATTCTTTGATCCAAAATTGGATCAAGGTAATTAACATTGCCCTGCAAATGTAAATCTGCACCGTTGCGCTCTTGGGTTGGCGCAATCCACCAGAGAGCGCCACGTGTCGGCCTCAGAACAAACTGCGCTATGCGCTTCCAAAACAGAGCATTGCTCTCTTAAATTGGCGCACTGCACCAGAGTGCGCCACGTGTCAGCTCCAGAACAACTTGCGCTATGCGCTTCCAAAATAGAGCATTGCTTTCTTAAATTGGCGCACTGCACCAGAGCGCGCCACGTGTCAGCAGCGCAACAGCACAGCGCACTGCGCTTGCGCTCACCAGAGCGTGACATGTGCTACCCCCACATGAGTTTGCACCTTGCGCTCCTCAATTAGAACAAAGCGCCTGACAAGCCACGTGAGGCACTGTCAAGACATTTAATGCAGCGCATTATTAAAGGGCAAAGCCCAATTAAGAGGTCCAATGGACCAAAACAAATGCTCTGCATTATTAAAGAAAAGAGGCAGAGCCCAATCAAAGGCCTAATAGGCCAAATGCAAATGAAAGGTTAAACATTTTCAACTGGACTTAACCCAATCATGCCCATAAGTCCTCAAATTAAATTGACTGAACACGGCTGCTCCCTTAAATCAATTTACATCCGGTTCAAGGGTACATCTCTGAACTCCTCTGACATCTGTCGTTGTAATCCTTCAATGTCGTCAGAGAGGTGACGGGTCCCGATAGCCATACATTCAGAGGACCACCATGTCCCTAAACTGGAACATGGACCCCCATGTCCCTAAACTGGAACATGGACCACTATGTCCCTAAACTGGAACAATAGAGCCAATTGCTCTCTTGTCGGATCTAAACGATCCCGTTAAGTTGATCTTAGTCTGGAAATTAGACTAATGTATCCTTAACATACGTTTAAGTTGATCTTAGCCTCAAATATGGCTAACGTATCCTTAAACCAAAATCTTCAAACAGACTTTAGTCCCAAATCGGACTATAGATCCCCTAATCAACTTTGGTTCAAGGGTACATCTCTGAACTCCTCTGACACCTATTATTGTAATCCTTCAACGACGTCAGAGAGGTGATGTGTCCCGATGGCCATACATTAAATGGACCACTATGTCCCTAAACTGGAACAATAGAGCTAATTGCTCTTTTGTCGGATCTAAACGATCCCGTTAAGTTGATCATAGTCTAGAGATTAGACTAGCATATCCTTAACGAACGTTTAAGTTGATCTTAGCCTCAATATGGCTAACGTATCCTTAAACCAAAACCCAAACCCAAATCTAAGAAAATACGGATTTGGACTAATCCACGTCCTACGGGCGACGACATAAATTAGTCTCCGTATACAATACACGGGCAACCACAAACAAAACAAACACCCACGACACGAAGTGAAATTCTGGAGAAGGAAAAAGTTGTTACCGCGACGCGGTAGCATAATTAACTGCAGGGGATTGCGCCTGCAGGGAAGAGCGTCCCCACAATCAAAAACCCCTCAGGTGAGTGGGAATCTGACGAAGTCTGCTACATTGGCCACATCCGTCTAAACCTCCGATACACGGTGCCATAAATCAACTTGGCATCTTCGGAGAGGTGGACGGATAAAACCAAATAGTATCTGCCCTGAATCACAGGCAAGACGTCCGTGTCTTGGCCGCCGTTCGGAGCGGAACAGTCTCTACCTGTCCATCTACACCAATCTTTCTCTTAAAGATCCATTTGCACCCTACGGGTTTTGTCCCAGGGGGTGCAACGTCCAAAGTCCATAATTTGTTGGTGTACATGGACTCCATTTCAGATCTCATGGCTTCCATCCACTTCACTGAGTCACCACTCGTGATAACTTGCTGAAAACTAGTAGGGTCATCATTATCCATGATGCAATCGTCTCTATCACCATCAATGAGAAACCCATAGTATCTCTCTGGTGGGCGAGAAGTTTTACTAGATCTCCGGAGCGGCTGAGGTTCTTGAAGTTCTACTGCAATATCAGTTTCAACCAATTCGTCCTGAGTAATTTGTGTCTCTAGAATCTCTTCTAGTTCTACCGCATTGCCATCATCTCCTTTTGTAAAAATCTCATTTTCTAAAAATGCGTCATGTTGAGAAACAAACACTTTTTGTTCCTCCTTATGGTAGAATAGATATCCATATGAATGTTTAGGATATCGCACAAATTTACACATAACCGATCGTGTCTTGAATTTGTCTGGATTCTGCTTTTTGACAAAAGCCGGACAACCCTATATCCTAACTCTTTTAAGAGATGGTTTCTTTCCACCCCATATCTTATATAGTGTGGTAGACACGGTCTTGGTTGGAACCCTGTTTAACAGATATATTACTGTCTCCAATGCATGTCCCCAAAAGGAAAGCGGTAACTCAGCATCACACATCATAGACCGTATCATATCTAACAGGGTACGATTCCTCCGTTCTGACACACCGTTGTGCTGTGGTGTGTAAGGGGGAGTGAGCTGAGAGAGAATCCTATTCTCTTTTAAGAAGTCTGAAAACTCTGTACTCAAATACTCTCCACCTCGATCTGATCGAAATTTCTTGATACTCAAGCCTGTTTGTTTTTCTACTTCAAGTTTGTACTCCTTGAATTTCTCGAAAGCTTCGGATTTATGCTTTAACAAAAACACGTGTCCGAACCTTGAGAAATCATCAGTAAAAGTAATGAAGTACGAAAAACTGCTTCTAGCATGTGTAGACATTGGTCCGCATACATCACTATGTATGAGGCTTAAGAGTTCCACAGCTCTTTCTCCGTATCCAGTAAACGGATTTTTGGTCATTTTATTTTTGATACAAGACTGGCAAGTCGCATAAGATTTATATTCAAAAGGATTCAAATATCCATCTTTATGTAGCTTGTTTAATCTTATTTCATTAATATGACCAAGTCTACAATGCCAAAGAAAAGCTTCATTTATATCTGAAAACTTTCTTTTATTAGTATGTTGTATATTGAAAACTGTGTGTTGGTTCAGGATGTAAATACCGTTATTTAGTGTACCATACCAAATCAACTGTTGATTCAAGTTAATGTTCATAACATTATTCTGCAACACAAAATGATATCCTTCATTGTCCAATAAAGAAACGGATATTATATTACATAGCATACTAGGTACATAATAACACGGGTTCAAAACCATAATATAACCCGAAGGCAACCCCAGATGATACTCTCCTACGGATACAGCATGTACATTGGAACCATTTCCAACCCGCAGAGTACGGTCACCAGTCTTCAAAACTCTACTGTTTCTCAATCCCTGCATACAATTGCAGATGTGAGAACCAGAACCGGTATCTAATACCCAAGATGCAGAGTTTATAGAAAAACAGTTTTTAGTTACAAACACACCTGAAGCGGAAGTATCAACATACTTCTTCTTCTTGAGATCAGCAAAATACAGAGCACAGTTGCGTTTCCAATGTCCCGACTTGTGGCAGTAAAAACATTCTCCTTTTCCACTTCCCGCGACCCTGGATTTGTCTTTCCGCTTCGCCTTTTGAACTCTACCTTTCGGTTTGATGGGTTTCTTCCCCTTCTTTCCCTTGGCCTTGGCTTTTGGGACGGAAGAAGAAGATGGCCCAGCAAGTAGAGTGGGAGTTTTTGCTGGCTTAAGCGTGCTCTTTGCACTTCTCAACATATTGAGAAGTTCAGGCAATGATTTCTCCAAATCGTTCATATTGAAATTCACAATGAACGGAGCAAAGGCAGGGGGGAGACTGTAAAACATTATCTGTATATTGCTCATTATCCATAGTCCATCCCAGTTCCTCAAGTTCTTCTATAAGAACAATCATCTTCAGAACATGTTCTCCTACTGATGTACCAGGGACCATCTGTATCTGAAACAACTTTCGAGATGCCTCGTATCGTAAAGTCCGAGATTGCTCTTCATACAACTCCTTTGTATGAAGAAAGATGGATTGAACATCCATATTCTCGTGCTGCTTATGATGTATATTGTCCATAGAAGCAAGCGTGAGGCACTTGGCCGTGTTACAATCAATATCCCATATTTTTCGGATCTCTCTATCCGAAACAGATGATTCAGGTCCTGGGACGGGTAGGGCTTTGGTAGTGAGGACATATGATACTTTATCATATGTGAGTGCAATGTTCAACTTCCTCAATCATTCTTTATAATTCGGTCAAGTCAGTTTATTTTTCTCTAAAAGAAGCTTAAGTCCCGTCATCGGTATCTGCCATTAGGAGAGAGGAAAAAAACACTCAGCGAAATGCTCTTGCAAAGATCTAGATTGGTTATTATCTTATCTAATCGATGTCTCCCACTGCTTTTATCAAATTTTCTTTTAAAACCTGAAAAGAAAACTAACCAGGATTAATTACATTCTACAGTTTCGGTAACCGGTCAGCCAGGCCAGTATCGGTACTTTGAGGGAAGTTCCCCGTGCTTTCACACGGACCTAATTAAAATAAACCTTGTTTTCCCAAAGGTCAAACCCCGTTGACACCTTTCTAGACACCTACTGGATTAGCTAATTGTAAAGTGCAAAACTCTCCTGAGAGTAACTCTTACTTACAGTGGAATCGGGATCCAACTATCATATAGATGGTATGCAATCTCATTGCAAATTTCAACTCTTGAAACTCCCGATATGGTTTTTATCCCTAGCTGCTTATGACCTTGGCTATGGTCAACATATCATAAGCACTAGTCAAGTTCTATCCGTCATTTCGAGATTAACTAGACCTATCTATATGACCCTTGACTATGATCAACATAATCACATGAATGTCCTAACTAATCGCATCATATGCTTTGTAGGAAAACATCACTTAGGTACCGTAGACTACGCCTTGACTATAATCAACATACGTAGCACGAATACTAAGTACTCTGCTTCCTAAAATGACGGAGGGTTGTGGATGGTTTTTATGAAAACCTTTAACGCTTTGAACTTGATCTCGTTGTAGGATCAAAACAGTTTAGAAAAGGAGTGGCTTAAGCTCCGTATCTTTTGAAACTTGCATTTTTCATAAAAAGGCTGAGTGGGTTTCAAATCTGATTCTACAACTTTAGCTTTCTTTTTCTTTTACATTAATCTCATTAATGTAGTCCCATCATTTAAGTTCCTAAACCATCACAGAAAAGAAATGAAAATAGAAAGTACACTTATGTCATCCGCTTTCGTCACAGTGTCCCGTTATACACCGTTAGGTTACTTAACTAACTGCATAGCAGGGCGAGACTAGCATGGGTGTAAAACATAAACAACGTTTATTATATATCATATATATAATAATAATCCATTCGTCTCAGATACTAAGTAATCACATCACAGAATATCAACAGTAGAAGCATATTTGAAAATAAAAGGATATCTAGGATATCCGTATTTTTTATTTAGCCAACAATAGAAAATACGGATTCCACGGTCGTGATGAATAACCAAGTCCACACCCTAGACCCCTACGAGAGTAGCAAGTGACTCTACCAATTCTAGAGTTTAGGAGACCCGGTCTCGACTCCTCGAGATGGTCTCCCACTGAACCCTAGAAGCCGGTCACTTGTGCTCCCCTCCTTGGGTCTATCCTAATGCGGAAAAGTAAATAATATACAATAATGGAGACATCATCCTCAACCTGGAAGTGTCCTAAATAAAAGAATATTACATACAATTAAATTTTACATGAATGAAAAATAAAGCTCTTATCTCACATAAAACCCCCGGCTATTCCATCACGACAATCCTCCATATCATATCTCAGCAACACATAATATCTCATATCATTAACGTAAGCAAGTATGCGTACCCCGATTGTCGTTGATGTATAGCAACGAAATCGGCGATACACAATATACTACACTTACGGTCGCAGAAAAGAAATTGAAAAACTACAACAATTGGAATCGTAGCTGCTCTTAGACATCAAAAACCCGGGATATCACATATCAAAGATTTCATGTCCAACAATGTAAAGCTCACATTTAGGTCTCACCCATGAAAACACTTTTTCAAATTAAGTCGAATAATTCAACAATTTTTCCGATTAAACCCGAGACCGAAATGTTAGATTTACACGCAACAAACAAATTTATAGATTCCAATTATTGTATCACATTCTTATATACTAGGCGAAAATAAAACATTCGATCGAACGATCAATCACCCAAAAAATTCTCAGAAAGCTCAACACTTAAGCAATGTTAAAATACACCAGAGACTGCTGCAAGCTCGTACGGGCCAGCACAAGAAGGCACAGTCCACGCCTCACTAACGGCGCCGCGGATTCGCCGCAAAATGACCATTTTGGCCGCGGTTCCGCGGTTGTTAGGTCGAGTTAGGGCTTCGTTCTTCCTGTGGTCCCATACAATTCCCTGCACGTTTTTCTGAGTATTTTTAATGTGAAAAAATCCAACTTTTTGAAAAAATTTCAGAGACATGATTTGGGCAACATGTTTCGTTCTTTCGAGGTTTTTAACGTCGTCTAGATTACTCTAAAGCTCTAGTTTGGCTCTAATACCATTGTTGGGTTTGCTTAGCACCTAATCTAGGGTTTGGAAGCATCGCACATGCCACAATTAAAATTTTAAAGGTGCTAAGTAAACTAAACTAGAATCTTAACTAGAATTTTAGGGTAACAATGAACTAGTATCATATACAAATGAGAATCTATCACTAAGTGAAGAGATTACAACCTTTGTAGACCTTCCTTGGTGACTCCTTGGACCATTGAAAGTTTGGAACGGATCGCTAGAGGTCTTCCTCGTCCACGATGATCCACCCGAAGTCCCTTTGCCCAAAGCTCCTTGCTTTACTTGATCTTTGAAAGAAGTAGAGCAAAACACTCTACACAAATGGGCTAGAGAGGTATAAAATGATGAGGTGGTTTGTATTCTATAATCAAAACCCTTTCTTTTTATCAACCTCACTCTTTAGAAAAATCAAGAGAGTTTGGAGGAAGAAGAAGATAATGGTGGCTAAGCTTTTAGCTCAAGAGATAAAGATATGATGATTGAATTAAGTGAGAATGAATAATCAATATCAATCCTTCTCACTTCAAACCATGGTTAACTAATATATAGATATTATTGTGTTGAGTGAAAGTCCAAATGAAATTTAAACCATGGATTGAATAAAGTCAAAGAATAGTCAAGTTTGGATAATTATCAACCATGATTTAATTTTCATTATCTTTTTCTTTTTCTCAAAACTAATATATATCTATATATAAATGAACCATGTGAGTCTTGCATTTCCACCACTTGTGTATCATCAACTATGATACAACGTATGTATGTATGTATGTATGTATGTATGTGTCCATGCACATCATCATGTGCATGCATGCATGCATACATCAACAAAGAAAAGGGTTTAATAAAGAATTAATGTAAAAGTCAAATGTTAATCAACACTTGATTTAACAAACCGGTCATATCACATACGACCTGACCAATAGAAAAACGCTCGATTAAATATACGGTATCACATACACGCATTTAATCGGGTCCCCACACATATCTCATATGCACACCATATCGTTTCGCCTGAGCTAGGAAACTTCATTGTGGGACTCTAAGACTCGTCATACGCCGGCAGTAGGTGATGATCATATCAAACACCTACAGGCCGCAAGCGGTCAGCTAAACGTAACGGCCACCCGGGTATTGAGCGATCAGAAGAAAACCAGCGAAGCTGTCAAAACTCCCATCGGGCCAACTGGCAACACTTACCATACAGTCCGGTCTCTTCGTCAGATATGCTGCATATCGAGTCTAGGGATGGAATCGTCGACCCCAATAACTCAATAAGTCATGCCGGTGTATGGCTCATAACAGATCGAGAAACTACTGATAACACTTATCAGTAAATCTCAGCAGCCCTGGCCAAGGACTTCCTGTTATAGCCAATCGAACATAGCACAACATCAACCCCCAATACCGGGAGAGACGAAACCCCTCCTATCGCTCATTGCCTCCATGTGTCTTGGGACTGTACCCAAAATCCACCTGTTTGCACGACTTAGTAGAGCCGTGGTAGGGTAGAGATCAAAGTACAGTGGGAGAACACACAAGACTCTATGACGATCTTGGGTCTACAGATTAATCTGTACCAGCGTCACCTGAGAACTGCTATCCGACGATAGATATAATACTACATAGGAGTTCTCGGCGAGTCCGTTCAGTGTACCCAGTCTCCACTGAGCACCCGCATACAATCTTTGGTATCACCACACCAGATGGATATGGGATCATCCATCGCCCATCATATAGGACAAGAATGGTATACGCTAGTCTACTCTGGAATATCGATGCCCCGTCTCGATACACCCACGACTAGAAACAGTTAAAGGATATGCTTATAAACTACAGGTGTCCCACTATTATGATCCGCATCATAGTCGCAGTAGTCAAGAAAATATCCTGTGGGCTTTATCAACATGTACCAAATGAGTAAGATGCATGATCAAATGAATATGTCAAGATAAAGTAAACCAGATAGCATACTATCATGTCGAGCAAGAAAGTCATCTATATATACATATATACATGTCCATGTTGGCTATAATGCCCTCAAGGCAATTATCATAGTCACAGGCACGTGATTGTGATGATCGAGGAAGGGTCTATACCGATAAAACAGTCTTACTCGAGATGATAGTATGCTATCTGCTTTGTCTTTATTATCATGTATATATTGATAGAGCCCATAGGATTCTTTCTTGACTACCAGCATTATGATGGCGATCATATACGTGGGAGCTGGAGTCTATAAACACATCCTTAAAGTGTCCCTAGTCGTGGGAGTTTTGAGACAGGGCATCGATACTCCAGAGTAGACCAGTGTATACAGTTGAGACCACAACAAGGGGCGGTGGCCGGTCTCACAAGCCATTGGTGTCAGTTAGTTCACCTAAGATGTATACAGGTGCTCATTGGGTTATGAGTATACCGGACAGGACTCGCCGGGAACATGCTAGTTGGTATTATACACATCGTCAGATAGCAGTTCCCTGGTGACATGTGTACAGGTTAGTCTGTCGACCTGGGATCATCATTTGTCTCGTGTGAGTTCCCACTGTGCTTTGATTACTACCCTACCACGGCTCAAAGGAGTCGTGCAAACAGGTTTTAGTTGGGTACAGTCCCAAGCCACATGGAGGCAGTGAGCGGATCGTCAGGGATTCGTCTCTCCCGGTATTGGGGGTGAGATCGCGCTGTGTTTAGGAGAGCCGTTACACAAAATTCCTGGCCAGGGTAATCGAGATTTACTGGTAAGTATTCCAGTAGTATCTCAGGGTGTTCTGGGCTTCACTCCGACACGACTTATACAGCTATTGGGGGTCTGACGTTTACCAGCCCCCTAGGCCCTATATGCGATACTCATAGACGAACGGACTAGACTGTTATGGATATTGTCACTGTCAGACTCAGTAGGGTTTCTGGATGAGTTCGCTCGTCAGCTTCCCTTCCGATCAATACATAGGCAACCGTTATGTACAGCTAGTACCTCTGACATGCTAGTGGTTATACCCAGTGCCAGTATGTTGATGAGTCATTAGAGTCCCCCCACAGATAGTTTCCCAAGTTCGGGCGAAACGTTGTCGAGGCCGTATGGTTTTATGGCAGGGTTCGGAAAATGCACGTGCGTTTACGTACGTGTCATATTTCGGGCAGATAATACTGGTAGGCTTTGGTTTAAGCCGGATCGGAGTATTATACTGTGTAGATATAATATCTTTGTCTCAGTTGCATTTGTATTCGGTCGTAATACAAATGCGGGTATGTTTATACTGATACGGGGTTATCCTGAAATTTGTTTCGGGATCGCTTTAGGAAGTTGCCAGTTTCCAGTTTTCTATCACCCGTATTATACATTCGGTTAAATACGGATTTATCTTTTCTTCATGAGGGTGAGTCATTTGGTGAGTCATGAGGGTGAGTCACCATTTTGCTTTAATGGTTGATGACTAGGATTAGTGAGTCACCATTATGCATTTAATGTTTTATGCAAGGTGGATTTTGCATTAATGAGGTTTTGTAATGCTTAGGATATTTCTTCTTGATATTATTCCTTATGGTTACTCCCTTGCTCCTACACTCACCTCCCTCATCTTCTTATAGTGGCCGACCCCTTCTTGGTGGGGATGATTGATTCATTTTGGCAAAAGCTTATGAAATTTGCTTCATGGAAATTTCATAAGTTGATTTCTCATTTCACCCGATCCAAAAAGACAACTTCATTAACCGTTCATCCATAGCTTTGGATGTAACGAGACAAAGTGTTCTACTCATTCTCTACATCAATCTTGGTCATCTCTTTTGGCAGACTTGATGATCGAGTTGCCTCGGTTCAGAGGCGGGAGCCCGTTTAAAGATCCGTCGACGTGGTGCCACCTGGACGAGAAGACTGGAGATCGAGGAGATCGGGGCAGCCGCAACAAAGCGTGGGATAATGGTTAAAGAACGAAGGACTCGAATCGTTCGGTATAACATTTCTACCCTCTTTACAGTATGTTAGTTTAGCATTAATGGCAGATCCGGGTTATAGTATACGATAGCACCAGTTTATAAAAGTTCTTTCCGCATTTGGCGTCAGAAAGACGGCCGGGGCGCTACCGTAGACTTACATTAGTATCAGAGCCTCGCCATTAAGCTTTACTAAGTTGTGCTAACGCGTTTAAAATATCAATCGAACGGATTTTCGAAAATCATAATTTTCAGTACAAAAGTTTCTGTCGATTTTTAATCTGGTCTAAAAATTATTTTACATATCACAGAAAACAGAGCAGACTTTTTTAAGCAAACTGGGAAAATTTGATCACGTGATCCCACAGTACTGCCGCGGATCTGCGGTCAAATCTAGGGTTTGACCGCAGAACCGCGGCCAGTATGTGGGAACAGTGCGCCAAATTTTTCCAGTAAGCTTTCCATGGGAAATTATGGTTTTTGGTATATTTCTTTTGAGCCCAGATTTTATTACTGTACTGAAGAAGTACGTGGGGCCCACTTCGGGAAGTTTTGTCGATCGAAATTTAAACGTGTTAGTTTACAGTATTTATATTATATCTCCGACCGTGAATTTCATTCGAGCGATAAATTACGTCTAATTGCTATAGTCCTTTTAGACGGATTTGTGAACGTGACATTCGCGTTGATGTTCTTTGTTGTGATGTGATGTTGCGGATATGTCATGGTGGATAGCAGTGTGCAATGCTAGTGTTGGTTGGATTTATTTGTACATTTGATATTGCGGGGTGAGCGTCCAATATGTGGACTGCCGTCACTGCCTGTTTGTATAATATTCTTTTGGGGCACGACCGGGCTGAGGTCGATGTACCCGTTGTATATATTTTCTTTTCTGTACTAGGATTACCCCACGGTGGGATGCAAGGATAGCCGGGTTCTAGAGGGCAACGGGTCCGTATCTCATGGCTTTGAGAGGCAGAGGGGCCTCACTCTAGAATTGGCAGACTATTCGCCGCACTCATAGGGGGTACAGGTTGACCCAAGGAGGGGTGCTCAAGTTACCGGATTCCATGAAGTGCTGAGTGGTCCATTCACTTTGCTGTAGGGGGCTGCCTCGCTTCAGGTTTTGGCGGGTAACTTGCCGCACCCGTAGGGGTCTAGGTTTCATTGCACAGGCTATCCACATGACCAGGGGAACGTCGGGTTTCAGTAGCGGCTCTGTGAAACCCGGGGATCCCAGATTATCTGTATTGTTCTGTGATGCTTATTACTTTTCTGTAATGTTGCATATTATCATGCCTGGAGCGATTATTATATATTTATTTATACTAGTAGATGTTGTATATGTTTTGCACCCGCGCTAGTCCAGTCCCCGCTCTGTCGTTAGTTAAGTAACCTAACGGGTAATGACGGGATCCAGTGGCAAATGCGGATGGCATATACGTACATTTTATTTTCGTTCTTTTCTGGTGTGATTAATTGATGGGACTGCATTGATTCTTATCAATGCAAGGATTAAAAAACCTATATTTGATGTTGTTGGAACCAATTTTAAAAGGTGTTATTACAAAGACGATTCCTTTTGTTATGCATAGAGGTATTCGGTTATGAATATCCAGCACCTCATTCGATGAGGCAAGGGCCGAGATCCCTTCACCGGGAGTGACCCCTTGGGCAGAAGTTTGCGTCAGGGTAATAACTTCACTATAGTCGATTACAAGTTGTTTTGCATCATGGTATTCGGTTATGAATATCCTGCACCTCATTCGACGAGGAAAGAGCCGAGATCCCTTCACCGGGAGTGACTTCTTTAGCAAAAGTTTTCGCAGCTATATTTTTATAAAAAGCTATCAGGTTCCTTCAACGAGATCAAGTTTATTACATTAAAGGTTTTTCGCCAAAAACCAGCCGTAGCCCTCCGTCATTTTTTATGGATGGTCAATAGTATTCATGCTATGTTTGTTGGCCTACGTCAAGGCATAGTGTTTGGTAGCTGCTGGGGTATTCATTTGTTGTATAGATAGATGCGTTGGTTTGGGACAGACGTATAGCCTTATTGGCCTACGTCAAGGGCTTGTACGGGTGCTTCAAATTAACCTGGACAATGACGGGTAGAACTTGAAATGTGACTTATGATTTGTTAGCCTACGTCAAGGTCATAAGAGCATAGGATAAAAATTACATCGGGAGTTTCAAACATACAGGAAACTTGCCAAACTTACGCATACCTTCTGGAGTATGATAACGTGAGTGGATACCGTCATGTTATCATGCGATGAGAGTTGGATCCCGATTCCCACTGATGAGTTGGTTTACTCTTCGGGTGATCCCGACTAATTCTTCTTTGAGGTTTGGAGGAGAATTTGAGATTACAGTGCGAGGTTTCCTGATTAGATAAAGTGATAACCATTATGATCTAGGTTAGAATGCACACAGAGTGTTTCTTTTCTCTCTCTCTTTGGCAGCGACCTTTGACCGACCCTGGACTATGACTCAGTGACCAAGTTGACCGAACCTTCTTAAAATACTGGCTTTTGGATTGTCCGAGTTGCATAAGTCATTGCCGCTCCTTCTTTTACCCTTTGTATTTCTCAGAACACCCCGTATTATTACGGATATCCACTTCCATTGGATAGATCCATCGTATGGTTATATACGAACTCGGAGGGATTTCTTCGAGGATGGATCCAGGTTCAGGAGAAATAGAATTGGTTTATTCAGTTGTCTTCTATTATCACCTTCTCTCAGGTTGCGAGAGCTCCTTAGTTTAGGAGAGTACACTCATTATGCATATTGGATAGTCTTCTTCCAAACCATAGGCAGGTGCCGAAAGGTAGGGAATGAAGAAAACCAATTAGCCTTAGTAGGGTGTACAGAAGGTAATAACTAAAGGCAAAATAAAGGAATTAGAATGAGGGCAAAGTAAATTGCGACTGTTATCATTCACGACCAAACCGCATACTTCATCACCACTCGTATTTCACCTTTGTTTTTTTCCCAGTTCGGGAGAAATAGAATAAGGTATTATTCAGTTGTCTTTTATCATCACCTTCTCTCAAGCTGCGAGTACTCTTAGGATTAGGAGAGTACACCTATTATGCCTATTGGATAGTCTTCTTCCAAACTATAGGCTGGTACCGAACGGTAGGGAAGGAAGAAAACCATTTAGCATAATGATGGTGTGTAGAAGGTAACGACTAAAGACAAATAAAGGGATTTGGAGAGATGGCAAAGAAATATATGATTAAAGTCATGAATTGGATTATGGAAGAGGCATTACTAGGAATACCAGGATACCCCTACGAAACATTTTTTATGTTTCAGTGCATTGTTAATGGAAAACTGATTTCCCGATTAGATATTTACTCCAGGGTAAGTATTTACCAGGTATGATTCTCACATCTGTACGGTTTTACAGATGATGAGTGGGAGTAAGTTGTTGAGAATTAGGTAATCATCCTCATTATATCGGAATTCGTTGTAATTAGTGATATTTGAGGAAATCGCCTGGGTACAGTTTTCGACCTACGATGCACAGGTTTTGAGTTATTCAACTCAGCGGACTTATACAGAGTATTGTATGTTGTCCAGTGTCCATCAGGACAAAGGGGTTGGTCCTCGTACTCTGTTCTGTTTACTTGTGACTTCTCTAGTTTTTAGACAAGTGTTTCGTAGAAATACAAAGTCTAAGTTTTGAGAAGTTGTGGGTATAGGAATAAAGTAGAGAACCAGGTGTCGCAAGTATCGGGATTTTTCAAAGAAATCGAAGATGTAGATTCTTGTGATTGGTATTCAGTTAATGGTTTTTGAGAAACTTGTTTCTCTTTCAGGTTACTCATAATTGGATGGATTCCTAAGTTGAGTAATGTTGATTAGCCTCTCTCCATTAAGATGATATGCACTGGAGACAGCTGCATGATTAGAATCTGGTTCCAATTAAATAAGTGCCAAAGTTTCTATATTGGATATAGAATGGTTCATATCTTAACGATATTAAGGTACGATGAGTTGTCCAGCTTATGCTTAAAACCAGACACTGGATAACTCAAGGCACGTTTCTGTAATGGCAGTTTGTGGGTTGACCCTGGCTATGACGAGAGTTGATTTTCTACCATCTGGAAGATCAATAGTGATATTGTTCTTGACTCGCCACAGTTTTAGTAAAATGGATTTTTTCAGAAAACAGTAGTGGGAGTATGGTAGAACTGGAAGTGATTCCAGAACCGCAAACGATTACGGAAAATTTAATAGGACCTATATATTCAATCAGGTTTGAGATCCAATAGCCACTCCGCAGATATAGTGGGTAACCTCAGACACCCGAGAGGTACTCAGGTAGCCTCAAGGACGGTGACAGGGAGGTTCTTGTTTACCCAGACTTGACACTACTGTTGTTCCAGACTATGAGACCCGGCAGGAGGATAAGTATAGCGTCGTTCTAAACTAGCTTTAGAAGTGTACGTATATATTATTCTGCCAGAGGGTTGTCGTAGTCAGTGGGAGCAGCGAAAGCATAGTGGGCAAGTAGCTTATGTCTTTTTATAGGCTTGAGCAAATATAGCGGAGATAAGATCATCTAATTTTTGATGTGACGGTCATGGGTTTGACTTCATCAGAATAGGGGATGGATCTGTTAAGAAGGTAGTAGGGTGTGATGTCCTGGTATATGGATGACGTACACAGAGTAGGAAGTAAAACTCCTATACTACGATCGGTTGCACTGTGATCGTCACACAGTTGTTTCTCCATAAAGGATATAGATATAATATCTGACATTCTGGTTATTAGATCTATGGTTTTAGATCTAGATTTGGGTAGTTTCCCAATGTGGGTACTTTGACAGTATTCTAATAGTATTTTAGAATAGATGACTCCTGGCATGGTGGTGTACCTGCAGGTGATGGAGTCACCCTCTCTAAAGGTGTCTTACAGACTAAAGGGGAGAGGGATGTGCATGATTGGCAGATCACTTGCTTAGGCAATTAAGTCAATCGTGAGATGTCAAGTACCACACCAGATGTTGTCTTTACACTAGATGCGATAAGTTTATATTAATCCAATCCTGAAGAAATATAAGGAAGCAGTTTTAGAACATAAGTGCATGTTCTACGGATTTGATGACGGCAGCCTCTTTCGGGAGACGGTTATCATTCCAGGCTTCAAAGGTGACATAGATGACAGAGTGATTATCAGAGTTATAGTTTTCCCTCTGACGAGAGACAGTATTATGGACAGGTGGTCCAAGAGGATACTGTGGGAGGCATGGTGCTGGATACTGATTAGGTTCAGTTATCGATACAGTCTAAGAAGTTTGGATTTGGAGTTCATTTATGAACTAGGTCCCATCAGATATCCAGACATATTCTAAGACAGGTATTACTCGATTCGGGAGATGGTTTTATCTGCTAACTTGAAATTAAGAGAGACATAGAAAGAAACATCAGGGCGGATCCACTCACTGAGGCTATTTCTCAAACACAATAGTTTTGCAAACGAGCTTTGTGAAACTGATTAGTAGAGGAGTTGGATGTTCGGTATCACACGGGCTGTGAGTATGCAACATCGCAATAATTAGCCTTGAGTGCAAGTGGGAGATTGTTGGCTATAATGCCCTCAAGGCAATTATCGTAGTCACAGGCACGTGATTGTGATGATTGAGGAAGGGCCTATACCGATAAAACAGTCTTACTCGAGATGATAATATGCTATCTGCTTTGTCTTTATCATCATGTATATGTTGATAGATCTCATAGGATTCTTGCTTGACAACCAGCATTATGATGGCGATCATATACGTAGGAGCTGGGGTCTATAAGCACATCCTTAAAGTGTCCTTAGTCGTGAGAGTTTCGAGACAGGGCATCGATACTCCAGAGTAGACTGGTGTATACAGTCGAGACACCGACAAGAGGCGGTGGCCGGTCTCACAAGCCATTGGTGTCAGTTAGTTCACCTAAGATATATACAGGTGCTCATTGGGTTATGAGTACACCGGACAGGACTCGCCGGGAACATGCTAGTTGGTATTATACACATCGTCAGATAGCAATTCCGTGGTGACATGTGTACAGGTTAGTCTGTCGACCTGGGATCGTCATTTGTCTCGTGTAAGTTTCCACTGTGCTTTGATTACTACCCTACCATGGCTCAAAGGAGTCGTGCAAACAGGTTTTAGTTGGGTACAGTCCCGAGCCACATGGAGGCAGTGAGCGGATCGTCAGGGATTCGTTTCTCCCGGTATTGGGGGTGAGATCGCGCTGTGTTTAGGAGAGCCATTACACGAAATCCCTGGCCAGGGTAATCGAGATTTACTGGTAAGTATTCCAGTAGTATCTCAAGGTGTTCTGGGCTTCACTCCGACACGACTTATACAGCTATTGGGGGTCTGACGTTTACCAGCCCCCTAGGCCCTATATGCGATACTCATAGACGAACGGACCGGACTGTTACGGATATTGTCACTGTCAGACTCAGTAGGGTTTCTGGATGAGTTCGCTCATCAGCTTCCCTTCCGATCAATACATAGGCAACCGTTATGTACAGCTAGTACCTCTGACGTGCTAGTGGTTATACCCAGTGCCAGTGTGTTGATGAGTCATTAGAGTCCCCTCACAGACAGTTTCCCAAGTTCGGGCGAAACGTTGTAGAGGCCGTATGGTTTTATGGCAGGGTTCGGAAAAGGCACGTGTGTTTACGCATGTGTCATATTTCGGGCAGATAATACTGGTGGGCTTTGGTTTAAGCCGGATCCGAGTATTATACTGTGTAGATATAATATCTTTGTCTCAGTTGCATTTGTATTCGGTCGTAATACAAATGCGGGTATGTTTATACTGATACGGGGTTATCCTGAAATTCGTTTCGGGATCGCTTTAGGAAGTTGCCCGTTTCCAGTTTTCTATCACCCGTATTATACATTCGGTTAAATGCGGATTTATCTTTTCTTCATGAGGGTGAGTCATTTGGTGAGTCATAAGGGCGAGTCACCATTTTGCTTTAATGGTTGATGACTAGGATTAGTGAGTCGCCATTATGCATTTAATGTTTTATACAAGGTGGATTTTGCATTAATGAGGTTTTGTAATGCTTAGCATATTTCTTCTTGATATTATTCCTTATGGTTACTCCCTTGCTCCTACACTCACCTCCCTCATCTTCTTATAGTGGCAGGCCCCCTCTTGGTGGGGATGATTGATTCATTTTGGCAAAAGCTTATGAAATTTGCTTCATGGAAATTTCATAAGTTGATTTCTCATTTCACCCGATCCAAAAAGACAACTTCATTAACCGTTCATCCATAACTTTGGATGTAACGAGACAAAGTGTTCTACTCATTCTCTACATCAATTTTGGTCATCTCTTTTGGCAGACTTGATGATCGAGTTGCCTCGGTTCAGAAGCGGGAGCCCGTTTAAAGATCCGTCGACGTGGTGCCACCTGGACGAGAAGACTGGAGATCGAGGAGATCGGAGCAGCCGCAATAAAGCGTGGGATGATGGTTAAAGAACGAAGGACTCGGATCGTTCGGTATAACATTTCTACCCTCTTTACAGTATGTTAGTTTAGCGTTAATGGAAGATCCGGGTTATAGTATACGATAGCGCCAGTTTATAAAAGTTTTTTCCGCATTTGGCTTCAGAAAGACGGCCGGGGCGCTATCGTAGACTTACAGTCCAAGCATCCACTATATATATAATGGCCTCTAGGGCATACATATATCCAACACAAGGTAAACTTGCCTGATCGGATCTCATGACGGGGTGTATACGCATCGTTCGACGTCGAGTAAACGTCGCAATGTATATAAGCGCACACGGGATAGGACCAGGCAAAGCAAGAAGGTGACCATGCTGGCTGGAACGTCCACTGGGTTGCCCGGATCGTTGGCAATGGCACGGCTCCGGCGATCACCGGAATCAAGAATCGAGAAGAAGAAAGTGAAGAATAAGAAGAAGAAAAGAATTGGGCTGGGGTGGCTCTGGTGTGGTGCTCTGGAGTTGTCTCGAGGTCAGAGGAGTTGGCAAGGGGCGACGACGATGAAGGATCGCCGGCGTGAGGGTGCCGGAGATGGGAGGGATGGGTTGCGGGTGTGCAGGGATCTTGGGTTCGCTCGGGGGTGCTGGTGCAGGGTCGAAGATGGAGAAGAGGGGTAGTTGCTGAGGAGATTCTGATGAGGGTGACAGGGTGGTAACGGCGAGGCGGTCGCCGGCGGTGGGTGCAGGCGTGGGTTCTTGGTGTTGGGGTCGTGGGTTTGTGCAGAGTTTGGAAGCTCGGGAAAGGAGAAGAGAGGAAGGTGATGAGGAGGTTGAGGAGAGGAGGAGAGGTCGACGACGACGAGGGCGTCGGGGTGAAGCGACGACGAGCAATGGGTTCTTGGGTTCGTCGTCGGGATTCTGCAGCGGGGAAGGATAGTCGTTGGGAGGTGAGGAGTGGAGGAGAGAAGGAGAAGAGGGAGGCGTCGACGAGGTCGACGGTTAGGCTACGACGGGCGACGGCCGCGATGAGGGCAGGGGCGTGGAGGCGAAGGCGGGAGGCGGGAGGCAGGAAGGAAAAATTATGAATGAGGAAGAAGAGAGAGGACGTGGTGGAACAATGGGTTTTTAAAAAAAAATAGGGTTAAGAAAATATAAAAGAATATATATAAATCAGAAGAGACAGAGTGAGAGAGCAGGTGATGTTGTTAGGATAGTGATTTAAAAGATTTTTAAAAATATATATAAACCTAATATATAATATTAAACAGTTTAAAAGGTATTGATTTTTACTGTTTAGAATAGTAAGAATATAATATTAATAAAATTTGAGTTTTAGGCTAAATACAAAATAGTCCAAAAGACGCCCGGGTCAGGTCTAAAATTATGGTTTGAAAATACGGTTAATATACGTGTCAACCAAAACTAAAATATGATATCCGGATAACGAAAATGCATACCCCCAAGAACAGATACACGTAGCGTGCACGTAGCTATCCAAACGGGTCCGTTTCACTGAACGGGACGAGAACACGATGTACGGACGCTACAATAAGATTAGGGGTATCCTGCAGGCCATGCTACATATTTTTAAAATATTTTATTTGTTTTATTAAAAAAAATGCAGATGTCAGATATAATGCCAGTATGCAGTATAAACAATATTAAAAGTGCACAGATTCTCGTAACTAGCCGGGATAAATCATAAACAGGAATCAAGACGGGTTTCCAGCAAGCGGGACGGGTCGGATGCAAATACAAATGCCAATTATACTATTCGCACCCAAAACACAATAATTCAAGAAATAGCCATAAATAAAGAAATACCCAAAATAGAACTGGTATAAATGAACTAGGGTGTTACAAGAGGGTCCGACAGAGGCAAATGGTCCAGTACAGACATGGGGCAGAGATTTACGTGAGTTAGGTGTCTGTTTGTTAGACTTGGTTTTTAGGACATTACCGCGGTTGGTTTCGATGATGTGGCATCGTATGCACTGACTATTGAGCATGAGGAACCGTCCAGTTATAAAGAACCTGTGCAGTCTACCAATTTTCCTATTTTGAGGGTTGTGATGGAGGAGGAGATGGAGTCTCTTTATTAGAACGGTATGAGGGATTTAGTTGCTCTACCATAGGGAAAGCACACGATTGGCCGCAAGTGGATCTTTAAAGTCAATGAGGATTCATCAGAGGCAGAGGGCATTAGATATAAAGAGAGATTGGTGAATAAGGGTTTTGCACAAAGGAAGCGAAAAGACTACAATGAGATATTTCTTCGGTGGTTCGAAACACTTCGATTCATATTTTGTTTGCCATAGTTGCAGTTTATGATATGGAGTTAGAGCATATTGATATCAACACTGCTTTCTTATACGGTGATCTAGAGAAGAATATTTATATGTATCAGCCAGAGGGGTTCATAGTCGAGGGCAAGAAAGGTTATGTTTGTAAACTGAAGAACTCGCTTTATGGTTTGAATTAGTTTATGAGACAGTGGTACAAGCGATTTGATCAGTTTATGTTGACGATTGGGTACACGATGAATATCAAGGATCAGCGTGTTTATGTGACGTTGTTAGACGATGTGTCCAGAATTTATCTCCTATTGTATGTGGACGATGTGCTGGTGGCATCACACATTATGTCAAAGGATAAAATGTTGAAATAACAGTTGATTCAGGAGTTCGAAATGAAAGATTTGAGGGCCGCAAAAAAGATACTTAGCATGGAGATTGTTAGGGAGAGGAAGCGTGGTGAGTTACGTCTGCAGCAGAAACAATATATCGAGAAAGTTCTCGCTCGGTATGGGATGAAGAAGGTAAAGCCCGTGTTTATTCCTTTAGGGGCTCACTTCAAGCTTTCGGCGAAGTTATCACCAGGGCGGATGCAGACAGAGAGTACATGTCTAGAGTGCCATATGCGAGTGTAAGTAGTAGGCAGTTTGATGTATGTGATGGTTTGCACGCGACAAGACATTGTACATGCAGTAGGGATAGTCAGCCGATACATGACTAATCCAGGTAAGGAGCATTGGCAAGCAGTGAAGTGGATTTTGAGATACTTGAGAGGTACCATGAGGCTCAACTTATTTTTCAGTTGAGGCAGTATGAATGGTTGTATCATGACATGTATTGTTTGCTGGTGTTAGGGACAGACGAAGATCGACGACGGGTTTTGTATTCACGTTGAGCACAGGCGCAATGTCATAGAGATCGACGTTACAGTCCATTATCGCGTTATCAACGACAGAGACAGAGTTGATAGCTATTACGGAGGCTGTCAAGAAGGTCATATATTTGCGAGGATTGATGGGTGATATGGGTGTTCCGCAGGATTTCACGGAAGTGTTTTGCGATAATCAAAGCGCGATTCAATTCGTGGAGCATCAGGTTTACTGTTCGAGAACTAAGCATATCAAGATGAGAGATTTCTTTGTGCAGAATGAAAAGGAGGTTATTTTTCTGACGAAGATTGATACTTAAGAAAATTCGGCGGACGCATTTATGAAGGCGGTCCAAGTTTTCAAGTTCAAATTTTGCTTCGACTTGATTGGTCTAGTTGATTGATAATGGCACAGAAACCACAAATTGCAGCATTCCAAGGTTTTCCACGGAAGTGTTGAGATTGTGGCAGATTTTTAATCAGGATGAAGATTGTTAATTTTGACCAATAAAGCCATGACCCAAACATTTGCCCAAGCACGGCCCATTAACAAAGCCAGCAAACTCTCGAGCTCGTAGTCACAAATAGAGGTTGCAGGAGCTATGCACGTAGTGGGAGTTTTGTCTTTACATGCGAATTGGTTCGTGATTGATTAACAGCGCCTGGGCTTGATTCTTGCAAAGTGATTAGTTATTTAAATTAATCCACAGTTTAAATCAAGTTTAAAATTTAACCTTCTCTCTTATCCACAGAGCCAATTGTTTTCATGTCTGCGGCAATTTGTGAAGCCGGGAGAAAGAGAGAGAGAGAGGGGTTTAGAGAGAGATTGTATTGGGAGAGACCGTGAAAGGGCAATTCTCTTGTAATTCTTTCATGAATAGTGGAAGCGGTTGGTCATTGGTATGCAAGATTAGGTGCGAGCTTGCACTGCACCTCTGGATAATTTCTTGGGTCCTCTTGTCTCTGGTGTGTTTTCTTTTTCATGCTTGTTTGCGTTTGCATAGTTGCAGTGATGGTTTTTTTTCATTATATTTAATTCACGCGTTTTGATCATCCGTTGCGTACTTTGATACTATTTTCAAAAGAAGACGACCCATGGAAGCTAGGCTCAATTATAATGCTTAAAATCTTGAAAGACCCATAAATCCTAGAACGGCTTCTCGTAGATTACCCACTGACGATTGACAACGGCTCAATAAATGACTACTCGGTGAGAGCCTTCATCAACTAGAATGGTGCCTGAAACCCTAGCAAATTGCAAGCTTTTCCTTTCTTCATCACTTTCAACATACCCAGTTCAACTTTGCCATCAATTTGCAAGGTTTTATTCACAACTTTGCCATCAATTTACTTGAAGAGAGAAACGCATATTTGGAATCCTGCCTAATATCTCCTTCCTTAATGAAATCATTTAATTCCATAGAGGAATGAATTCAAAATTTTTTTAATTTCCAAAAAAATGCCCCAAACATCTTAATTTTAGTGAATAAGCAATCTTCACGCCTTGATCTACACACCATGAATAATCATCATATCATATTCTTTATTTCTTAAAATTATAGATAACTTCTTTTTGGATTTAAATTTAATTTTTTATTCAATAACTCTAGGTAGTAATTAAAAAAAAAGGTATATGATTTAAGGAAAAAACAAAAGGTAATTTTCCTCTACTATATACATGAAATAAAAGCTATATACATGAAATAAAAGAATTAAATACAAAAAAAATAGCTAAAGGAAACTTTGTACTCTGTTAGTTATTTATATTATTATTCATGATTATAGATTTAATTTTGTGAACATATTTTTAAAAAAAATTACTCATCATCTAACATTGTTATTTTTATATTAATTGGAGCAGCAAAATCTTTCAAGTGTTTTTATATTTAATCTATATTGATCATCTCCAACATGCGCCATGGTTTTACCCTAATTACCATGTGATTTTGATACACATTTCACGTTAATTTGGTTGTGAAAAATATTCTTATTAATGGTATACCGTTAAATTTGTGGCGATTTGATACAAGGGATAGGAATGCTGAAATCACATGAATTTTTATAGCTGATATATTGATCAAAATGGATGTTTCCAATGATTAAATAAACGTTTGACCAATGTAGAAGACTTATCTCTTCTATGTTATGTTAGCAGACCCCTGCATTTCTCCTTGTAATATCAGAGATGCAGTGCTCTTTTAGACTTGCCACTGACCACTTCGCAGATGATTTTTTTGTTGAGATTGCGAAATAGCTATTTGTATTTTCCTTTTAAAAGAAAATTGAAATATACTAAATATTTAACTAAAGTGACCACATCCAAGTTCCTGAAGCAAAGCCTAAGACCTTTAATTTTGAAATCTTTCAACCTAAAAACCTAGGGGACCAAGTTCAATGGATTGTCTCAAAGAGGAAGAAAAAGGCAGTCTAATCTCTTGGTTCACATTTAATCTTGATCTATTGGTGCATCAACGTTTAGATTTCATTTGGAAGGTTGTATGAATTTAGATTCAGCTTTGAAGTCTTCTGTATGGAAGTATATATTCCCTCTACAAATTATTATTAAATTCCCCAAAATAACAAAACAAATTGTCGTTTTATGATGGTATAGTAGACCTGGAAAATGAGGCAGGTTAGCAGTGACTCGTCTTACTTCGCCTCGCAGCAAGGCGAATTTTATTCGCTTCGTAGCTGACGTGGACGAGTTAGTTGACTCGCCTCTTCTAACTCGTCCTTCACCTCGTCTCGCCTCGTCAACTCCCATCTCGACTCACCGACTTGTTTCAACTCGTCTCAGCTCAGTCGCCGTCTCACCTCGAAACCCACATCCAACGGTCGGCAGCAGTTGGATACTTCATTTCTTCTCTGATTCCATGAGATGGTTCATAACCATTCTTAAACCGGCTCGACCCTTTCTTTGAGACGGCTCATTCCATTTAAGCCGACTCAAGATACGCCTGAAAAGCTATATTCTTCTCTGTTGTTTTGAGATGGCTCACAGTCCTTTTGAGCGGACTCAAAATATGTCGTGTGACAAATGAAACAAGCTGCCTCGAAACCCCCATCCAAGGGTCGATATTCGTCTCGCCTCATCTTGAAAACCCCACCCACCAGTTGAATACACTGGATTCTAGACGATTTGACTCGCCTCGCCATGCTTCGGTTCGCTTCACCTCGTAACGGCTACAATTTTTAAAAAAATTCCAAAACCCTATAAATACAACCCCCACCTTCATTTCTTCTCATTTTAAATCTTTTTCTCTCCAAAATTAAAAAAAAATACTATCTTTCAACTCTAACTTTCAAATTTTGAAGAATTGAAGTTCCAACTCCGAGTTTTCGATGTCCCAACCGATCCATTCTATTCTACTACTGTTATGAAATTCTGCTCTCTTTCTTGTTTTTATTTTTATTAGCTCTATTTTTGCGGTTAAATTGGTATTGCCGGTGTTGTAATATTTACTATTTAATTCTTTTTAATTAGTTAAAAAATTATCTGGAGGGTTCATCCGATACGCATCAAGCCCAAGTTCCTAATCCCAAATTAGAAACACAAGTAGAAAAATCCAAAGCTAAAACATGCGCTTAGTAGTAATATTTGGGACCACTATAAAACTGAAAAGAGAGAAGGTGTTATATACGCGGTATGAAAATATTGTGTCACTGCAAATAAATATAAGGAAGATACCGGTATCGGTACTTTATATAAACATGTAAAAAAATGCTTAGATAGCACGACCGGTTCCTTCTCCACACAATCATAAATTAATTACTCTGGTGAAGACCATTTTCAATATAATCATAATTTAAAAGTTGAAGAAATGACAAGATTTGTTATGGCAGATGAATACGTTCTCTGATTAGGAGAAAGCGAAGTTTTTGAGCGGTATGTTTAAAGGGCATTACAACCGGGATACAAAAGGGTTTCGAGAAGTACGCTTAAAAGTCGTTGTTTTAGCCTCTATAACGAAGATAAACATGTATTAATTACTTCTCCTGCTTCTTTAGATATTAGTATTTCATTGATTTCTGATATTTTGACTGATAGAAGGCAACTTCCTTGGATTTGTGTTCCTGCATATTAGTCTTTCATCACGTGCCACCGAACCGAGCTTTATTTTAAAAAACTCTGAAGATAAGAATAAATTCTTTTTGGGCTGCTTGTCTCTCCGCACTCATGATTCGGTAGTTTGGCATCCCGGTTATTAGGATGCCTATCGTTCCGCTCGGTAGCCTCGCTGCACTTGTTCAACTCAATCGTTCACTGCGTTCACTTGCCTTCGTTCAACTCATTAACTCGCATCGCCGTTCCGCTTCGCTTCACTGAGTTGACGAGGTGCGCTCTCAATCGCCCTAAATTTCACCCTTTTAGATACTTTTTCATACCCATTGCCGATACTAAGCAGCAGTCAAAAATTTGCTTCAAAATGGAATGGATGAAACCGTAACTACTGATCCGATTCAGTTATGTACAAAGGATACAAATCACATTCACAAAATAGAATTATTGCTTTTAAACAATTTTGAATTCCCGCATAGTACTTTTAATATAACTTCTGAAATTAGATCTATTTTAGAAGAATATCATTGTGTAAATAAAAAATTTTCTATTTCTTTCGATAATTCTAGTAATAATAATTCTGCTGTTACTGAATTTATTAGGCTGTGCAAACTAATTTGTAGTGGTCGTTTTTTTCATATTCATTGTGCATATCATATACTTACTCTTGCTGTACATGATACATATCAAGTATGTTCTTCAAATATTCAAACAATTAAAAATGCATGT
Source organism: Agapanthus africanus (assembly GCA_030015575.1). NCBI lineage: Eukaryota > Viridiplantae > Streptophyta > Magnoliopsida > Asparagales > Amaryllidaceae > Agapanthus > Agapanthus africanus. The sequence goes on from CM057351.1 coordinate 37,734,896, forward strand.
AGCTTTATTAAAAGTTCTGGAAAAAGAAAATCTGAATATAAAGTTAGATGCCTGGCTGCAGAATTAAGGTTGTCCTTTAGAAAAGATATTGCCGTTAGGTGGAATAGTACATATGACATATTTCGTACTGTATCAAACACTAGCGGAATTATTATAGCATGTGGAATGAGCAAATGCCTGCAGAAAACCACTTAACAGAACATTATTTAGCGGTTGCAGAACTTTTCAAAAAATTTCTTATGACTTTTAAAATTGCAACCAAACAATTTTGTGCTACTTATACCCCTACTTCACATATTATTGTCTTTGAATTGTGTTGGCTATACTGCCCTCAAGTCAATTATTGAATCGCAGGCACGCGATTGCGATGATTGAGAGATGACCTATACCGGTAGAACAATCTTACTCAAGATGATAGTATGCTATCTGGTTTGTCTTTATCATCATGTAAAGCATTAGGTGGCACTACAGATCACTATTACATGTTGATATAGCCCATACGATTCTTGCTTGACTACCAGCATTATGATAGCGATCATATAAGTGGGAGCTGGGTGATCTATAAGAACATCCTTAAAATGTCCCTAATCGTGAGAGTATCGAGACTGGGCATCAGTACTCCAAACTAGACTAGTGTATACTTATCAAGACCCCGACGAAGGACGATGGCCGGTCTCACAAGCCATTGGTGTATGTCCGTCACTTATGATAGTATACAGGTGCTCATTGGGTTATAAGTACACTGGACAGGACTCGCCGGGAACATGCTAGTTGGTGTTATATCTATTGTCAGATAGCAGTTCCCAGGTGACATGAGTACAGCTTAGTCTGTCGACCTGAGATCGTCATTTATCTCATGTGAGTTCCCACCGTGCTTTGATTACTACCCTACCACGGCTCAAAGGAGTCATGCAAACAGGTTTTAGTTGGGTACAGTCCCGAGCCACATGGAGGCAGTGAGCGGATCGTCGGGGATTCGTTTCTCCCGGTATAGGGGGTTGATGTCGCACAGTGTACGGGTGGCCATCACCAGAAATCCTCGGCCGGGGTAGTCGAGAATTACTGATTTGGATCAGTAGTTTCTCAGTGGTGATGGCTTCATACCGACACGAATTATCGCGTTATTATGGGTCCGACTTTATCCACCCCCCTAAACTCGAAATGCGATACTCTTAGACGAATAGACCGGACTGTATGGAGATTGTCACGGACAGGCTCAGTAGGGGTTTGGATGAGCTTTCTCGTCGGCCTTCCTTTCTCTCAATACCTGGGTAGCCGTTACGTACAGCTAGTGCCGCTGACGTGCTTGTGGTTAAACCCACTGCCAGTGTATTGACGAGTCTTTAGAGTCCCACACAGAGAGTTTCCCTGGTTCTGCCGAAATGATGTGGTAGCCGTATTGGATACGTGCAGGGTTCCGATCGATCGATTGTACTATATACCCGGACTTTCGATCGGACAGTTGATAATACTAGCCGGCTCGGGTTTGAGCTGGATTATTAAATCAAGTGTTGATTTAATAATTTACGTATATGTATTTCGATATGTATATTCTAGTATTATGTTCTTTATGTTATTCTATCTTTTTGGGTATTCGTATTTCGGTACAAATGCAGGAATGTATATACAGTAGAATGTAATCCGTATTTTTTACAGATAACATTCTAGAAGGTGGACACCTCATTTTTGGGATTTGACCATTTATTTGAAAATGGTAAATGAGGTGGATATTAGCAAATGGGGAGTATGGTGAGAACCATGCTTGCATAGTGCGCACAAATGAATTTTTAATTTATTTGTGCATACTATTCAAGTATGGCTTGTTTTTAAAATTGAAAAGAATGGTTTTACAAAACCAAGCATTGGATTTTCTCTCTCCAAGGATGGCTCATTATTTTTTAGCATGAGTTTTTCTTCGTCTCCCTCACCATTAGCTTCACTGTCCATGAGCTTTCTTGAGTTGCCTACACCTTCATCTTTCACCTCCTCTCAACCATCTCATGTATTGATAATCATGAGAGGAGGTGAGATGAGATAACCAAACACTTTAGAACACTCACTACATTCTAGGCTTTCTAGATTAACAACCTAGAAACCCTAGTTGCTTCACTTGCATCCTTGATGTGAAGCTAGAGCCATTACCACATCCCTCGGGTGGATCGTCTTCGACGAAAGGAGACCGGCGGCCAAGCTCAACCGGACATGCTTCAAGGAGCTAAGGAGGAAGATGGAAGACCGAAAGACTTGGCTCTTTTGGTATAACCATTCTAATTTCTTTATATTGCTTACTACTATAAGGTTTTTGGTAGATCCGGGCATCGGGTTATTGTAGCGCCAGTTTAGAAAAATTTTGTTCCGCATTTGGCCACGCTTTGATGGCCGGGCGCTGCCGTAACCCAACATGGTATCAGAGCCAGCCTGTAAACCCCTTACTAGCAGTTTTAGACAATGTTAAAGTATCGAAACCGAAACAACTCCGAAACAACACCCCGATGTATTCCAGTTTCTATCGATTTTTCAGAGTCTTCAAATTTTTTTTTAAGCAACTGCAGAAGACTACTTGAGTGACCACCAGAACACACCATAAATATGAGCCCAAACCGCCGGATTTGACCCGACAAGATTTGAAAAAAAACGGGCGAGGCCGGTTTTCTATTGGATTTTGGACTTGAGATTTTTGGTGTTTTCTAGTCTATGGAATATTGGTGCAGTGGTATTGCTTGTTTTTCCCATTTTGGATATTATGTTATCTTTTCTTCAGGGGCAATTCGGGGTTTTTCGAAATCAATAATTTAACACTGTTTAAATGTTTACAGTACATGCATTACTATCTGCGACCGTGAATGTCATTAGAGCGGTACAACTCGTCTAATTGCTATATGTTCTTTTAGACGAGTTTGCGGACGTGATATTCATGTTGATATTCTGTGTTGTGCTGTGTTGTGGTTGGATTGTCGTGGTGGATAGCTTGGGTGCAATGTTAGTACAGTTTAGTCTCATTTGTACATTTGATATTGCGGGGCGAGCGTCCAACATGTGGACTGCCATCTCTGCCAGTTTGTATATTATTTGTTTGGGGCACGACCGGGTTGAGGTCGATGTCACCCTTGTACATATTATTTTCTTTTCTGTACTAGATTACCCCGCGGTGGAGTGCACGAATAGCCGGGTTCTAGAGGGCAACGGGTCCGCATCTTATGGCGTTGAAACGGAGGGGATCTTACTCTAGAATTAATGGGCTATTCGCCGCACTCGTAGGGGGTATAGGTTGACCCATGGAGGGGTGCCCAAGTTACCGGATTCCGTGAAGTGCTGGGTGGCCTATTCACGTTGTTGATTAGGGTTGCCTCGCTTCTGGGATTGGCGGGTAACTTTCCGCACTCGTAGGGGTCAAGGTTTTCTTTGCACAGGCTATCCACACGACAGGGGAACGTCGGGTCTCATTTGCGGCTCAAGTGAAATCCGGGGCTCCAAGATTATCCACCACTCTTTGTTGCTTGGCTGAGATTCTGTGATGTTGCTTTATATCATGCCTAGGATGATTGTTATATATATTTATATATATACTAGTAGATGTTGTATATGTTTTGCACCCGCGCTAGTCCAGCCCCCGCTCTGTCGTTAGTTAAGTAACCTAACGGGTGATGACGGGGCCCAGTGGCGAATGCGGATGGCATATACATACATCATATTTTCGTTCTTTTCTGGTGTGATTAATTGATTGGACTGCGTTGATTCTGATCAATGCAAGGATAAAACAAACCTTTATATGATGTTGTTGGAACCAAGTTTTTAAAATTGACATTACAGATGTTTTCTTTTGCTTTGCACAGTGATATTCGGTTATGAATATCCAACACCTCATTCGACGAGGGAAGAGCCGAGATCCTTTCACCGGGAGTGACCTCTTGAGCAAAAGTTTGCGTCCTCGTAATAACTTCACTATAGTCGTTTCTTTTGCTTTGCATCGTGGTATTCAGTTTAGAATATCCTGCACCTCATTCGACGAGGAAAGTGCCGAGATCACTTCACAGGGAGTGACCTCTTTAGCAAAAGTTTGCGTCACTATATATTTGTAAAGCTATCCGGTTCCTTCAACGATATCAAGTTCATTACGTTAAAGGTTTTTTGCCAAAAAACAGCCGTAGCCCTCCGTCATTTCAGATAGGTATTTACTAGTATTCATGCTATGTGTTTTGACCTTCGCCAATGCATAGTGTTTGGTAGCTAGTGGGTGCTTATCTGTAGCATAGATAGATGCATTAGTCTAGGACAGGCGTACAGCTGTTTTGGATTTCGTCAAGGTCTTGTACGAATGGATCTAGATTAATCTGGATAATGACGGGTTGAACTTGTCTTGCAACTTATGATGTTTTGGCCTTCGTCAAGGCCATAAGCCGCTTGGGGCAAAAACTACATCGGGAGTTTCAAACATACAGGAAATTTTCCAGGCATGCACATACCTTTTAGAGTGTGGTGACTTGAGTGGCTTCCATCAAATTATCATGCGATGATAGTTGGATCCCGATTCTCACTGATGAGTAGGATTACTCCTCGGGTGATTTTAGATGATCCCGACTAATTCTCCTTTTGGTTTGGAAGAGAATTCGAGGAAACAGTGGGAGCCATCCTGATTAGATATAGTGATTAACCATTCTGATCTAGGTTAGAGTGCACACTGAGTGTTTCTTTTCTCTCTCTCTGGCTGCGACCATGACCCGACCTAAACTAAAACTCATGAACCAAGTTAACCGAACCTTCTTAAAACATTTTGGCTTTTGGAATGTCACGATGTCGCATATATCATTTCCACCTCTATATCACCTTTGCATTTCTCCAAAACACCATGTATCACTACGAACATCCACTCCTATTAGATAAATTTATCGTATAGTTACATACGAACTCGAAGGAACTTGTTCCAGATTCGAGGATAGATTCTGGTTCTGGAGAGATAGAATAGGATTATTCAGTTGTCTTTTCCTTTTACCTTCTCTCAGGCTGTGAGGGCTCCTAGGATTAAGAGAGGGTACACCTATTGAGATTATTGGATAGTCTTCCTCCAGACCATAGGCAGGTGCCAAAAGGTGGGGAAGGAAGAAAACCAATTAGCCTAAAGGTGGTGTACAGAAGGTAATAAGTAAAGACATACAAAGGGATTAGAATAATGGCAAAGAAAATTGCGACTGTTATCATTCACGAAAAAACCGTGTATACCCCTGCCACTCCCACACCCACTTTGGATTTCTCCAGAACACTTCGTATCATTACGAACGTCCATAATGCTTGGACATGCTATTGTATAGTTACATACGAACTCGAAGGAAATCCTTCCAGATTCGAGGATGGTTTCCGGTTCATGAGAAATAGAATAGGATTATTCAGATGTCTTTTCCCATTACCTTCTCTCAGGTTGCGAGGGCTCCTGGCATAAGGAGTGTACACCTATTACGCTTATTGGATAGTCTTCTTCCAAACCTTAGGCTGGTGTCGAAGGGTATGGAAGGAAGAAAACCAATTAACCTAAAGAAGGTGTACAGAAGGTAATAAGTAAAGACATAATAAAGAGATTGCAGTGAGGGCAGATAAGTATATGGTTATTGTCATGAATCAGGATAGTGGAAGAGGCGTTACTAGGAATACCAGATTATCCCTTCAAAACATTTTCATGTTTCAGATTTACTGTGCGATGTTAAGTGAAAATTGTTTTCCCAATTGGAATCTAACTCCAGGGTATGTACTTACCAGATCAGTTTCTCACATCTGTATGTTATTACAGATGGTGAGTGGGAGTAAGATATTGGGAATTGGGTGATTAGATCCTCATTATATCGGAATTCGTTGTAATTGGTGATATTTGAGGAAATCATCTGGTTTTTGCCTAACGGCAAATTTTTGGTTTTGAATATCCGTAGTTATGCACCAGTTTCAAACTGATATATCTGTACGTTTATTTTATAAAGTGAGATATAACTTTTTGAAATTATGTCAGTGACATTTACCTATATCAGTTGATGGTTAGGTAAGGTGAATTCAACAGCGGTGTAATTCTTCTTAACCGTAGTACAATTTTCAACTTACGACGCATAAGGTTTGAGTTATTGAACTCAGGGGACTTATACAAAGATTTGTATGTTGTCCAGTATCCATAAGGACAAAGGGATTGGTACTCGTACTCTATTCTGTTTACTCATGACTTCTCCAGTTTCAGACATGTATTTCGTTGAAATACAAAGTCCAATTTTTGAGAAGTTATAGCTATAAGAATAAAGTAGAGAACCATTTGTTGCGAGTATCAGGATTCATCAAGGTGATCGAAGATGTAGATACTTGTGTTAGGTATTCCGTTGTAAGTAATGGTTTTGAGAAATTACTTCTCTTTCAGATTACTCATATGTGGATGCACTCCTAGATGAGTAATGCTAGTTTGGCCTCCTTCCACTTAGTTGATATGCACTGGAGACAGATGCATGATTTTGAATCTGGTTCCGATTAAATTAGTGGTTTTGTTTCTATGTTGGATATATAAAATCAATTTATATCTTAACGATGTTAAGGTATAGGGAGTTGTCCGGCTGATGCTTAAAACCAGAATCCGGATAAACTCAAGGCATGTTTCAGTAATGGCAGTTTGTGGGTTATACCGGGCTTTGACGAGGGTTAACTTTCTATCATCAGGAAGATTAATATTGTTCTTGACTAACCACCAGTTTTTGTAAAATGGATCCTTTTTCAGAAAACATTAGTAGAAGTATGGTAGAACTGGAAGTGATTCCAGAACCACAAACGATTACTGAAAATTTAATAGAACCTAAAGATTCAATTGGCTTCGACATTCCATTAGCCACTCCGTAGATTTGGTGGGTAACCTCAGGCACCCGAGAGGTACTTCGGTCTTCTCAGAAACGGTGACAGGCAGGTTCTTGTTTACCCAGACTTGCCATTGCTGCTGTTATAGTCTATGAGACCCAGCAGAAGGATGAGTATAGCGTCGTTCTAAACTGGCTTTAGAAGTGCACGTGTATATGACTCTGCCAGAGGGTTGTTGTAGTCAGTGGGAGCAGCGGAAGCATAGATGGCAAGTAGCTTATGTCTATTTATAGACTAAAACTGGTATAGAGGAGATAGATCGTCTATTTTTGATGTGACAGTCATAGGCCTTGACATCATCAGAATAGGAAATGGATCTGGTAAGAAGGTAGTAGGGTGTAATGTCTTGGTGTTTGGATGACATGCACTTTATAGGAAGTGAAATTCCTATACTACGATCGGTTATACTGTGGTTATCACAAAGTGTTTCTCCATATAGGATCTGAATAAAATATCAGGGATTCTGGTGACTAGATCTATGGTTTTTTATCTAGATTTGGGAAGTGTCCCAATTCGGGTACTTGACACTATTCTAAAGTGTTTTAGAACGGACGACTCCTGGCGAGGTGGTGTACCTGCAGGTGATGGAGTCACCCTCTCCAAAGAGATGTCTTCTAGACTGATGAAGAAAGGGATTTGCATGATTGGCATATCACTTGCTTAGGCAATTGAGTCAATCATGACATGTCAAGTACAACACCAGATATTGTTTTGCACTGGCTGCAAGAAACATATATTAACCCAATCCTGGAGAAATATTAGGAAGCAGTTATGAACATAAGTGAATGTTCTTGGTATATGGTCACAGCAACCTCCTTCAGGAGGCGGTTATCATTTCAGGCTTCCAAGGTGACCTAGATGACAGAGTGGCTGTCAGAGTTATAGTTTTCTCTCTTCTAAGGGGCGGTATGTTGGACAGGTGGTCCAAGCGGATACTGAGGCGGGCATGGCGCAGGATACTGATTAAATCAGTGGATGATACAGTCTAAAGAAGTTTGTTGGATTTGGAGTTCATTGATGAACTGGGTCCCATCAGATATCCAAACAAATTCTAAGACAAAGTATTACTCATTCCGGGAGATGGTCTTTCTCTGCGAAGTTGAGATATAGAGAGATAAAGATAGAAACACTGGAGCGGATCCACTCACTGAGGCTATTTCTCGTACGCAATAGTTTCACAAACGGGCTTTGTGAGACTGATTAGTAGAGAAGTTAGGTGTTCGGTATCACACGGGCTGTTAGTATGCGACATCGCAATAATTAGCCTTAAGTGTAAGCGGGAGATTGTTGGCTATAGTGCTCTCAAGTCAATTACTGAATCGCAGGCACGCGAATGCGATGATTGAGGGAGGACCTATACCGGTAGAACAATCTTACTCAAGATGATAGTATGCTATCTGGTTTCTCTTTATCATCTTGTAAAGCATTAGGTGGCACTACAGATCAATATTACATGTTGATAGAGCCCATAGTATTCTTGCTTAACTACCAGCATTATGATGGCGATCATATAAGTGGGAGCTGGGTGGTCTATAAGCACATCCTTAAAATGTCCATAGTCATGGAAGTATCGAGACTGGGCATCAGTACTCCAGAGTAGACTAGTGTATACTTATCAAGACCTCGACGATGGGCGATGGCCGGTCTCGCAAGCCATTGGTGTATGTCCGTCACCTATGATAGTATACAGGTGCTCATTGGGTTATGAGTACACTGGACAGGACTCGCCGGGAACATTCTAGTTGGTATTATACCTATTGTCAGATAGCAGTTCCCAGGTGACATGAGTACAGCTTAGTCTGTCGACCTGAGATCGTCATTTGTCTCATGTGAGTTTCCACTGTGCTTTGATTACTACCCTACCACGGCTCAAAAGAGTCGTGCAAACAGGTTTTAGTTAGGTACAGTCCTGAGCCACATGGAGGCAGTGAGCGGATCGTCGGGGATTCGTCTCTCCCGGTATAGGGGGTTGATGTCGTACAGTGCACGGGTGACTATCACCAGAAATTCTCGGCCGGGGCAGTCGAGAATTACTGATTTGGATCAGTAGTTTCTCAGTGGTGATGGGCTTCATACCGACATGAATTATCGTGTTATTAGGGGTCTGACTTTATCCACCCCCTAGACTCGATATGCGTTACTCTTAGACGAACAGACCGGACTGTATGGAGCTTGTCACGGACAGGCTCAGTAGGGGTTTGGATGAGCTTGCTCGTCGGCCTTCCTTTCTCTCAATATCTGGGTAGCCGTTACGTACAGCTAGTGCCGCTGACGTGCTTATGGTTAAACCCACTGCCAGCGTATTGACGAGTCTTTAGAGTCTCACACAAAGGGTTTCCCTGGTTCTGGTGAAATGATGTAGTATCCGTATTGGATACGTGCAGGGTTCCGATCGATCGATTGTACTATGTACCCGGACTTTCGATCAGACAGTTGATAATACTAGCCGGCTCGGATTTGAGCCGGATTATTAAATCAAGTGTTGATTTAATAATTTACGTATATGTATTTCGATATGTATATTCTAGTATTATGTTCTTTGTGTTATTCTATCTTTTTGGGTATTCGTATTTCGGTATGAATGCAGGTATGTATATACAGCAGAATTTAATCCGTATTTTTTACAGATAACATTTTAGAAGGTGGACACCTCATTTTTGGGATTTGACCATTTATTTGAAAATGGTAAATGAGGTGGATATTAGCAAATGGGGAGTATGGTGAGAACCATGCCTGCATAGTGTGCACAAATGGATTTTTAATTCATTTGTACATACTATTTAAGTATGGCTTGTTTTTAAAATTGAAAAGAATGGTTTTTCAAAACCAAGCATTGGATTTTCTCTCTCCAAGGATGCCTCATTATTTTTTAGCATGACTTTTTCTTCATCTCTCTCACCATTAGCTTCACTCTCCATGAGCTTTCTTAAGTTGCCTCCACCTTCATCTTTCACCTCCTCTCAACCATCCCATGTGTTGAGAATCATGAGAGGAGGTGAGTTGAGATAGCCAAAAACTTTAGAACACTCACTACATTCTAGGATTTCTAGATTAGCAACCTAGAAACCCTAGTTGCTTCACTTGCATCCTTGATGTGAAGCTAGAGCCATTACTACATCTCTCGGGTGGATCGTCTTCGATGAAAGGAGACCGGCGGTCAAGCTCAACCGGACATGCCTCAAGAAGCTAAGGAGGAAGATGGAAGACCGAAGGATTTACCTCTTTTGGTATAACCATTCTAACTTCTTTATATTGCTTGCTAGTATATGGTTTAGGGTAGATCCGGGCATCGGGTTGTGGTAGCGTCAGTTTAGAAAATTTTTGTTCCGCATTTGGCCACGTTTTGATGGCCAGGGCGTTGCCGTAACCCAACAAATTGTATAATATAGCTTAATGTTTTTCTAATCATATTAGTAATGAGATACTTTATCCCGTTGTACTTGCTATACTAGCTAAGATTTTTAAATATTATGCTGAAATTCCAATTGTTTACTGTTTGTGTTCGGTAATGGACCCTAGAATTAAATTAGAAGGTTTGGAGGCTCTTTCAAACGGATTCCATGGATGCATCGGGCATAGTATAGATATTGATGCTTATGTTAATACCGTTAAAACTACTTTAAATGAAGTGTTTGATTTGTATATTGTACGATCTTCTACTGGTAGAAGTACTAGACCTCCGGCTGCAACTAGTTCACGTGATTCGCCTCTTCCTTTACACTTATTCCACAGTTGAAAAAGACACGAGGCCCCGTGGCCCCATCATCGTCATTTTTAAATGAATTAACAATATATTTATAAACCGAGTTAGACGTAGATTATACTATAGATGAGATTGATGTTTTAGCATGGTAAAAGCCACGGACATTTGTCTCCGGTGCTTTCTATTATGATCCGTTTCAGTGTCCACAGTAGTGTCGGATAGTGCTTTTAGTACAGGTAGCAGTATATTAAGCGAGAAGATATACAGTTTGGCATATGATACCATGAAGTGCATGATTTGTTCACAAGATTGGGAAGCAGCAGCTGTTAGGAAACAAAATGCAATCAGTTTGGACTCGTATTATCTACCTGAGGAGCTTATAGGATCAGACGAGACTAACCGGCGGCGGCGAGTACTGGATAGGAACTGTAATAGTAGAAAAAGAACTATGTAGACCCAATTCACTCTAATTGAGCTCAATATTTAGGAGGGATACGCAAGCAGCTCGAGTGGGTTCAATCTCTAATGTAAAAAAAACAAATTGTATTATTTAATTGTAATTTGATTTATTTTTGATAAAAATTTCGTACAAGGTAATCTATTTTAATAGATGGGAAAAAATCCCACAAAATAGGAAAGATATCAGATCAAAAGTATTTCGAAAATTCACAACTGTCATATTTTGAGTCGGCTCAAACAGAGCCTGAGCCATCTCAAAGAAACAGAGAAGAATCAAAATTTTCAGGCATATTTTGAGCCAGTTTAAAAAGACTGAGCCGTCTCAAGAAAGAGTTTGAGCCATCTCAAGAAAGGATTTTTAATTTTTTTTTATTAAAAACCCTAAGTCACGACTCGTTTGACTCGGGCGACTCACCTCGTCTCACCTCACGATTCGGTTGGACGAGATGGTGAGGCGATTAGGATCAGGTTCCGCTACTGTTGAACTCACCTTGTTTTGCCTCGTAAGCTAAGTGAGACGAGCTCAACTTATGTCGATTTGTAAGCGAGTCGGACGGCTCGCTTCGCGAATCGCCCCGGCTCGCTTGTTTGCCCCGTCTAGGTATAGTACATGTTGGTTTCTCATCTCTTTCTTCTTTTATGATTATTCATTTAGAGGGTCCACAATGGAATAGTCATGATGGTTCAGCTTTGAAGTCTTATGTATGGAAAGGATATATTCCCTCTCCAAATTATTATCAGATTCCCCAAAATAACAGAACAGATCATCATTTTATGATGGTATGGCACATGCCGGTTTCTTCTCACTTTCTTCTTTTACGATTATTCATTTCGAGGGTCCATACAAATTAATATTTCATAAACACAAGAAACCGTTTTGATGTTGGCATTTTTATTATAAATTTTGATCATGAGAAACCTACCTTACCCTACCCAGAAAATAGATTGATATTTTTATGTTACGTGCATGCCTTGAATTTAGTGATCCGTATCTGATCTACATATTGAGTCCCATTGATCAAGCCATTTTCGCATTGCTTATCGAGTCCTGTTCGAGCTCTATGATCTGGCCAATGAACCTATTCGATCCCACTAACTAATCGAGCCCTAAGGGTGAGCCAATGTTGTGGACTGAAGGCTTGATCTAAGAGGAATTAGCCGAGCCCAAATAATAAGTATCTTAAGGACCGAGAAAACAGGGTTGCGCAACTTGCATGATGTGTTCGAATAAAGATAAAGTAAAAGGAATATGGTTGTTTAACTATATGGATATGAATACTATATGAATGGGCAATCAAGTCATATGATCGAGAAAAAGTATTCCTCAATGACATTTCCTTGAGCACCAAGGAACCAAAAAAGAGGGTGTGGGGTCCATCCACCCATATGGTGAGCCTGCTGTCACTATACTTCTTTTGTTCCTTGTTCTTGAAATTGTTGCATGAGACCACGAGTATAAGTGGCATCCACCCATATGGTGGCATCAAACCAGTGCATTGTGGAATGCATCAATCAAGCAAAGCCTCACAAAAAACAAAGATTGGAATCAAATAAATGCAGGTCCAGAAGTTTGCAAGAACATTAGGACATTTTGATTCAATGGCACCAAAGATGGTCCCTTCAACATGGAAAAATAACTTTCTTTATATTGGATGGGAGGTGAACCTTAGGTTAACTAATTTCATTAAAATATGGAAAGCCTAAATACAAAATAAGGCAAAACGTTGTTAGTCAAACCCTTGCAACTCTAAAATTGCAAAAGAACAAGAATGTCCTAATTTAAAAATGACAAAATAGTGACTGAAAGGGGCTAAATTAATACAACTATAAATCTACCAATAAACTTCGGAGACTTCAATCAAAACAACCTCAGATTATATATGATCGATCTAAATGGTCAGCAGTACTTTGCGTGTTGAGCATCTCTTAGAGCGTTAGCACCGTTTCTGAAAACAATAGAAATGTGGTTCAGATACCCCATGTCTTCTGATATGGGCTCTTTTTTGCAAGTTTGGTCATGTTTTGGTCCAAACGATGTAGAGTGTTTTTCGCCACGCTACTGAGATAAGAATGCGCTCGTTTTTCAAGCATTATATAGATTCCCTACCCAGGGTAGACGGAGATTTATTGATTGTGTGGAGTCTAATCTCCGGCAGCTGCGGACAAAACTGTCGATAATTACCCCTAGTCCAAAACCAGGAATTCTCCTGTTAACGGGTCGTGCGAATCATACGAACTTAACGTGGCGTTTAGGTGTTTGAAATAAATAATGGAATTTTTAGGAAGAAAAGCATTGCCTTCTTCTTTTTTTATTTTGATTAAGTATTAATTAATCCTTGTATTTAAAATATAGCCCCACGTTAGTCTCTTGGTTTGCCAAAAGCGGTGAACTTATGTTCAATTCTCATATCATGAATGCAGTACTTAAGTTCTTTTTTATTTCGAAAGCAAAAGATTTTATTGGGATTGGGCACTTAAATTCCAGCCAAGTCTTTTGACTTAACTCCCATTAGGGAGCATAGGTTTTGTCTAGACACTTAGTCTCATTTGAGAACTAAGATCTATCTAGATGGTGAGATCGAATGTTGAGAACTTTGTTCTTTGTTGTGCTTAAGATCATTGAGGAAGCTTAGACTTGAACAATTAGCAATTTTTTGCTAAGTTTAAAGTTCTGGTTCGGCGCTCATGTGCGCTTGCGCCCGTGCATTGCACAAGGCACTCGAGAGTGATATGCATTTGCGCCCGTGTTTTGCACGTAGCACAAATGGTCCAATTGTTGGCGCTGGTGCACTTGGTCCAATCATAGGCGATGGCGCACACGTATTGCACGTGGTGCTTGGTGGAATATGGTATTGGCTCTTACGTTGGCGTATGCGCATTGCACGTCATGTGAAATTCTACAGAAAACGCCCTTGGTGCTGGCGCATGTGCATATGGCCATAACTACATGATAGGGATTTTTTCACGGTTTAAACCATGAATAAAACTCATTTGGTTCACGGTTTAAGCCGTGAGAGAACTATGATCCAAACCTACGTAAGAAAATATTGGGCCATGGTTCTCACTGTGAACAAAGTAAGAAACGTTCACGGTTGTAACCGTGAACGGTTCTTAGCGTTAAAAGTTCAAAAATCAGTTAGTTAGTGGGCCCCAGGATTTTGTTCACGGTTCTAATCGTAAACAAAAGAAATTATAGGTCACGGTTACAACCGTGAACAAAACTTGTAACCGTGAACCATAACACAGACCTGCTCTAGTTATCAGTATCTGGAGCAACCTTTTGTTCACGGTTTTAACAGGGGCCAACTGTCTTTAGTCACGGGTAAAACCATGACCCAACTATTTTTTTAATAAATTAGTTTTCCGCGCCCCATGCACATTAATTTCAATCATAACCAACAATATATAATTTCCATTCATAAGCATCAATATATAATTATCATTTATGCAATATATTCAAATTTCAGGTAATATATTCAAATCTCACGCAATATACGATAATCAAAATAATAAGCTCCGTATCGCATGCAAAAATAAACAAAAAAATATACATACAATGAATATGATCAATACTCTACTAATCAACAAATCAAAAAATGTATATGTTAAAAAATCGTCCAATATGATCAATACTCCATTGAAGCAATGTGTCAACAAATAAAAAAATAAAACTAACGCCGTTGGGACGACGATTTACCTCCATCGTCCCGTGGCTTAAAAAAATGTGCTCAACTCATTCCGTATGACCTGCTGGACGGAAACGGTGTGCGACTGCCTCATGTCTCGGATCTCCACTCTAAGCTCGTGCCGTGTCTCCTAAAGCTTCTACCGTGTCTCTTTCTACGTCTGATGTTATCTGCTCACGGAGCCGATGGATCTCCTCCTGCGACACAGCTGTCGCATTTGTCCGTGTCTGGGTCACGGCGTACTCATGCGCGGTCGAACATCTATCAAAAAATCGATGGGCCCCAGGACCAACCTCATGCTCACACCCACTGTGATGCCCACTAGATATCGAATTCAGGACAGGGACAATGGCGATGATCGAGTCGCCGGGACCAAGTCCCAAGACGCCCGTCTACTTCTTGAACCGGGTCTGTATAGAACACACACACACATGTATGTATGTATGTATGTATGTATAGGTGATAACTTAAAATACGTAATCAACTTGATTATATGAAACTTACCATGTACGTGCCCGTGCCCTTGTGTAGCGCGGCCCATCCCATGGCTTCATTGTAGTTGGCGGGATCTTTCTTTCTCTGCGATAAAATTAGGATTTAGTTTAATAATTAATTAACGATATAGAAAACATATGGAATTAAGTATCGAAATACTCACCATGTGCCGCCGAGCATTGGCCTGGGAGCGCTTCCGTTTGATCGGGATAGCGCGTCTTCGCACGCCGTTGTTCCGGTTCTGCTTATTTCGAACCGACACCGTCTTGCAAAAATAAAGATTATAATATATTTTAGAATATGATTTCATATTATATTGTTAAAATCTTAAAAATTAAATTGATATCTGCACATTATCGCGCTCAAAATAGACGACAAGAAGTGGCTGATCTTCTCTCGGGATCTCCAGCGCTATGACCTCTATCAAGTGCATCCGCTGATCCTCGGTCGCCGTGGCCCAGGGAAGGTAAAGTTCACTCTTCACTTTCCATCGTCGATGTCGCTTGATCACTTGACACTGGCATAGGAAGTGAAAATATGTCTTAGCACCACCACTTGGTTTATACAAGCATCAAGTATGCAATTTTCAAAAATCTAGTGTGCTAAACTATACTAATCTAGAATCTTAACTAGAGAATTAGGGTTTAAGCACAATAAAGCAAGTTCTATTCTAAATGATGAAGGTTACAACCTTTGTAGACCAAGTCCTTCACTTCTAAAGCTCCAAGTAGTAGTATCTAGAACTCCTCTTGGCTCCACTTGAAGAAGGGATCGAGCTTGCTTTGTGATCTTCGTGTCGAAGATGATCCACCCGAGAGTATCTACTTCAAGCTCCAACCTCTAGTATGAGGTAACTTAGATGTTTAGTTTGCTAGACTAAACAAGTAAGAAGAAGTAGAGAATCTAATGGAGTGTTTTATCTCACTAGACCCTAGGGTTCACAACACATATGGGGGTTAGGATGAAGAGAAAGAAGGAGAAGAAAATGAAGAGATCAAGAGAGCAAAGAAAAATGAGCTAGGGTTAAGCAAGTCAAGAATGACTCAAGTGTTTTCTCACTTATTGAAGCATAGAATATCTTACAGTACAAATAATAAACCATATTTCAATTGTGTAGCTAAACAAATAAAATAACATTTAAACCATGCTTCACTCATGCCAATAATATCTCCCCATTTTCCACCTCATTTATCTATTTCTATAAATAGATAAACATAATAATGAGGTGTTGATTGATCGATTTGCTTATGTGTGTGCATTTTAAAATCAAAGAATAGAATACCACAATCAATAACGGTGTCGCTTGGTAGCTAGCCGATTGAGTACGGGTCGGTCCACAGGGAGATAGATTCCTTTTCTTTATATTCTAACGAGTTAACCCGATCAAGTCGAGTTTTGTTGTACGATCTAAGAATGAGATTAAATTGATTAAAAGTCTTGCTAGGGTTATGATTAGGTTAGTTTGGAAAAGGGATTCTACCCACTGCTTTCAATGCCCTAATGAAGAATATAGGTGTTAGGGTAATAGTCAACAAAGGGGATTAGCACGATTAGGAAGAAACTTAGTTTCTTCCTTTTGGTTCTTGTCCATCATTTATTGACTCTTAGCCCTAACCTCTATTTAAATCAACCACAACCGGTCTAACTAGGAAATCACTACTATCTTGAAAGATAGGGTGCCGTAGTGAGCGGTGTGTGGTTAATTTAAATAGAGTCCTATTATAAAAATTATATGGGCAAAGAAAGGAGAGAGAGATTTACTTCTCTCAAACTTTCCCAATCCTAACGCTAACAAGTGAGGAATTACTCACTCATTAGGGAAGTTATGATAAGATTCATTTTTATAATTTTAAAAGACTATCTAAATTGCAGATAATAAAAGACAGATAAAAATTCGGAAATTAAATTCAGATAAAAGAATGCACGATAAAAAATTACTTTTATTGATGACCTCTTGACGATTACAAGGAAATTAAAATTTAATCTAGAAATTAAAAAGAGGCATCTCAAAAGAGGCACCCAAAAGAGGCACAAAAACTAGAGAGAGGCATCCTCCTATTTATAGATAGGAAAAACCCTAGGTTTACATTCTGATCCATACATGAAATTACAAAACAACCCCAAAGACCGAGTCAAAGCACCGACACCTCCACCGACACGTGCACCACACGGCCGCGGTTCCACGGCATAAAGGCCTGTTTGGCCGCGGTTCCATGGCCATATTGAGGGATCTCTAGCTCAAACTTCTAGGATTGCTTCATGTTGCTTTTGCCTTCTGTTTTCTTCACTTGGTTCCTTAGAATCTTTTCTACTTTCTTCCAGATTTCCAACAGTGCAGAATTATGTGGACTTTTACCGTAAGCTTCACATTGAAGTCTTGAATTTTGTGCTGCCCTTATGCATTGAACTGTTTACTGATCTTCATTTGTTCCTTGAACTGGTAGGCGGCATCATAAGGATTCATCTTTTGTTGGTCGTAGTCTCACTTTTGTAACGTCTTTTCATTAATTTCACTGTATTGTTCTGAGAACCTGTAACCTGCAACTATTTAGCAGACATGAATCAAAAGCACCTATTTATTTGTAATATGATTAAGAATGGGCGATATAATAATACTAAATTCTAATATAAACAAATACCCCCAAACTTATCTTTTGCTCGTCCTGAGCAAAACCAATTTATTCTCGAAAAATCCTAATCTCACTTTCGCAGGGAACGCGATTGAACTGAGCTCGTGCAACAAGCCGTTAAACGTCTAGGTGTCCTTAGTAGGAGAAGTTTTGTCTCCTGAGGGTTTTTAGCGGATACTACCCACAAAATCCGATCAATTTGGCATGTTTAATTTTCATTCTTCAATTTGGTATTCTAGTAAGAAATTTTATTATCTTCAACTTAGAAATCATCAACCCGTATTTTCACACTCACTTATCATTTAACTTAAGATTGTATATGTTCTGTAAATTTATTTAGCTTTTAGCATCTTTTGAATTTTCCTTCTAAGGTTCCATCTTAACTTAGGAATTTTTATCATCTCTATTGAAGATATAAGTCCTATTTTTCATTCCTATCTCTCATCCAAACCCCAATCATATACCCCTATGTGTGTGTATGTATCACTCCTATACTTGGAAATTCAATTCAAGCTATCATACTCTTGTTCATCGTCCAAAGTAATTTTAGTTGGTGAATTTTAGATAAAATTGCTCACACATCCTTTATGCGACCGTTAATACTTCTTGAGGTAGTAACGACCGATTACAAAATGTGTTGGTGCATTAAGGCGTAATTTCTCGTCTTGTAATACCTAAGGCTTTAGCAGTGACCCCCAAACTAGTTGGTCTAAGGCACTAGGTGATAAAGCACCCTCGCTATATATTTTTTATTTTATGCAGTTTTAAGTAATTACAAAACCAGTGTTCATTTTTTTCTCTCTCTTATTTCACTCTTTTTTTTCTTCATATACTAAAGATTTTGGACAAGAGCATTTCAAGGTATCCTCTACTATCCCAAGTTTTAAGGTACGTGTATGTGCGAGTTATAGGGTATATATTTTTAGAATTTAGACTAAAGGTTCGGATTTATTTTTCAGATTTACACTTCAATAAAAATTTCAATACTCTTCCCTTATCTTGACTTAGCCCAAGAACTGAACTCAAAATTTGCCTATTTCTAAATAAACTATAAGGACATACATTTTCTACCGTTAAATTTTAAGAAAAGTTATTTTTAGGATTTTTAATTTACTAAGTTTAGGATCTAGTTTTTCTAGCTAGTTAACCGTCTTGTCAAACTTAAGTCAAATAATGCCAAGTTGAATTTTTTTTTATCTTTTGAGTTTTTCAATTTTTATTTGACTTTTTTCTTTGTTTTATATATATTTTTTATTTTCAATTTTTTTTAAATTTTTATAATTTTTTGATAAAGATGCAATGCAGAATTAAACATGCAAAGAAAGAAAAGAAAAAAAATGTACAAAAATTAAAAATATGTAATGCAATGATAACTATTTACAAACCACTTCCTCCCCCAAACTTACCAAAAGCAGTGCTCTCATTGCACAGGCCCTCGCCGTCCCCTTGAACGTGAACGGGAACGCTCCTCTCGCGCCAGCAGCGTAGATACACCATGTTCAATCTCAGTCACCCAGTGATCCAAGTTGGTCACCATCCCCACCAAATTATCAATCCCTTTAATGGCTCTCCTCATTAAACGTGCATATTCTATGGGTGTAAGCTCTTCCTCGCTCGCGGTCGAGCTGGAGCTGGGTGTTCTGGCGGGTACATGTTCGGCCGGTTCTCTTCGCGGCCAAACATCATTCAAGCGGGTATAGGACGTGGATACGCCCTTAATGAGAGGCCTAATGGGTATACCTCTATACATGTAGAATTCAAATTCCTCCACAGGGAGGAAATATAGACACAGTTGTGTCACTAACATGGGACATGGGTAATTTGCGACCCGTTTGCCAGCACCAATTGAATTAAGTAAAATCGTGCACATGTCAAATCTAGGGTTCCTAGTCATTAGGGTGTGCACGATATGAAGCGACGGGGTGAAAAATGTGGTATTATGTGAACTCCCAAAAATATTATTTTGTGCCCACCGGCACACGGTTAAAACATTAGCGAAAAGGGTTCTAGCCTGTATTCGCTTCCTAGATTCTCTCGAACAGTCGTTACCCATTAAGGATAAGTAGTCTTCAAATTGAAGGGGTTGGTCGTGAACAGGTAATCTAGGAATTAAAGTGACTTCATGGATGAAGTCTCTGTCAATAATTATCTCTCTATCGTTCCAAAGTAGTTTGATAAAACCGTATTGTACAAGGAAGCCTTCCCCCATGCACTCATAAAAACGAGTGAATAGATCTGGAAGGGCGTAAGCATTGGGATGATTGTAAATTAAGAAATTCCACCCCCTCCGTATGATTTCATCACCAAAATAGCTCCCGTAAATTATGTGTGAAAAGATTTGTGAAAAATCACTTTCTAATTGATTGTTTGGTGCCATTACAGAGAGTTCAGATCTTCTAAAAATATTTAACAGAGAGGAAAAAGTGATGCAAACCTCCTCTGAAAAAATCAGAGGGTGACGACACAGAGGCGCGGCGGAAGCGCGGCGGGAACAGGCTTCTTGCGGCGGAAGGGCGGCGCGATGGGGAGATCTCCTTGCTCTGGCTGCGGCGGCTGCTAGGGTTTTCTGAGGGGATTTTTTTTAGGGTTATGAAAACAGAGAGGGGTCGGGCGTTATTTATAGGGGGGAGTGTGTTGGTTATTTGTAAAAAGCCCCTTTTAAAGAGAGGAAATTATTTGTAAATAAAATTTTTAATTTTATTTTATTAAATATGGAAATTTACAAAAATACCCCAAAATTTTTTTATTTTCAAATTTTCATTTTTTATGTTATTTTGTTTTTATATAATTACAAATGATACATACCCCCAAACTTGTTTGAAATAGTATTTTGGCTAGATAATCGAAAATTTAGGGGTAGATGGAGGAAGATCAGTCAATGTAGATCGGCTTCTGCAAAAACAGGAGCTCCTCCGAAGGGTCCGCAGTGAGGAACGGTTTAAGTCGATGTCCGTTCACTTTAAATAGTGAACCGTCCTCTGGGTTTTCTAGATCGACCGCACCGTGCGGATATACGGTGCGTATAAAAAATGGTCCTTTCTATCGAGATTTGAGCTTGCCGGGATGGAAATATAACCGAGTATCATAAAGTAGAACCTATTGACCAGGTTTGAAAGTCTTGCGCATAAGGTGTTTATCGTGGAACACCTTCGTTCAGTTTTTAACAACTACTGCGTTCTCATAGGCTTCATCCCGCAGCTCGTCTAATTCGTTCAACTGCAGCTTTCTATGGCTGCCCGCATCTCCCAAGGATAGGTTCAACTCTTTAATTTCCAAAAATGCCTTATGCTCTATTTCAACTGGAAGGTGGCAAGCCTTTCCATAAACAAGCCTATATGGAGACATGCCAAGATCGGTCTTATAGGCAGTACGGAATGCCCAAAGGGCATCAATAAGTTTTGATGACCAATCTTTACGGTTTTTGGAAACCGTTTTCTCCAATATCTGTTTAATCTACCGATTCGAAATCTCGGCTTGCCCACAAGTTTGAGGATGATAGGGCGTTGACAGTTTGTGAGTAATGGAGTATTTCCACATTAAGGACTCGAAAGTCCTATTACAAAAGTGAGATCCATTATCACTGATAATCGCGCGAGGATGCCCAAAACGAGAAAAATGTTTTCTTTGAGAAATCTAACGACAACTTTGTTGTCATTAGTTAGGCTGGGCACAGCCTTGACCCATTTGGAAACATAGTCAACAGCAAGTAGAATATACATGTTCCCAAAAGAGTTGGGAAATGGTCCCATAAAGTCTATCCCCTAAACGTTAAAAATTTCAACAACCAAAATTGGTTGGAGCGGCATTTCATTTCTCCGAGATATCCGGCCCAAGTGTTGGCACCGGGAGTATGTCTTGCAGTATTTATATGCGTCTTTAAAAAGTCATGGCCAGTAGAAGCCACACTGCAAGATTTTTTTGCTATCTTTTTGGGGCCAAAATGCCCGCCACACGCTTGATCGTGGCAGAATGACAGCACGCTCTTAAACTCGTTGTCGGGGACACACCGACGAATGATTTGGTCGGAACAGTATTTGAAGAGATACGGTTCATCCAAGTAAAAATGTTTTACTTGGGACAGGAATCGGAGTCTGTCCTGATTCGACCAATCGTTTGGTATCAGTCCGGTGGCCAAATAATTTACGATATCAGCGAATCAAGGTTCGCATGACACGGTTAAGAGCTGCTCATCTGGAAAAACGTCTTTAATAGGAATTTGAAGTGTAGGCGAAGAAGGGAGGCGTGAAAGGTGGTCGGCGACTACGTATTCGCATCTTCTCTTGTCTCTTACGACAAGGTCAAACTCTTGTAGCCAGAGGATCCAACATATCAGCCGAGATTTAGCATCCTTCTTCGCCAAAAGATGGCGAAGAGCTGAGTGGTCTATGTAAACGATGACTGGAGAGCCGATTAAATAGGGCTTGAACTTTTCTAGTGTAAACACAACAGCTAAGAATTCTTTTTCAGTTGTTGTGTAATTCAATTGGGCCTCGTTTAATGTTCGACTAGCGTAATAAATTACATGCGGCATCTTATTTATGTGCTGTCCAAGGACAACACCAATGGCGAAATCAGATGCATCGCACATAATTTCAAATGGATGGAGATGAAAGACTTGGAGCGGAAATAAGTGAGTTTTTCAATGACTCGAACGGCTTCATACAGCTTGAGTCGAAATCAAAAGTGGTGTCCTTGGCCAACAAAAGAGTCAAGGGTCTAGCTATCTTGCTAAAATCCTTGATGAACCGTCTATAGAAACCGGTATTGCCAAGGAAGGCTCGGATGTCTTTGACGCACTTGGGAGGAGGAAGATTGGAAATGACTTCAATTTTAGCTTTATCAACCTCAATACGATTTTGCGAGATGATATGTCCTAAGACAATACCTTCTTGTACCATAAAGTGACATTTCTCCCAATTTAAAGTGAGGTTCTTATCCCTACACCGGGTAAGAACTGCGTCTAAATGTAGCAAACACTCATCAAAGGAGTCGCCGAAAATGGAGAAGTCATCCATAAAAATCTCCAAGAATTTTTCCATCATGTCTGAAAAAATGCCCATCATACACCGCTGGAAGGTAGCGGGTGCATTGCATAACCCAAAGGTCATGCGACGGTAAGCGAATGTACCGAAAGGACAAGTAAATGTGGTCTTGTCTTGATCCTTTTCGGCGATGGGAACTTGATTATAGCCGGAGTAGCCATCCAAAAAGAAGTAAAATTCATGCCTAGCCAATCGTTCTAGCATTTGGTCAATAAAAGGTAATGGAAAGTGGTCTTTCCGTGTCGCGGCGTTGAGTTTTCTATAATCGATGCAAACTCGCCACCCAGTTTAGGTGCGAGTAGGTATTAACTCATTCGCCTCATTAGTTATGACCGTTATGCCTGATTTCTTTGGGACAACGTGAATGGGGCTAACCCACTGCCTATCAGAGATAGGGTAAATGATACCACTATCTAGACATTTTACAATCTCCTTTTTAACAGCCTCCTTCATTATAGGGTTGAGGCGTCTCTGTGGATCCCTTACTGGCTTGGTATCATCCATCATATGTATATGATGTTCAACTATGAGGGGACTAATCCCCTTGATGTCCGCCATAGTCCAGCCAAAAGCTTGCCGATTATTTTGTAAGACCGTAAAAAGGGCTCTCTCTTGCTCGGGGGCTAGGGAGGCTGATATGATAACAGGAAGGGTCTCATTCTCACCTAAGTAGGCGTATTTAAGGTGAGACGGCAATAGCTTGAGTTCGAGTTTTGGAGGCGAAACAATTGAGGGTAAAATTGGTGAAACTGTCTCAAACTCGAAGGATTCCAATAGAGCTTCGAAGCGAGTGTAAGAAACCGAGTCGGATGGTTCAGCTAACTCATCCGAAAACTCAAAGGACTCAAACTCGGGTGGTGATTCTTCAAAATCGTTCGAAAAAGTGAAACACTCGTAATCGTTATCGGGTGTGAAAACTGTGTCAGATTCAAGGAGGAACGCCCGAGTGGCGTCAAAATTGCTGTGATCGAACAGAAATTTTTCAAGCTTATAGTCCTCCTGAGTGATCTCTTGGATCGAGCAAACATCAAGTATATTAGCATTAGGCTCGGAGGGCTGATTCCCCAACTTAAAAATGTTGAGCTCAATTGTCATGTTTCCAAAAGACAGGTTCATCGAACTATTTCGACAATTGATCACCGCATTAGAAGTCCCAAGGAAAGGTCGACCGAGTATCACCGGAATTTGACTCCGGGGGTTAGCTATAGGCTGTGTGTCCATAACAATGAAATCAAAAGGGAAAATGAAGTCCCTTACTTTA
The DNA here is from genome assembly GCA_030015575.1 of Agapanthus africanus. Classification (NCBI taxonomy): domain Eukaryota; kingdom Viridiplantae; phylum Streptophyta; class Magnoliopsida; order Asparagales; family Amaryllidaceae; genus Agapanthus; species Agapanthus africanus. Next base: position 37,759,042 of record CM057351.1, read on the forward strand.
ATCAACACATCCTCTAACTCACCCCTACGATGGGTGATGGATCGGTCGGCCATTTGGAGAGTACAATGTGTGGGTTTTAGCTCTCCAATGCCTAATTGTTCATATACTGAATAAGGAAGCAAATTAACACTGGCACCAAGATCTAAAAGTGCACGATTTATGTTCTTATCCCCAATTGTTATTGAAATTGTAGGACAGCCAGGGTCCTTACGTTTTTGGGGTAAAGGTTGGGTAAGAGCATCACTTACTGCACTAGCCAAGAAAACTTTCTTAGGTACCTGCGATTTCCTCTTCTTGGTGCATAAGTCCTTTAAGATTTTAGCGTAAGAAGGGATTTGTTGGATTGCATCCAAGAGAGGTATTTTAATGCTAACCTGTTTGAATAACTCCACAATCTTTTCCATTTGTGGAGTAGGTTTATTGGATCTCAACCTGTTTGGAAATGGAATATTTTAAAAATTTGTTGAGTTCAATGTTTGTGGAGTAGATTGCGAACTTGGAATGGATCCCAGTGTTGGTGTTTTCATGCAGTGAGATGTGGGTTTGTTCGAATTAGAAGAAGTAGAGCCTTGTGAAGAATGAAGAACAGGCTCTGAAGAAGATGAAGAAGATGATGAAGAAGAAGTGGCGGCCGGGGTGTTATCATTATTACCAACGTTGTTGTGCAATAATTTTCCAGATCTCAATGCAGTCACGGCACTCACATTATGATTTTGTTGTTCATGAGCAACATATGTATTTTGTGTGTGACCGGGATTTGGCAGCGGTTGAGATGGAAGTTTTCCCTTTTCTCGCTTGCATAACGCAGCATTCAGTTATGCAATTTGGGCTTCAATTGTTTTGATGCTCTGATCATGTGAAGCAGTGTGTTGCACTAAAGATTGAATGGAAGATTGGATGCTGGCTGAGGATTGCGTAGATTATTTTAAAAACGCATCCAAACTTCGTTCTAGCGAAGAAACCTTATCGTTATTTGGCTGAACAAAATTGTTTTGAGGATAAGAATTGTTTGGTACAAAATTGTTCATTTGGTTTTGGTAAGGTTGGGGTTGGAAAGGTTGCTGATATTGAGTTTGTTGAGGGGCTTGTTGTTGTGGAGGAGGCCTCTGAAAATTGTTGTTTCCTTGGAATTGTTGATTTTGATTCCAAGCAAAATTTGGGTGGCTCCTCCAACCAGGATTATAAGTTAAAGAGTATGGATCATTTCTTTGTCTTTGCTGAAAGGCAGCATTGACTTGATCTTTTCCTTGAATAGGCGGGCTGTAAGGACACTCTTCGGTTAGATGGGACGGATCCAAGCAACAAGCGCAAATAGTGCGTGGGGGTAAAGCTGGGGCAGGAGAAGGCGATGAGAATTTTCTCTCAATTGCTTCTAGTTTTTTCGTGAGTGCAGCCATTTCGGCCTTCATTGCAATCGACATATCAAGTTGATGTATGCCTGCCCTAGACTGACCTGATGAAGTAGATGAAGTGGTCTTAGTGCTTTCCCATTGAAGTGTTTGTTCAGCAAGATCGTCGAGAAATTGCCAAGCTTCCTCGCTCGATTTTGTAAGAAAGTGACCTTGACAAATGGTTTCCAACAACTGCTTAGTTGCTGGGTTCAGTCCTTCGTATAAAGTTTGGCAAAGTTGCCATTTCTCGATACCGTGGTGAGGGCACTGAACAAGAAGGCCCTTAAATCTTTCGAAACACTTCCAAAAAGGTTCGGAAGGAAGCTGGGAAAATTGATTAATTTCATTTCGAATTCTCGCGGTTTTGTGGTGTGGGTAAAACGTTTTTAGAAAAGCCTTAACAAACTCTTCCTAATTTTTTATGGAATGCGATGCTGTGCTATATAGCCATTTTTTAGCTAGGTCACATAAAGTGAATGGAATGACACGTAGCCTTATAGCCTCATCGGAAAGTTGGGTGGTCTTCATCATTGCGCAAACATTCTGGAATTTGTTAATGAAGATGTAGGCATCTTCGGATTCCAGCCCGTGAAATTTGGGCAACATATTGATTAAGTGGGGTTTAATTTCGAAGTTATCCCTATTAGCCGGTGGAAGTGAAAGACAAGTAGGAAGTGCTGTGCGGGTGGGATAGAAAAGATTCTGGAGCGCGATTCGTTGGGGCGCTTCAATAGGAGGGTGTGGTGGGTTATTCGCACCCAGTCGAGGTGGAATCAGTCCCGTAGGTAAGGGGTTGTTAGGATTGAATCCCGACATCTCCTTAGAAGATGATGAATTTGAAGATGAAGGTGAAGAAGTGGAGGGAATTTCGACTTCGGAGTCGAACGCGTCGTCAGTAGGCACTAACGAGACACGGACTAAACGGGCGCTAGTGTCTCTAATCCAACTGGACATACACTAACGAGGTGTAGTGTAGTCAAAAAGTAAAAATAGGAGGTGGGGGCAAGAAAACGTCAATGAGAGAATGTGGGTGCAAGTGGGGTGCAATGGATTTCTTAGTGACAAAATGGCAAGTTTTTGTAAAAATTTTGTTTTATGTTTTTTTTATAAGGAGTTTTGCAAAAGATTTTTTATAAGGAACTACGGCACACTTTCAAGCAATCACAATATGCACAATCAAGCCTAGAGCTAGGGTCTTCTAAGTCAACTAGACTGCTCCTAACTGTTCCAAAAGGCAAGTTGTGAGATATCCTCGAATCGCCTCTTCACCACCAATTGTGCCCAGGTAAGCACAAGTAAAGAAGGGAAGGATCCGCTCACGAATCACCGTGAGACGGGCCTTTTAAAATTACCTTTCCCACATGTTTAGCCTAGGCACCACAAAGTCAGGTTTAGATAAACGATCGATGCCCACAACCTTCTTTTGTCCTAATGAGCACGACAGTCCTTATTGGCCGAGTCTAATATTTTTTAATTAACTCGAGGGTTGATGCAAATGCTTTTTGTAATTTTTGGGGTCCTAAGAAGGGTAATGAAATCCCCGCCCAATCTGGATTGGTGTTATAGCCCCTTAAAAGTCCGTTTTAAAAATGCAAAGCAGTAAACACACAAAATCCAAAACACTTGCCAACAAATTATTTCTGGCGCAAAGAATCCTGCACAAGATTGATTTATTGGAAAGGGGGAAAAAGTTTTGCGCAAAGAACCCTGCAGGAAATTTTTTTCAGTGGACTACAGAGGGCAGAAGAGAGGAAAAGAAATACTCACAGAGGGATTTGAAAGGCTGACGTCAGCAAGGTGCCACGGTTCCGTGGCAGAATGCTCCTTTTAGCCGCGGTTCCGCGGTTGTTCAGTTGGATCAGGCCATCAAACTTTTCCTGTTTTCTGTTGTGGTTCTTCTCTGTCTTTTCAGATCCGCTGTTTGCTGTTTTGTTCGCTGGATTTTTCCATATCTGAATCTGTTCGTCTTTCCGTTCCTGCACAATTCGCACAAAAACCCTTCAAAAAATAACAAGATGATAAAATTTTTTTCCAGTTTTTATGATTTTTTAATTTTTAATTAACCCGAAATTACAAAAAGAAAATAACTACCGTGATCCCCGGCAACGGCGCCATTTGATTGATCGATTTGCTTGTGCGTGTGCGTTTTAAAATCAAAGAATAGAATATCGCAATCAATAACGGTGTCGCTTGGTAGCTAGCCGATTGAGTACGGGTCAGTCCACAGAGAGATGGATTCCTTTTCTTTATGTTCTAACGAGTTAATCCGATCAAGTCGGGTTTTGTTTCACGATCTAAGAATGAGATTAAATTGATTAAAAGTGTTGCTAGGGTTAGGATTAGGTTAGTTTGGAAAATGGATTCTACCCACTGCTTTCAATGCCCTAATGAAGAATATAGATGTTAGGGTAATAGTCAACAAAGGGGATTAGCACGACTAGGAAGAAACTTAGTTTTTTCCTTTTGGTCCTTGTCCATCCTTTCTTAACTCTTAGCCTTAACCTTTATTTAAATCAACCACAACCGGTCTAATTAGGGAATCACCGCTATCTTGAAGGATAGGATGCCGTAGTGAGCGGTGTGTGGTTAATTTAAATAGAGTCCTATTATAAAAATTATATAGGCAAAGAAAGGAGAGAGAGATTTACTTCTCTCAAACCTTCCCAATCCTAACCCTAACAAGTGAGGAATTACTCACTCATTAGGGAAGTTATGATAAGATTCATTTTTATAATTTTAAAAGACTATCTGAGTTGTAGATAATAAAAGACAGATAAAAATTCAGGAATTAAATTCAGATAAAAGAATGCACGATAAAAAAAACACCTTTATTAATGACCTCTTGACGATTACAAGGAAATTAAAATTTAATCTAGAAATTAAAAAGAGGCGTCTCTAAAAAGGCACCCAAAAGAGGCACAAAAACTAGAGAGAGGCATCCTTCTATTTATAGATAGGAAAAACCCTAGGTTTACATTCTGATCCATACATGAAATTTCAAAACAACCCCAAAGACCGAGTCAAAGCACCGACACCTCCACCGACACGTGCACCACACGGCCGCGGTTCCGTGGCATAAATGCCTGTTTGGCCATGGTTCCGCGGCCATATTGAGGGATCTCTAGCTTAAACTTCTAGGGTTGCTTCATGTTGCTTTTGCCTTCTTTTTTCTTCACTTGGTTCCTCAGAATCTTTTCTACTTTCTTCCAGATTTCCAACAATGCAGAATTATGTGGACTTTTACCGTAAGTTTCACGTTGAAGTCTTGAATCTTGTGCTGCCCTTGTGTATTGAACTGTTTACTGATCTTCATTTCTTCCTTGAACTGTTAGGCGACATCATAAGGATTCATCTTTTGTTGGTCGTAGTCTCACTTTTGTAACGTCTTTTCATTAATTTCACTGTATTGTTCTGAGAACCTGTAACCTGCAACTATTTAGCAGACATGGATCAAAAACACTATTTATTTGTAATATGATTAAGAATGGGCGATATAATAATGCAAAATTCTAATATGAACAGGTGTCTCCTTCTAGAAGCATACCTTGTAAAATTACAAGAATGCTCTCACCGTATATACATACCCATATTCGTATTCAAAAAAATACGAATACTATGAGATGATAACAATCCAATAATATAATATTAGGATCCGGCTTAAACCAAAGCCTACTAGTATTATCCGCCCGAACAGCATCCATGCAGCCAGTACACGTATGTGATCAGAAACCCGCCATAAAACTATACGACCTCTACATCGTTTCGGCAGTAGGTAATGATCACATCAATTACCTACAAGCCGTCAACGGTACTAGCTGGACGTAACGGCTGCCCAGGTATTGAGTGAATAGAAGATCAACAAGCAAGCTTGTCCAAACTCCCATGAAGCCTATAAGTAACACTTGCTGTATAGTCCGGTCTTTTCGTCTGTTATGTTGCATATCGAGTCTTGGGTTAGAAATGTCAGACCCTAGTAACTTGATAAATCATACAGATGTGTGGCCTATAACGGTTTGAGAAACTACTGATAACACTTACCAGTAAATCTTATCAGCCCTGGCCAGGGACTTACTGTTATAGTCAATTGAGCATAGCGCAATGTCAACTCTCAATACCGTGAGAGACGAAACCCCTCCCATCGCTCACTACCTCCATGTCATTCGGGACTGTACCCAAAATTCACCTGTTTGCACGACTCCTTTGAGCCATGGTACGGAGAAAATCAAAGCAATGTAGGAACCACACAAGTCACTATGACGATCTCGGGTCTACATACTAACCTGTACCAGTGTCACCAGAGAACTGCTATCTGAAGACAGGTATAGTACCATCTAGGAGTTCTCGGCGAGTCCTATTTGGTGTATCCATTCTCTAATGAGCACCTGTGTACAATCTTTGATGTCAAATACCAATGGTTATGATATCAACTATCGCCCCATACAGAGTCAAGAAACGTACACACTAGTCTACTCTGGAATATCGATGCCCTGCCTCGATATCCCCTCGACTAGGAACTATTAAAGGATGTGCTTGTTGACTATCCAAGCCCTACTAGTATGATCTGCATCATAGTCCTGGTAGTCAAGTCCATATCCTAAGCGCTTTATCAACATGTATAAGAGATACAGTATAATAATATTAAGTGTACATGTGAAGATAAAGTGCAACCAGATAGCATACTATTATGCCAAGAAAGAAAGTCCTCTCTCTATATATATGTCCAATCATCCACTATATCATACAATAACGGTCTCTAAGGCATACATATTCCTAATAATCTCACTAAGGCCAGTTGTTGTAGTATCTCATACCCAACATCCCAAAAATTCTCTCAAACTGTGTCTAAAGGAGGGCCTTTGTGAGTGGATCCGCTGTGTTTTCCTTCGTATCAACTCTCCTGACCTTGATCTCCCGGCGATCTACTATCTCCCGGATCAGGTGATACCGCCTACGAATATGTTTGGATCGCTGATAGGACCGGGGTTCCTTATCCAAAGCCACAGCTCCATTGTTATCATAATACAAAGGTATTGGATGCTCAATGGATAGAACCACACCAAATTCAGCAATGAACTTTTTCATCCAGACAGCCTCTTTGGCAGCATCGTTGGCAGCGATGTATTCAGCCTCTATCGTCGAGTCTGCTACGGTATCTTTCTTAGAACTCTTCCAACATACTACCCCTCCATTGAGGGTGAAGACAAAACCCGAGACCGACATGCTGGCGTCCTTATCACTCTGGAAGCTCAAATTGGTAAATGACTCCACCTGGAGTTCTCCGTTATCATACACCAAGAACATTTCTTTAGTCCTTCTCAAGTACTTAAGAATGTTTTTCACAGCTGTCCAATGCTTTTTCCCAGGATCTGATTGATACCTACTTACTACATCTAGTGCATTAACTGCATCCGATCTCGTACATAACATCGCGTACATAATAGAGCTTACTACAAAAGTATAGGGTATCACCGTCATGCGAGCTCTCTCCAAATTAGGCTTTGGGAGACATCTCTTTAGAGAGAGTGATTCCTGAACAAGCGGGTAAATTACCCCGCTTAGAATCTTCCATACTAAACCTCTTTAGTATGGTGTCAATGTACCTAGATTAGGACGATTCCAACATCCTTTTAAATCTATCTCTATAGATCTTAATCCTCAGGATGTAGGAGGCATCACCCAGATCTTACATCGAGAACTTATGTGATAAGAAGAGCTTGACCGAGTGTAGCATAGGAACATCATTTCCTATCAAGAGCATGTCATCCACGTACAATACGAGAAAGACATCCTTACTCTCTACTACCTTTTTGTATATACATGGTTCATCTACGTTTTTGATGAAGTCAAACTCTTTGACTGCTACATCAAAATAGATGTTCCAGCTCCGTGATACTTGCTTTAATCTATAGATTGATTTAAGCAGCTTGCACACCTTTCCGCTGCTTCCACTATCTACGAAGCCCTCTGGCTGTGTCATGTACACGCTCTCTTCTAAATCAGCATTTAGAAATGCGGTCTTGACGTCCATCTGCCAGATTTTGTAGTCATGATATGCAGCAATGGCAAGTAGGATCCTGATAGACTTAAGTATAGCCACTAGAGAAAATATTTTATCATAGTTGACACCTGGTCGTTGACGAAAACCTTTTGCTACAAGTCTAGCTTTGAAGGTCTCAACCTTTCCATCTACACCAATTTTCTTCTTGAAGATCCACTTGCTCCCAATGGGTTTTACCACTTCAGGAGCAACTTCTAAAGTCCATACTTTGTTGGTGTACATGGATTCCATCTCAGATCGCATAGTATCCAGCCATTTCACAGATTCCTCACTTGTGATGGCCTGCTCAAAACTAGTTGGGTCATTATCTTCCATGATGTAATCCTCACTCCCACCGTCTATGAGAAAACCATAGTATCTCTCAGGTGGATGAGAAATCCTACTAGATCTGTGGAGTGGCTGAGCTTCGTCGGGGACTATCGAATCCTTCGGTTCTATCAAATCATCAGTTATAGTTTGTGTAGCTGGAACTTCTTCCAGTTCTACCTCATTACCACTAATTTCTTTCTTAAAAAATTCCTTTACTAAAAAGGTGGCATGTCGAGAAACAAATATCTTTTGTTCCTCGATGTGGTAGAAGATATACCCCTGCGAATGTTTGGAATATCCTACAACCTTGCACAAAACTGACCTTACCTCGAGCTTGTCCGGATTTTGCGTTTTAACATAAGCCGGGCAACCCTATATTTTAATAAAATTAAGACACGGTCTCTTCCCTTTCCATATCTCATATAGAGTGGTAGGCACGGATTTGGTAGGAACCATATTCAATAGGTATGCAGCTGTCTCAAGTGCATAGCCCCAAAAGGAAATAGGTAACTCAGCAATACTGATCAAAGAGCGCACCATATCTAATAGGGTACGATTTCTCTGCTCCGATGCTCCATTGTGTTGTGGTGTATACGGAGGAGTAAGCCGAGAGAGAATCCCATTCTTTTTTAAATAGTCTCGGAATTCCGTGCTCAAGTATTCACCTCTTTGATCAGATCGAAGGATTTTCATACTTTTACCCGTCTGGTTCTCTACTTCGTGCTTATATTCTTTGAATTTCTCAAAACCTTCAGATTTGTGTTTCAATATGAACACATGTCCGAATCTTGAAAGATCATCGGTGAGTGTAATGAAGCACGTGGAACCATTCCCGGCATGTGTAGACATAGGACTGCATACATCACTATGTATCAGTCCTAAGAGTTTAGTAGCTCTTTCTCCGTGTCCCGTAAACGGAGTTTTGGTCATCTTGCCTTTGAGACATGACTGGCAAGTTTCATAAGATGTAAATTTGAACGGATTCAAATATGCATCTTTATGCAACTTAGCTAGTATGGTCTCATTGATATGACCAAGTTTACAGTGCCACAAGAAGGCTTCATTCATTTTTGAACTTTTCCTTTTATGAGTGTTCAGTATATTTAGAAATGTAGTTTGATTTAGAATGTATATACCGTTACACAACGTACCAAACCCAATCGACACTTGATTTAGGAAAATGTTCATAACATTATCCTCTAAATGTAAAGTTATATTCTTCTTTATTTAATAAAGAAACTAATATTATATTGCACATCATTTTTTGTACGAAATAACAGTTGTTCAGAATCAATGTATTACTATTTAGTAATACTAGGCGATATTCGCCAACTGCTTTGATTACAGCAATTGCTCTATTCCCTACTTTTAGAGACATATTACCCTTTCCCAGTTCTCTACTTCTCCTTAACCCATGTAACAAATTACAAACGTGGGATCCTGATCCGGTATCCAATACCCTGGATGTAGAGCAAACTGAGAAATAGTTCTCGGTAACGAACACACCCGAAGAAGATGAATCAGCATGCTCTTTCTTCGTTCGGGTTGCATGAGAATCTTGGTATTTCTCTATTCCTTGCTCAGACTTATTACAGTCATAAGATAGAGCGGAACCAACGTTCCCCAGCTCAGTATAAAAAGCGGGTTCGGTCAATACATCCATATTATTATCTTGATTAAGGCATGTCATGGTCGCTACCAGGAGAGAGAGAGAGAGAGAGAGAGAAGTAAACACCTTTGCGTGCGCTCTTTTGCATGATTAGATTGGTTATTATCTTATCTAATCAGGATGGTTCTCACTGTGTTTATCAAATCTTCCTTCAAACCCTAAAAGGTAAAATTAGCCAGGATTAATTACACCCTACAAGTTCGCCAATCGGTTAGCCATGCAGGTATTGGTACTCCGAGGGAGTCTCCCCGTGCTTTTGCATGGAACTAATTAAATAACCTCATTTCCGCAGGGGCATAACCCCGTTAACACCTACTGGATCAGCTAATTGTAAAATGGAAAACTCTCCCTGGAGTAACACTTACTCGCAGTGGGTATCGGGATCCAACTATCTCATAGAAGATATGCAATATCATTACAAATTTCAACATTTGAAATTCCCAATATCTGGTTTTACTCCTAGCAACTTATGACCTTAACTATGGTCAACAAATCATAAGCGCTAGTCAAGTTCAACCCGTCATTTCGTGATTGAATTAAATCCACCCGTACGACCCTTAACAAGGTCAACAAAGTCGTATGACTACCCTAATCCAATCGCATCATATGCGGCAGATAAGCACTAATCAGCTACCGTACACTACGTCTTGACAAGGTCAACAAACACAGCACGAATACTAAATAGCACTTATCTGAAATGACGGAGGGCTACGTCAGGATTTTAAGAAAATCTTTAGCGTAATGAACTTGATATCGTTGTAGAATCCAGTGGTTTGAAAAGGAGTGGTTTAAGTTCCCTTTAAAAATCGAATAGTTTTTAAAACAAACCGAGTGGGTTGTAGCATTTGCTAGTTTTGCTAAATAGGTCACTCCCGGTGAAAGGATCTCGGCTCTTTCCTCATCGAATGAGGTGCTGGATATTCATCAAGGAATAACACTATGCAAAGCAAAAACTAGAGCTGTCTTTTTGAAAAATTTGATTCTACAATATCTTTAGGTTTCTTATCTTTTCATTAATCTCATTAATGACGTCCCATCATTTATGTTTCCTAAACATCACAGAAGAAACAAAAATAGAACGTACGTTTATGCCATCTACATTCGCCATCGGGGCCCGTCATACACCGTTAGGTTACTTAATTCTCATCTCTGACGGTGTTCCGCCTAAGTGCCAAAATAACATTTGAACCATGCTTCATCCATGCCAATAATATCTCCCCATTTTCCACCTCATTTATCTATTTCAATAAATAGATAAACATAATAATGATGTGTCTCCTTCTAGAAGCATACCTTATAAAATTACAAGAATGTCCTCACCGTATATACATACCCGTATTCGTATTCCAAAAAATACGACTACTATGAGATGATAACAATCCAATAATATAATACTAGGATCCGGCATAAACCAAAACCCACTAATATTATCCGCCCGAATAGCATCCGTGTAGCCAGTATACGTATGTGATCGGAACCCTGCCGTAAAACCATACGGCCTCTATATCGTTTCTCCCGAAGCAGGGAAACCCTCTGTGTGGGACTATAAAGACTTGTCAATATGCCAACAGTAGGTAATGATCATATCAATTACTCACAAGCCGTCAACGGTACAAGCTGGACATAACGGCTACTCAGGTATTGAGTGAATAGAAGAACAACAAGAAAGCTTGTCTAAACTCCCGTGAAGCCTATAAGTAACACTTACCATATAGTCCGGTCTCTTCGTCTGATATGTCGCATATTGAGTCTGGGGGTGGAAACTTCAGACCCCAGTAACTTGATAAGTCATGCCGATGTGTGGCATATAACGGTTCGAGAAACTACTGATAACACTTACCAGTAAACCTCATCATCCGTGGCAAGGGACTTACTGTTATAGCCAATCGAGCATAGCGCAACATCAACTCCCAATACCGGGAGAGACGAAACCCCTCCAATCGCTCACTGCCTCCATATGACTCGGGACTGTACCCAAAATCCACCTGTTTGCACGACTCCTTTGAGTCGTGGTAGGGAGGAAATCAAAGCACAGCAGGAACCACACAAGACACTATGACGATCTCGGGTCTACAGACTAATCTGTACCAGTGTCACCAAAGAACTGCTATCTAACGATAGGTATAGTACTATCTAGGAGTTCTTAGCGAGTCCTGTTCGGTGTACCCATTCTCTAATGAGCACCTGTGTACAATGTTTGATGTCAAACACCAATGGTTATGGGATCAACCATTGCCCCATACAGGGTCAAGAAACGTACACAGTAGTCTACTCTGGAATATCGATGCCCTGTCTTGATATCCCCTCGACTAATAACTATTAAAGGATGTGCTTGTGGACTATCCAGGTCCTACTAGTATGATCTGCATCATAGTCCTGGTAGTCAAGTCCACATCCTAAGGACTTCATCAACATATATAAGAGAGACAATATAATAATACTAAGTGTACATGTTAAGATAAAGTGCAACTAGATAGCATACTATCATGTCGAGCAAGAAAGTCCTTTATATATATATGTCAAAGCATCCACTATATCATACAATAATGGCCTATAGGGCATACATATTCCTAACAGGAAGTGAGCTAGGGCGCGATCTATATCAAATGGCCTGTTCATGCCATCCTCGCAGGGCTCGCCAACGAATCTGTAATTCTTCCTGGTTTGAAATCGAAATATATTAAAAAAAAATTATATGTATATGTATATAACGGTGATTGAAATTTAAATGTGTGAAAGGGTATGTCATACCTCCTCTGACCCAAAAAACCGCGTAACATGCTCGGTCTGGGTTTTGTTCCACTGAATATGGAGCGGGTACTTGTAATAAGTACGGACCTCCTGCCCAACATAATCCTCCTACCGGGTCACGTGCTCTCTAACAAGCACATCTGCCACGTCAAAGATCAGATCTCATAGCCCAGCATCCGTCCCCGACCTGCAGCAGTTGGGCCCAGTAGGACCCCCCGTCCTAACACTGCTCGAGCCTGCGAAAAAATAGATTTACATACACAATATTATAATATTTAAAATATGAACATAGAATTTGACAAATTTAAATTACAATCATTATTTAAAAGTTTTAAGATATAACGATTATACCTATCTTCCTCGGCGTAGCGCTAGAACCGGCGCTAGACGCCATCCCGTGAGTAGAATACGGATCTGCAAACAATAAACTGTTAGATGATTCAATATCTACCTATATTGTAATGATGTATCAAATTTTAAATGAGTAAACTATGCACCATGCGCAGGAGTGACGTGGGTATGAGGACCCGCTGACGCACTAGTAGGGGTAGGGGAGGCTGCGACGCCGCGGGTGATCTGGCTATAGTATGGGGAGCGCTAGTAAGGATAAGAGGATAGTCAGGGATGATGCGGTATGAGTATGGGGGGACATATAGGGTGATGTGGCGGTAATAGGGGGATTGTTGTTAGGGATAGGCGTTGCTGCAGTGGCTCCCGTGCCTGCTGAGGGTCCTGAGAAAGCCTCGTCGGTGGGTATGGATCGACTCAGAATGTCGTATACACGCTGCTTGTGTGTGTGTGTGTGTATGGATCGACTCAGAATGTCGTATACACGCTGCTTGTGTGTGTGTGGGGGGGGGGATTTGATCATGGGCGCAAGCAAAAGCACTAAACGCCATATATCTATCTATCTATCTATCTATCTATCTATATATATATATATATATATATATATATATATATATGAGGTAAATGGAGGGAAAGGTGCCATAGGAGGGAATTTCCTCTTATGGCGTCGGAAAAATACATGCTCCATGATTTTTTCCGACGATCGGCATACATCACATCCATATTTATCATCTAAGATGTGGATACACCAAATTTCATGTGATTATACAATTTTTTCACCGTTGATTTAGTTGGTGCAAAATTAATGGTTTACCGACAATAGAACTTTTTACATTGCTAATTCAACGGTGAAAAAATGGTGGAATCACATGAAATTTGGTGTATGTACATCTTAGATGATAAAAATGATGATGATGGGTGCCGATCGTCGGAAAAAATGATGGAGGTTGTATTTTTTCGACGCCATAGGAGGAAATTCCCTCCTATGGCCTCTTTTCTCTATTATTCTCTCTCTCTCTATATATATAAACGTTATTTCATTACTTATAGTTATTATACAATTTAGAACATTCAATTTAATTTCATTACCTAACACGTTTATGTGGTACATTATCTGAAGGTTCGTTGGGTGGATTCTCAAAATCTTGATCCGTGACAATCAATTGGCCGATGTCACTTCTTACAAACGTATGGATCGGCGGCGCAGAATAGTTTGGATCCCTGGTACGTTCAATAGATGGACCGAGACGTGTTATCGCGAGATCTTCATCGTCACTTTCATCTTCAGAGCCATTCAACGTTAGCATGTTATAATAATCTCTCGGTTTCCAATAACAAATAACATTCTAGTCAACCTTCTACAAGTCCCGAGAATAATATATTTGTGTTGCCATTGTGGGAAAGATAAAACTGTCGTATTTTGGTAACATCCGTTTGGTGTTTACCAAACTCAGACTGTATTGATCGACCTTCATACCCCGGTTAGTCTTAGTATTGTACCATCTGCATTGGAATATATAAAATGGGACAGTCGTATGCTAGTATGAGGCCCCTATAATTTCCTCAAGAACACCGTAGTAGGGATTTCCATCCTCGTCGACGGTTGTGATACCGCTATTTTGCATAGCCTTAATACGTTCCGTATTTTCTACCTCGAATTTATATCCAGATACCCCATACCTATTGTAAAACCTAGCTGCAATCGTTGTATTGTTTAAAAGGTCATAGACCTTTCTATCAACGTGCTCTCCACGATCCAATTGTTCGTTCACTTCTTTTATAGACCAAACGGTGAAAGTGCGCCTCTGTTCTTCTTCGATCCTATCATTCGATCACGTCTTAGGATTTGATCTCGTAAGTATATCTTTGTGCGCTCTATTCGTTAATATACAGTTATATTAATTAGATTAAATTTAATTTCAAATGTTTAAAACGATGAAATAATAAACACTTACTCTACATATTTAGCAAAAAAAATCGCTGTTTATCAAGATGTATGCATGTACACTGGCCGCGAGATCGTAAGACATGTTCTTTAGCCTTTCTGCTCCAATCAGGAACACTCTGCGGTTTATTCAGTTTCGTCCTGACATTGTCGTTCAGGAAACGAGCACAGAAAGACGTGACTTCTTCTAGGAGATAATCTTGAGAAATCGAATCATCAGGACGATACTGGTTGCAGATATAGTTTTTTAAAGTTAACAGTTATCTGCTGAAAATGAAATAAATTACTAATTCATGATAATTCTTTACAATTTAAATGATGAATAATAAATGTCAATAATACCTCTCGATTGAATACATCCAATGGTAATGGATTGGATCGCCAATCATGACCTCGGTTGCCAGATGGACGGACAAGTGAACAATAATGTTGAAAAAAAAAGGTGGAAAGATAGTTTTGAGCTTGCAGAGGATCAAAGAAATGTCTTTTTCGAGCTCTGCTGTCTCATTGACGTCCACATTTTTGGAACACAATTGGCGGAAATACGTGCAAAAGTTGTTAAGCACGAGACCAATTTCTGGTTTTACCGATACTCTGAAGTATAAAGGAAGAAGATGCTGCATCAATATGTGGTAATCGTGGCTCTTTAGTCCTATGATTTTTCCGTTTTCTACCTGCACCTGTCTGGAAATGTTTGATGAGAAACTGTCGGGGACTTTCAATTGTTTCAACACATGCAAGAACCGCTGCTTCTCCTCTTTGTTCATGTTATAAATTCCTACTGGGATCTTGTAATAACCCGGTTTACCAGCCACATGGCGAGGTTGTAATTCTTTTCTAATGGACAAACCATCCAAATTCGTTAAATCACGATGGGCGTTGAGATTGTCCTTCGTTTTTCCACCATTACACAGTAGAAGATTGATGATGTGCTTGGAGACGCCCTTCTTGATATGCATGACATCTAAATTGTGGCGCAGCGGTAGATCGGACCAGTACGGAAGCTGAAATAAACCGCTAAGCTTCTTCTAGCCAGACAGGCATGGCATTGCATTTTTGTTCTATTTCTTTTCGAATGTGATATTCTGATAACCTCTCCATTGTTGCAGCATGTCGTTACTGGACAATGATTCAAGTGGCATACCGGTCTCCGTCTTACCATTGAACATTTCTTTGCTTATGAATCTATGAGTTGTAGGCAAGAATCATCGATGACCTATAAATGACTCTTTCCCCTTAAACTTCAAGTATACGCTGCTCGTATAAATATGACAACCAGGGAAAGGAAGCTTACTTTGAGTTGTCCACCTCGACAGCATGCCGTAGGCAAGAAAATCATTAATCGTCCACAGCAAAGCAACACGCATCTGCAAAAATTGTTTACCATCTGCATCATAGGTTCTCACATCAGGTTCCCACAGCAACTTTAACTCATCGATCAAGAGTTGAAGATACACGTCGATATTTTTCCTAGGAGATGAGGGACCGTCGATTAAAAGCACTAACATAAAATAAGACTGTATCATAGCCCTCCATGGCGGCAGGTTGTATATATTCGCCACAACGGGCCAAGTACTATGAGTACGCTCGCCGCGAACCATCCTAAATGACTGAAACCGTCGCTCGCAATCCCAGCCTCATGTTATGATGGTCTACGCTGAATGAAGGATGTTTTTCATCTAAAACTTTCCACAATATCGAATCTCTAGGATGACTCATTTTTCTCTCTTCATGAGGTGCTTTATGGTGCCACTGCACTTCGGACGCTGTCTCCTCACACATAAATAACCGTTTCAGATTCGATATTAACAGAAAATGACAAAAAATCTTCACGGGCACATCATTCGAACGGGAGTCTTTCTTAAGCTTGAATTGGCTTTTCCCGTACACTGGGCAGCTTTTAAGTGCGGTGTGTTCTTTCCGGAACAAAATGCAGTCATTCTCGCATGCATGTATCTTCTCACACTTTAGGCCGATATTTGTGATTATCTTTAGCGCCTCGTACCAGCTCGGTGGCATTTTATTTATGTCGGGAAAAGCTTCCTTCAGTAATGCTAGGAGATCGGTGAAAAACTGGTTACTCCATTTATTCTTGCATTTGATCTAGAAGAGACATACGAAAAAAGATAGTATTGAAAATCCTTTGCAATTTAGATATAGAGGGATTCTCGAGGAAGTCTTGTACTTCTCCAATAATGCAGGTCCAGTGCTTTCCGTATCATAAGGAAGTTCAGCAGCCTTTATAAGCCCATCCATGTCATCAACCGGCGCGAACACAGCATCATCGTCTTCGACGGGTTCGTCTTTTTCAAACTGCCATTCCTTCTCTTCTTCTACTATCCCTTACCACTCTTCGGTTTTCGCTTCAATGAATTTGTTTTCCGTCTCTTACACTGGCCCTCCATCGTCCTTTTCTCTGTGAATATCCTACTTAGTGTAATCTCTAACGAAACCATTTTTCATGATGTGTAACTCAACATCCGACTTCTTCTGCAATCGCGTGTTCATATACTTATAGCAAGGACAATAGATTTCGTGCTCTTTCGGTATCCTAAGATGTGCGGAGGAAAAATCGGTGAGAAAGTAAACACCGGTAAGGAAAAAATCAGTGGCTCTCAAGGAAATGTCGACGTATATACTCTTGTCGTGGAGGTATGAGAATGCCATATTGGAAGAAAATGGAACGTAGCAAGGTTTATATAGTTAAGAGTCATGGAATTAATATTTCATGATAAATATGAGATAGACGGATAATAAGAAGCGTTAGTGTTAGGTTTAATTGACGACTTCGTTAAGTTTAGTTTCAATTTTTATTGGATTAAGCTGTCCACAAACTCCTATTGAGAACTTTCTCCTTCTAATATCAAAACTCGAGAATTGGATTCTTCTTCCAAGAAAGACGATGATAATATTAAATGTTCTTTATTGGATGTTGAGAGTAATGGCTATAGGGGTAAGGCAGCTATCCCATTAAGAATGTATAAAGCATACACCCATTCACTTATGCTTTCATCCGTTTCGAGAAAATTTCGGCAGCACCTCCCGGCTGTTCTCTGAGTATACTATAATAAAACAGATAATCATTTCAATGGTGTGAAATACCATTGAAACGAATATCTAATCTATTTTTGTACACGGAAAACCAGCGGAAAGGTACCGACGAAATATCCCGAAACGAATGAAAAACACAAGTGAATGCAGGTGTCTGCTTTATACATTCCTAACTTGTCACACGAAACCAATTTATCAGTTATCATACGATCGACTATTAATTCTCGTCACATAGACTACGCGACAGTTGTTAGAAACTGAACGATAACGTCCAGTGTTTAACAACCTTCGTGTAGTTTTATCTCACGACGAACACCGAACGTATGTTAACCGATAGACGGGAACTAAGTCATGTTTTCATTTTAACATATGATTAATTATCGATGAGAATATGAAAATTTTATATTATCATTGAATGTCATACACTTACTTTAAGATTTAATTTAGATTGGTTTTACGTTCACGTTTCAATTTCAAGGTTTCAAAGTTTTTACTTTAGGGTAAAGTTCTTTAAACTTAAGGGTCTTCTTAATCGAGTTTAAGATTTTAGATTTAGATTTGGTGGGATTTGAAAAGAGTTCAATGTAGAGAAGAATGATGATGAATCAAGGTTTATGTTTGTTTGTATGTGTGTGTGTGTGTATCTATGTATGTTTGTGTATATATGTGTGTGTGCGCGCACGCGCATGTAAGCTTGTGTGTGTGCGTGCACGCATGTGCGTGCCTATTCTTAGTTTTTCACTAAACTATCTTAAATTAACTAAATTACTAAGAATTTCACTAAAATACCCTTAAATATTGTTTTTTTCACTAAACTATCTTAAAATTTTAACTACATGATTCATATTCATAAATTAACTAAATTATAACAAATTTCACTAAAATACCCTCAACTATTGTTGTTATTCACTAAATTACCAACAACTATTGTTGTTTTTCACTAAAAAACCCTATTTTCCTGAACCCTAACCCTAGCACTTAACCATATCCCTTACCCTAACACTAACCCTAGATACCCCTAACCATAACCCTAACCTCTATCTTTAACCCTAACCCTAGCCTAGCTAACCCGGCCCCCTAACCCCCAACCCAACCAAACCCTAGCCTCAACCCAAACCTTAACCCTAGCCCTAGCAAAACCCGTGTCACAACCCGGAATTGGCTCGTGATCGGTACGAGAATTACGTGAAGTCTATAGGAACCCGCCGTAATTCAAGTAAGCCGAAACCCAGAAATCTAAACCTTTTTCGGAAAATAATGGAGGAACAGTTTTGAAATATCGGCATAATGAATTCAATCCTTCTTTTAAAAGTATAAGTAATATCATATGAAAATGCAATGTTTTGTATACTATCCTTGAAAACATTTTCGTCCTTGAAATTTAGGCAGCACCTCCCTTATAAATTTTAATCCAAAACCATATACAACACAAAAATAATATAAGCATAACCAAGCGGGATCTAGCTCTTCGCCAATTAGCGGAATCATAACCACGCAATAAATATATATGACATCCCAAGACGAAGATCAATCACAGAAAGAAAATAAAGAAGAACAATACAACGTCAAGCTCAATAAAGGACAATACACCCATCTCGCTCTAGGTCTCAATAATATACAAGTTTGTGTCTAGGTCTACCAAATATACATAGTTTGATTGATAGAGCTTTTAACTAGATACAACTGAATAAATATGTACATGGGTGTTCACGATCCAAATGTGTACCCCACCTACCAATGCAAAACACCCTGAAGAAAGCTGTGTACCAGCAAGCCGCTATTGATCCGAGCGGTCGATCCTGCAAGAAAACTGTGGCACAACGGGGGTGAGTTGCAAACTCATGAGTAGAAAATATCAGCAGGTAGAAATTGAATGTACAACGATTTCTAAGTCATACTGTAACATAAAGGTAATACTATGGTATCTAGGGTGATCGTGTATACATATGTGTACAATAATAAGGTTGTGCTAGTATCAATATGCAATATCAAGTCATCTGAATCATATGCATGTATGCATGTGTATATCCAACGTGTGTCCATCAACGACACATCAAATAATCATGAAACCTGAGTGTCCAGTATCGACACTCGAAAATATCATAAAACCAGTGTCCAGCATTGACATGTAAATCCTCATATCTCGGGCGTCGTCTCATCGGATCGGCCATCATATCCATTTGATCTCACCACTCCGGTCGGTATCCTCAGGATATCTGCCGAGCCCAAACTATTTGTAGGGTTCTTTAGAATGACTACTAGGTTTCGGAAGGCATCAAGCAAGCTATTTTATAAAATTTTAGTGTGCTAAGCAATCCGAACCAAGGATCTAACTAGAAAATTAGGGTTTTATGTAACATGTAAACAACTTTACACTAAGTGATTTAGGAATATAACCTTTGTAGACCGGTCCTTCGCTTATAAAGCTCCGTGTAGTAGTCCTTTCGCTCTTAATAGTGGTCTCCCGGACTCTCGTTAGGCTCCACTAGGCGAAAGGAACAAGCTTGCTTAAGGTCTTCGAGGTCGAAGTCAACATATGAAATATTGGATATACTAGGAGTTCCGCGTTTAAAATTAATCCAGTAAAAAATACGGATTCCACGGTCGCGATGAATAACCAAACCCACATCCTTATACCCCTACGAGAGTGGCAAGCAACTCTGCCAATTCTAGAGTTAGGAGACCCGGTCTCGACTTCTCAAGATGGTCTCCCACTGGACCCTAGAACCCGGTTACTTGTGCTCCCCACCTTTGGTCTATCCTAATACGGAAAAGTAAATAATATACATCAATGGTGACATCATCCTCAACCCGGAAGTGTGCCAATAAAATAATATTATATACAATGAATTTTACATGAATAAAAAGAAAAACTCTCATCTCACATAAAACCCCCGGCTATTCAAACACAACGATCCAATATAATATATCACAGCAACACATAATATCACATGTCATCAACATAAGTAAATATGCGTATCCTAATTGTCGTTGACGTACAGCAACGAAACCGGCGATACCCCACATATTACACTTATGGTCGCAGAAAAGAAAGTGAAAACTATAATAATTGGAATCCGCAACATCCTTAGACATCATAAACCCAAAATATCACATACTTCGGATTTCATGCCTAACCAAATGAATTCCTTAGACATCATAAACCCGGAATATCTCATATTCCAAATTTCATGCCTAATATTATAAACCCTGCATTTTAGTCTCGATATTGAAAACACTTTTCAATAACTAGTCAGGCAATTCAACAAGATTCCCGACAACCTGATCGAATACTCGTCGGAAACTTTAGTAGATGGCCGCACCCCCGATGCCATCGACGAAGTGCACTTAGGCGGAACACCGCAGCCGCGAGCACCCGAACGGATGCTTTTGGCAACGGAGTTCTCGTACAGTCACTTGGTCGGGGCTATGGAGCGTGGCTATCTAGTAATGTTACACGGCGAGTATCCGTGTATACTACGTGATTGCGACGGAGTTTTGATCCGAATCAAAAGCCCACGGCAACCGATCAAATGCGACTAAATTGCTAGATTTATAAAATTCAAACTAGTTTTCATAAAACTAATTATTGTTGATTCCAAATATTGTATCACAAATCACAGATAGCTAGACAATGTTAAACATTTCGAACGATTCAACAAACACCCATATATCCCAGAGACCTCAACACTTGAGACAGTTAAAAATACACAGACAGTGCCACAATTACCTACGGATCAACACAAGAAAGGCACGCTCCCTGCCTTACCTATGGCACCGCGGAACCACCGCAAATAGCTCATATTGGCGGCGGTTCCGCGGTCGTATGGTCGAGTTGAGCCATCGTTTTTCTTGGGGATCCATAGAATAACTTGCACAATTTTCTGAATATTTTTAATTTGGAAAAATCCAACATTTGGAAAAATTTCTAGAGAGCATGTAATAATGGGGTTTCGATGTTCGTTCGAACACTTTAACTTTGCCTAGACCACTTCTAATGCTCTAGCTTGGCTTTGATACCACTGTAGGGTTCTTTAGCATGACTACTAGGTTTCGGAAGGCATCAAGCATGCTATTTTATAAAATTTTAATGTGCTAAGAAACCCGAACTAAGGATCTAACTAGAGAATTAGGGTTTTATGAAACATGTAAACAACTTTACACTAAGTGATTTAGGAATACAAACTTTGTAGACCGGTCCTTTGCTTCTAAAGCTCCATGTAGCAGTCCTTTTGCTCCAAGTAGTGGTCTCCCAGACTCTCGGTAGGCTCTACTAGGAGAAAGGAACAAGCTTTCTTAATGTTTTCGAGGCCGAAAATGATCTACGGCGAGGAATCTCCGACTCAAGCTACCTCTTCACTAATTGAGAATTAGTGAAGCAAACAACCTATACTAAATGACTAATTTAGTATAAATTGATGAAGTAGGAATTTTGCTCACTTTAGAATAATTTTTCTCACTCTCTTTTTTCACCTCAAGAAAACTAAGAGAGCTCAAGTAAGATGAAGAAGAAGATGAAGTATAGAATAGAATGGCAACCATGGGTGATAAAATATCTTATATCATTATTGTAGAGACTTAACCAAGGATAAAAATAAAGGTACGGTTAATAAATATCTAGAGTAAAACAAAATGAGTGGACTTTGGTCAAGGCTTCCACAAGCTTCCATAAACTTCTTAGCCATGCTAATTTCCACCTAATTTTGCTTATTCTCTAAATAAATAATCACCCCAATTATCTATGGTATGCTATGAGTCTCATACATCCAAGTCCAATGTATCATCTAGCATGACACAATAAATAAATACATTAATATATATCACATATATATTTGTATGTATTTGGAGAAAACATTTTCTTAAGTGAGCTAGTATCAGTTAATGTATATTAATATATCAAATATATAATTATACATTAAATTATTAAATCAACACTTGATTTAATAATCCGGCTATATCACATACAACCGACTAATATCATTTATATCAACTTATCGAATCAACACTTAATTCAATAACCCGGCTATATCATATATAACCGGCCGATATCATATATCGCGAGATTAGAATACGGTATCACATACACGTATTAATCTCGGTCCCGCACATATCACATATGTGCCCTACTTCGTTTCTCTTGAGCTAGGAAACCTCTGTGTAGGACTCTAAACACTCATCAATACGCCGGCTGTAGGTGATGATCATATCAGTCACCCACAAGCTATCATCGGTACTAGCTGGACGTAACGGCTACCCGGGTATTGAGCAATCAGAAGACCAACACGCAAGCTTGCTCATACTCCCTTGAATCCAATAAGTAACTCTACCGCTAAAGGGTTACCCTAGTGCCCCGGCCAACTTTCGAGGCCAAATGCGGAACAAAAATTTTCTTGCGAACAAAAACTTGGCACTAGAATAAAACTTAACCGGATCTTTCCATAAAACTAACTAGCTACACTAGGAGAGCTATCTACTATGATGGAAACCTCACCAAACGAACCAAGTTCTTCGGTCTTCTTTCTTCATCCTTAGCTCCTAGCAAGCGCCTTGAACATGCTTGAACCCCAAATCCGGCTCCATCGGTCCATCGGGATCGTGCTTGTTCTCCGGCCTCCTTTTGTCACAGATGATCCACCCGGGGAGTATGATCCATGGCTCTAGCTCCTAACTATGTAACTAAAGGAGCAACTAGAGAACTTGGTTTGCTAAACCAAGTAGTCTAGGATATAGTGAAGGGTGTCTTAGTGTTTAGCTATCTCTTTCTTGCCTCTTCACTTGATTCTCAACAAATGAGAAGGTAGTGAAGAGGAAGAAGATAAAGGTGGAGGAAGCTAGAGAGGAAAAAGGAGAGCAAGAGCAAAAAAAGAGCTCAAGAAAAATAATATGCTTCTAGTGAGGAAAAAGGAGAGCAAGAGCAAAAAAAGAGCTCAAGAAAAATAATGAAGCATATCATGAAAGAGAAGATACACACATAGGTTTTGTGTATGATTTCTTTCATTAAACAATTAGCAACCATGCTTCAATAGTAACTCCAAAATGAATTATAAATTCATTTGACTACTATTGAAGCATGGTCACTACCTTTCCTCCCTTACCTCTCACTTTACACCTCATTTCCATTTATGAAATAAATGGAAAATCCAAAATGAGGTGGCCACCTTCTAGAAGGAAATCTGTAGTAAATACGGATTTCAGTCTACTGTACAAATATACCGGCAATCAGATAAAAATTCGAATGCCCAAAAGAGATAGAATAACACGAAGAACGTAATACTAGAATATATATATCGAAATACATATACGTAAATTATTAAATCAATACATGATTTAATAATCCGGCTCAAACCCGAGCCGGCTAGTATTATAAACTGTCCGATCGAAAATCTGAGTACCAAGTACATCAATCGATCAAACCCTGCATGTATCCAATACAGCTACTATATCGTTTTGCCTGGATCAGGGAAACCCTATGTGTGGGACTCTAAAGAATCGACAGTACTCTGGCAGTGGGTTTAACCATAAGCACGTCAACGGCACTAGCTCTACGTAACGGCTGCCCAGGTACCTGTCGAAAAGGAAGTCTGATGAGCAAGCTCATCCGAATTCCTACTGAGCCTATCCGTGACAATATCCGTACAGTCCGGTCTCTTCGTCAAAAAGTATCGCATACCGGGTCTAGGGGGTGGTGAACGTCAGACCCTAACAACCTGATAAGTAGTGACGATGTGGCTCAGGACCAATCCGGGAAACTACTGATCAACCTATCAGTAAATCTCAAGTGCCTTGGCCAAGGCCTTATCGTCCTGACCAATCGAATCACAATGCGATATCGACTCCCTATACCGGGAGAGACGAATCCCCGACAACCGATCCCTGCCTCCATGTGGCTCAGGACTGAACCCAATCAAAACCTGTTTGCACGACTCAGTAGAGCCGTGGTAGGGTAGTGATCAAAGTTCAGTGGGAACTCACACAAGACAAATGCCGATCTCGGGTCCAAAGACTAACCTGTAAACATGTCACCTGAGAACTTCCATCTGACGATATGTATAGTACCATATGGAAGTTCTCGGCGAGTCCGTCCAGTGTACTCACCCCAGTGAGCACCTGTATACGATCTTGGGTACATAAAACCAATGGTTGCGGGACCAACCATCCCCCGACGGGGGTAGAAACGTATACACTAGTCTACTCTGGAGTATCAATGCCCAGTCTCGATACTCACGCGACTAGGGACCATTTAAGGATGTGCTTATGGACTACCCTGCTCCCTGATCGCATGCTTTTGGCGTGTCGGATGTTCAAAGTTCTAAAGTTATAACCGCGATCAGGACGGTGTCGCTATGCAGCTAGCCGGTTGAGCACGGGTCGATCCACAGGGAGATGGTTGTATGTCCGTTCGAGTTTTAGACGAGTCAATGAAGAATTTGTATATGTTTGTTCAAATCTAAGCTATGTGTTTTATATGCAAGTATAACGTTGTTAAGAAAAAGATACGAAAGTGTAAGCTAAGGAAATCCGCACTCAAAACCTTTGAGCCGAGTCTTGACCAATTGAAGCTAGAGCAATCGGCAACAACGTGGATTAGGGGATTTAAGCACGGTATTCATGGAATCTGGCTTATTTACCCTTTTCCTTCCGTTCTTGTCTCTTGCTTTCGCCTCCGGCCAAACCGAACGCAACCGGTCGCGGTTAGGAATCACCGTTACCTTGTTAGTGTAGGGTGCCTAATGGAGCGCTTGCGTATCGTTTTGGCGGAGTTCAATGGAAAATAACGGGAAAAGGAAATGAGCAAAGAAACATTAACTTACAATATCGTATTTATTCTTAACAACAATAATTACAACCATTCACAAAACGAACCAAAAAGAGAGAACAAAAAGATAAACAATGAAAAGAAAAGAGTACAAGCAAGTAATTAAAGTGCATGGTAATAAATTGCAAGTAATAAAAGACAAGAATGAAAAATGCAAGAAAGAGATAAGCAAGAAAGTAACACTAAGAACCATAGAACTCAAGACAAGCCATGAGATCAATAACCAACCCTTAAACTTGCAAGCTCAATCAAGAGGTTGCAAGATCAAGAGAAGGGTAAAGAACTCATGTGAAATGAAGCACAAAAGAGAGAACGAAATGATACAACCCCTTGAGATCAATGACCAAAGCTTAAACTTGCAAGCTCACTTAAGAGCTTGCAAGATCAAGTTAAGGTAGAGAGCTCAAGGGGGAAGCTAAGCAAAAAAGAATGATACAAAAACCCTCATCTTCATTTAACATCCACTCAATGCTCTCACTACATTTTCATGGAGGAAAGAATGAAGAAGAAGAAGAAGAAGACTAAAAACTAACAAAAAAGAGGAATAACAATGAACACACTTGGCTTGGCAAGTTCTGGGGTATTTATATGCAGGGAGCTGGAAATTTAGGGCAACATTCTGACCCTACAGGAAAAGACAAACCTACCCCTGAAAAATAATCATCTGAGGAGCCTATACGGCAGCGGTTCCGCGGCCTAAGCGCGCTTATGCCGCGGAACCGCGGCCATTTAGAGGAGTTAGGCCATCAAAATTTGTGGTTATCCTTATATTGTGGTCCTCTTCAGTGTGGTATAGTACTTTTCTCAGAATCTCTTAACAATTCTTCCAGAATTTCAGTAGATCAAAAGGTGATGTGATGTGGATCTTTTGCCATGATTTCCTCGAGCTCCGCGTAGATTTCTTGGATTTGGTGTTGCCATTGTGCTTTGTGCACGAAAATGACATCGATTTGCCATTTTGTCCCTTAAACTGGTGTGTGGTAACATACGGATAGAGAGCGGAGACCCGTGTTTTATCAGTGGTTGGCAGTAATCTGGAATTTGTCGTACTTTTCCATGAATTTCACTGTTTAGAGCTGAGAACCAGTATTCTGCAAATATGTAGCAAACACTGATCAAAAGCACCTGCCTATAACCAAACGAGCGTAAGAATGGGCGGTATAAAATGCAATATTCTGGTATGAACAAATACCCCCAAACTTAACTTTTGCTCGTCCCGAGCAAAACCAATTATTCACAAAAAGAAAATCCTAACCGCACTTTCGCAGGGAACGCGATTGCACTGAGCACGTGCAACAAGCCGTTAAACCTCTAGGTGTCCCTAGTAGGAGGAGTGTTGTCTCCTGAGGGTTTTCAGTGGATTACACCCACAAAATCCCGTCAAGCTAGTGTCATAAGTTAACGTCGATTCTACTACTACAGTTTAGTATTTACGTTAGAAATTCTATCATCCTAAACTAGAAATATCCAATCCTTATTTTTCACACCTCCTATCTATTTAACCTTGGTTCTCCTGAGTTTTCCTTCTAAAGTGCGGCCTCAAATCACGGACTTTACAGAAAACACAAGTCTTATTCTTTATTTCTATCGTTTATCCAAACATCGATTGTATACCCCTACGTGTGTGTATATTTGCACCCCTATACTCAAGAATTCAATTCAAGCTATAATACCCTTGCCCTAATACCTAATACTACTTCTTTTCATTAAGGATGGACGGATTTGCTCACACACCTTTCATGCGACTATTAATGCTTCTTGAGGCACTAACGACCGATTACTGAATGTGTGAACTCTAAAGCGTAAATAGCAGTTTCCAGTTCTTGACTTTATTCTATTTTTTTCTTTTTCTTTTTCTTTTTCTTTTTCTTTTTCTTTTTCAAGACCGGATATATTTTTCAATATGCTCTTTTGGTGTTTAGCTTTAAATACCTTTTTTTCTTTCATACTAGGCTTTCACGCAAGAGTATTTCTAGGTATCCTCTACTATCCCAAGTTTCAAGGTGCGTGTAAGTGCAGTTTGCAGGGTATATACTTTCTAAATTTGAACTCAAGAAAAGAAACTATTTTTCAGACTTATTCTCCAGTAAAGCTTCAATACTTTCCCTTCATCTTGACTTAACTCAAGAACTGAACTCAAAAAACTGTAAGGACGTATACTTACCAAAGTTAGACAGAATGAGGGTTATTTTAAGGATTTTCAATTTCTAAGTCTAGAATTTAGTTATTTCTAACATATCAACTAAACTTTCAGAATAAAAATCTAAGTTACCCTATTAGCTAACTTGACGACAAAGTTTTTATATTTTTTGGAAAATTTTCAATTTTTGTGGGTTTTTAATAAGGTATGCAAATGCAAAATATACAAATGAATGCGAAGGAAGAAATCTTACCGAGCACACCCCCCAAACTTAAACTTGACAGTGCCCTCACTGTCAGGCTACACCAAGAGGGTCAAAATTGTCGGCGCTCCCTAAAAACAAATTATATACAAAACAAAAAGAAAAACAAAAATATATACAAAAAAGGAACCCCCCCAAACTTAAGTAAAATAGTGTTTCCACTGTTAAGCGTTGAAGTTCAGGATTAGGGGGGAAAGAGAATAGTATCAAGCTATAGAAGGCCTTACAAAGGCCAAAAGTTAACACCAACCATTCAAAAATTCTATCTCTGTAAGATGCGGGTTGGTGAAAGAAGGTGAAGAGGAAAGAAATGGAGAATACGCGAGACCGTATGGAGATAGAAGCGGGATACGGTCTCGGTATATGAGAAGAAGAATGGCGGAAGGGAGAAGGAAGTGGAATACGAACTTGAGGATGGAAATGGAGTGAACAGATTAGCACAATTTGTGATGACTGATGTGTAAGAAGCGTTTGTGCTAATCTATTAACCCATCGAGAAATGGGGTCAAATCCCTCAAGATTCGTGAGAAACCATGGGTACGCCGAACTCGGTAAACCAGACATATGAAATGAAAGTGATACGGTTTCTTGCAAGGTCAGAACGATGTAAAGGATGGAGGTAGGTGATTGAGGAAGGTTATCGGTTAAAGGTTCCGGAGGGTGTACACAGTCAATGAAAGGAACATGATGAATTGGAAAATCCGACTCATCAATTAAAACTGGTTCATCCTAAAAAATATCCTCAAAAGCTTCCTCAAAATTCAGCTTATCCATGCAAATTTCATCAAAATCAAGACGCATATGGGGTTCGGGAAAAACAGTTAATGACTCGGGATGATGAATCGGAGAGAAAAACTCTGCTAAATCTACAGGTTCATCATCCAAAATATTCCTGGCGTCAATATCCTTAATCAAGTGAAAATCAATATTCTCAGACACCTCAACAAAAGCATGTATATTAATCAATTTAGGTTCTAGAGTGGAGGTGTAGAGGTCAAAAG
Organism: Agapanthus africanus; assembly: GCA_030015575.1. NCBI lineage: Eukaryota > Viridiplantae > Streptophyta > Magnoliopsida > Asparagales > Amaryllidaceae > Agapanthus > Agapanthus africanus. The sequence goes on from CM057351.1 coordinate 37,787,783, forward strand.
GATTGGGTGTGGTTTCACTCGAAAATGACCCTTCACAAGCGGGCAAATCAAACACTACAAAGTCACACAACTCATTATCTGTTCTATCTTTAATCAATGAATCGTTTGGAACACTAGATAGACATTCAAAACCGGAGTTGTAGGATTCATGTTCAAACGGGTAGGCTTGATTCGGAAGGGGGTACATCTCACTTTCTCCACTCAAATTCTCAACCTGTCCTACCGTCTCTTCATACATTGGTAAATTTGGAGCTAGTTGAAAACTAGCTACCGGGTCACTAGGTTGTATGAGGACGGCCATGGACGCATTCAAATCCATCATCTGTTGATACGACGCTACCCTAAAATCCTCCAAAGACTGTTCCAGACTAGACATGGGTTGTGAAAGGGTTTCAGTGAAAGGTTCAAAGTTGTTTTGGTACTGGAAACTCCCAAATGACGGTTCAGAAACAATGTCTAGGGAAGGTGCAAAAGTTGGGTAGGACTGGTATGAATTGAATGGCTGGACAGGGGTAGGATCAACATTTGGATAAGAAAGTGAATGGAATTGTTGATCCCAAGAATCTGTAGTGGTGAAAGGAGTGAAAGATCAGCTATGAGATTGTTCAATACGTTCAGCGATGGACAAAAGACGACTTGCAAAAGGGGTATCAACATAAGCGGGTGCGGGAGGTTGAAAAGGTTGATACAAAATGGATTGCGGAGGGCAAGTGTTTGTCCTTGACGCGTCTATGCGATCTTTCAATGACATTATGGGCATGGAGGGGTCGTTCGATGTTCGGCCAAAGCAAGAACCGTAAGAAGTTATGTTTGGTTGTGGGTACCAAAGTTCGGCAAGAGTTTTGCGAGGTGGGGTACCCATGATATGAAGAGAGAAAGAAATAAAGGCAGAGAAAAGGAGGGGAAAAAGAATGTGATTTTTTTTTTAATTATTTTTTTAGTTAGCTATTAACAAAAGATTGAAATATACACACAAAAAGAATCTGGACCAAAAAATAATCACGACGCAAAAATACCACACACCTAATCATTCTAGGGTTCACCTAGGTCAACTAGACCTGCTCCAGAACTTGATTGTCGAAGTAAAACTGTGTCGAGAAACGGGCTCAAGATACACTGATCACGAGGCCAGGAAAGTGCAGAGATAAGGAGAGGTTTTCCAACGCTTTCGCGAAGTTCCTTAATTAAATAACCCTTTCTCTTTTGGCGGTTTCGCCGTTAACACTTTCCTAGACACCCCGTAAACAATATACCGTTAAGCGAGATTCTAAACACAGTTAACTTCTCCTAGTGAGCGCGAAGTCCTTAAGGCTTAAAGTCTAGTTTCTTTTAAATTTTGTGCGGGTAAACGTTATGCTCAAGTTCGTGATTTGTGGGCCACGGAAAAGGTGATGAAATCCTTTACCGTATGTTGTGGGGTTCGCTTGCCCTTAAGTCCGTATTAATGTATGCAATGCGCAATTCAATAAAAATTCTATAAAGAATCAAACAATCGTTTTTTAGTTTAAGCACGGCACTGAAACAAATACGGGTTAGTCAATTTTTAGCGTTTTCTAGCGAACTTGCAAAGAATCCTGCAAAGAATAGTATATTGGATGCGTCGGATTTGAGAAGAAGGTGTTAGTAAAGTACGTACCGTTAAGTTTTTGGGTTAGGAAACCCCCGTTGAATCAAATCCGGTAAGCTTGAAAAGTTTGCTTGCGCGGGTCAAACTACCCGGATCTTTGGCACTGTACTTTACAATCACCTTAGCCTTGAACGTACACTTTGCTCCCCACAATCGCAGTTCGCAAATCCGCAAAAATCAGCAGACTTGCTCACAAAAATTATCAAAAATAACAAAAAGATTTTTTTTTATAAATATATACAAAAAGAATATTAACCCGAATAACAAGAAAGAAAATACGCTACCGTTTCCCCGGCAACGGCGCCATTTGATCGCACGCTTTTGGCGTGTCGGATGTTCAAAGTTCTAAAGTTATAACCGCGATCAGGACGGTGTCGCTATGCAGCTAGCCGGTTGAGCACGGGTCGATCCACAGGGAGATGGTTGTATGTCCGTTCGAGTTTTAGACGAGTCAATGAAGAATTTGTATATGTTTGTTCAAATCTAACCTATGTATTTTATATGCAAGTATAAAGTTGTTAAGAAAAAGATACGAAAGTGTAAGCTAAGGAAATTCGCACTCAAAACCTTTGAGCCGAGTCTTGACCAATTGAAGCTAGAGCAATCGGCAACAATGTTGATTAGGGGATTTAAGCACGGTATTCGTGGAATCCAGCTTATTTACCCTTGTCCTTTCGTTCTTGTCTCTTGCTTTCGCCTCCGGCCAAACCGAACGCAACCGGTCGTGGTTAGGAATCACCGTTACCTTGGTAGGGTAGGGTGCCTAACGGAGCGCTTGCGTATCGTTTTGGCGGAATTCAATGGAAAATAACGGGAAAAGGAAATGAGCAAAGAAACATTAACTTACAATATCGTATTTATTCTTAACAACAATAATTACAACCATTCACAAAACGAACCAAAAAGAGAGAACAAAAAGATAAACAAAGAAAAGAAAAGATTACAAGCAAGTAATTAAAGTGCATGGTAATAAATTGCAAGTAATAAAAGACAAGAATGAAAAATGCAAGAAAGAGATAAGCAAGAAAGTAACACTAAGAACCATAGAACTCAAGACAAGCCATGAGATCAATAGCCAACCCTTAAACTTGCAAGCTCAATCAAGAGGTTGCAAGATCAAGAGAAGGGTAAAGAACTCATGTGAAATGAAGCACAAAAGAGAGAACAAAATGATACAACCCCTTGAGATCAATGACCAAAGCTTAAACTTGCAAGCTCACTCAAGAGGTTGCAAGATCAAGTTAAGGTAGAGAGCTCAAGGGGGGAAGCTAAGTAAAAAAGAATGATACAAAAACCCTCATCTTCATTTAACATCCACTCAATGCTCTCACTACATTTTCATGGAGGAAAGAATGAAGAAGAAGAAGAAGAAGACTAAAAACTAACAAAAAAGAGGCATAAGAATGAATACACTTGGCTTGGCAAGTTCTAGGGTATTTATAGGCAGGGAGCTGGAAATTTAGGGCAACATTCTGACCCTACAGGAAAAGACAAACCTACCCCTGAAAAATAATCATCTGAGGAGCCTATACGGCCGCGGTTTCGCGGCCTAAGCGCGCTTATGCCGCGGAACCGCGGCCATTTAGAGGAGTTAGGCCATCAAAATTTGTGGTTATCCCTGTATTATGGTCCTCTTCAGTGTGGTATAGTACTTTTCTCAGAATCTCTTAACAATTCTTCCAGAATTTCAGTAGATCAAAAGGTGATGTGATGTGGATCTTTTGCCATGATTTCCTCGAGCTCCGCGTAGATTTCTTGGATTTGGTGTTGCCATTGTGCTTTGTGCACGAAAATGACATCGATTTGCCATTTTGTCCCTTAAACTGGTGTGTGGCAATATACGGATAGAGAGCGGAGACCCGTGTTTTATCAGTGGTTGGCAGTAATCCGGAATTTGTCGTACTTTTCCTTGAATTTCACTGTTTAGAGCTGAGAACCAGTATTCTGCAAATATGTAGCAAACACTGATCAAAAGCACCTGCCTATAACCAAACGAGCGTAAGAATGGGCGGTATAAAATGCAATATTCTGGTATGAACACTCCCACAAGTATGATTGCCATCACAACGCAGGTAGTCAAGCATGATCCTACGGGCTTTATCAACATGTAACCGTAATATGTAATAACGAATATGACATATGCCATGTTAAGATAAAGACAAACTACAATAATATACTGCCGTATCGAGTCTTTATCAATATGTGCAAACCAGATATAACAACAATACAAATAAATACACATATCCCGATAAAGACAAGTCAAATAATATACTATAAAACTGAGCAAGATTGTTCTGTACATATGTATCCCTAGTATCCATATGTATACATATACAATACTGGCCTTTAGGGCATATACATCCAACAATCTTCCACTTGCACTAAAGGCCAGTGATTGGCGTACCGAATACCCAACGTCTGCTCTAAGGCCAGCTGCTGGCATACCGCATACCCAACATCCCAAAAAGTCTTTCGAACTGTGCTTGAATGAGGACCTTCGTAAATGGATCCGCCGTGTTGTCTTTCGTATCCACTCTCCGGACCTTGATCTCCTAGCGATCTACGATCTCCCGGCGATCTACGATCTCCCTGATCAGATGATACTGCCTTAAGGCGTGCCTAGATTTCTGATGGGACTGTGGTTCCTTTGCTAAGGCTATAGCCCCATTGTTATCGCAATACACAGGTATCGGATCAACAATAGACGGAACTACCTGAAGTTCAGCTATGAACTTCTTCATCCAGACCGCCTCTTTTACGGCATCACTTGCAGCAATGTATTTTGCCTCCATCGTCGAGTCTACGACGGTATCCTGTTTGGAACTCTTCCAACATACCGACCCTCCATTGAGGGTAAACACAAATCCCGAGACAGACTTGCTGTCATCCTTGTCACTCTGGAAGCTTGAGTCGGTAAAGGACTTGATCCTGAGGTCTCCATTACCGTAAATTAAGAACATCTCCTTAGTCCTTCTCAGGTACTTGAGAATGTTCTTTACTGCTGTCCAGTGGTTCTCACCTGGGTCAGACTGATACCGGCTCACCACGCTTAGCGCGTAAGCTACATCTGGTCTTGTACATAGCATCACATACATTATGGATCCTACCGCCGAAGCGTAGGGTATAGTGCTCATGCGGACCCTCTCCTCGTCAGTCTTGGGAGTCATCTCCTTCGAGAGGGTGATTCCGTGCAATGCGGGTATGTTACCGTGCTTGGAATCTTCCATACTAAATCTCTTTAGTACGGTCTCTATGTACCTGGACTGTGAAAGTGTTGGAGATAGTGCCCTCAGAGTCAATTATTGGATCACAGGCATGTGATTGCAATGATTAAGGGAAGACCTATCCCGGTACGACAGTCTTACTCGAGATGATAGTTTGCTATCTGGTTTACCTTTATCATCGTGTACTGCTTTAAGTGACATGACATGTCGCTATTGCACGTTGATAGAGCCCCTAGGATTCTTGCTTGACTACTGGCAGTATGAGGGCGATCATATACGTGGGAGCTGGTAGTCTATAAGCACATCCTTAAAAGGTCCCTAGTCGTGGGAGTTTCGAGATAGGGCATCGATACTCCAGAGTAGACTAGTGTATACAGTCGAGACCCCGACGAGGGGCGGTGGCCGGTCTCACAAGCCATTGGTGTCAGTTGGATCACCTAAGATGTATACAGGTGCTCATTGGGTTATGAGTACACCGGACAGGACTCGCCGGGAACATGCTAGTTGGTCTTATACCTGACGTCAGATAGCAGTTCCCAGGTGACATGTGTACAGGTTAGTTCATCGACCTGGGGATCGTCATTTGTCTCGTGTGAGTTCCCACTGTGCTTTGATTACTACCCTACCACGGCTCAAAGGAGTCGTGCAAACAGGTTTTAGTTGGGTACAGTCCCGAGCCACATGGAGGCAGTGAGCGGATCTTCGGGGGTTCGTCTCTCCCGGTATTGGGGGTGAGGTCGTGCTGTGTCTAGGAGAGCCATTACACGAAGACCTTGGCCAAGGCAGGAGATTTACTGGTAGGTATTCCAGTAGTATCTCAGGGTGTTCTGGGCTACACTCCGACACGACTTGTACCGCTTTTGGGGGTCTGACTTTTACCAACCCCCTAGGCCCGCCATGCGATACTCATAGACGAACGGACCGGACTGTACGGATATTGTCACTGACAGGCTCAGTAGGGTGTCAGGATGAGTTCGCTCATCGACGTCCCTTTTAGTCAATAACTGGTGGCCCGTTACGTATTGGCTTATACCTCTGACGTGCTAGTGGTTAAATCCACAGCCATAGTATTGACGAGTCTTTAGAGTCCCCCACACTTTCAGTTACTCAGCTTTCGGGCGAAACGCTGTAGAGGCCGTATGGAGATATGGCAGGGTCCGATCAGATACGTGCGGTATTGCACGGATCAGGATCAGACGGTTTGTACTAGTAGCCGTATAGGTATATGGCAGGGTTCGATCAGATACGTGCGGTATTGCACGGATCAGGATCGAACGGATAATACTAGCCGGCTTTGGTTTAAGCCGGTCCTAGTTTAGTACAGTGTAGATTTTGTCTTTTTGCATTTGTATCCGGACGGAATACAGATGCGGGTGTGTATGCACAGTATCGGGGTTTTCCTGTAATTTATTACGGGACCAGTTTTCTGGAGTTGCCAGTTTGCATTCCGTTCCGGCCGGTTTTCCTTTGTTCTTTCCCGGCCGGACTTTTCCGATGGAGGGGGTAATTTGCAGTTTTGCAAATTACTTTTGTGGAGGGGTTTTCTTGCATAAAGATTGATTATGATAGCTTTCATTTCTTTTGCTCCATGATGCATTAATGAGGGTATGGTTTTGATGTAAGATGAAGCATGCTTGTATGTTTTCTTGTCTTGGGTTGTGGTCACCATTCTTGTGCTCCTACACTCACCTTCCTTAATGCTTCATATTCTTTCCTCCTCCATTTTTCTAAGTTCATAAGTTTTTTCATGGTTGAGTGAGAAGAAGATGAGAGCTTCATCTTTGAGAGAGTAGCATTCTTGATCTCATTTTTCGATGCTAGAAAAATGCAAGCACCATTTTTCTTCTTGATTCCTCCATCATCTTTCAAAAGGCAACAAACCCCAAAGTGAGATATACACTCTACACTACACTTCCTACAGCAAATCTTGGACGCGTCGATTCGCCAGCTTCGCGCCCGAGTTGCCTCGGTATTGAGGTGGGAGCCCGTAAAAGCTACAGGCGATGTGGTGCCCTTTCCGACGAGGAGGAGACGGACGGAGATCCCGCGAGGAGATCGGAGTGGAGATGAAGACCGGAGGACTCGGATCAGTCGGTATATCTCTAACCCATCTTCTAGTTAGCTTAGACTTGTTAATGGTTACGATCCGGAGTTTAGTGCGCGGTGGTGCCGGTTTGCAAAGTCCGCAAAATTAAAGTTTATCACCGCTTCCGCATTCCGGCGTCGGATTGACGGCCGGGGCGCCGCCGTGCACTTACAGTGGTATCAGAGCCTCGCCATTAACTTCGTCTAGCTTGGTTTAATGTGTTTTACGTTTCCGATCGAACAAAATCCCGAAACCGCATTTTTCATGCACATCAGTTTCTGTCGAATTTTTTTTGAGTCCAAAATTTTTTCAGGTTGTCTCAGAATGATGTGCAGGGAAATATAAGTATACTGTAAAAATTTGGTAGCATGAACTGTTCATACCGCCGCGGAAGGGCGGCCAAACCCTTGTTAGCGCCGCGCTTCCGCCGCAATGTGAACAGTTCACCCCCCAAAAATTCTACAGTATATTCCTGAGTGAGAAATGTGGTTTCTGGTATATTAAAATTGGGCCCAGGTTTTCTGTGAGTGCTACAGTTTTGATTGGGGGCCCACTTGTTAAGGTTTGATCAATCGGAAAATTTTAAACACAATTTTCACAGTATTTACATTATATCTGCGACCGTGAATGTCACTCGATCGGTAAATCCGGTCTAACTGCTATAGCCCGGTTAGACGGATTTGCGAACGTGACTTTCACGTTGATGTTCTATGTTTATGCTGTGATGTTGCGGATCGGTCGTGGGGATAGCCTGGATGCAATGCTAGTACAGATGCTGTTGTATTATGTACATTTGATATTGCGGGGCGAGCGTCCGACTTGTGGACTGCCGTCACTGCCAGTGTGTATTATTCTTTTGGGGCACGACCTGGTTGCGGTCGATGTACCCGGTGTATGTTTTTTTTACTTTCTGTACTAGGATTGCCCCGCGGTGGGGTGCACGGATAGCCGGGTTCTGGAGGGCAACAAGCCCGCATCTCATGGCATTGGGACGGAGGGGGCTTCAGTCTGGAATTGGCGGGCTATCCGACGCACTCGTAGGGGGTACAGGTTGACCCAGGAGGGGTGCCCAAGTTACCGGATTCCGTGAAGTGCTGGGTGGTCCATTCACGGAGCTGAAAGGGGCTGCCTCGCTTCAGGTTTTGGCGGGTGACTTGCCGCGCCCGTAGGGGTCTAGGTTTTCATTGCACAGGCTATCCACACGACCAGGGGAACGTCGGGTTTCAGTAGTGGCTCTGTGAAACCCGGGGATCCCAGATATCTGTATTGTTCTGTGATGCTGTACATTTCTATGATGTTGCATTTTATTCACGCCTTGAGCGAAATACTATATATTGGTATATATATTAGTAGATGTTGTATATGTTTTTCATCCGCGCTAGTCCAGTCCCCGCTCTGCCGTTAGTTAGCTAACCTAACGGGTGATGACGGGACCCAGTGGCGAATGCAGATGGCATATACGTACGTCAGTATATTTTCGTTCTTTGTGGTGTGATCAATTGATGGGACTGCGTTGATTCGGATCAATGCAAGTTAAACAAACCTATTCTGATGTTGTTGGAACACTTTTCAAAAAGCTGTTATTGCAAGGACGTTCACTTTTGTTTTGCATCGTGGTATTCATTTGGAATATCCTGCTCCTCAGTCGACGAGGCAAGGGCCGAGATCCCTTCACCGGGAGTGACCCCTTGGACAGAAGTTTGCGTCAGGGCATTAACTTCACTATAGCCGATTACTTTTGCTTTGCATCGTGGTATTTATTTGGAATATCCTGCACCCCATTCTACGGGGAAAGAGCCGAGATCCCTTCACCGGGAGTGACCTCTTTAGTAAAGGTTTTCGTCACTATATTTTCTAAAAAGCTATCCGTTCCTTCAACGATATCAAGTTCATTACGTTAAAGGTTTTCGCCAGAAACCATTCGTAGCCCTCCATCATTTCAGTTAAATATTCGGTAGTATTCAAGCTATGTATTTTGACCTCACGCCAAGGCATAGTGTTTGGTAGCTGCCGGGTATTTATCTGTTGCATAGATAGATGCGTTGGTTTGGGACAGTCGTACTACTATTTTGGCCTACGTCAAGGGTATGTACGGGTGGGTTCAAATTAACCTGGATAATGATGGGCAGAACTTGACATGTGACTTATGATATTTTGACCTCACGCCAAGGTCATAAGAGCATGGGGCAGAAATCACATCGGGAGTTTCAAAAGTACTGAAACTTGCCAGATATGCGCATACCTTCTGGAGTGTGATGACGTGAGCGGATTCCGTCACGTTATCATACGATGAGAGTTGGATCCTGATTCCCACTGATGAGTTGGTTTACTCCTCGGGTGACCCCGACTAATTCTTCTTTCAGGTTTGGAGGAGAATTTGAGGTACAGTGGGAGATTTCCAGATTAGATAAATTGGTAACCATTCTGATCTTGGTTAGAGTGCACGCTGAGTGTTTCTTTTCTCTCTCTCTCTGGCAGCGACCATTGACCCGACCCTAGACTTTGACTCAGAGACCAAGTTAACCGAACCTTCTTAACACAGTTTTTTGGATTGTCAGAGTTGCAGACCTCATTGCCACTCCTACTTTTACCCTTTTCTCCAGGACACCCCGTATTACTGCGAACGTCCACTTCCATTGGACAAAGCCATCGTATGGTTAGATACGAACTCGAAGGAATTCGAGGATGGTTTCCGGTTCTGGAGAAAACGGATAGGATTATTCAGTTGTCATTTCCCTTTTACCTTTTCTCAAGTTATGAGTACTCCTTGGTTTAGGAGATAGTACACCTATTATGCAGATTGGATAGTCTTCTTCCAAACCTTAGGCTGGTGCCGACCGGTAGGGAATGAAGAAAACCAATTAGCCTAAACGGTGTGCAGAAGGTATTAAGATTAAGACAAAGCAAGGGATTAGTAAGAGGGCAAAGTAAATTGCAACTGATATTCGCGACCAAACCAAGTATTTCTTCGCCAATCCTAAATCACCTTTTTATTTCTCCAGGACACTCCGTATCACTACGAAGATCCCATTTTATTGGATAATCCATCGTATGGTTATATACGAACTCGAAAGGAACTTGTTCCAGTTCGGGGATGGATTCTGGTCCAGGAGAAATAGGAATAAGGTTTATTCGGTTGTCTTTTATCTTCACCTTCTCTCGCATTGCGAGTGTTCCTAGGATTAGGACAGTACACCCATTATGCTTATTGGATAGTCTTCTTCCAAACCATAGGCTGGTGCCGAATGGTAGGGAAGGAAGAAAACCATTTGGCCTAAGGGGTGTGCAGAAGGTAACGACTAAAGACATATAAAGGGATTTGGAGAGGTGGCAAAGAATTATGCGGTTATAGTTGTGAATCTGGATAATGGTAGAGGCATTACTAGGAATACCAGAAAACCCCATCGAAACATTTCAATGTTTCAGTTCACTGTGTAATGTTAAAAGAAAACTGATTTCCCGATTAGACACTTGCTCCAGGGTATGTACCAGGTATGATTCTCACATCTGTATGGTTTTACAGATGATGAGTGGGAGTAGGTTATTGGGAATTGGGTGATCATCCTCATTATATCGGGATTCGTTGTAATCGGTGATATTTGAGGAGATCACCTGGGCTGTTTGCCGGTCGGCAAATATTTGGTTTTGAATATCCGCTGTTGTGCACCAATTTCAAATTGAAATATCTGTACGTCTATTTTCATAGAGTGAGATATACCTTTTGATATTATGTCGATGACATTTACCTATATCAGTGGATGGTTAGGTAAGGAGTATTAAACAGCGGTGTAATTCTTCTTAACCATAAGTACAGTTTTCAACCTACGACACACAGTGAAAGAGTTGTCAGACTCAGCGGACTTATACAAAGTATTGTATGTTGTCCAGTGTCCATTTGGACAGAGGGGTTGGTCCTCATACTATATTCTGTTTACTTTTAACTTCTCTAGTTCTTAGACATGTGTTTCGTAGAAACACAGGGTCTAAGTTTTGAGGAGTTATAGGTATTTGAATAGAGTAGAGAACCAGGTGTAGCAAGTATCGGGATTCTTCAAGGTGATCGAAGATGTAGATACTTGTGTATGGTATTCAGTTGATAGTAATGATAAAGAGAAATTGCTTCTCTTTCAGGTTACTTATAACTGGAAGCATTCCTAAGTTGAGTAACGCTGATCGGGCTCTCTCCATTTAGTTGACATGCACTGGAGACAGCTGCATGATTTGAATCTGGTTAAATTAAATCAGTGCCTCTGGTTCTATATTGGATATAGTACAGTTCATATCTTAACATTGTTAAGGTACGGGGAGTTGTCCGGCTTATGATTAAAACCAGACTCTGGATAACTCAAGGCACGTTTCTGTAATGGCTGTTTGTGGGTTGACCCAGGCTATGACGAGGGTTGATTTTCTACCATCTGGAAGATCAATAGTGATATTGTTCTTAACTCGCCACATTTTAAAAAGAAATGGTTATTTTTCAGAAAGCAGATAAAGTGGGAGTATGGTAGAACTGGAAGCGATTCCAGAACCGCAAACGATTACTGGAGATTTGATAAGGAACCTAAAGATTCAATCTGATTTGATATTCCATTGGCCACTCCGCAGATAAGGTGGGTAACTTCAGGCACCCGAGAGGTACTCCGGTAGCCTCAAGGACGGTGACAGAGAAGTTCTTGTTTACCGACACTTGCCATTGTTGTTGTTCCAGGCTGCGAGACCCGGCAGGAGGATGAGTATAGCGTCGTTCTGAACTAGTTTTAGAAGTGCACGTCTATATGACTCTGGCAGAGGGTTGTCGTAGTCAGTGGGAGCAGCGGAAGCATTGGTGGACATCAGGCTTATGTCTATTTATAGACTAAAGAAGGTATAGCGGAGTTAGATCATCTGTTTCTGATGTGACAGTCATAGGTTTGACGTCATCAGAATAGGGGATGGATCTGTTGAGAAGGAAATAGGAAGTGATATTCCTATACTACGATCGGTTATACTTTGGTCGTCACACAGTGGTTTCTCCACAAAGGACTTGGACATTATATCAGACATACTGGTTACTAGATCTATGGTTTTAGATCTAGATTTGGGTGGTTTCCCAATCTGGGTACTTAGACAACATTCTAAGAGTATTTAGAATGGTCGACTCCTGGCATGGTAGTGTTCCTGCAGGTAATGGAGTCACCCTCTCTAAAGGTGTCTTATAGACTAAAGTAGAGAGGGATGTGCATGATTGGCAGATCACTTGCTTAGGCAATTGAGTCAATCATGAGATGTCAAGTACCACACCAGATGTTGTTCTTGCAGTAGGTGCAATAAGTTGATATTGATCCAATCCTGGGGAAACAGTTGGAAGCAGTTTTAGAACATAAGTGAATATTCTAGGGATATGATAACGGCTGCCTCCTTTAGGAGACGGTTATCACTCCAGGCTTCAAAGGTGACATGGACGACAAGGAGGTTGTCAGAGTTATAGTTTTCCTTCTGACGAGGGGCAGTATTTTGGACAGGTGGTCCAAGGAAATACTGAGGGTGGTTTGGCGCAGGATACTGATTAAGTTCAGTTGACGATACAGTCTAAGAAGTTTGGATTTGGAGTTCATTTATGAGCTCGGTCCCATCAGACATCCAGACACTCTAAGACAGGTATTGCTCATTTCGGGAGATGGCTTTCTCCGCGAACTTGAGATATAGAGAGACATAGAAAGAAACATCAGAGCGGATCCACTCGCTGAGGCTATTCCTTGAACGCAAGAGTTTCGCAAACAGGCTTTGTGAGACTGACTAGTAGAGGAGTTGGGTGTTCGGTATCACACGGGCTGTGAGTATGCGACATCGCAATAATTAGCCTTGAGTGCAAGTGGGAGATTGTTGGAGATAGTGCCCTCAGAGTCAATTATTGGATCACAGGCACGTGATTGCAATGATTAAGGGAGGACCTATCCCGGTACGACAGTCTTACTCGAGATGATAGTTTGCTATCTGGTTTACCTTTATCATCGTGTACTGCTTTAAGTGACATGACATGTCGCTATTGCACGTTGATAGAGCCCCTAGGATTCTTGCTTGACTACTGGCAGTATGAGGGCGATCATATACGTGGGAGCTGGTAGTCTATAAGCACATCCTTAAAAGGTCCCTAGTCGTGGGAGTTTCGAGATAGGGCATCGATACTCAAGAGTAGACTAGTGTATACAGTCGAGACCCCGACGAGGGGCGGTGGCCGGTCTCACAAGCCATTGGTGTCAGTTGGATCACCTAAGATGTATACAGGTGCTCATTGGGTTATGAGTACACCGGACAGGACTCGCCGGGAACATGCTAGTTGGTCTTATACCTGACGTCAGATAGCAGTTCCCAGGTGACATGTGTACAGGTTAGTTCATCGACCTGGGGATCGTCATTTGTCTCGTGTGAGTTCCCACTGTGCTTTGATTACTACCCTACCACGGCTCAAAGGAGTCGTGCAAACAGGTTTTAGTTGGGTACAGTCCCGAGCCACATGGAGGCAGTGAGCGGATCTTCGGGGGTTCGTCTCTCCCGGTATTGGGGGTGAGGTCGCGCTGTGTCTAGGAGAGCCATTACACGAAGACCTTGGCCAAGGCAGGAGATTTACTGGTAGGTATTCCAGTAGTATCTCAGGGTGTTCTGGGCTACACTCCGACACGACTTGTACCGCTTTTGGGGGTCTGACTTTTACCAACCCCCTAGGCCCGCCATGCGATACTCATAGACGAACGGACCGGACTGTACGGATATTGTCACTGACAGGCTCAGTAGGGTGTCAGGATGAGTTCGCTCATCGACGTCCCTTTTAGTCAATAACTGGTGGCCCGTTACGTATTGGCTTATACCTCTGACGTGCTAGTGGTTAAATCCACAGCCATAGTATTGATGAGTCTTTAGAGTCCCCCACACTTTCAGTTACTCAGCTTTCGGGCGAAACGCTGTAGAGGCCGTATGGAGATATGGCAGGGTCCGATCAGATACGTGCGGTATTGCACGGATCAGGATCGGACGGTTTGTACTAGTAGCCGTATAGGTATATGGCAGGGTTCGATCAGATACGTGCGGTATTGCACGGATCAGGATCGAACGGATAATACTAGCCGGCTTTGGTTTAAGCCGGTCCTAGTTTAGTACAGTGTAGATTTTGTCTTTTTGCATTTGTATCCGGACGGAATACAGATGCGGGTGTGTATGCACAGTATCGGGGTTTTCCTGTAATTTATTACGGGACCAGTTTTCTGGAGTTGCCAGTTTGCATTCCGTTCCGGCCGGTTTTCCTTTGTTCTTTCCCGGCCGGACTTTTCCGATGGAGGGGGTAATTTGCAGTTTTGCAAATTACTTTTGTGGAGGGGTTTTCTTGCATAAAGATTGATTATGATAGCTTTCATTTCTTTTGCTCCATGATGCATTAATGAGGGTATGGTTTTGATGTAAGATGAAGCATGCTTGTATGTTTTCTTGTCTTGGGTTGTGGTCACCATTCTTGTGCTCCTACACTCACCTTCCTTAATGCTTCATATTCTTTCCTCCTCCATTTTTCTAAGTTCATAAGTTTTTTCATGGTTGAGTGAGAAGAAGATGAGAGCTTCATCTTTGAGAGAGTAGCATTCTTGATCTCATTTTTCGATGCTAGAAAAATGCAAGCACCATTTTTCTTCTTGATTCCTCCATCATCTTTCAAAAGGCAACAAACCCCAAAGTGAGACATACACTCTACACTACACTTCCTACAGCAAATCTTGGACGCGTCGATTCGCCAGCTTCGCGCCCGAGTTGCCTCGGTATTGAGGTGGGAGCCCGTAAAAGCTACAGGCGATGTGGTGCCCTTTCCGACGAGGAGGAGACGGACGGAGATCCCGCGAGGAGATCGGAGTGGAGATGAAGACCGGAGGACTCGGATCAGTCGGTATATCTCTAACCCATCTTCTAGTTAGCTTAGACTTGTTAATGGTTACGATCCGGAGTTTAGTGCGCGGTGGTGCCGGTTTGCAAAGTCCGCAAAATTAAAGTTTATCACCGCTTCCGCATTCCGGCGTCGGATTGACGGCCGGGACGCCGCCGTGCACTTACAGTGGTATCAGAGCCTCGCCATTAACTTCGTCTAGCTTGGTTTAATGTGTTTTACGTTTCCGATCGAACAAAATCCCGAAACCGCATTTTTCATGCACATCAGTTTCTGTCGAATTTTTTTTGAGTCCAAAAATTTTTCAGGTTGTCTCAGAATGATGTGCAGGGAAATATAAGTATACTGTAAAAATTTGGTAGCATGAACTGTTCATACCGCCGCGGAAGGGCGGCCAAACCCTTGTTAGCGCCGCGCTTCCGCC
Source organism: Agapanthus africanus (assembly GCA_030015575.1). Lineage (NCBI taxonomy): Eukaryota > Viridiplantae > Streptophyta > Magnoliopsida > Asparagales > Amaryllidaceae > Agapanthus > Agapanthus africanus. The sequence continues at coordinate 37,803,047 of CM057351.1, forward strand.
GCAATGTGAACAGTTCACCCCCCAAAAATTCTACAGTATATTCCTGAGTGAGAAATGTGGTTTCTGGTATATTAAAATTGGGCCCAGGTTTTCTGTGAGTGCTACAGTTTTGATTGGGGGCCCACTTGTTAAGGTTTGATCAATCGGAAAATTTTAAACACATTTTTCACAGTATTTACATTATATCTGCGACCGTGAATGTCACTCGATCGGTAAATCCGGTCTAACTGCTATAGCCCGGTTAGACGGATTTGCGAACGTGACTTTCACGTTGATGTTCTATGTTTATGCTGTGATGTTGCGGATCGGTCGTGGGGATAGCCTGGATGCAATGCTAGTACAGATGCTGTTGTATTATGTACATTTGATATTGCGGGGCGAGCGTCCGACTTGTGGACTGCCGTCACTGCCAGTGTGTATTATTCTTTTGGGGCACGACCTGGTTGCGGTCGATGTACCCGGTGTATGTTTTTTTTACTTTCTGTACTAGGATTGCCCCGCGGTGGGGTGCACGGATAGCCGGGTTCTGGAGGGCAACAAGCCCGCATCTCATGGCATTGGGACGGAGGGGGCTTCAGTCTGGAATTGGCGGGCTATCCGACGCACTCGTAGGGGGTACAGGTTGACCCAGGAGGGGTGCCCAAGTTACCGGATTCCGTGAAGTGCTGGGTGGTCCATTCACGGAGCTGAAAGGGGCTGCCTCGCTTCAGGTTTTGGCGGGTGACTTGCCGCGCCCGTAGGGGTCTAGGTTTTCATTGCACAGGCTATCCACACGACCAGGGGAACGTCGGGTTTCAGTAGTGGCTCTGTGAAACCCGGGGATCCCAGATATCTATATTGTTCTGTGATGCTGTACATTTCTGTGATGTTGCATTTTATTCACGCCTTGAGCGAAATACTATATATTGGTATATATATTAGTAGATGTTGTATATGTTTTTCATCCGCGCTAGTCCAGTCCCCGCTATGCCGTTAGTTAGCTAACCTAACGGGTGATGACGGGACCCAGTGGCGAATGCAGATGGCATATACGTACGTCAGTATATTTTCGTTCTTTGTGGTGTGATCAATTGATGGGACTGCGTTGATTCGGATCAATGCAAGTTAAACAAACCTATTCTGATGTTGTTGGAACACTTTTCAAAAAGCTGTTATTGCAAGGACGTTCACTTTTGTTTTGCATCGTGGTATTCATTTGGAATATCCTGCTCCTCAGTCGACGAGGCAAGGGCCGAGATCCCTTCACCGAGAGTGACCCCTTGGACAGAAGTTTGCGTCAGGGCATTAACTTCACTATAGCCGATTACTTTTGCTTTGCATCGTGGTATTTATTTGGAATATCCTGCACCCCATTCTACGGGGAAAGAGCCGAGATCCCTTCACCGGGAGTGACCTCTTTAGTAAAGGCTTTCGTCACTATATTTTCTAAAAAGCTATCCGTTCCTTCAACGATATCAAGTTCATTACGTTAAAGGTTTTCGCCAGAAACCATTCGTAGCCCTCCATCATTTCAGTTAAATATTCGGTAGTATTCAAGCTATGTATTTTGACCTCACGCCAAGGCATAGTGTTTGGTAGCTGCCGGGTATTTATCTGTTGCATAGATAGATGCGTTGGTTTGGGACAGTCGTACTACTATTTTGGCCTACGTCAAGGGTATGTACGGGTGGGTTCAAATTAACCTGGATAATGATGGGCAGAACTTGACATGTGACTTATGATATTTTGACCTCACGCCAAGGTCATAAGAGCATGGGGCAGAAATCACATCGGGAGTTTCAAAAGTACTGAAACTTGCCAGATATGCGCATACCTTCTGGAGTGTGATGACGTGAGCGGATTCCGTCACGTTATCATACGATGAGAGTTGGATCCTGATTCCCACTGATGAGTTGGTTTACTCCTCGGGTGACCCCGACTAATTCTTCTTTCAGGTTTGGAGGAGAATTTGAGGTACAGTGGGAGGTTTCCAGATTAGATAAATTGGTAACCATTCTGATCTTGGTTAGAGTGCACGCTGAGTGTTTCTTTTCTCTCTCTCTCTGGCAGCGACCATTGACCCGACCCTAGACTTTGACTTAGAGACCAAGTTAACCGAACCTTCTTAACACAGTTTTTTGGATTGTCAGAGTTGCAGACCTCATTGCCACTCCTACTTTTACCCTTTTCTCCAGGACACCCCGTATTACTGCGAACGTCCACTTCCATTGGACAAAGCCATCGTATGGTTAGATACGAACTCGAAGGAATTCGAGGATGGTTTCCGGTTCTGGAGAAAACGGATAGGATTATTCAGTTGTCATTTCCCTTTTACCTTTTCTCAAGTTATGAGTACTCCTTGGTTTAGGAGATAGTACACCTATTATGCAGATTGGATAGTCTTCTTCCAAACCTTAGGCTGGTGCCGACCGGTAGGGAATGAAGAAAGCCAATTAGCCTAAACGGTGTGCAGAAGATATTAAGATTAAGACAAAGCAAGGGATTAGTAAGAGGGCAAAGTAAATTGCAACTGATATTCACGACCAAACCAAGTATTTCTTCGCCAATCCTAAATCACCTTTTTATTTCTCCAGGACACTCCGTATCACTACGAAGATCCCATTTTATTGGATAATCCATCGTATGGTTATATACGAACTCGAAAGGAACTTGTTCCAGTTCGGGGATGGATTCTGGTCCAGGAGAAATAGGAATAAGGTTTATTCGGTTGTCTTTTATCTTCACCTTCTCTCGCATTGCGAGTGCTCCTAGGACTAGGACAGTACACCCATTATGCTTATTGGATAGTCTTCTTCCAAACCATACGCTGGTGCCGAACGGTAGGGAAGGAAGAAAACCAATTGGCCTAAAGGGGTGTGCAGCAATGGCAAACAGGATCCTAATGGATTTGAGTATAGCCACTGGAGAAAAGGTTTCGTCATAGTCTACTCCTGGTCTTTGACGAAAACCTTTTGCAACGAGTCTAGCTTTATGTAAGTGCACGGCGGCGCCCCGGCCGTCAATCCGACGCCGGAATGCGGAAGCGGTGATTTACTTTAACTTTTCAAACCGGCACCACCGCGCACTATAAACCCGGATCGTGCCATTAAACTAGTCCTAGCTAACTACAAGATGGGAAGAGAGATATACCGAGTGATCCGTGTCCTCCGGTCTTCTCGTCGTCATCCCGATCTCCCCGCGGAATCTCCGGTCTCCACCTCGTCGCCGGAAGGGCACCACATTGCCGGCTTCTTTTATGGGCTCCCACCTCTATACCGAGGCAACTCGGGCACGAAGCTGGCGAGTCGACGAGCCCAAGATTTGCTGTAGAATATGTGTAGAACCATGTCTCATTTTAGGGTTGTGGAGGTTGCCATTTGGTGGAGGAAATGATATATGGAACTTTTTAGAGGAACTTGGGGAATTTTAGAACATGAAGAGAACAAAATCCCTATGCTAAAAGTTTTGGACAGCCCATCCCCAACAATGGCCGGCCATGCATAATGGGAGAGTAGAGAATGAGAGAGGAGTGTGTATGGATCACAATATGATAGTGTGCACATAGTGCAAGAGAGAGGTCAAAATGAAATCATGAAAAGAAAATGATGACAAACTCAAATTCACACTCCACAACCATCTCCCATCATCACAACCAAAGTCAAGCTATCATGGAAAAGGAAAGTCAAATGGTCAAGGGATGGTGTAACCATCATGATCCAACAATATGCAAAGACCCCCTTCCAAATTGCTTATTTGCACAAATGCAAATAAGCCCTCCTCCACCAAACTTCGGCCAATGAAGGATATAAAGAAATATGGCCGAAACAGAAAGCAAACTGGCAACTCCAAAAAATTGATCCCGTAATAAATTACAGGAAAACCCCGCTATTGTATATACATACCCGCATTTGTATTCCGACCGAATACAAATGCAATGGGACAAAATCTATACTGTCCAATACTAGGATCCGGCTTAAACCAAAGCCCGCTAGTATAAACCATCCGATCCTGATCCGTGCAATACCGCACGTATCTGATCGAACCCTACCATATCTCCATACGGCATCTACAGCGTTTCGCCCGAAAACTTGAGCAACTGAATGTGGGGGACTCTAAAGACTCGTCAACACCTTGGTTGTGGATTTAACCACTAGCACGTCAGTGGTATAAGCCAATACGTGACGGGCTACCAGGTATTGACCAAAAGGGACGTCGATGAGCGAACTCATCCTGACACCCTACTGAGCCTGTCAGTGACAATATCCGTACAGTCCGCTCCGTTCGTCTATGAGCATCACATGGCGGGCCTAGGGGGTTGGTAAAAGTCAGACCCCCAAAAGCGGTACAAGTCGTGTCAGAGATTAGCCCAGAACACCCTGAGATACTACTGGAATACCTACTAGAAATCTCCTGCCTTGGCCAAGGACTTTTCATGTTCTGGCTTTCCTAGACACAGCGTGACCTCACCCCCAATACCGGGAGAGACGGACCCCTGAAGATCCGCTCACTACCTCCATGTGGCTCAGGACTGTACCCAACTAAAACCTGTTTGCACGTCTCCTTTGAGCGTGGTAGGGTAGTAATCAAAGTACAGTAGGAACTCACACGAGACAAATGACGATCCCCAGGTCGATGAACTAACCTGTACACATGTCACCAGGGAACTGCTATCTGACGTCAGGTATAAGACCAACTAGCATGTTCCCGGCGAGTCCTTTCCGGTGTACTCATAACCTAATGAGCACCTGTATACATCTTAGGTGAACCAACTGACACCAGTAGCTTGTGAGACAGGCCACCGCCCTTCGTCGGGGTCTCGACTGTATACACCAGTCTACTCTGGAGTATCGATGCCCTGTCTCGAAACTCCCACGACTAGGGACCTTTTAAGGATGTGCTTATAGACTACCATCTCCCACGTATATGATCGCCCTCATACTGCTGGCAGTCAAGCAAGAATCCTAGGGGCTCTATCAACGTGCAATAGTGACCTGTCAGGTCACCTAAAGCAGTACACGATGATAAAGATAAACCAAATAGCATACTATCATCTCGAGTAAGACAGTCATATCGGGATAGGTCCTCCCTCAATTATTGCAATCACGTGCCTGTGATCCAATAATTGACTCTGAGGGCACTATCTCCAATAATCTCCCACTTGCACTCAAGGCTAATTATTGCGATGTCGCATACTCGCAGCCCGTGTGATACCGAACACCCAACACCTCTACTTGTCAGTATCACAATACTCGTTTGCGAAACTATTACGTTCGAGGAATAGCCTTAGTGAGTGGATCCGCCTTGATGTTTCTTTCTATGTCTCTCTATATCTCAAGTTCGCGGAGAAAGCCATCTTCCGAAATGAGCAATACCTGTCTTAGAATGTGTCTGGATGTCTGATAGGACCTAGCTCATAAATGAACTCCAAATCCAAACTTCTTAGACTGTATCGTCAACTGAACTTAATCAGTGTCCTGCGCCATGCCTCCCTCAGTATTTCCTTGGACCACCTGTCCAAAATACTGCCCCTCATAAGAAGGAAAAACTATAACTCTGACAACCTCCTTGTCGTCCAGGTCACCTTAGAAGCCTGGAATGATAACTGTCTCCCGAATGAGGCTGTCGTTATCATATCCCTAGAACATCCACTTATGTTCTAAAACTGCTTCCGACTGTTTCTCCAGGATTGGATCAATGTCAACTTATTGCATCTAGTGCAAGAACAACATCTGGTGTGGTACTTGACATCTCATGATTGGCTCAATTGCCTGAGCAAGTGATCTGCCAATCATGCACATCCCTCTCCCCTTTAGTCTGTAAGACACCTTTAGAGAGGGTGACTCCATCACCTGCAGGTACACTACCGTGCCAGGAGTCGTCCATTCTAAATACTCTTAGAATGCTGTCTAGGTACCCTTAATTGGGAAACCACCCAAATCTAGATCTAAAACCATAGATCTAGTAACCAGTATGTCAGATATAATGTCCAAGGCCCATGTGGAGAAACCACTGTGTGATGACCAAAGTATAACCGATCGTAGTATAGGAATATCACTTCCTACTCTGTGTATGTCATCCAAATACCATGACATCACACCCTACTGCCTTCTCAACAGATCCATCCCCTATTCTGATGAAGTCAAACCTATGACTGTCACATCAGAAATAGATGATCTATCTCCGCTATATCTGCTTATAGTCTATAAATAGACATAAGCCACATGTCCACCATGCTTCCGTTGCTCCCACTGACTACGACAACCCTCTGGCAGAGTCATATAGACGTACACTTCTAAAGCCAGTTTAGAACGACGCTATACTCATCCTCCCACCGGGTCTCGCAGCCTGGAACAACAGCAATGACAAGTCTGGGTAAACAAGAACCTCCCTGTCACCGTCCTTGAGCATACCGAAGTACCTCTCGGGTGCCTGAGGTTACCCACTTTATCTGCGGAGTGGCCAATGGAATGTCAAACCAGATTGAATCTTTAGGTTCCTATCAAATCTTCAGTAATCGTTTGTGGTTCTGGAATCACTTCCAGTTCTACCATACTCCCACTACTGTTTTTCTGAAAAAATCCATTTTTAATAAAACTGTGGCTAGTCTAGAACAATATCACTATTGATCTTCCAGATGGTAGAAAGTCAACCCTCATCATAGCCTGGGTCAACCCACAAACAGCCATTACAGAAACGTGCCTTGAGTTATCCAAAGTCTGGTTTTAAGCATAATCCGGACAACTCCCCGTACCTTAACATCGTTAAGATATGAACTGTTTTATATCCAATATAGAACCAGAGGCACTGATTTAATTGAACCAGATTCAAATCATGCAGCTATCTCCAGTGCATGTTAACTAAATGGAAGGAGGCCGATCAGCGTTACGCAACTTAGGAATGCTTCCAATTATGAGTAACCTGAAAGAGAAGCAAGTTCTCTTAATCATTACTATCAACTGAATACCATACATAAGTATCTACATCTTCGATCACTTTGAAGAATCCCGATACTTGCTACACCTGGTTCTCTACTCTATTCAAATACCTATAACTTCTCAAAATTCGGACCCTGTGTTTCCACGAAACACATGTCTAAAAACTAGAGAAGTCATAAGTAAACCGAATATAGTACGAGGACCAACCCCTCTGTCCTGATGGACCCTGGACAACATACAATACTCTGTATAAGTCCCTTGAGTCTGATAACTCATTCACTGTGTGTCGTAGGTTGAAAACTGTACTTATGGTTAAGAAGAATTACACCGCTGTTTAATGCTCCTTACCTAACCATCCACTGATAAAGGTAAATGTCACAGACATAATTTCAAAAAAGGTATATCTCACTCTATGAAAATAGACGTACAGATATATCAATTTGAAATTGGTGCATAACAATGGATATTCAAAACCAAATATTTGCCATCCGGCAAACAACCCAGGTGACTTCCTCAAATATCACCGATTACAACGAACCCCGATATAATGAGGATGATCACCCAATTCCCAATAACTTACTCCCACTCATCATCTGTAAAACCATACAGATGTGAGAATCATACCTGGTAAATACATACCCTGGAGTAAGGACTAATTGGGAAATCAGTTTTCCTTTAATAGTACACAGTGAAACTGAAACATTAAAATGTTTCGATGGGGTATCCGGGTATTCCTAGTAATGCCTCTTCCAGATTCACGACTGTAACTGTATAATTCTTTGCCACCTCTTCAAATCCCTTTATATGTCTTTAGTCATTACCTTCTGCACACCCCTTTAGGCCAAATGGTGTTCTTCCTTCCCTACCGTTCGGCACCAGCCTATGGTTTGGAAGAAGACTATCCAATAAGCATAATGGGTGTACTGTCCTAATCCTAGGAGCACTCGCAATGCGAGAGAAGGTGAAGATAAAAGACAACCGAATAAACCTTATTCCTATTTCTCCTGAACCAGAATCCATCCCCGAACTGGAACAAGTTCCTTTCATGTTCGTATATAACCATACGATGGAGTATCCAATAAACTGTGGATCTTCGTAGTGATACGGAGTGTCCTGGAGAAATACAAAGGTGATTTATGATTGGCGAAGGAATATTTGGTTTGGTCGTGAATAGCAGTCGCAATTTACTTTGCCCTCTTACTAATGCCTTGCTTTGTCTTAACTTAATACCTTCTGTACACCATCGTTAGGCTAATTGGTTTTCTTCATTCCCTACCGGTCGGCACCTACCTATGGTTTGGAAGAAGACTATCCAATTTGCGTAATAGGTGTACTATCTCCTAAACCAAGGAGTACTCGCAACCTGAGAGAAGGTAAAAGGAAAAGACAACTGAATAGTCCTATTCGTTTTCTCCAGAACCGGAAACTATCCTCGAATAAATTCCTTCGAGTTCGTATATAAACATACGATGGTTTTGTCCAATGGAAGTGGACGTTCGTAGTAATACGGGGTGTCCTGGAGAAAAGGGTAAAAGTAGGAGTGGCAATGAGGTTTGCAATTCTGACAATCTAAAAGCCAGTGTTTAAGAAGGTTCGGTTAATTTTGGTCTCTGAGTCATAGTCTAGGGTCGGGTCAAAGGTCGCTGCCAAAGAGAGAGAGAAAAGAAACACTCAGCGTGCACTCTAACCTAGATCAGAATGGTTACCAATTTATCAAATCTGGAAACCTCCCACCGTACCGTCAAATTCTCCTCCAAACCTGAAAGAAGAATTAGTCGGGATCACCCGAGGAGTAAACCAACTCATCAGTGGGAATCGGGATCCAACTATCATCGCATGATAACGTGACGGAATCCACTCACGGTGTCACACTCCAGAAGGTATGCGCATATCTGGCAAGTTTCAGTTTCTTTAGAAACTCCCGATGTGGATTTTTGCCCCATGCTCTTATGACCTTGATGAAGGCCAATAAATCATAAGTCACATGTCAAGTTCTACCCGTCATTGTCCAGGTTAATTTGAACCCACCCGTAAAAGCCCTTGACGAAGGCCAACAAGGCTATACGACTGTCCCAAACCAACGCATCTATCTATGCAGCAAAAAGGTAACAAGCAGCTTCCATACACTATGCCTTGACGAAGGCCAACAAACATAGCATGAATACTACGTGCTATCCATATGAAACGACGGAGGGCTACGAATGGTTTCTGGCGAAAACCTTTAACGTAATGAACTTGATATCGTTGAAGGAACCAGATAACTTTTATGAAAATATAGTGACGAAAACCTTTGCTAAAGAGGTCACTCCCGGTGAAGGGATCTCGGCTCTTTCCCCGTAGAATGAGGTGCAGGATATTCCAACTGAATACCATGGTGCAAAGCAAAAGTAATCGGCTATAGTGAAGTTATTTCCCTGACGCAAACTTTTTGTCCAAGGGGTCACTCCCGGTGAAGGGATCTCGGCCCTTGCCTCGTCGACTGAGGAGCAGGATATTCCAACTGAATATCACGGTGCAAAACAAAAGTGAACGTCCTTGCAATAACAGCTTTTTGAAAAGTGTTCCAACAACATCAGAATAGGTTTGTTTAGCTTGCATTGATCCGAATCAACGCAGTCCCATCAATTGATCACACCAATAAAGAACGAAAATATACTGATGTACGTATATGCCATCCGCATTCGCCACTGGGTCCCGTCATTACCCGTTAGGTTAGCTAACTAACGACAGAGCGGGGACTGGACTAGCGCGGATGAAAAACATATACAACATCTACTAGTATATATATAATATATAATTTTCGCTCAAGGCGTGATAAAATGCAACATCACAGAAATGTACAGCATCACAGAACAATACAGATATCTGGGATCCTCGGGTTTCATAGAGCCGCTGAAACCCGACGTTCCCCTGGTCGTGTGGATAGCCTATGCAATGAAAATCTTAGACCCCTACGGGCGTGGCAAGTCACCCGCCAAAACCTGAAGCAAGACAGCCCCCTTCAGCAACGTGAATGGACTACCCAGCACTTCACGGAATCCGGTAACTTGGGCACCCCTCCTGGGTCAACCTGTACCCCTACGAGTGCGGCGAATAGCCCGCCAATTCTAGAGTGAATCCCCCTCCGTCTCAATGCCATGAGATGCGGGCTCGTTGCCCTCTAGAATCCGGCTATCCGTGCACCCCTCCGCGGGGCAATCCTAGTACAGAAAGTAAAATATACATACAACGGGTACATCGACCGCAACCTGGTCGTGCCCCAAAAGAATAATACAAACAGGCAGTGACGGCAGTCCACATGTTGGACGCTCGCCCCGCAATATCAAAAGTACATAATACAACAAAAACTGTACTACCACTGCAACCAGGCTATCCCCCTCGACCGAACCGCAACATCACAGCAAAATCACAGAACATCAACGTGAAAGTCACGTTCGCAAATCCGTCTAACCGGGCTATAGCAGTTAGACAGGATTTACCGATCAAGTGACATTCACGGTCGCAGATGTTAGTTATGTATAAGCCCTAGAGGCCATTGTTGTACATATGATGTATATTATGATGGATGCCTGGATATATACAGAGAGGACTCTCTTGCTCGTCATGATAGTATGCTATTTGGTTTCACTTTATCTTAACATGTTGACTTGTATTGGTTTGCTGTCTGACTCTCACATGTTGATAAAGCCCTTAGGATCTGTACTCGACTACTGGGACTATGATGAGATCATACTAGTGGGGCCATAGTAGTCGATGAGTACATCCTATAACTGTTCCTAGTCGAGGGTATATCGAGACAGGGCATCGATACACCAGAGTAGACTAGCGTATACGCATCTTGACCCATAAGATGGGCGATGGATGATCCCATATCCATCGGTGTTTGACATCAAGGATGGTATACGGGTGCTCAGTGGAGACTGGGTACACTGGACGGACTCGCCGAGAACTCCCAGTTGGTGATATACCACACGTCAGATGGCAGTTCTCTGGTGACACTGGTACAGGGTAGTTTGTAGACTCGAGATTGTCATAGAGTCTTCTATGATTCCCACTGTGCTTTGATTTCCACCTTACCACGTCCAAGAGGGCATGCAAAACGGTGGCTTTTGGGTACAGTCCCGAATCATATGGAGGCAATGAGCGATAGGAGGGGATTCGTCTCTCCCGGTATAGGGAGTTGATGTCGTGCAGTGTTCGATTGGCTATAACTGGAAGTCCCTGGCCAGGGCTGATATAGAGATATACTGGTAAGTGTTACCAGTAGTTTCTCGACCTGTTATGAGCCTCACATCGACACGACTTATCGGTTACTGGGGTCTGACGTATACCACCCCTAGAATTGATATGCGACATATCAGACGAACATACCGGACTGTACGGGAGTGTTACTGATTGGATTCACAGGAGAACGGACAGGCTAGCTTGTTGATCTTCTGATCGCTCAATACCTGGATGGCTGTAACGTTTAGCTGACCGCTTGCAGCTTGTGGGTGTTTGATATGATCATCACCTGCTACCGGCTTATTGACGATTCTTTAGAGTCCTACACAGAGGTTTCTTGGCTCAGGCAAAACGGAGTAGAGGCATATATGTGATATGTGCAGGACCGAGGATAATGCGAGATACCGTATTATATTCTCGCGATATTTAGATATGAATCGGGACATCGGATCAAGTGTTGATTCGAAGAATCGGTACATGATATATTAGCCGGTTATATTCGATATAGCCCGATCGTTGGATCAAGTGTTGATTCGATGATTTAATGTATAATAATATATATGATATATTGTATCACATTATCTAATATTGGCACGCTTTATTATTTCATTTTCTCACCGGATTAATACATTGATATATATGCGATATATGTTAAATGTATTATTTTCTTTTGTTGCAAATATATAATATATATGTGATATATATTATTGTGACATGATATGATTTATTATTAAACATGTTTAAGGATGATTAAATGGGATTAGGGTTTGATTAGGGTTAGCTTCTTCTTGCACATTCTAGAAGCTTTTTCTTTTGTCTTGGTTAAGATATTATGGTTGATACTTATCCTTAACCAAACTAAATCCTAACTCTAGTTTATTCTCTACAAACTCTTAGCCTATCATCCTTGACCATGGTTATATATCAATCATATACTTTTCTTTTCTATTCATCACAAAAGAAATTATCTTTTCATTATCATCTTCTTCTCTCTTGAGTTAAAAAGAAAAAGCTTACTAGAAATTCCATTTGTGATGATAAATTGTGAGAAAGTGAATTAAAAAGAAAGCATAAATACTACTCCTTCATCCTCATCTCATCTAGCCCATGAGATTAGGGTGTTCATCTCTATAGAGTGAGATAGCTTGGGTTTTTGCAACTTCGACGTAGATCATCGGAGATTCGGAACACTTCAAGCTAGCATGGATCGTTCGAGTCGTGGAGCCTCTCTTGAGTCCGGGAGATCGTGGATCGCGGCAAAGGGACTTCTACTCGGAGCTTGTGAAGCGAAGGAGCGGACTACAAAGGTTGTAATCCCTGACACTTAGATAAAAAGTTGTTATCTTGCATGCTAAACCCTAATAATCTAGCAAAGATCCCGTCTTTGGGTTGTTCGGCACATGTAGAATTTTATTCGGGCATGTTTGATGCTTTATGAACCTTCACTAGTGTGCCTAGGAACCCTACAGTGGCATCAGAGCTTAGCTAGAGCATTAGGCGACGTGTTTACGAAGTTAAAACTCCGATCGAACCCGAACAGACAAATTTAACCCCCTATCTGGAAATTTTTCAAAATCTGGGATTTTTCTGAATTAAAAATACCTGAAAAATATAGCAAGAAAAAATAAGAAATTCGGTAGAAAAATGATCCACTGATCCGTACAGACCGCCGCGGAACCGCGGCCGTACCTCGCTTGGGCCGCGGAACCGCGGAAGTATAAAGAGTTCAGGGGATAATTTATGCACATTAATTCATATTTCTCTGGTGTATATTTTATGGGTATTTTTATTCTGACTCAAGTGTTGAGTATTCTGGGGTTTCTTTTGTAATCGTAGATTCGATCGGAAAATTAAAATTCGTTATTGTTTCCGGATATTTAGAAACTGTTAAACTGTTTGAACGGATATCATTAACCCACTTTATCCCGGCACGACAAACTTTCAAGTGTTGAATTTTTATCGGGTTTAAATCTTTCGAAAAAATTGTACAAGTTAAGCGGTGGACCCTCTAGAAGACAACAAACCTTAACTCGATTATGTGACCGTCTTGAACTGCCTTTTGAACCTTCGGGTTTGGGGCAGTACGGCGTGCCACATGTGAGGCGTTGGCTTGACCCTTCTACGGCTGGATCACTGGTACTATGACATATTCTGGGATTATTTGAACTCCGCTCAAGTGTTGAGCACTTTGGGAAATTTTGGGTATTTGATTATCTGTTCGAAAAGTTTAATACTGTCTATTTATCTGGAATGTGATACAATATGTGGAATTCATACAGTTAGGCATAAAATGCGGAGTATGTGATATTTCGGATTTACGATGTCTAAAGTGATTGTGGATTCCAAATATTGTAGTTTTACACTTTCTTTTCTGTGACCGTAAGTGTAGTATGTAGTTGTATTGCCGGTCTTCGTTGCTATACATCGGCGACGATCGGTGTATGCATACTTACTTACGTTGATGATATGTGATATTATGTGTTGCTGAGATATGATGTGCAGGATTGTCGCGATTGAATAGCCGGGGGTTTTATGTGAGATGAGAGTTTTATATTTTCATTCATGTAAATTCAAATGTAATGTAATATTCTTTTATTTGGGGCACTTCCAGGTTGAGGTTGATGCCACCAGTGTTGTATATTATTTTCTTTTCCGCATTAGGATGGACCCAAGGAGGGGAGCACAGGTGACCGGGTTATGGGGTTCAGTGGGAGGCCATCTCGAGGAGTCGAGACCGGGTCTCCTAAACTCCAGAATTGGTAGGGTCGCTTGCCGCTCTCGTAGGGGTCCAGGGTGTGGGCTTGGCTATTCATCGCGACTGTGGAATCCGTATTTTCTATTGTTGGCTAAATACTAAATACGGACGTCCTAGTATATCCCACATTATATCTATGTTTTTGCTGCGATATCTGTGATGTGATCATTTGATATGTTCTGATGGATACAGTATATAGTATATATATGATATATTATATAGACGTTACTTATGTTTTACACCTGCACTAGCCCTGCCCTGCTCTGTCGTTAGTTACCTAACCTAACGGTGCACGAGGGGACATCGAGGCGAATGCGGATGGCATAAGTGTACGTCGTATTTATCTGTGATGCTTAGGAAGCATAAGCTGATGGGATTTTTTATTAATGAGATTAATAAAAAGAAAAAGAAACCTAAAAGATGTTGTAGAATCAAAACTTTATAAAAGGGTAGCTACAGTTTTGCTTTGTATAGTGGTATATATGATATACCCTGCACCTTATTCGATGAGGAAAGAGCCGAGATCCCTTCACCGGGAGTGACCTCTTTAGCGAAACTGGCAGATGCTACAAAACCCGGTTTGTCTTTTGATTGCTTTTAGAGTTTTGCTTTGCACAGTGATATATATGATATGTCCTGCACCTTATTTGATGAGGAAAGAGCCGAGATCCCTTCACCGGGAGTGACCTCTTTAGCAAAACTAAGAAAAGCCTCAAAACACTCCTTTTTCAAAAACTACTCGATTCTACGACGATATCAAGTTCATTACGCTCAGGGTTTTCTGAAAAACCTGCGTAGCCCTCCGTCATTTCAGATAGATATTATTTAGTATTCGTGCTATGTTTGTTGACTTAGTTAAGGCATAGTGTACGGTAGCTAAGTAATGTTTATATGCTAAAACATGAGATGTGATTGGATTAGGGTATTCATACGGCCTTGTTGACTCAGTTAAGGGTCGTATGGGTGGGTTTAATTCAATCGGGAAATGTACGGGTTGAACTTGACTTGCGATTTATGGTTTGTTGACTTAGTTAAGGTCATAGATCGCTAGGGGTAAAATATTATCGGGAATTTCAAGTGTTGAAATTTGCAATGAGATTGCATACCTTCTATGAGATAGTTGGATCCCGATACCCACTGCGAGTAAGAGTTACTCCTGGGAGAGTTTTACACAGGACAATTAGTCTATCAAGTAGGTGTCTAGAAAAGTGTTAACGGGGTTACGCCTCTGGGAAAACGAGGTTTACTTTAATTAGGTCCGTGCGAAAGCACGGGGAACCTCCCTCAAAGTACCGACACTGATCTGGCTGAAAGATTGACGAAATTGTAGGGTGTAATTAATCCCGGCTAATCTTACCTTTTAGGGTTTGAAGGTAGATTTGATAAAAACAGTGGGAGACATCCTGATAAGATAAGATAATAACCAATCTAATCTTGCAAGAGCATACGCTAAAGTGTTTTCTTCTCTCTCTCTCCAGGTAGCGACCATGTCAGGCCATAATCAAGATAACAATATGGATGTATTGACTGAACCCGCTTATTATACTGAGCAGGGGAACGTTGGACCCGTTCTTTCTTATAAGAGTTATAAGACTGAATAGGAAACAGGAGAATATCTGGATTCTCACGCCGCCCAAAAGAACATGCATGTTGATGCATCTTCTTCAGGTGTATTAGTTATTGAGAACTGTTTCTCAGTTCACCCTACGTCCTGGGTATTAGATACCGGATCAGGATCCCACATATGTAAATTGTTACATGGGCTACGTAAAGGTAGAGAACTGGGAAAAGGTGATCATTCCGTTCAAGTAGAGAATGGTGCAAATGTTGCAGCCAAAGCAGTTGGCGAATATCACCTTGTATTGCCAAGTCGTAATACACTGATTCTAAATGAGTGCTATTATATGCCGAACATGATGTGCAACATTATATCAGTCTCTTTATTAACTAAAGAAGGATATAATTTTGTAGTAAAAGATAATGTTATGAACATATTCCTAGATCAAAAGTTGATTGCATCAGGCTCGTTACATAATGGCATATTCATTCTAAATCAGAATACAGTCCTCAATATACAAAACACACAAAAGAGGAAAAGTTCAGATATGAGCGAATCCTACTTGTGGCATTGTAGACTTGGTCATATCAATGCGACACGACTGGCTAAGTTACATAAGAATGGTTATTTGAATCCGTTCGAATTATCATCTTATGATACTTGCCATTCATGTCTCAAAGGAAAAATGACCAAAGCTCCGTTTAGTGGACACGGAGAAAGAGTTATTGAACTCTTAGGACTAATACATAGTGATGTATGTGGTCCCATGTCGACGCATGCCAGGAACGGTTCTTCCTATTTCATTACATTCACTGACGATCTCTCTAGATTCGGACATGTGTTTTTGATGAAACACAAGTCTGAAGCATTTGAGAAATTCAGAGAATATAAGCACGGAGTAGAGAACCAAACGGGCAAAAGTATTAAGATTCTTCGATCTGATCGAGGAGGTGAATACTTAAGCAGTGAGTTCCTACATTATCTAAAAGAGAATGGGATTCTCTCTCAGCTTACTCCTCCTTATACACCACAGCACAACGGTGTATCGGAACGAAGGAATCGGACCCTATTAGATATGGTGCGATCTATGATGAGCGATGCTGAGTTACCTATTTCCTTTTGGGGGTATGCGCTTGAGACAGCCATATACATATTGAATCTAGTTCCGTCTAAATCTGTATCTACCACACCATATGAGATATGGAGTGGGAAGAGACCATATTTTAAACGAGTTAAGATATGGGGTTGTCCGGCCTATGTCAAAAGACAAAATCCAGACAAACTCGAGGCACGATCAGTTCTTTGCAAATTTGTGGGATATCCTAAGAATTCTCAAGGATATATTTTCTATCACGCTGAGGAACAAAAAGTGTTTATTTCTCAATATGCCACCTTTTTAGAAAAGGAATTTCTTGCAAAAGAAATTAGTGGCAAAGAGGTAGAGCTGGAAGAGGTTCCAGAAATACAAACTGTAACTGAAGATTTAGTGGAACTAGAGGATTCGGTAGTACCCGACGAACCCCAGCCTCTCCGCCGATCTAGTAGGGTTTCTCGTCCACCTGAGAGATACTACGGTTTTCTCATTGATGGTGGAAGCGAGGATTGCATCATGGAAGATGATGACCCGACTAGTTTCGAGCAGGCCATCACGAGTGGTGACTCTGTGAAATGGCTGGATGCAATGCGATCTGAGATGGAATCCTTGTACACCAATAAAGTATGGATTTTGGAAAATGCTCCTAAAGGGGTAAAACCCATTGGGAGCAAGTGGATTTTTAAAAAGAAATTTGGTGTAGATGGAAAAGTTGAGACTTTCAAAGCCAGACTTGTAGCAAAGGGATTTCGTCAACGACCAGGTGTGGATTATGACGAAACCTTTTCTCCAGTGGCTATGCTTAAGTCCATCCGGATCTTACTTGCCATTGCTACATACCATGACTACGAAATCTGGCAAATGGATGTTAAGACCGCCTTTCTAAATGGTGATTTAGAAGAGTGCGTGTACATGACTCAGCCAGAGGGCTTCGTAGATATTGGGAGCAGCGGAAAGGTGTGCAAACTGCTTAAATCCATTTATGGGTTAAAGCAAGCATCGCGGAGTTGGAACATCTGTTTTGATGTTGTAGTCAAAGAATTTGACTTCATCAAAAACATAGATGAACCTTGTATCTATAAGAAGGTAGCAGAGAGTAAGGTTGTCTTCCTCGTATTGTACGTGGATGACATACTCTTGATAGGAAATGATATTCCTATGCTGCAATCAGTCAAGCTCTTCTTATCACAAAGATTCTCAATGAAAGATCTAGGTGATGCCTCATGCATATTGGGGATAAAGATCTATAGAGATAGATCCAAAAGGATACTGGGATTGTCCCAATCCAAGTATATTGACATCATACTAAAGCGGTTTAGTATGGAAGAATCCAAGCGTGGGAACCAACCCATGATCTCTGGACTCACTTTCTCCAAAGAGATGTCTCCCAAGACTGATTTGGAGAGAGCTCGCATGCAAGGGATAACCTATGCTTCGGCAGTAGGCTCTATCATGTATGCGATGCTATGTACCAGACCCGATGTTGCATACTCACTAAGTGTAGTGAGTCGGTATCAAGCAGATCCTGGAGAGAGTCACTGGACAGCTGTGAAGAACATTCTCAAGTACTTGCGAAGGACTAGAGATATGTTCTTGGTGTATGGTAACGGAGAACTCTGGGTGGAGTCCTTTACCGATTCCAGCTTCTAAAGTGATAAGGACGACTCTAAGTCGCACTCGGGTTTTGTCTTTACCCTCAATGGAGGGGCGGTATGTTGGAAAAGTTCCAAACAGGATACCGTTGCAGACTGGATGATGGAGGCTGAATACATCGCTGCCAACGATGCTGCCAAAGAGGCTGTCTGGATGAAGAAGTTCATCACTGAACTTGGTGTGGTTCCATCTATTGTACATCCAATACCTCTGTATTGCGATAACAATGGAGCTGTGGCTTTAGCCAAGGAACCCAGATCCCATAAGAAATCTAGACATATTCTGAGGTGGTATCACCTGATCAGGGAGATAGTTGATCGCCGGGAGATCGAGGTCAGGAGAGTAGATACGAAGGACAACACTGCGGATCCATTCACGAAGGCCATTCCCCAGATACAGTTTGAGAGATTATTCGGGATGCTAGGTATGAGATACTACAGCAGCTGGCCTTAGTGCAAGTGGGAGATTGTTAGTTATGTATATGCCCTAGAGGCCATTGTTGTACATATGATGTATATTATGATGGATGCTTGGATATATACAGAGAGGACTTTCTTGCTCGTCATGATAGTATGCTATTTGGTTTCACTTTATCTTAACATGTTGACTTGTATTGGTCACTGTCTGACTCTCACATGTTGATAAAGCCCTTAGGATCTGTACTCGACTACTGGGACTATGATGAGATCATACTAGTTGGGCCATAGTAGTCGATGAGTACATCCTATAACTGTTCCTAGTCGAGGGTATATCGAGACAGGGCATCGATACACCAGAGTAGACTAGCGTATACGCATCTTGACCCATATGATGGGCGATGGATGATCCCATATCCATCGGTGTTTGACATCAAGGATGGTGTACGGGTGCTCAGTGGAGACTGGGTACACTGGACGGACTCGCCGAGAACTCCCAGTTGGTGATATACCACATGTCAGATGGCGGTTCTCTGGTGACACTGGTACAGGGTAGTCTGTAGACCTGAGATCGTCATAGAGTCTTGTATGATTCCCACTGTGCTTTGATTTCCACCTTACCACGTCCAAGAGGGCGTGCAAAACGGTGGCTTTTGGGTATAGTCCCGAATCACATGGAGGCAATGAGCGATAGGAGGGGATTCGTCTCTCCCGGTGTAGGGAGTTGATGTCGTGCTGTGTTAGATTGGCTATAACTGGAAGTCCCTGGCCAGGGCTGATATAGAGATATACTGGTAAGTGTTACCAGTAGTTTCTCGACCTGTTATGAGCCTCACATCGACACGACTTATCGGTTACTGGGGTCTGACGTATACCACCCCTAGACTTGATATGCGACATATCAGACGAACAGACCGGACTGTACGGGAGTGTTACTGATTGGATTCACAGGAGAACGGACAGGCTAGCTTGTTGATCTTCTGATCGCTCAATACCTGGGTGGCTGTAACGTTTAGCTAACCGCTTGCAGCTTGTGGGTGTTTTATATGATCATCACCTGCTACCGGCGTATTGACGATTCTTTAGAGTCCTATACAGAGGTTTCTTGGCTCAGGCAAAACGGAGTAGAGGCACATATGTCATATGTGTAGGACCGAGGATAATGCGATATGAGATACCATATTATATTCTCGCGATATTTAGATATGAATCGGGACATCGGATCAAGTGTTGATTCGAAGAATCGGTACATGATATATTAGCCGGTTATATTTGATATAGCCGGATCGTTGGATCAAGTGTTGATTCGATGATTTAATGTATAATAATATATATGATATATTGTATCACATTATCTAATATTGGCACGCTTTATTATTTCATTTTCTCACCGGATTAATACATTGATATAAATGCGATATATGTTAAATGTATTATTTTCTTTTGTTGCAAATATATAATATATATGTGATATATATTATTGTGACATGATATGATTTATTATTAAACATGTTTAAGGATGATTAAATGGGATTAGGGTTTGATTAGGGTTAGCTTCTTCTTGCACATTCTAGAAGCTTTTTCTTTTGTCTTGGTTAAGATATTATGGTTGATACTTATCCTTAACCAAACTAAATCCTAACTCTAGTTTATTCTCTACAAACTCTTAGCCTATCATCCTTGACCATGGTTATATATCAATCATATACTTTTCTTTTCTATTCATCACAAAAGGAATTATCTTTTCATTATCATCTTCTTCTCTCTTGAGTTAAAAAGAAAAAGCTTACTAGAAATTCCATTTGTGATGATAAATTGTGAGAAAGTAAATTAAAAAGAAAGCATAAATACTACTCCTTCATCCTCATCTCATCTAGCCCATGAGATTAGGATGTTCATCTCTATAGAGTGAGATAGCTTGGGTTTTTGCAACTTCGACGTAGATCATCGGAGATTCGGAACACTTCAAGCTAGCATGGATCGTTCGAGTCGTGGAGCCTCTCTTGAGTCCGGGAGATCATGGATCGCGGCAAAGGGACTTCTACTCGGAGCTTGTGAAGCGAAGGAGCGGACTACAAAGGTTGTAATTCCTCACATTTAGATAAAAAGTTGTTATCTTGCATGCTAAACCCTAATAATCTAGCAAAGATCCTGTCTTTGGGTTGTTCGGCACATGTAGAATTTTATCCGAGCATGTTTGATGCTTTATGAACCTTCACTAGTGTGCCTAGGAACCCTACAGCAGATATAATGTAAATACTGTGAACTAATGTGTTTAAAATTTTCCGATCGATCAAAATTTTACCAAGTGGGCCCCAAGCTTTACTGTAGCAGATAAAGAAATTCTGGGCGCAAAAAGAATGTTCCAAAACCCCTATTTTCACTGTTTAAAGATTACTGTGCAAAATTGATGCACTGAAGGCTCTATACCGCGGCGGAACCGCGGCCCAGTAGGGGGTTTGGCCGCGGTTCCGTGGTCATCTTGCCTTATCAGTACACCAAATTTTCACAGATGTCTTATCTTTATATGCACATCACTCTGCAACATACTGAAAAATTTTTGGAGACAAAATAATTTCGACAGAAACTGATTGTACTGAAAAACGCGGATTTTGGAATTTTTGATCGATCGGAAATGTAAACTCATTAGACAAAGCTAGACTATGTTAATGGCGAGGCTCTGATACCACTGTAAGTGCACGACGGCGCCCCGGCCGTCAATCCGATGCCGAAATGCAGAAGCGGTGATTTACTTTAACTTTTCAAACCGGCACCACCGCGCACTATAAACCCGGATCGTTCCATTAAACTAGTCCTAGCTAACTACAAGATGGGAAGAGAGATATACCGAGTGATCCGTGTCCTCCGGTCTTCTCGTCGTCGTCCCGATCTCCCCGCGGAATCTTCGGTCTCCACCTCGTCGCCGGAAGGGCACCACGTCGCCGGCTTCTTTTACGGGCTCCCACCTCTATACCGAGGCAACTCGGGGACGAAGCTGGCGAGTCGACGTGCCCAAGATTTGCTGTAGAATATGTGTAGAACCATGTCTCATTTTAGGGTTGTGGAGGTTGCCATTTGGTGGAGGAAATGATATATGGAACTTTTTAGAGGAACTTGGGGATTTTTAGAACATGTAGAGAGCAAAATCCCCATGCTAAAAGTTTTGGACAGCCCATCCCCAACAATGGCCGACCATGCATAATGGGAGAGTAGAGAATGAGAGAGGAGTGTGTATGGATCACAATATGATAGTGTGCACATAGTGCAAGAGAGAGGCCAAAATGAAATCATGAAAAGAAAATGATGACAAACTCAAATTCACACTGCACAACCATCTCCCATCATCACAACCAAAGTCAAACTATCATGGAAAAGGAAAGTCAAATGGTCAAGGGATGGTATAACCATCATGATCCAACAATATGCAAAGACCCCCTTCCAAATTGCTTATTTGCACAAATGCAAATAAGCCCTCCTCCACCAAACTTCGGCCAATGAAGGATACAAAGAAATATGGCCGAAACGGAAAGCAAACTGGCAACTCCAAAAAATTGATCCCGTAATAAATTACAGGAAAACCCCGCTACTGTATATACATACCCGCATTTGTATTCCGACCGAATACAAATACAATGAGACAAAATCTACACTGTCCAATACTAGGATCCGGCTTAAACCAAAGCCCGCTAGTATAAACCGTCCGATCCTGGTCCGTGCAATACCGCACGTATCTGATCGAACCCTGCCATATCTCCATACGGCCTCTACAGCGTTTCGCCCGAAAACTTGAGCAACTGAATGTGGGGGACTCTAAAGACTCGTCAACACCTTGGTTGTGGATTTAACCACTAGTAGGTCAGAGGTATAAGCCAATACGTGACGGGCTACCAGGTATTGTCCAAAAGGGACGTCGATGAGCGAACTCATCCTGACACCCTACTGAGCCTATCAGTGACAATATCCATACAGTCCGGTCCGTTCGTCTATGAGCATCACATGGCGGGCCTAGGGGGTTGGTAAAAGTCAGACCCCCAAAAGCGGTACAAGTCGTGTCAGAGATCAGCCCAGAACACCCTGAGATACTACTGGAATACCTACCAGAAATCTCCTGCCTTGGCCAAGGACTTTTCAAGTTCTGGCTCTCCTAGACGCAGCGCGACCTCACCCCCAATACCGGGAGAGACGAACCCCTGAAGATCCGCTCACTGCCTCCATGTGGCTTGGGACTGTACCCAACTAAAACCTGTTTGCACATCTCCTTTGTGCGTGGTAGGGTAGGAATCAAAGTACAGTGGGAACTCACATGAGACAAATGACGATCCCCAGATCGATGAACTAACCTGTACACATGTCACCAGGGAACTGCTATCTGACGTCAGGTATAAGACCAACTAGCATGTTCCCGGCGAGTCCTGTCCGATGTACTCATAACCTAATGAGCACCTGTATACATCTTACGTGAACCAACTGACACCAGTGGCTTGTGAGACCGGCCACCGCCCTTCGTCGGGGTCTCGACTGTATACACTAGTCTACTCTGGAGTATCGATACCCTGTCTCGAAACTCCCACGACTAGGGACCTTTTAAGGATGTGCTTATAGACTACCAGCTCCCACGTATATGATCTCCCTCATACTGCTGGCAGTCAAGAAAGAATCCTAGGGGCTCTATCAACGTGCAATAGTGACCTGTCAGGTCACCTAAAGCAGTACACGATGATAAAGATAAACCAGATAACATACTATCATCTCGAGTAAGACTGTCCTACCGGGATAGGTCCTCCCTCAATCATTGCAATCACGTGCCTGTGATCCAATAATTGACTCTGAGGGCACTATCTCCAACACTTTATAGGTTTCCACCTGCCCATCTACACCAAGTTTCTTCTTGTAGATCCATTTGCATCCCACGGGTTTTACCCCAGGTGGAGCAACTTCCAGGGTCCACACTTTATTGGTGTATATAGACTCCATTTCAGTTTGCATAGCATCCAGCCACTAATCAGAGTCCCTACTGATAATGGGCTGTCTGAAACTAGTAGGATCATCTTCTTCCAAGATGCAATCCTCTCGATCCCCATTTATGAGAAAACCGTAGTATCTCTCGGGCAGATGAGAAATCCTACTAGATCTGCGGAGTGGCTGAGGTTCGTCCGGGGTTATTGAATCTTGAGGTTCTGCCAAATCTTCAGTTTCAGTTTGTGGTCGCTGAATTTCTTCTTGTTCTACCGAACTCCCACTTATTTCTTTTGCAAGAAATTGCCACTCTAAAAAGGTTGCGTGGCGAGATATAAACACCTTCTGTTCCTCGGTGTGGTAGAACAGATATCCTATTGAATTTTTAGGATATCCCACAAACTTGCATAAAACTGAACGTGCCTCTAATTTGTCCGGATTTTGTATTTTTACATAGGCCGGACAAACCCATATCTTAATACGTTTAAGATACGGCCTTTTTCAATTCCATATCTCGAATGGTGTCTTAGGCACGGATTTGGACGGAACATCATTCAATAGATATGCTGCTGTCAAAAGTGCATGTCCCCAAAATGAAAGAGGCAACTCAGTACTACTCATCATGGAGCGAACCATATCCAATAGGGTACGATTCCTCCGCTCCGATACACCGTTGTGTTGTGGTGTATACGGAGGAGTAAGCTGAGAGAGAATTCCATTCTCTTTTAGGTAATCTTGGAATTCTGTGCTTAAGTACTCCCTTCCTCTGTCAGATCGGAGGATCTTAATACTTTTTCCAGTCTGGTTCTCTACCCCGTTTCTATATTCTTTGAATTTCTTAAAAGCTTCAGATTTGTGTTTCATAAGATACACATACCCGAATCTAGAGAGATCGTCAGTGAATGTGATGAAGTACGAGAACCCACCCCTTGCATATATAGACATCGGACCACATACATCACTGTGTATGAGCCCCAAGCGCTCTGCTGCTCTCTCTCCATATCCGGTGAATGGAGATTTGGTTATCTTTCCTTTGAGACAAGATTGACAAGTTTCATAAGATGAAAATTCGAACGTATCCAAGAGTCCATCTTTAGGCAACTTGCTCAGTCTTTTCTCTCCGATATGACCAAGTCTACAATGCCACAAGTAGGTTCGTTCACATCTGAACTCTTCCTCTTGCGTGTGTTTTGTACATTGAGAACTGTATTCTGATTTAGAACATAGATACCATTACACAGTGTACCTTCTGCAACTAATACCTTATGAAGGTAGATGTTCATGATATTTCTATCAAGAACAAAATTATATCTATCTTTATCAAGTAAAGAAACTGATATTATGTTGCATAACATGGAAGGTACATAGTAGCAATTTTTCAAAATCATAGTATTGCCATTTGGAAACACTAGGTGATATTCACCGACGGCCGCAACATTAACTTGTGCTCCGTTCCCTACTCTGAGGGACATATCACCAGGTCCAACTATCCTACTTTTTCTCAGTCCCTGCAATAAATTACAGATATGAGATCCTGATCCGGTATCGAGTACCCATGAGGCAGGACTGACCGAAAAACAGTTCTCAATAACAAGAACACCTGAAGAAGACACAACAGTATGTTTCTTCTTCGATGGGTTTATCAAGGAATTCAGACTTTCCTCTTTCCCTTGCTCATACTTATGACAGTTGTCGTAAGTTAGAGCCGAACAGACGTTCCCTAGCCCCGAATAAGAATTCGGATCGGTCAAGTGATACATTTTATTATCTTGATTAGTGCGTGAAATGGTTTCTACCTGGAGAGAGAGGGAAAACACTCAGCGTGCGCTCTTGCAAGATTAGATTGGTTATTTTATCTAACCGGGATGGCTCCCACCGTTTCCTCAAATTCTTCTTCAAACCCTAAAAGAAGAACTAGTCAGGATTAATCGCACGTCACAATACTTGCTTAACCTTTCAGCCAGGCTGGTGTTGGTACTTCGAGGGAGGTTTTCCAACACTTTCGCGAAGTTCCTTAATTACATAACCTCTTTTCCCTGGAGGTGTAGCCCCGCTAACACCGTTCTAGACACCTACTTGGTTTATAGTATTGATTGTTAAGTGAAAAAATCTCTCAAGAGTAATCCTACTCATCAGTAGGATCGGGATCCAACTATCATTGTGTGATGCACTAGATGGAATCCATTCTATTCACCACACCCAGAAGGTATGCTAAATCTGCAAGTTTCCTGTATATTTGAAACTCCTGATGTGGTTTTTGCCCCTGGGACCCAAGTGACCTTGACTGAGCCAACATATCAAAGGATCCTAGTCAAGTTCAACCCGTCATTATCTTGATTGCATTAGACCCACCCGTACGAGTCCTTGACTGAGCCAAAATGACCGCACGACCGTCCTAACCAATCGCATTACATGCTACAGAAAAATATTACATAGCTAATGAACACTACGCCTCGGCTGAGCACGAAATACGTAGCACGAATACTAAGCAATACCAATCCGAAATGACGGAGGGCTACGGCTGGGTTTTTGGCGAAAAAAGCCGTTAACGTAATGAACTTGATTTCGTTGAAAGAACCTGAGTAGTTTTGTAAAAATATAGTGGCGAAAACTTTTGCTAAAGTGGTCACTCCCTGTGAAGGAATCTCAGCTCTTTCCTCATCGAATGAGATGCAGGATATTCCAAACTGAATACCACGATGCAAAGCAAAAAATAATCGACTATAGTGAAGTTATTACCCTGATGCAAACTTTCACTCAAAGGGTCACTCCCGGTGAAAGGATCTCGGCCCTTGCCTCGTCGAATGAGGTGCTGGGTATTCCAAAATGAATACCACCGTGCAAACCAAAAGAGAACGTCTGTAATGTCAGTTTTTAAAGCTTGATTCCAACAACATCTTTTTAGGTTTATTATCTTGCATTAATCAAAATTAATGCGGTCCCATCAATTTGTAATCTATCACACCAGAAAAGAACGAAAATAAAATGTACGTATATGCCATCCGCAATCGCCACGGGGCCCCGTTATCACCCGTTAGGTTACTTAACTAACGACAGAGTGAGGGGCTGGACTAGCGCAGGTGCAAAACATATACAACATCTACTAGTATAAATATGTAAGTATATATAACATTCGTCCCAAGCATCATAATAAACAACATCACAGATAACAATACAGAATGGTGGATAATCTTGGAGCCCCGGGTTTCATTTGAGCCGCAAATAAAACCCGACGTTCCCGTTCGTTTGGATAGCCTGTGCAATGAAAACCTGTACCCCCTACGAGTGCGGCGAATAGCCTGCCAGTTCTAGAATGAAGCCCCCTCTGTCTCAGTGCCTTGAGATGCGGGCTTGTTTCCTTCTAGAACCCGGCTATTCGTGCACCCCATTGCGAGGTAATCCTAATACAGAAAATGAAAATAATATATACAAGCGGTGACATTGACCTCAACCCGGTCGTGCCACAAAATAATATACAACCCGACAAAGACGGCAGTCTACATGTCAGACGCTCGCCCTGCAATAAAAAATGTACAAATGAAATATAAACTGTATTCTAACATTGCACCACATGCTATCCACCATGATAATCCAACCACAACATCAGCACAATCACAGAAACATCAACGCGAATTCACGTTCGCAAATCCGTCTAAAAGAACATATAGCAGATAGACGGATTAACCGATCAAATGACATTCACGGTCGCAGAATCTAAACTAAGTACTGATAACAAAATATGTATTTTAAAATTACGATCGACTAAACTTTCCAAGTGTGCCCCAAGTATAAAACCAACACTGTAACAAATCTGGACCCAAAAAAATAATTATTCCAGAAACCACAATTCCAAAACTAAGAGGACCAGAAGAAATTTTGTTCACGTGGGCCCCAAAACGGCCGCGGAATCGCCGCCAATTGGTGGTTTTTGCGGCGGATCCGCGACGGTTTAGAGGGATCACGTGACCAAATTTCTTCTGTCGTCTTAAAAAAGCCTGCATGATTTTCTGAGAGCATAAAATTGATTTTTCGAGCACTTTTAAAATCGACAGAAAACCCATGAATGGAAATGCAGTTTTTGAAAAATCCGGTCGATCGTTATTTTAAACACGTTAGAACTAGCTAGTGTAAGTTTTATGGGTGGCTCTGATACCATGAAGGGTTACCCTAGTGCCCCGGCCAACTTCCGTGGTCAAATGCGGAACAAAATTTTTCTTGCGAACAAAAACTTGGCACTAGAATAAAACTTAACCGAATCTTTCCATAAAACTAACTAGCTACACTAGGAGAGCTATCTACTATGATGGAAACCTCACCAAACGAACCAAGTCCTTCGGTCTTCTTTCTTCATCCTTAGCTCCTAGCAAGCACTTTGAACATGCTTGAACTCTAAATCCGGCTCCATCGGTCCATCGGGATCATGCTTGTTCTCCGGCCTCCTTTTGTCACAGATGATCCACCAGGGGAGTATGATCCATGGCTCTATCTCCTAACTATGTAACTAAAGGAGCAACTAGAGAACTTGGTTTGCTAAACCAAGTAGTCTAGGATATAGTGAAGGGTGTCTTAGTGTTTAGCTATCTCTTTCTTGCCTCTTCACTTGATTCTCAACACATGAGAAGGTAGTGAAGAGGAAGAAGATGAAGGTGGAGGAAGCTAGAGAGGAAAAAGGAGAGCAAGAGCAAAAAAAGAGCTCAAGAAAAATAATGAAGCATATCATGAAAGAGAAAATACACACATAGGTTTTGTGTATGATTTCTTTCATTAAACAATTAGCAACCATGCTTCAATAGTAACTCCAAAATGAATTATAAATTCATTTGACTACTATTGAAGCAAGGTCACTACCTTTCCTCCCTTACCTCTCACTTTACACCTCATTTCCATTTATGAAATAAATGGAAAATCCAAAATGAGGTAGCCACCTTCTAGAAGGAAATCTGTAGTAAATACGGATTTCAGTCTACTGTACAAATATACCGGCAATCAGATAAAAATTCGAACGGCCAAAAGAGATAGAATAACACGAAGAACGTAATACTAGAATATATATATCGAAATACATATACGTAAATTATTAAATAAATACCTGATTTAATAATCCGGCTCAAACCCGAGCCGGCTAGTATTATAAACTGTCCGATCGAAAATCTGAGTACCATGTACATCAATCGATCGAACCCTGCACGTATCCAATACGGCTACTACATCGTTTTGCCTGGATCAGAGAAACCCTCTGTGTGGTACTCTAAAGACTCGACAGTACTCTGGCAGTGGGTTTAACCACAAGCACGTCAGCGGCACTAGCTGTACGTAACGGCTGCCCAGGTACCTGTCGAAAAGGAAGGCCGACGAGCAAGCTCGTCCGAACTCCTACTGAGCCTATCCGTGACAATATCCGTACAGTCCGGTCTCTTCGTCAAAGAGTATCGCATACCGGGTCTTGGGGGTGGTGAAAGTCAGACCCTAACAACCTGATAAGTCGTGCCGATGTGGCTCAGGACCAATCCGGGAAACTACTGATCAACCTATCAGTAAATCCCAAGTGCCTTGGCCAAGGTCTTATGGTCCTGACCAATCGAATCACAGTGCGATATCGACTTCCTATACCGGGAGAGACGAATCCCCGACAACCGCTCACTGCCTCCATGTGGCTCGGGACTGAACCCAACCAAAACCTGTTTGCATGACTCAGTAGAGCCGTGGTAGGGTAGTGATCAAAGTTCAGTGGGAACTCACACGAGACAAATGCCGATCTCGGGTCCAAAGACTAACCTGTACACATGTCACCTGAGAACTTCCATCTGACGATATATATAGTACCATATAGAAGTTCAAGGCGAGTCCGTCCAGTGTAATCACCCCAGTGAGCACCTGTATACAATCTTGGGTACATCAGACCAATGGCTGCAGGACTAACCATCCCCCGACGGGGGTAGAAACGTATACACTAGTCTACTCTGGAGTATCAATGCCCAGTCTCGATACTCACGCGACTAGGGACCATTTAAGGATGTGCTTATGGACTACTCTGCTCCCATAAGTATGATCGCCATCACAACGCAGGTAGTCAAGCAAGATCCAAGGGGCTTTATCAACATGTAACCGCAATATGTAATAACGAGTATGACATATGCCATGTTAAGATAAAGACAAACCACAATAGTATACTACCGTATCGAGTCTTTATCAATATGTGCAAACCAGATATAACAACAATACAAATAAATACACATATCCCGATAAAGACAAGTAAAATAATATACTATAAAACTGAGCAAGATTGTTCTGTACATACGTATCCCTAGTATCCATATGTATACATATACAATACTGGCCTCTAGGGTATATACATCCAACAACCGCACAGTCCAGTCTCTTCGTCCGATATGTCGCATATCTAGCCTGAGGGTGGTAAACTTCAGACACCAATAGCTTGATAAGTCATGCCGATGTGAGGCTCATAACGGGTCGAGAAACTACTGATAACACTTACCAGTAAATCTCATAATCATCCCTTGCCAGGGACTTCCTGTTATGGCCAATCGAGCATAGCGCAAGATCAACCCCTAATACCGAGAGAGACGAAATCCCCTCCTATCGCTCATTGTCTCCATGTGACTCGGGACTGTACCCAAAAACCACCTGTTTTCTCGCTCTCTTGAACGTGGTAGGGTGGAAATCAAAGCACAGTGGGAATCACACAAGACTTTATGACGATCTCGTGTCTACAGACTAACCTGTACCAATGTCATCAGAGCACTGCTATCTAACATTAGGTATAATACCATCTAGGAGTTCTCGGCGAGTCCTGTTCAGTGTACCCAGTCTCCACTGAGCACCCGTATACAATCTTTGATGTCAAACACCAATGGATGTGGGATCATCCATCGCCAATCAAATGGGTCAAGAAACGTATACGCTAGTCTACTCTGGAATATCGATGCTCCGTCTCGATACACCCACGACTAGGAACAATTAAAGGATGAACTTGTGGACTATCCTGGCCTTGCTAGTATGATCTGCATCATAATCCTGGTAGTCAAGTATACATCTTAAAGGCTTTACCAACATGTGAGAGCAAGAAAGTATCACAATACAAGTTTACATGTTAAGATAAAGGGCAATCGGATAGTATACTATCATGTCGAGCAAGAAAGTCCTCTATATATATGTCCAAGCATCCACTATAATATACAATCATGTACAATAATGGCCTCTAGGGCATACATACAACTAACAATCTCCCACTTGCACTAAGGTCAGTTGTTATAGTATCTCATACCCAACATCCCGAAGAGTCTCTCAAATTGTATTTAGGGAATGGCCTTCGTGAGTGGATCCGCTGTATTGTTCTTCGTTTCAACTCTCCTGACCTCGATCTCCCGGCGATCAACTATCTCCCTGATCAGGTGATACCGCCTCAGAATATGCATGGATCGCTGATGGGACCTGGGTTCCTTGGCCAAAACCACTGCTCCATTGTTATCACCATACAAAGGTATTGGATGCTTGATGGACGGAACTACACCAAGTTCGGTTATGATCTTCTTTTTACAGACAGCCTCTTTGGCGGTATCGTTGGCAGCAATGTATTCAGCCTCCATTGTTGAGTCTGCTACGATTTCTTGCTTAGAACTCTTCCAACAAACCTCCCCTCTATTGAGGGTGAAGACAAAACCCAAGACCGACTTAGAGTCTTCTTTATCACTCTGGAAACTCGAATCGGTAAAGGACTCTATTTGGAGTTCACCGTTACCATACGCCAAGAACATTTCTTTAGTCCTTCTCTAGTGCTTAAGAATGTTCTTTACAGCTGTTCAGTGATTCTCTCCAGGATTCAGTTGATACCTACTCACTACACCTAGTGAGTTTGCCACATCAGGTCTTGTACATAACATCACATACATAATAGAACCTGATGCCGAAGCATAGGGTATCCCTTGCATGCGAGCCCTTTCGAAATCAGTCATGGGAGACATCTCTTTGGAGAGAGTGATTCCTGAGATCGTGGGTAAATTCCCACGCTTGGAATCTTCCATACTAAACCACTTTAGTATGGTGTCAATGTACCTGGATTGGGACAATCCCAACATCCGTTTAGATTTATCTCTATAGATCTTAATTCCCAAGATGTAGGAGGCATTACCTAAATCTTTCATTGAGAATCTTTGTGATAAGAAGAGTTTGACCGAGTGCAGCATAGGAATATCATTTCCTATCAATAGTATGTCATCCACATACAATACGAGGAAGACGACCTTATTCTCTGCAACCTTCTTGTATACACAAGGTTCATCTACGTTTTTGATGAAGTCAAACTCTTTGACTGCTATATCAAAATAGACGTTCCAACTCCGCGATACCTTCTTCAACCCATAGATTGATTTAGGAAGCTTGCACACCTTTCCGCTGCTCTTACCGTCCACGAAGCCCTCTGGCTGTGTCATGTACACACTCTCTTCTAAATCACCATTGAAAAGCGGTCTTGACGTCCATCTGCCAGATTTCATAGTCATGGTATGCAGCGATGGAAAGTTTGATCCAGATGGACTTAAGCATAGCCACCGGAGAAAAGGTTTCATCATAATCCACACCCGGTCGTTGACGAAAACCTTTTGCTACAAATCTAGCTTTGAAAGTCTCAACTTTTCCATCAACACCAAGTTTCTTCTTAAAGATCTACTTGTTCCCAATGGGTTTTACCCCTTTAGGATGGCCTGCTCGAAACTAGTTGGGTCATCATCTACCATGATGCAATCCTCGCTCCCATCATCAATAAGAAAACCATAGTATCTCTCAGGTGGATGAGGAACCCTACTAGATCGGCGGAGAGGCTGAGGTTCGTCGGGGACTACTGAATCCTCCGATTCTATCAAATCATCAGTCGTAGTTTGTGTAGCTAGAATTTCTTCTAGTTCTAACTCATGGCCACTAATTTCTTTCACAAGAAATTCCTTTTCTAAAAAGGTGGCATGTTGAGCAACAAACACCTTTTATTCCTCATTGTGGTAGAAAATATGCGCTCGTGAATGTTTGGGATATCCAATAAACTTACACAAAACAGACCTAGCCTCGAGTTTTTCCGGATTTTGCCTTTTAACATAGGCCGAACAACCCCATATCTTAATAAAATTAAGGCATGATCTCTTCCCTTTCCTATATCTCATATGGAGTGGTAGGCACTGATTTGGTCGGAACCCTATTCAATATGTATGCAGCTGTCTCAAGCGCATAGCCCCAAAAGGAAATAGGCAACTCAGTAGCACTCATCATAGAGAGCACTATATCTAATAGGGTGTGATTCTTCCACTCCGATACACTGTTGTGCTGTGGTATATACGGAGGAGTAAGCTGAGAGAGAATCCCATTCTCTTTTAAATAATCCAGGAATTCTGTGCTCACGTATTCTCCTCCCCGATCAGATCGAAGGATTTTAATACTTTTACCCGTTTGGTTCTCAACTTCATGCTTATATTCTTTGAATTTCTCAAAAGCTTCAGATTTGTGTTTCAACAGGAACACATGTTCGAATCTTGAGAGATCGTCAGTGAATGTAATAAAGTATGAGGAACCATTCCTGGCATGCGTAGACATGGGACCGCATACATCACTATGTATCAGTCCCAAGAGTTCTGTAGCTCTTTTTCCGTGTCCAGTAAATGGAGTTTTGGTCATTTTTCCTTTGAGACATGACTCGCAAGTTTCATAAGATGTAAATTTGAAAGGGTTCAAATATGCATTTTTATGTAACTTAGCGAGTCGTGTTGCATTGATATGATCTAGTCTACAATACCACAAGAAAGATTCGTTCATTTCTGAACTCTTCCTCTTGTGTGTGTTCTGTATACTTAGAACTGTGGTTTGATTTAGAACGTATATGCCATTGCACAACGTGCCTGATCCAATCAACTTTTGATTTAGGAAAATGTTCATAATATTATCCTGCAGTACAAAATTATATCCTTATTTATTTAATAAAGAGACTGATATAATGTTGCATATCAGGTTCGACATGTAATAACATTCGTTCAGAATCAATGTATTACCACTTAGTAATACAAGGTGATAATCTCCAACTGCTTTGGCTGCAACAATTGCACCATTTCCCACTCTTATATCTTTATCATCCATTCCCAGTTCTCTACCTTTCCTAAGCCCATGTAACAGATTACATATGTGGGATCCTGATCCGGTATCTAATACCCAGGACGTAGAGCATAGTGAGAAACAGTTCTCGGTCACGAACACACCAGAAGAAGATGCATTATTATGCTTATTCTTCATTTGGGTGGCAAGGGAATCCTGGTATTCCCCTATTTTCTGCTCAGACTTATAACAGTCATAAGATAGAGCGGAACCAACGTTCTCCGGCTCAGTATAATAAGCAGGTTTGGTCAATACATCCATATTGTAACGTTTTAGAAATATTTTAGGCAAATTTTCCGTTAATAGGTAAAATAAGCCGTGTTTTCCGTAAAGAAAACCTAGAAATGATCTTTTTTCAGTTTAGACTTAACTGCACCTAGTTTAACTGGGAAATTGCTAGTTTGCGGTTTTTAGTTGTTATTTGAAAATTTTAGTATATTTTTTCCTTAATTAAAATATTATTATAAGTTTTTAATTATGCACTTAATTAGTGGTAATTACAATTTGGTTTTGGGTTAATTATGCTAAAAGTGAATCTATGCTAATTTAATCATAAGATTTAGCCTTCTCTCCAAAATATCTAGATATTTGTGAATTAAAAGAAAATTTTTAAAGAAATGATTAACAGGTGGCATGGATGGGAGGTGCTTTAATGAGCATTTATTGATGTTTTAATCTAGTTCTTTCCACACAATTCCTTAACCTTCCCCATTTTCTATCCTTGGCCGAACCTTCCCCCATTGCTGCCCCCTCTCTCTTCACACCCCATTCTCACTTCTTCAAGCCCAAATAAATCATCAAAAATCTTCAAATAATCCCACAAACTCAAATATAAATCCCTACACATTATTCTTCAACCCTAAACAAGCTTGGATCTTCATGAAAGTCATCATTTTGGAGGCTAATTTGAAGTTTAGTTGCTAATTTGTGAATCTAGTGGAGGTATAAAATCCTAACCCTAAAAATTAATTGTTGTTTAAATATTGTAAGCTAGCTTATTAGATATTTAATATAGCTTTAAATTAGCATGTTTAGGAATTCATGAAAGAGTAGTGAAGATCAAGTTAGGGTTTGATTTGTTAAAAATGGTTAATGGAGAAGTGTAGACTTTAACAGCTTAACCTAGTTGTGAGAATATTATTTGTTATTTTTCTAATTGTCTAATTTAGCTTAATAACAAACTAAAGTTTTACTAAATCTTATATGGGTGAGATTAAAATTCTAATAAGGGTTTGAGTAGTTTAATCAAGCTATTATGTGATGATTGTGGTTACTAGTTTTGGTTAAACTTTTAGATTTGAGATAAAATGATTAAAAGTGCTTACTAGGTTTTTGGATAAATTAGGCGTGGGTTTCTATTAACGTTGCGATGTTATATATATTAGTTTCCACGATATATATTTTTTTGTGAATGCGCGATCGGTACGATCAGGGTCTAGGCTTGGTGATTATGTCGTTTTACGTTCATAGCTAAGGTTGTGCCGATGTCGTACGCGTTTTACGCACTATGTGTACAGTGTGTATATCTTGTGGACGTTATACTTGCGTTTCGTTGTCTTTGTGTCGGCGCAGGATATTTAACCTTATGTGTTGTTTTTGTGAAATTTTAGGATCGCGAGCAGGGACTTCGGACGCTGTGAAGAAAGGGAAGCAGGTGGTCGGATTTACGTAGATCGAGGTCATCGGTGAGTAGATTTAACATCTACAGGGAAATCGCCCGCATGGTGTTATGCGTCTGGGCTAGATTATATGACATGATTATTAGTTACAAGTATTGCACATATAGAGATTGTGCATGAACTTCATTTCATATTATTACTTGTTGTGTTGGGACTTGTACCCATTGGATACTGCACTATTATTGACGGTTCATGTTGCACGAGCACAAATTGTATGCTACACCCACACCGTCGATAATTTCCATGACACGCACAACATCTATATATATGTGATATTGTATTGGTTAGGGACATTAAGACATGATCCTTATTTCTATTGTGCATATGAGATATAACATACCTGTATACCTACATGCTTACGCATATACCTGGAGGGTATTGCATCATTATTGAAAAGTATATACATATAGCTTTCAACAGCTACACATATACCTAGAGAGTATTGCATCATTAGTGACATGTATATACACATACCTGGACATAACTACACCTATACCTAGAGAGTATTACATCATTATTGACAGGTATAGACACACATACCTGGATATAGCTACAACTATACTTAGAGGGTATTGCATCATTATTGACATGTATATACATATACCTGGACATTGCTACACATATACCTAGAGGGTATTATATCATTATTGACAGGTATATACACATATGAGATATAGCTACATGTACATCTTGCATACATACTTACATGTACACACATATATCTTGCTATAGCTACATGTTCATACTTATATGATGTTGCGTTGGATTTTGGAGGAATTAGGAACCACATGATATATTTAATAACTTGTTGCATTTAAATAGCGGTTTTTCCTTTATATGCTCATATTACCGTTTTATGTTGCACATATTATAGTTCCATTGAGATATGGATTTCATATGATGTTTTCTGGATATTTTATTCCTGATGATATATATCAGTGGTATGGGACGCTGTTATATATGTGTATATATATCAGTGGTATGGGACGTTGTTATATATGTACATATATAATATATATCATCATAATGGTCTATGCACGTATTCTTATTTTTTACTTTACGTGATTTATGGATTTGAGAACTAAGGGCCGATCCGGACTGACGGAGCCCGAGGTATTGATAAGGGCCGATCCGGACTGACGGAGCCCTATATAGATATTGATTTGGGCCGATCCGGACTGACGGAGCCCTATATAGATATTGATCTGGGCCGATCCGGAGTGACGGAGCCCAAGGGCCGATCCTGACTGACGGAGCCCTATATATGAGGATTTACGTGTCGATGCTGGACACGAGTATTTTCATGATGTTTTCAAGTGTTGATGTTGGACACTCAGGTTCCATTATTTTGATGTGTCGTTGAGAGACACACACACACATGTATAGTTTTCATGATGTTTTCAGGTGTCGATGTTGGACACTCAGGTTCTATGAGACTTACAGGATATGAGGGCTGATCGGAGGATAGGGTGCTTTTGGTATTGGGATTTAGATTGTCTTGATGGACACTAGTTTCTCCACGATGAGAATTCCGTGTTGATGATATGTTTTATCCCATACTCAGCATTCATTTGATATGCATTGTTTCATGTATTAATAGTACCTGATAGAATACCTTTCATGACTGTTGCATATACATATTGCCATTTATTGCGATCAGCTTGCATGCGATAGATTATCGTAGTACGTGCATACCTGCGATTACCTGCATATGTTATTTACTATTCACGAGTTGGCATCTCACCTCTGTTACGCCACAGTGTTTGCAGGTGTCCCTCAGAGCAGTCGCGGCAGGGCTTTCATCTATCGTATCATCTTTTGCAGTAGATACCGCTACGGCTGACTATGTGCAGTTTTGCTATGGTGGGTTTTGCGGTTATCCAATGATGCTCATTGTATATTCATTGTATCTAGTACAATTCTTATACCACCATCATGTATTTGACTTAGAGACGAGTTGTGAGGATCGATATTGTATTATATTGTGACTCTGGATGTCTTTTATGCCGTTGTCACTTTTTATCGTCCATTTCTTCGCTACGGCGTCATATATCTGTTGTGGTGGTTGTTTCCGCCTTTGAGCATGGATTTGCTCCCGTTTGGGGATACTTTACTAATATATTTATGTTGTACCCTTTTTGGGGCTGGTTTTTACAAAGGAGGTGCTGGCAAATTTTTAAAGGAAGTAAATTTGGACTTTAAAGATTTTTTTTTGAGATTCCCAAAAGCTTTTGACAATGTTCTTATCACTTACTAATTTTGATGGCTTAGATTTGCTGGGTTTTTGGCTTACTTGAATTGCATTACGCCTGTAGACGTTACATGGTTTAAGGGTCGTCACGTGCCAAATTTCGGGTCGTGACAAAGTTGGTATCAAAGCTGGTTCCTCAATAGTAGGTCTGTGGTTCGAGGACGTACCATTGTTCTAAGTGGGGGAGAATGTAATACTCCAGGTATTATCTAGTATACCCATATATACCAGATAAGCATGGGTACCCACTGTAAAACAATGGGGAATCTTCATAATACATTCCGAAAAAGGACAGATCTGTACTATAAATGGAATGATACCGCTCTTTAATACAGAGGTACCTTTTAAGTGAACTGGCAATACAGGAATTTGAGAACTCCATAGTTAAGCGTGCTCGAGCCAGGGAAGTCCTAGGATGGGTGACCTCCTATGAAGTGGCCCGTGGTCCGGTCCGGTTCGCCCCGAAGGAAAAAACCGTGCGACTTCGGTCAGAGCGGACAATACACTCTGTATTGGGGGTGGGTCGTGACACATATTATTATATTGATTAAGGCGTGACATGGTCGCTACCTGGAGAGAGAGAGAAGAAAACACTTAGCGTATGCTCTTGCAAGATTAGATTGGTTATTATCTTATCTAATCGGGATGGCTCCCACTACTTTTTATCAAATCTTCCTTCAAACCCTAAAAGGTAAGACTAGCCGGGATTAATTACACCCTACAAGTTCGCTAACCGTTCAGCCAGGTCAGTGTCGGTACTCTGAGGGAGATTCCCCGTGCTTTCGCACGGACCTAATTAAAGTAAACCTCATTTTCCCAGAAGCTTAACCTCGTTGACACCTTTCTAGACATCTAATGGGTTAGCTAATTGTAAAGTGCAAAACTCTCCCAGGAGTAACACTTACTCGCAGCGGGTATCAGGATCCAACTATCTTATAGAAGATATGCAATCTCATTGCAAATTTCAACACTTGAAATTCCAAATAATATTTTGTCCCTAAAAACTTATGACCTTGACGGAGGTCAACAAACTATAGGCCACGAGTTAAGTTGAACCCATCATTTCGTGATTGAATTAAACCCACCCGCACGACCCTTGACGGAGGTCAACAAGGCCGTACGACTACCATAATCCAATCGCATCATATGCTTTTACAGATAAGCACTAATCAGCTATCGCACACTACGCCTTGACGAAGGACAACAAACGTAGCATGAATACTAAATAGTCCTTATCTGAAATGATGGAGAGCTACGAACAGGTTTTTAAGAAAACCTTTTGCGTTTTGAACTTGATATCGTTGTAGAATCGAGTGATTTGAAAATTAGTGGTTTAAGCTCCGCTTTTAAAATCAAGTTTTTCAAAAATAAACCGAGTGGGGGTAGCATCTAGCTTCTGCTAAAGAGGTCATTCCCGGTGAAGGGATCTCGGCTCTTTCCTTATGGAATAAGGTGCTGGATATTCTACAAGGAATACCAGTATGCAAAGCAAGAACTAGAACTACCAGTTTTGAAAATTTGATTCCACAACATCATTAGGTTTCTTTCCTTTTCATTAATCTCATTAATGAAGTCCTATTATTTATGTTTCCGAAGCATCACAGATAAAGAAACGAAAATAACACGTACGCTTATGCCATCCGCATTCGCCACTGGACCCCGTCTTCATCGATAGGTTACTTAATTACCGGCATAGCAGGGGCTGGACTAGCACGGGTGTAAAACATAAGCAACATTTATTATATATCATATAAATAATAATAACATTCTTCTCACGCAGTTATATGATCTCATCATAGAACATTACAGCATAAGTCAACATATGAAATATTGGATATACTAGGAGTTCCGCGTTTTAAATTAAGCCAGTAAAAAACACGGATTCCACGGTCGCGATGAATAGCCAAGCCCACATCCCTAGACCCCTACGAGAGTGGTAACCAACCCTGCCAATTCTAGAGTTAGGAGACCCGATCTCGACTCCTCGAGATGGTCTCCCACTGGATCCTAGAACCCGATTACTTATGCTCCCCATCTTGGGTCTATCCTAATACGGAAAAGTAAATAATATACATCAATGGAGACATCATCCTCAACCCGGAAGTGTGCAAATAAAATAATATTACATATAATGAATTTTACATGAATGAAAAGAAAAACTCTCATCTCACATAAAGCCCCCGGCTATTCAAACACGACGATCCAATATAACATATCACAACAACACATAATATCATATATCATCAACATAAGTAAATATGCGTATCCTAATTGTCATTGACGTATAACAACGAAACCGGCGATACGCCACATATTACACTTACGGGCGCAGAAAAGAAAGTGAAAACTACAATAATTGGAATCCGCAACATCCTTAGACATCATAAACCCAAAATATCACATACTTCGGATTTCATGCCTAACCAAATGAATTCCTTAGACATCATAAACCCGAAATATCTCATATTCCGAATTTCATGCCTAACATTATAAACCCCGCATTTTAGTCTCGATATTGAAAATACTTTTCAATAACTAGTCGGGCAATTCAATAAGATTCCCGACAATTTGATTGAATGCTCATAGGAAACCTTAGCAGACGGCCGCACACTCGATGCCGTCGACGAAGTGCAGATAGGCGGAACACCGTAGCCATGAGCACCCAAACGGATGCTTTTGGTAACGGGGTTCTCCTACAGTCACTTGGTCGGGACTATGGGGCGTGGCTATCTAGTAATGTTACCCGGCGAGTATCCACGTACACTACGTGATTGTGACGGAATTTTGATCCGAATCAAAACCCCACGGCAACCGATCAAATGAGACTAAATTTCTAGATTTATAGAATTAAAACTAGTTTTCATAAAACTAATTATTGTTGATTCCAAATTATGTATCATAAATCACAGATAACTAGACGCTATTAAACATTTCGATCGAATCAACAAACACCCATATATCCCAGAGACCTCAATGTTTCAGATAGTTAAAAATACCCAGACAGTGCCACAATTACCTACGGATCAGCACAAGAAAGGCACGCTCCCTGCCTCACCTACGACGCCGCGGAACCGCCGCAAATAGCCCATATTGGCGGCGGTTCCGCGGTCGTATGGTCAAGTTGGGCCGTCGTTTTTCTTGGGGATCTATAGAATAACCTGAACAATTTTCTCAATATTATTAATTTGGAAAAATCCAACATTTGGAAAATTTCCAGGGAGCATGTAATAATGGGGTTTCAATGTTCGTTCGAACACTTTAACTTCACCTAGACCACTCCTAATGCTCTATCTTGACTCTGATACCAATGTAGGGTTCTTTAGCATGACTACCAGGTTTCGGAAGGCATCAAGCATGCTATTTTATAAAATTTTAGTGTGCTAAGCAACCCGAACCAAGGATCTAACTAAAGGATTAGGGTTTTATGAAACATGGAAACAACTTTACACTAAGTTATTTAGGAATACAACCTTTGTAGACTGGTCCTTCGGTTCTAAAGCTCCATATAGTAGTCCCTTCGCTCCAAGTAGTGGTCTCCCGGACTCTCGTTAGGCTCCACTAGGAAAAAGGAACAAGCTTGCTTAAGGTCTTCGAGGCCGAAGATGATCTACGTCGAGGAATCTCTGGCTCAAGATAGCTCTTCACTAATTGAGAATTAATGAAGCAAATAACCTATACTAAATGACTAGTCTAGTATAGATTGATGAAGTAGGAATTTTGCTCACTTTAGAATAATTTTTCTCACTCTCTTTCTTCACATTAAGAAAACCAAGAGAGCTCAAGTGAGATGAAGAAGAATATGCAGTCTAGAATAGAATGGCAACCATGGGTGAGAAAATATCTTATATCATCATTGTATAGACTTAACCAAGGCTAAAGATAAAAGTTAGGTTAATAAATATCTAGAGTAAAACAAAATTAGTGGACTTTGGTCAAGGCTTCCACAAGCTTCCATAAGCTTCTTAGCCATGCTAATTTCCACCTAATTTTGTTTATTCTCTAAATAAATAATCACCCTAATTATCTATGGTATGGTATGAGTCTCATACACCCAACTCCAATGTATCATCTATCATGACACAATAAATAAATACATTAATATATATCACATATATATTTGTATGTATTTGGAGAAAACATTTTCTTAAGTGAGCTAGTATTAGTTAATGTATATTAATTTATCAAATATATAATTATACATTAAATTATTAAATCAACACTTGATTTAATAATCCGGCTATATCACATACAACCGACTAATATCATTTATATCAACTTATCGAATCCACACTTGATTCAATAAACCGGCTATATCACATATAACCGACCGATATCATATATCGCGTGATTAGAATACGGTATCACATATACGTATTAATCTCGGTCCCGCACATATCATATATGTGCCCTACATCATTTCGCTTGAGCCAGGAAACCTCTGTGTAGGACTCTAAAGACTCGTCAATACGCCGACTGTAGGTGATGATCATATCAGTCACCCACAAGCCATCAGCGGTACTAGCTGGATGTAATGGCTACCCGGGTATTGAGCGATCAGAAGATCAACAAGCAAGCTTACTCATACTTCTGTGAATCCAATAAGTAACACTACCGTACAGTCCGGTCTCTTCGTCTGATATGTTGCATATCTAGCCTGAGGGTGGTAAACGTCAGACCCCAATAGCTTGATAAGTCATGCCGATGTGAGGCTTATAACGGGTCGAGAAACTACTGATAACACTTACCGGTAAATCTCATAATCAGCCCTGGCCAGGGACTTCCTGTTATGGCCAATCGAGCATAGCGCAACATCAACCTCCAATACCGGGAGAGACGAAATCCCCTCCTATCGCTCATTGCCTCCATGTGACTCAGGACTGTACCCAAACACTACCTGTTTGCATGCTCTCTTGAATGTGGTAGGGTGGAAATCAAAGCACAGTAGGAATCACACAAGACTTTATGATGATCTCGGGTCTACAGACTAACCTGTACCAGTGTCATCAGAGAACTGCTATCTGAACTTAGGTATAATACCATTTAGGAGTTCTCGGAGAGTCCTGTTCAGTGTACCCAGTCTCCACTGAGCATCCGTATACAATCTTTGATGTCAAACACCAATGGATGTGGGATCATCCATCGCCCATCAAATGGGTCAAGAAACGTATACGCTAGTCTACTCTGGAATATCGATGCCCCGTCTCGATACACCCATGACTAGAAACAATTAAAGGATGAACTTGTTGACTACCCTGGCCTTACTAGTATGATCTGCATCATAATCCTGGTAGTCAAGTATACATGTTAATGGCTTTACCAACATGTGAGAGCAAGATAGTATCACAATACAAGTCTACATGTTAAGATAAAGAGCAACCAGATAGCATACTTTCATGTCGAGCAAGAAAGTCCTCTCTATATATGTCCAAGCATCCACTATAATATACAATCATGTACAATAATGGCCTCTAGGGCATACATACAACTAACACTGTCATCGGTCGGTAGTGCTCTCGTGCTGGGTTCAACGCTTTTCTATACGATCTTCTTGCCCCACGGTACCGCACCGGGTCCACCATATACCCGCAGACGGTGCTTCCTCACTCCCCGAATCGGGTAACTCATAACTCAGAACCGAGAAAACTTATGGTGGACGCCACAAATCATATTAT
This sequence comes from Agapanthus africanus, assembly GCA_030015575.1. Classification (NCBI taxonomy): domain Eukaryota; kingdom Viridiplantae; phylum Streptophyta; class Magnoliopsida; order Asparagales; family Amaryllidaceae; genus Agapanthus; species Agapanthus africanus. The sequence goes on from CM057351.1 coordinate 37,846,367, forward strand.
GAGAAACTGCGTTTTTAAAGATCTCATAAGACTTTTTAAAATATATCAGCGGTTCTCAAATCCAGATATCTCATGAAAACAGAATCTCATATGCATGTAACCATAAAGGTCAAGTAAATGCAATGCAAAAAACAATACTGTAAGTATTTCAAGCGTTTTCATGTAAGCATGTCGTGTATTAAGTACTGAACAGTGAATTATAATTCTACAGTTTAAGAACAATACTGCAATATCACAGTTCTAATGTGTAAGTGGCATGGCAATTACCGATGATGAGTGTGTGTAACGTTTTAGAAATCGTTATGCGAGTTTTTCCGTTTTAGGGTAAAATAGTCAGTATTTTCTGTTTTAACCCGATTGTAATCAAACTTCCGTATAAACTTGCCGGCACCTACTTTAGCTAAAATAAAGCTAGTGTGCAAGTTTTGGGGGTCAATAGGAGGTTTTGGTTCAAATAGAATTTTTTCCTAATTAAATATTATTTTAAGTGGTAAATTATGCACGTAAATTGAGGTAATTACTTCTAAATTAGAATTATTGGAAATCATCACTGGAATTAGTTGAAAGCTTCTCTTAAAATATCTAGATCTTTTGTGCAAAATGATTAATGTTTTTGAAGAAAAGAAAAAGAATGAAAAATGTGGCAATTTCAATTAATGAAGCATTTATTGCTTTAAGCTAGAACTTTCTTCATTTTTATTACACCCCCCATTTACCTCATGGCCGAGCCTCTCTCTTGGTTCTGCCCTTTTCTTTTCTACTCCCATTTTCTACAATTCCAAGATCAATAAATCCTTAAAAATCCTTAAATAATCCCGCAAAACTCCTAAGCAAATAAAAACCCATCATTCTTCTTTACAAATCTCACTTTGATCTTCATGAAAACATCATTTTTGGAGGCAAAAGTTGATGGAATCTTGTTGCTAGAATTTGTTCTTGAGAGGTATAAATTCTAACCCTAATCCTCTTTTGTTATGCTAAATCATTAAGATAGCTAATTAATTGGATTATTATAGCTTTAATCTTATGTTTAATTCATACTTTATAATTTTAAAGAAAATCAAGTTAGGGTTTGTGATGGATAATGGTTAAAATGAGGACTTTGGAAACTTAATCTTGTGAATGATAATTATTGATAATTCCTAACTTAACTAATGAAGTTTTTGCTTACTAGGTTTTAATAAAACCTAATTGGGTGGGTTTAAAATTATGGAAACAGTTTGGATAACATAGTTAAGCCGCTTTGCGATGTTTGGAACCGCTAGAATGGTTTTAGTTTTAGACTTGTGCAAAATATTGCGATAAATTGCTTACTAGGTTTCGGTGTTTTTCCGACGTGGGTTCAATTGGTCGTTGCGAGGTGATATCTATTATCTTTCTCGTATTTTATTGTGTTGTGTTTGCGCGATCGGGACGATCGGAGTCTAGACATGGTGTTCCGTAGTTTGGCGACCTAGTTAGGGTTTTTGTCGATGTCATGCGTGTTGGATGTATATGCCCTAGAGGCCAGTATTGTATATGTATACATATGGATACTAGGGATACGTATGTACAGAACAATCTTGCTCAGTTTTATAGTATATTATTTGACTTGTCTTTATCGGGATATGTGTATTTATTTGTATTGTTGTTATATCTGGTTTGCACATATTGATAAAGAATCGATACGGTAGTATACTATTGTGGTTTGTCTTTATCTTAACATGGCATATGTCATACTCGTTATTACATATTGCGGTTACATGTTGATAAAGCCCGTAGGATCTTTCTTGACTACCTGCGTTGTGATGGCGATCATACTTGTGGGAGCAGGGTAGTCCATAAGCACATCCTTAAATGGTCCCTAGTCGCGTGAGTATCGAGACTGGGCACTGATACTCCAGAGTAGACTGGTGTGTACGTTTCTACCCCCATCGGAGGATGGTTGGTCCCTCAGCCATTGGTCCGATGCACCTAAGATCGTATACATGTGCTCACTGGGTGTGAGTACACCGGACGGACTCACCGAGAACTTCCATGTGGTACTATACCTATCGTCAGATGGAAGTTCTCAGATGACATGTGTACAGGTTAGTCTTTGACCCGAGATGGGCATTTGTCTCATGTGAGTTCCCACTGAACTTTGAGCACTACCCTACCACGGCTCTACTGAATCGTGCAAACAGGTTTTGGTTGGGTTCAGTCCCGAGCCACAAGGAAACCCTTCTAGATTATTTTCAAAACGGCGGGACGTACATATTAAACAAAGGATATATACGTATATGGTTATTTTATTATAATGGACGTCCGCCACTGTGCAGTGTTATGCGCATCGCACAGCAACTTAAAAAGATTTGGCATGCATTTACTTCAGCTATTTACATGTAGAGTTCGGATTTATATCATATTGGTTTTATTTTGGATTTGACATTTGTGTCTTTACCATGACTCCGATGATTGCGGGAAGCTTGACGGAGTTTTTATTTTGCGTTATCTGCTCATTAATCATGTGCATGCATTGCGCTATGATGCGTTTTATGTATTGATGATTTCGGAGCCTCGACGACTTGGATTCTTACTGAAATGTTTTAGAAATTGGGGGTTTAAAATTTAAATTCGGGGACCGAATTTATTTAAGGGGGGAAGATTGTAACATTTCAAAAAAAATAAAATATTATTTTTGGGAATTTTTATAATTTAATATTATTTTATTGAATATTTTAATATTTTGGTATAATTAAATACCGATAAATGGGAAAAATTATGGAAAAATTATGGAAATTCTAAAATAGGGTATTTTATGGAATTATGCCATTTTAAAGTTTTTATGATTAGTTTGACACTAATTTAGTGCTAATCGCGATTAAAAATCGCTAATTGGATTTTTGGCATTTTTGTGCAAAACATGCACATATCATTTTTTTTGCTCTACACATGTGCATTTCTACCATATCACTTTGGGTTTACTATTTGAGTGAGAAGGATTTAGAGGGAAAAGAAAAAGAAAAGAAAAGGAAAAGGGATTAAAGAAATAGGTATGGTGAGAGAGAGAGAGTAGGTGAGGGTTTACCTTGACCTAGTCTTGAGCCATTATCCCATTCATTTTCTCTCCCCCTTCCCCTCTTCCTGCTGCTGCAGCTGCCTCTTCTCCCTCCCCTCTTCAAAACCCTCAAACACCATGAAATCAACTCCAAAACCCTATCTTCATTTCACAAAAAGTGTGCACAAGCTCAAGACCAACACATTGGACCAAGAAAGCTTTCATTTTGGCGCTGTGGAGGATTCGTGGATGCTAACTGAGGTATATCCTTCACAATTAGTGTAGTATCTCTTGTGTTTATGCCTCTTTTAGAGTTTAGTATCGATTTGGTGAAGTTTGGCGAAATTTAGAAAACCCTAGAGAGGATTAGGGTTAAATTGAGTTGTGGCTGTGCAATTGGACCTTAATGATGAACTTAGACCCCCTATCGTCTAAAACCCTGACCTAACAAAACCTGAAACCAAAAGATACGAAATTACGGGACTTGCATGTCGGTTTGTGATGACCTTGAGGGTGCAGAGATATCTGGAATAGACTGGGATTTTTACTGGAAAAATAAACAAGTCCAGGGACCCAATTGAGACCCTAGGAGACCCCCCTGCAAGTTCGAGACCCCAATTCATCCCCAAAACCGAGGAGGCCGGTTTTGATAGGCATGTGGCCGGCCCCTTGGTGGGTGAGGGTGTCCAGGTTGTTTCCATAGCTCATATGTACCCTATACTTCATCCCAGTATTGTTTGTGCACCTAGTTTGGACCTGAACTAAAATCTGAGGCATGTTTTCTTGGTTTCTGCCTAGTATTTAGTGTTGTTTATAAATTCAAGTTTTGATATTTGGTATTGTATTTGATCGCTTGACGTTTGTACGTCTATATCAGGTGTTATTTGGTGGTTTTGAAAGAGTAGTCCATAGGTTCTAACCTATAGGCTTTTAAGCGTATCGTTTTGGTTTTCGTGTGTCGTTTCGTCTTTGAATTTGATTTTAACGCGATACGATACGTTATATGTGTAGGTACCACACGTGATGTCGAAACGTTGAAGATGAAGATGGCGACATCGGCGTCGGCACACAAGAAGCAATGTGAGTAGATTATATCTACGGGGGAAATCGGGTGGATGGCGTATAGCACCCCCGCAGTTCGTTGTGATGTATACGAATACGTATACACACACACATATATATATTATATGTTGATTTGAGTTTATTGATGATAAAGATGGATTCTAGGTGTTCTTGGATTGGTTTAGTGCTAGTTGCGAAACCCTAGAGTAGTGGTTGCACCCACACACGCACACACATACTTGCATACATTCATTCTTTTACCTGTGCGTATATGGGGATATGTGTATACACACACACACACATGGGTATGGGACTATGTATATATATATATATATATGTATACATATACACGGATTATGAGGATAGTACTTGGGATTTAAGATGAGTCGATGAGATTGGATTCGAGACCGTGAGATCGGTAATATGACCGGGTTTGTATTTGAGGTACGACACGATGTTTTAGCGGGTCCTTTGACGTAGCGTTTCATACACACGCATGCATACATAGATGGTATCATTATTGTACTAGACATGGGTCAGTACCCCGGATCATGATATTTGATAAAGAGGATACCAGATGAATAATGTGATAGATGCGACATTTGACCCGTACCCAGATTTGGGAGACCGTACGACGGATGTACCGTACGAGCTATATATTGATGATAGATCCGCACTCTTGACTTGAGGATGTCATATTATAGATGTTGGATCATATATGATACTATTAAGGCGGGATCACCGACTGTTATATTATATATATATATATATCGACTCAGATTTAGGTGGTTTTCATACCCCTCCCGATTGACTTGATAGTTAGATGTAGATTACTTAGTAGACATTAGACTAGACCCGAGTCATACCTATTTCAAAAAATAACGAATCGGGAATATTTTAAAGATAGGTAGAAAGGGATTCTACGGATATTTTCAAACGACGCATCTTTTCTTAAAAACACCATAGCCCTTATTTTACCAAAAATCCCGATTCGTCTTATTTCAAATGGCAAGCTGCATGATATATTTATTGATGTAGATTCTTCACTGTTGCGTTGATTATTCAATTCCGCATATTCATGCTATTTGCATTGCATTGCTTATGTTTATTGCTATATTACAACCATGTTGTTAGGACACCAACACCATTATCGATGATGCGTATGTTCCACGTACACTGCTCGCCGGCTCACACACTTCATTATCGATAATTGCCATGTCACTACACTGTAGTACTGTTGCATTCAGGATATGACCCTTGCATGGCATACTTGTGTACTTATATATTGTGTATTCCTATTGTACACCCATACGTGCATGCATACGTATTTGCCCATACATTGATGATTCTGGCTTGATTAGAGATTTGGGAACAGCAAGATACCTTTTAAAGCTGATTCATTTTAAGAAGCAGTCTTCCCTAAATATGTGCATATTACTATTCCGTGTTGCATGACATACTGATATGCTTACATTTCTTTTACATGTCGCATACACCATGCTTTCTGATTATACGCATTGAGATATATTTTTTCCATGATATTTCTGGATTTGGGAACCGTGGGTATTTCAAAAGAGAATATGTAATTGTTTTAAAAACCCGGTTACCCTTGATATGATATTTCAGTGCGTCCACCATGTGTTTTCTCGGTGCTGAGAGCGACATGTGAAACCCGATTCGAGGAGGCGGATGAGGCCGATTGCGGGTACATGGTGGACCTGGTATGGTTCCCCGGGGCAAGAAATGTTTTTCGTGGAGTAGACGATGAGCCTGGCAGGGTGGCGAGTACCTACCGGTGATTGGGTTGACCTGGCGATTATCCGGAGGATACTGACCAGAGTCGATAGATGGATATGGCACGATCCGTACTGCTGGAGCTGAGGGTCGATTCCGCAGACGGAGCCAGATATATGAGGATTTACGTGACGATGCTGGGCACAGTTTTCATGATGTTTTCGAGTGTCGATGCTGGACACTCCGGTTCCATGATTTTGACGTGTCGCGAGGGACATAGATGGTTTATATCCTCATATTTCCATGCATATGCTTTATGATATTTACATGCATGATGATTATTGTCATTGGGTGACGAGTGAACGGGATCCACATACATACAGATTTGATTACATTGATCATACCTCATATTTATGATATATTATTACCTGAGGCACTGGCATGAGCACTTGGTACTACACTCATGTATAGAGGTTACATTGCCACTTTAGCATGCTTCAGACTTATTCATATTGAGGTTTATATATATATTTGATCGTATTGACCTAGGATTGTGTCATACATACGATTTCTGCTCTGTGATATTCTCTATTCACGAGTTGGCAACTCACCCCCGTTGTGCCACGGTTCTTGCAGGTTTTGCCGTACAGCTTTCATTGCGGCTTTTCTGGCACACTGCTCCCTTTCTGGGTGATTGCTTTGGTAGGTGGGTTCACTCGCGTCGTGACCACCCTTGTATTATTTTTATTCAGTTGTATCTACCAAAACTTGTATATTGTTTCAGACTTAGAAAACCAGTTATGTATTATTTCGACCTTAGAGTCGCGCGTTGTAGTATTATGGACTTCATGCTGATTTTGAGTTTTCCTTTGAGTTTTGATCCTCGCCCTTGGCGTTGTATATTATACTGCTTGCGTGGTTGTGACCGTCGATTGACGAAGAGCTAGCTCCCGCTTGGGGATGCCTTTTATCATTGCATATATATTATTCTTGTTGTACCCCGTTCGGGGCCAGAATTTACAAAGGAAACTCTGCCGAAATTTTCAGAAAAGGCTAAAAATTTTAAAAATGCATATTCGGCTTACTTATTTCAAAACCCTTGTTTTAAAAACTTGCTTTCTTCACTTCCTAAAACTATTTCCTTTAATTATTACTTAAAAATGGTTTTAGATTTCTGGGCTTTTGGCTTACTTGAATTAGATGGGGTCCTATAGACTTCATATGATTCAAGTGCCAGTCACGGGCTATTTCGGGTCGTGACAGTACCATTTAGTATTCGTGCTGTGTTTGTTGCCATCCGTCAAGGCATAGTGTGCGGTAGCTGAATGATACTTGTTTGTTGCATGGATATGCATTAATTTAGGACAGTCATACAGCCTTGTTGGCATCCGTCAATGGTATGTATGGGTGGGTATAAAATAATCAGGACAATGACGGGTAGAACTTGACTTGCGCTTTATGATTTGTTGGCATCCGTCAAGGTCATAGAACGCTTGGGTCAAAAACCACATCGGGAGTTTCAAACATACGGGAAACTTGCAGATTTAGCATACCTTCTGGAGTGTGGTGACTAGAGTGGATTCCATCTAGTGCATCACACAATGATAGTTGGATCCCGATCCCACTGATGAGTAAGATTACTCTCGGGAGATCATTTCACTTAACAATCAATACTATAAACCAAGTAGGTGTCTAGAACGGTATTAGCGGGGTTACGCCTCCAGGGAAAAGAGGTTATGTAATTAAGGAACTTCGCGAAAGCATTGGAAAACCACCCTCGAAGTACCAACACCAGCCTGGCTGAAAGGTTAAGAAAGTATTGTGACGTGCGATTAATCCTGACTAGTTCTTCTTTTAGGGTTTGAAGAAGAATTTGAGGAAACAGTGGGAGCCATCCTGGTTAGATAAATTAATAACCAATCTAATCTTGCAAGAGCGCACGCTGAGTGTTTTCCCTCTCTCTCTCAAGGTAGCAATCATTTCACGCCCTAATCAAGATAATAAAATGTATCGCTTGACCAATCCGAATTCTTATTCGGGGCTGGGGAACGTCGGTTCGGCTATAACTTACGACAACTGTTATAAGTATGAGCAAGGGAAAGAGGAAAGTTTGAATTCCTTGATAAACCCATCGAAGAAGAAACATACTGTTGCGTCTTCTTCAGGTGTTCTTGTTATTGAGAACTGTTTTTTGGTCAGTCCTACCTCCAGGGTACTCGATACCGGATCAGGATCTCATATCTGTAATTTATTACAGGAACTGAGAAAAAGTAGAATAGTTGGACCTGGTGATATGTCCCTCAGAGTAGGGAACATAGCACAAGTTAATGCTGCGGCCGTCGGTGAATATTACCCAGTATTGCCAAATGGCAATACTATGATTTTGAACAATTGCTACTATGTGCCTTCCATGCTTTGCAATATCATATCAGTTTCTTTACTTGATAAAGATGGATATAACTATGTTCTTGATAGAAATATCATGAACATTTACCTTGATAAGGTACTGGTTGCAGAAGGTACACTGTGTAATGGTATCTATGTTCTAAATCAGAACACAGTTCTCAATGTACAAAACACACGCAAGAGGAAGAGTTCAGATATGAACGAATCCTACTTGTGGCATTGTAGACTTGGTCATATCGGAGGGAAAAGACTGAGTAAGTTACATAAAGATGGATTCTTGAATACGTTCGAATTTTCATCTTATGATACTTGTCAGTCTTGTCTCAAAGGAAAGATGACGAAATCTCCGTTCACCGGACATGGAGAAAGAGCAGCAGAGCTCTTGGGACTCATACACAGTGATGTGTGTGGTCCGATGTCTATACATTCAAGGGATGGGTTCTCATACTTCATCACGTTCACCGACGATCTCTCTAGATTCGGATATGTGTATCTTATGAAACACAAATCTGAAACTTTTGAGAAATTCAAAGAATTCAAAAACGAAGTAGAGAACCAGACTGGCAAAAGTATTAAGATCCTCAGATCTGATAGAGGAGGGGAGTACTTAAGCACGGAATTCCTAGAATACTTAAAAGAGAATGGAATTCTCTCTCAGCTTACTCCTCCATATACACCACAGCACAACGGTGTATCGGAGCGGAGGAACCGTATCCTATTGGACATGGTTCGCTCTATGATGAGTAATGCTGAGTTGCCTCTTTCATTTTGGGGACTTGCGCTTGAAACAGCAGCCTATCTATTGAATAGGGCTCCGACCAAATCCGTGCCTAACACCCCATATGAACTGTGGGAGCGAAAAAGACCATACCTTAATTTTATTAAGATATGGGGTTGTCCAGCTTATGTAAAGAAGCAGAATCCAGAAAAACTCGAGGCACGGTCAGTTATGTGTAAGTTTGTCGGATATCCTAAGCGTTTGCAAGGATATCAGTTCTACCACACCGAGGAACAGAAGGTGTTTGTTGCTCGCCACACTGTCTTCTTAGAAAAAGAATTTCTTGCAAAAGAAATTAGTGGGAGCACGGTAGAACTGGAAGAAATTCCAGAAGGACAAATTGTAACTGAAGATTTGGTAGAACTTCAGGATTCAATAACCCCGGACGAACCTCAGCCACTCCGTAGATCTAGTAGGATTTCTCATCCGCCCGAGAGATACAACGGTTTTCTCATAGATGGGGATCGAGAGGATTGCATCTTGGAAGAAGATGATCCTAATAGTTTCAGGCAGGCCATTGTCAGAAGGGACTCTGATAAGTGGCTGGACGCTATGCAATCTGAAATGGAGTCTATGTACACCAATAAAGTGTGGACCCTGGAAGTTGCTCCACCTGGGGTAAAACCCGTTGGATGCAAATGGATCTACAAGAAGAAACTTGGTGTAGATGGGCAGGTGTAAACCTATAAGGCTAGACTCGTTGCAAAAGGTTTTCGTCAAAGACCAGGTGTGGACTATGACGAAACCTTTTCTCTAGTGGCTATGCTCAAATCCATTAGGATCCTGCTTGCCATTGCTGCCTTCCATGACCATGAGACCTGGCAGATGGACGTAAAAACGGCTTTTCTAAACGGAAGTTTAGAAGAATACGTTTATATGGATCAGCCGGAAGGTTTTGTAGACAGTGGGAGCAGTGGGAAGGTGTGCAAGCTGCTCAAATCCATTTATGGGTTGAAGCAAGCATCGCGGAGCTGGAACATCTGTTTTGATGAGACAGTCAAGGACTTTGACTTCATCAAGAACGAAGATGACCCATGTATTTATAAGAAGATTGTAGGACGAACTGTCTTGTTCCTAGTCTTGTACGTGGACGATATTCTTTTGATAGGAAATGACATTCCTATGCTACAATCGGTCAAGCTATTCTTATCACAAAGGTTCTCCATGAAAGACCTAGGTGATGCCTCGTACATTCTGGGGATCAAGATCTACAGAGATATATCCAAGAGATTATTAGGACTTTCACAGTCCAGGTACATAGAGACCGTACTAAAGAGATTTAGTATGGAAGATTCCAAGCACAGTAACATACCCGCATTGCACGGAATCACCCTCTACAAGGAGATGTCTTCTAAGACTGACGAGGAGAGGGTTCGCATGAGCACTATACCCTACGCTTCGGCGGTAGGATCCATAATGTATGCGATGCTATATACAAGACCAGATGTAGCTTACGCGCTAAGCATGGTGAGCCGGTATCTGTCCGACCCAGGTGAGAACCACTGGACAGCAGTAAAGAACATTCTCAAGTACCTGAGAAGGACCAAGGAGATGTTCCTGATTTACGGTAATGGAGACCTCAGGGTCGAGTCCTTTACCGACTCAAGCTTCCAGAGTGACAAGGATGACAGCAAGTCTGTCTCGGGTTTTGTGTTTACCCTCAACGGAGGGTCGGTATGTTGGAAGAGTTCCAAACAGGATACCGTCGCAAACTCGACGATAGAGGCAGAATACATTGCTGCAAGCGATGCCGCAAAAGAGGAGGTCTGGATGAAGAAGTTCATAGCTGAACTTCAGGTAGTTCCGTCCATTGTTGATCCGATACCTGTGTATTGCGATAACAATGGGACTATAGCTTTAGCGAAGGAACCACGGTCCCATCAGAAATCCAAGGCACATCACCTGATCAGGAAGATCATAGATCGCCTGGAGATCGAGGTCCGGAGAGTGGATACGAAAGACAACACGACGGATCCATTTACAAAGGCCCTTCCTCAAGCACAGTTCGAGCGATTTTTTAGGATGTTGGGTATGCGGTACACCAGCAGCTGGCCTTAGAGCAGACGTTGGGTATTCAGTACGCCAATCACTGGCCTTTAGTGCAAGTGGGAGATTGTTGGATGTATATGCCCTAAAGGCCAGTATTGTATATGTATACATATGGATACTAGGGATACGTATGTACAGAACAATCTTGCTCAGTTTTATAGTATATTATTTGACTTGTCTTTATCGGGATATGTGTATTTATTTGTGTTGTTGTTATATCTGGTTTGCACATATCGATAAACTCGATACGGTAGTATACTATTGTGGTTTTTCTTTATCTTAACATGGCATATGTCATACTCGTTATTACATATTGCGGTTACATGTTGATAAAGCCCCTAGGATCTTTCTTGACTACCTGCGTTGTGATGGCGATCATACTTGTGGGAGCAGGGTAGTCCATAAGCACATCCTTAAATAGTCCCTGGTCGCGTGAGTATCGAGACTGGGCACTGATACTCCAGAGTAGACTGGTGTGTACGTTTCTACCCCCGTCGGGGGATGGTTGGTCCTGTAGCCATTGGTCTGATGCATCTAAGATCGTATACAGGTGCTCACTGGGTGTGAGTACACTGGACGGACTCACCGAGAACTTCCATGTGGTACTATATCTATCGTCAGATGGAAGTTCTCAGGTGACATGTGTACAGGTTAGTCTTTGGACCCGAGATCGGCATTTGTCTCGTGTGAGTTCCCACTGAACTTTGATCACTACCCTACCACGGCTCTACTGAGTCGTGCAAACAGGTTTTGGTTGGGTTCAGTCCCGAGCCACAAGGAGGCAGTGAGCGATTTTCGGGGATTCGTCTATCCCGGTATAGGGAGTCGATATCGCACTGTGATTCGATTGGTCAGGACCATAAGACCTTGGCCAAGGCACTTGGAATTTACTGAAAGGTTGATCAGTAGTTTCCCGGATTGGTCCTGAGCCATATCGGCATGACTTATCAGGTTATTAGGGTCTGACGTTCACTATCCCCAAGACCCGGTATGCGATACTCTTTGACGAAGAGACCAGACTGTACGGATATTGTTACGGATAGGCTCAGTAGGAGATCCGGATGAGTTTGTGTTAGTTATATGTATGCCCTAGAGGCCATTACTATACATAGGATGTATATTGTAGTGGATGCTTGGACATATATAGGGATGACTTTCTTGCTCGATATGATAGTATGCTATCTGGTTGCTATTTACCTTAACGTGTACACTGATTGTCTCTCTGTTACATGTTGGTAAAGCCCTTAGGATGAGTACTTGACTACATGGACTATGATGCGGATCATACTAGTGGGGACATGGTAGTCCATAAGTACATCCTTCAAGGTTCCTAGTCGTGGGTGTATCGAGACGGGGCATCGATATACCAGAGTAGACTAGCGTATACCTTCTCGACCCATACAGATGGGCGATGGATGATCCCATATCCATTGATGTTTGACATCAGAGATGATATACGGGTGCTCAGTGAAGACTGGGTACACTGGAAGACTCGCCGAGAACTCCCAGATGGTATTATACCTTACGTCAGATGGCAGTTCTCTGGTGACACTGGTACAGAGTAGTCTGTTGACCCGAGATCGTCATAAAGTCTTGTGTGATTCCCACTGTGCTTTGATTTCCACCTTACCACGTCTAAGAGGGCGTGCAAAACGGTGGTTTTTGGGTACAGTCCCGAATCACATGGAGGCAATGAGCGATAGGAGGGGATTCGTCTCTCCCGGTATAGGGAGTTGATGTTGCGTTGTGTTCGATTGGCTATAACCGGAAATCCCTGGCCAGGGTTGCTGAGATTTACTGGTAAGTGTTACTAGTAGTTTCTTGAACTGTTATAGACCTCATATCGACATGACTTATCTAGCTATTGGGGTCTGACGTTTACCACCCCTAGGCGAGATATGCGACATATCAGACGATCAGACCGGACTGTACGGTAAGTGTTACTGGTTGGATTCACAGGAGTGTGAGCGGGCTTGCTCGTCGATCTTCTGATCGCTCAATACCCAGGTGGCCGTTACGTTTAGCAGACCACTTGCGGCTTGTGGGTGTTTGATATTATCATCACCTACTGCCGGCGTATTGACGTGTCTTTAGAGTCCTACACAGAGGTTTCCTTGCTCAAGCGAAACGAAATAGGAGCGCATATGAGATATGTGCGGGACCGAGAATAATGCGTGTATGTGATACCGTATTCTATTCTCGTGATGAATGTATCGATTGGTTGTATGCGATATAACCTAGTTATCGAATCGATGATTGATTCGATAAGTCGATACATTGGATATTAGTCGGTCATATGCGATATGACCGGATCGTTAAATCAAGTGTTGATTTAATGATTTAATGTATAATTATATATTTGATATATTACTTTACATTAACTAATATTGGTTCACTTAAGATGTTTTTCTCACTTGATTGTGCACATTGTATATGTGATATATTTTTTTGCACAAGTTTGTATCATGTTTGATGATACATGTAAACTTGGGTGAATGTATGCTTTAAACTATGTTTAGGTAAATGGTTAGGGTTTTGCTTAATTATTTATTTTATTTCATTTATTTTGGCAAGAAACAAAACAAAATGGTAGTGGCTTTTCTCACTTTGACTTGAAGCTTCATGAAGCTTCATAGCACCTTTGACAAAGTCCAAGCCATTTGGTTTTATTCTTAACCTAACCATTTAACTAAACCCTAGTTTATTCTCTACACTCACCCATGGTTACTAAATGATAACCATCACTTGATTTTTTTTAATTTATAATTCTTTTTCTTTCTTCTTCTTCATCTTCTTCATGAAGAGAAGAAAACATTTGCTAGATTTTTCCAAGTGATGATTCCAAGTGAGAAATCCAAATCCAAAGTGAACCCACTTCCTATTTCTTCATCTTCTACCACTTTCCATGTAGTAGAGTGTGTTATCTTCACAAGTTCCATGGCCTAGTGAAGGTGGAGCTTGAGTTTGAGTCGCCTCGACGTAGATCATCTTCGGCATCGAAGTCGACGACCTAGCCCGATCATTTCTTCGACGAAACCATCGCTAGAGTCCGGGATCCGATGATCGCAGCAGAGGGACGTCATCACGGAGCTAAGGAAGTGGAGGACCGGATCTACAAAGGTTGTATTTCCATTCACTTTCTAGTAAAGTTGTTTACTCGCATAGTTTTCGCTTAATCTCTAGTTAACGATCTAGTTTAGGGTTTCTCGGCACCGGAATTTTTTGAATTTGGCATGGTTGATGCCTTGTGGAACCTCTTTAGTGTGCCTAGGAACCCTACAGCGGTATCAGAGATACTGGGCATTGGATGTCGACCTATGGGGGGTTCTCACTGTGTGACAGTGTGGCGAAGCATAGGCTCTTACCCCCAGGGTGTCCCGAGACCTGAAGGTGTTCCGGCGGGTTGTAGTCCTCGCGAGGGGGCATGCGTAAAAAGTAGCCGCTGAGGGACCCGTTGGTGCCACGGCGACCCTATTGGATGGGGTTGCTGCCTGACCTACAGTGGTATCAGAGCCTAGCTAGAGCTTTATGCGAAGTGTAGACGATGTTAGAGGTCCGATCGAACCTGAAACCCTAACACTAAACCATTCTCTGTACATTTTCTGAAAAAGTGTTTTTTTCCAAATTAAAAATATGCAGAAAAATAAGCAGGGTTTTATATGAATTACTGTGCAAAACGGGGTCCTAACTCCATCAAACCGCCGCGGAACCGCGGCCTTACCCCACCTGGTGCGGCGGTTCCGCGGCCATATTGTTGCTTCGTTGACTAAACTTTGCACAGTAATGTTTCTATTTGACTCCTGTGTTTTCTGGGTAATTTTAATCTTTACTCAAGAGTTGAGTTTTCTGAGTTGTATTGGGGATTCGATGATTCGATCGGAATCTTTAACTGCGTCTATGACTTTTTCCGGGTAATTTAGAATATGTTAAAAAGTTCGACCGGATATAAATACCCAATTTTTCCCCTACCGGGAAATTTCCAATTGTTGGATTTTTCCATAGTTTAATAACGTTCTATGTAGTGCAAGTAACGCGATGGACCCTCTAGAAGACAACAAACCTTAACTCGATTGTGTGACTGTCTTGAACCGCCCTTTGAACCTTAGGGTTTGGGGCAGTACGACGTGCCACATGTGAGGCGTTGGCTTGACCCTTCTACGGCTGGACCGTTGGTACTGAGGCATGAAGTGGATGTTTTTAAACTTATTTCATGTGTTGAGTTGTTTCGGGAAAACTTGGGTGTTTGATTGTTCGATCGGAAAGTTTGACATTTTCTATTTATCTGGAATGTGATACAATATTTGGAATCCACAAATAGTTATGAGATAACTGATTTGAATGTTATAAACATAGCACTTTAGTCTCACTTGATCGGTTGCCACGGAATTTTGATGTGATCAAAAGTCCGTCGCAATCACGTAGCGTACGCGGATACTCGCCGGATAAACTTAATAGACAGCTACACCCCTTAGCCTCGACCAAGTGACTGTAGGAGAACCCCGTCGCCGAAAGCATCCGTTCGGGTGCTCGCGGCAGCGGTGTTCTGCCTTGGTGCACTTCATCGACGGCATCGGGGGTGCGGCCGCCTACTAAAGTTTGCGACGAGCATTCGATCAAAATGCCGGGAATCTTGTTGAATTGCCCGACTTGATATTGAAAAGTGTTTTCGATAATGAGACTAAAATGCGGGGTTTATAATTGTTAGGCATGCGATGTCTAAGGAATTCATTTGGTTAGGCATGCGATGTCTATGCAGGTTGCGGATTCCAACTGTTGTAGTTTTACACTTTCTTTTCTGTGACCGTAAGTGTAATATGTGATATCGCCGGTTTCGTTGCTATATGTCAACGACAATTGGGATGGGCATATTTACTTACGCTGATGACATGTGATGTTATGTGTTGCTGGATATGTTATATTGGATCGTCGCGTTTTGAATAGCCGGGTTTTTTTTATGTGAGATGAGTGTTTTTCATTTTCATTCATGTAAAAACTTGTATGTAATATTCTTTTATTTGGGGCACTTCCAGGTTGCGGAAGATGTCACCTTTTGTATATTATTTACTTTTCCGCACTAGGATAGACCCAAGGAGGAGGGCATAAGTAACCGGGTTTTGGAGTCCAGTGGGAGACCAACTCGAGGAGTCGAGTCCGGGTCTCCTAACTTTAGAATTGGTAGGGTTGCTTTCCGCTCTCGTAGGGGTCTAGGGGTGTGGGTTTGGCTATTCATCGCGACCGTGGAATCCGTGTTTTATACTGGCTCGTATTGAAAACACGGACGTCCTAGTATATCCAATATTTCATATGTTTCTTCTGCTGTGATATCTGTGATGTGATCATGTGATATGTTCTGTGATAAATACTGTATATAGTATATATGATATATTATATAGACGTTACTTATGTTTTACACCCGCGCTAGCCCTGCCCCGCTCTGCTGTTAGTCACCTAACCTAACGGTGCAGACGGGACATCGAGGCGAATGCGGATGGCATAAGCGTACGTTATATTTATCTGTGATGTTTAGGTGGAATTTAATGATGGGACTTCATTAATATGATTAATGAAAGTAAAAGAAACCTAAAGATGTTGTAGAATCGAATTTCAAAAATAAAATAGGTAGCTACAGTTCTTGCTTTGCACAGCGGTATATATGATATATCCTGCACCTTATTCGATAAGGAAAGGGTCGACGATCCCTTCACCGGGAGTGACTCCTTTAGCAATAACTGGCAGATGCTATACACTCGGTTTGTCTTTTGATAGCTTCTTTAGTTTCTGCTTTGCACAGTGATATATATGATATATCCCGCACTTCATTCGACGAGGAAAGGGCCGACGATCCCTTCACCGGGAGTGACCCCTTTAGCAAAACTACAAAAGCCTAAAAAACACTCCATTTTAAAATCATTTGATTCTACAACGATATCAAGTTCATTACGCAATAGGTTTTCAGAAAAACCTGTCGTAGCCCTCCATCATTTCAGATAAGTACTAGTTAGTATTCGTGCTACGTTTGTTGACTATGTTAAGGCGTAGTTTGCGGTAGCTGATTAGTGCTTATCTGTATAAGCATATGATGCGATTGGATTAGGGTAGTCGTGCGACTTTGTTGACTATGTTAAGGGTCGTGCGGGTAGGTTTAATTCAATCGGGAAATGACGGGTTGAACTTGACTAGCACTTATGATTTATTGACAATGTTAAGGTCATATAGCTGCTAGGGGAAAAATATTATTGGGAATTTCAAGTGTTGAAATTTGCAATGAGATTGCATACCTTCTATGAGATAGTTGGATCCCGATACCCGCTACGAGTAAGAGTTACTCCTGGGAGAGTTTTACACATTACAAATTAGCCGATCAAGTAGGTGTCTAGAAAGGTGTTAATGGGGTTACGCCTCCGGGAAAACAATGTTTACATTAATTAGGTTCGTGCGAAAGCACGGGGGACCTCCTTCAAAGTACCGACACTGGCCTGGCTGAAAGATTGGCGAACTTGTAGCGTGTAATTAATCCCGGCTAGTCTTTCCTTTTAGGGTTTGAAGGAAGATTTGATAAAAACAGTGGGAGCCATCCTGATTAGGTAAAATAATAACCAATCTATTCTTGCAAGAGCGCACGCTGAGTGTTTTCTTCTCTCTCTCTCCAGGTAGCGACTATATCACGCCTTAATCAAGATAATAATACGGATTATTGACCGAACCCACTTGTTATATTGAGCTGGGGAACGTTGGTCCCGCTCCAACTTATAATTGTTATAAGACAGAGCAGGAAATTGGGGAATACCAGATTTCCCGTGCCACCCAAACGAAGAAAGTGCATATGATGCATCTCCTTCGGGTGTGTTCATTACAAAGAACTGTTTCTCTGTATCCTCTACGTCCTGGGTATTAGATACCGGATCAGGATCCCAGATATGTAATCTAATACATAGGGCTACAGAAAGGTAGAGAACTGAGAACGGGTGATAAGTTTCATGAGACAAAAAACGATGCAAGTGTTGCAGCCAAGTCTGTTGGTCACTGTCATCCTGTATTCCAAATACATTGATTCTGAACGAATGTTATTAGATACCGAACCTGATATACAAAAACATATCAGTCTCTTTATTAGTAAAGAAATGATAAAATTTTGTATTGTTGGATAATATTTTGAACATTTCCTATATCAATGTTGATCAGTTCAGGCACGTTATCTAAAAGCATTGATGTTCTAAATCAAACTACAGTTCTTAGTATACGGAACACACACAAGAGGAAGAGTTCAGACTTGAACGATTCCTTCTTGAGGTATTATAGACTAGGTCATATCAATGCGACCCGACTAGCTTAAGTTACATTGAAGATGCATATTTAAATCAGTTTGAATTTATATCTTGTGAAACTTGCCAGTCATGTCACAGAGATAAGATGACCATAGCTCTGTTTACTGGAAACAGAGAAAGAGTTAGTGAACTCTTGGGATTGATACATGCTGATGTATGAAAGTCCCCTGTCTACACATGCCAAGACAGGTTCTTTATATTTCATTACATTCTCTGATGATCTCTCAAGATTCAGACATATGTTCCTGTTGAAACACAAGTCCGAACCTTTTGAGATATTCACAGAATATAAGTTAGACGTAGAGAACCAAAACGGGTATAAGTATTATGTCCTATGATGAGATCAGGGAGGAGAATACTTGAGCACGGAATTCCTGGACTATTCTAAAGGAGAATGAGATTCTCTCTCAGCATTACTCCTCCGAATACACCATAGCATGATGGTATATCGGGGCAGAGCAATAGCACCCTATGTGATATGGTGTGCTCTATGATGAGTACTACTGAGTTTCCTATTTCCTTTTGGGAGTTATGCACTTGAGAAGATGCATACCTATTGAATAGGGTTCAAATCAAATCAGTTGCCTACCACTTCATATTTGATATGATAAGGGAAGAGCCCATCTCTTAAGTCAGTTAAGATTTGAGGTTGTCCGGGCTATGTCTAAAAGCAAAATCCGGACACGCTCGAGGCAAGGTCTGTTATGTAAAACTGGAATGGTTCCAGCTATACAAACAGCAGCTGATGATTTGGTAGAACCAAAGGATTCAATAGATTCCAACGAACCTCAGCCTCTCCGTCGATCTAGTAGGGTTCCTCACCTACCCGAGAGATACTTCGGTTTCTCGATGACAGTGGGAGCGAGGATAACATCATGAGATGATGACCTAACTAGTTTCGAGCTGGCCATCGAGAGTAGGGACTCTGTAAGAATGGCTGGATGCTTAGCGATCTGAGATGGAATCCATGTACACCAACAAAGTATAGACTTTGGTTGCTATATCTGAAAGGTTAATTCCCCATCAGGAGCAAGTATATCTTGAGAAGATTACTTGGTGTAGATGGAAAAGTTGAGACTTTCAAAACTAGACTTGTTAAAGGTTTTCGTCATCGACCAGGCATGGATAATGATGAAACCTTTTCCAGTGGCTATGCTTAAGTCCATCCGGATCCTACTTGCCACTGCTACATACCATGACTACGATATCTGGCGGTTGGGTGTCATGACTGCTTTTCTAAAATGATGTTTTAGAAGAGAGCGTCTGTAAGTACACAGCCGGAGGGCTTCGTAGACAGTGGGAGCAGCGGAAACGTGTACAAGATGCTTTATAGGATAAAGCAGGTATCGCGGAGTTGGAACATCTGTTTTGATGTAGTAGTCAAAGAGTTTGACATCATCAAAATGGTAGATGAACCTTGTATAAACAAAAAGGTAGTAGGGAGTATGGTGACGATCTTCGTAGAGTACGTGGATGACATACTCTTGATAGGGAAGGAGTTTCCTATGCTACGCTCGATCAATCTCCGCCTATCACAATGATTCTCCACATAGGATCAAAGTGATACCTACTAAATCCTGGGTTTTGGATCTATGAGATAAATCTAAATGGATGTTAGGATTCTCACTAGATGTAGTGAGATGGTATCAATCGATCCTGGGGAGAATCACTGGAAGTGTTCCAGGGTGATAAGGACGACTGAATGCCAGTCACAGGCATTGTCTTTACCCTTAGTAAAGGGACGGTATGTTGGAAGAGTTCCAAGCTAGATACCGTGGCTAACTAGACGATAAAGGCTGGATACATCGCTACTTAAGATGCTACCAAAGAGGCTGTCTGGGTGTATATTAGTTCATGAGATGAACTGAGTTCCTCCCATTGTGTGACAATGGAGTTGTGGCTTTTGCCAAGGAACGTCTGTCCCATCAGTGATCCAGACATATTTTAAGGCAGTATCACCTGATTATGGAGATGGTTGTTCTCCAAGGAGATTGAGGTTAGGAGAGTAGACTCAGAGGACAACACGGCGGATCCACTCACAAAGGCCTTTTCCCAGAGAGAGACTTTTATGGGATGGTTGAGTATGAGATACTACAACCACTGCTATCAGATGGCCCTAGTGCAAGTGGGAGATTGTTAGTTATATATATGCCCTAGAGGCCATTACTATACATAGGATGTATATTGTAGTGGATGCTTGGATATATACAGGGATGACTTTCTTGCTCGATATGATAGTATGCTATCTGGTTGCTCTTTACCTTAACGTGTACACTGATTGTCTCTCTGTTACATGTTGGTAAAGCCCTTAGGATGTGTACTTGACTACATGGACTATGATGCGGATCATACTAGTGGGGACATGGTAGTCCATAAGTACATCCTTCAAGGTCTCTCGTCGTGGGTGTATCGAGACGGGGCATCGATATACTAGAGTAGACTAGCATATACCTTCTCGACCCATACAGATGGGCGATGGATGATCCCATATCCATTGGTGTTTGACATCAGAGATGATATACGGGTGCTCAGTGAAGATTGGGTACACTAGACGGACTCGCCGAGAACTCCCAGATGGTATTATACCTTACGTCAGATGGCAGTTCTCTGGTGACACTGGTACAGAGTAGTCTGTTGACCCGAGATCGTCATAGATTCTTGTCTGATTCCCACTGTGCTTTGATTTCCACCTTACCACGTCCAAGAGGGCATGCAAAATGGTGGTTTTTGGGTACAGTCCCGAATCACATGGAGGCAATGAGCGATAGGAGGGGATTCGTCTCTCCCAATATAGGGAGTTGATGTTGCGCTGTGTTCGATTGGCTATAACCGGAAATCCCTGGCCAGGGTTGCTAAGATTTACTGGTAAGTGTTACTAGTAGTTTCTCGAACTGTTATAGACCTCATATCGACACGACTTATCGAGCTATTGGGGGTCTGATGTTTACCACCCCTAGGCGAGATATGCGACATATTAGACGACGAGACCGGACTGTACGGTAAGTGTTACTGGTTGGATTCACAGGAGTGTGAGCGGGCTTGCTCGTCGATATTCTGATCGCTCAATACCCGGGTGGCCGTTACGTTTAGCAGACCGCTTGCGGCTTGTGGGTGTTTGATATGATCATCACCTACTACTGGCGTATTGACGAGTCTTTACAGTCCTACACAGAGGTTTCCTGGCTCAAGCGAAACGAAATAGGAGCGCATATGAGATATGTGCGGGACCGAGAATAATCCGTGTATGTGATACCGTATTCTAATCTCGCGATGAATGTATCGATTGGTTGTATGCGATATAACCTAGTTATCGAATCGAGGATTGATTCGATAAGTCGATACATTGGATATTAGTCGGTCATATGCGATATGACCGGATCGTTAAATCAAGTGTTGATTTAATGATTTAATGTATAATTATATATTTGATATATTACTTTACATTAACTAATATTGGTTCATTTAATATGTTTTTCTCACTTGATTGTGCACATTGTATATGTGATATATTTTTTTGCACAAGTTTGTATCATTCTTGATGATACATGTAAACTTAGGTGAATGTATGCTTTAAACTATGTTTAGGTAAATGGTTAGGGTTTTGCTTAATTATTTATTTTATTTCATTTATTTTGGCAAGAAACAAAACAAAATGGTAGTGGCTTTTCTCACTTTGACTTGAAGCTTCATGAAGCTTCATAGCACCTTTGACAAAGTCCAAGCCATTTGGTTTTATTCTTAACCTAACCATTTAACTAAACCCTAGTTTATTCTCTACACTCACCCATGGTTACTAAATGATAACCATCACTTGATTTTGTTTTAATTTATAATTCTTTTTCTTTCTTCTTCTTCATCTTCTTCATGAAGAGAAGAAAACATTTGCTAGATTTTTCCAAGTGATGATTCCAAGTGAGAAATCCAAATCCAAAGTGAACCCACTTCCTATTTTTTCATCCTCTACCACTTGCCATGTAGTAGAGTGTGTTATCTTCACAAGTTCCATGACCTAGTGAAGGTGGAGCTTGAGTTTGAGTCGTCTCGACGTAGATCATCTTCGGTATCGAAGTCGACGACCTAGACCGATCATTTTTTCGACGAAACCATCGCTAGAGTCCGGGATCCGATGATCGCAGTGGAGGGACGTCATCACGGAGCTAAGGAAGTGGGGGACCGGATCTACAAAGGTTGTATTTCTATTCACTTTCTAGTAAAGTTGTTTACTCGCATAGTTTTCGCTTAATCTCTAGTTAACGATCTAATTTAGGGTTTCTCGGCACCGGAATTTTTTGAATTTGGCATGGTTGATGCCTTGTGGAACCTCTTTAGTGTGCCTAGAAACCCTACAGTTTGCTCATCGGCCTTCTTTTCGACAGGTACCTGGATAGCCGTTACGTACAGCTAGTGCCACTGACGTGCTTGTGGTTAAACCCACTGCCAGAGTACCGTCGAGTCTTTAGAGTCCCTTACATAGGGTTTCCTTGATTCAGGCAAAATGATGTAGTAGCCGTATTGGATACGTGCTGGGTTCGATCGATTGATGTACTTTGTACTCGGACTCTCGATCGGACACTTGGTAATACTAGCCGGCTCGGGTTTGAGCCGGATTAGTAAATCTAGTATTGATTTAATAATTTACGTATATGTATTTCGATATATATTCTAGTATTACGTTCTTTGTGTTATTCTATCTTTTTGGGCGTTCGGATTTTTATCTGATTGCCGGTATATATGTACAGTAGACTGAAATCCGTATTTATTACAGATTTCCTTCTAGAAGGTGGCCACCTCATTTTGGATTTTCCATTTATTTGATAAATGGAAATGAGGTGTAAAGTGAGAGGTGAGGGAGGTATGGAGTTGACCATACTTCAATAGTTTACAAATGAATTTATAATTCATTTTGGGTTTACTATTGAAGCATGGTTGCTATTGTTTAATGAAAGAAAATAGCATACAAAACCTTGGTGTGTTATTTTCTCTCTCATGCTTGATCATTATTTTCTTGAGCTCCATTTTCTCTCCAATCTCCTCCCTCCTCTTGCTTTCCTCCATCTTCATCTTCTTCCTCTTCACTAACATTCTCATGTGTTGAGAAACAAGTGAAGATGTTAGAAAAGAGATAGCAAACACTTAGACATCCAAACTACATCCTAGATTACTTGGACTAGAATCCCATGTTCTCTAGTTACTCTTTTGACACTTACCAAAGAGCTAGAGCCATGGATCATAATCCCCGGGTGGATCATCAAGGACCAAGCAAGGCCGGAGAACAAGCTCGATCCCGGAGGACCGACGGAGCAAAGAAAGAAGATCAAGCAAGTTCAAGGTGGCTAGTAGGAGCTAAGGATGAAGAACAAGGGGAAGCAGGTGGTCAGATTTTCATAGCTCGAGACCATCGGTGAGTAGATTTAACATCTACGGGGAATTCACTCGTATGGCGTTCAGCGTCAGGGCTAGATATGATATGATATTAGCCGCATGTTTATATGCTGATATTGAGATGATGCATGAATTTCATTGCATATAGTTACTTGTTGTGCCTGAACCTGTATCCATTGTACACTGCACTATTATTGACAGTCCATGTTGCACGAGCACCAATGATATGCCACACACACACTGTCGGTAATTGCCATGATACGCACAACACAAATATTCATTGATATACCTTGCTAATGGTTAGCGACATAGAGGCATTTATTCTGGTGTGATAGCGCATATGACATATAGCATACCTGTATACCTACATGCTTATACATATGCCACACTATACCTACATGCTCGCACATATACTTTGCTATTGTTACATGATCAGCTTTTTATAACATATATATCGGTGGAATGGGACGCTGTATATATATGTATTTGGGATTTGGATATTTGGGAACCGCGAGATATATTTAATGACTTGATGCATTTAAATAGCGGACTTTTCCCGTGATATGCTCATATTGATGTTTCATGTTGCATATGTTATTTTACATGGATTTACGCATTTGAGATATGTTTTCATGCGATTTGGGAATTTCAAGTGTCGATGTTAGGCACTTATATTCGGAGAGATATATGGATTTTGGAGACCGATACGTGGAACGCAAGTGTCGAGGTGGGATACTTGGGTTTCGAGGAACGTATGGATATCGGAAAAACCGATACGTGGAACACAAGTGTCAAAGTGGGATACTTGGGTTTCAAGGAACGTATGGATACGAGTATTTATGTGTCGATGTTTGACACTCAGGTTCCATGAGACTTATAGGATTTGGGGGCCGATCTGAGTATTTTAGGATTTGGGGTGTTGTTGATTTACACCGGGATTTTTCATGCTTATGATTTGTGCATGAGATTATTTATTATCCCGCACTCAGTATTCAGTTGATATGCATTTAATTCATGTAGATATAGTACCTTGGTGGTGTACCTCGATCACGATAGTTGCATATTCATATTTCAATACTCATGCTACCAGCTTACATGTTATTGATCATTGATGTTAGTGCATACTTGCGATTTCTGTATGATGTTATTTTCTATTCACAAGTTGGCAACTCACCCCCGTTGTGCCATGGTGTTTTTTAGGGCTTACCCTCTGAGTATTCGCGGCAGGGCGTCTTATCATCTCTACTTTTGCGGATACCGCTACGGTTGGCTGTGAGGCCTTTGCTTTTAGGTAGGTTTGCGGTTATCCGTTTGTATATTGTATATCTTTTTGTTGGATCTAGTACTCTCCATATACCACTTCTTGTATTTGACTTAGAGACGAGTTGTGAGGATTCGGTGTTGTATTATTATTTTGGTGACTTTGGGTGCCGTGCTTGTGGGAGCCGGTTTTGTTGAAAAGTTTTACTTCTTTATACAGTTTTCTTTTATATTTCTTCGCTTCGGAGTCGTATATATGTTTGTAGTGGTTGTCTCTGCCATTGGGCGTGATTTGCTCCCGTTTGAGATGCTTTATATTTATCTATGTTGTACCTGTTTTCGGGGCAGTTTTTACAAAGGAGGTGCTGCCGAAATTTTCAAGAAAGAAAACTAAGGTTAATGATTTTTACTTGAGATTTCCGAATATTTTAAACTATGTTTTTTCTCCATTTTTCCTTTTTTGGGGTGGTTTAGATTTCTGGGTTTCGGCTTACTTAAATTACGTACGCCTGTAGATATTACGTGGTTTATGGGCCGGTCATGTGCCAAATTTTGGGTCGTGACAAAGTTGGTATAAGAGTGCTAGGTTTTACCTCTCGGAGTGTAGGGTGACCTTGGTATGATGGAGTAGGTAGCTTAAGCAGAGTAACGTAGCGTGTGTATGTTCCGCGGCATACTTACGACGCGGTACTCCATCTAAGTGACCTTAGGACTTGTTGATTGGAATTATTTCCGTGATTTTATACATCCTTGCGATTCGATTTCTGTATCCTTATCGAATCTTGTTTCAATTTCCAGCCTATATGCCGCCGAAGAATACGAGGGCACAGAGAGCGGCCGTGAGGGCCGAGGTCAGAGTCGACTCTTCTGAGGAGAGGACTGACCAGGGAGGTATGCCTGTTGTACCGGAGCACTTTGCTATGTTTGGGGCTGGTATCCAGGACCTGCGCCAGATGATGGGGACTTTAGTGGAGGCCATTCGAGCGCAGGGGCAGGCGGTTGTTCCACCCGTTGCCGGGACCACGATGGTATCTACTATTCCGGCAGTCACAGTTACAGCTGCGGAGGTTATTACCGTGTCACTGACAGAGTTCATGAGGCTGAGGCCTCCGGTGTTCACTGGCAAAGATGCTACTGACGATCCGTAGTCATTTATCGACCGGATGGCTAGGATTTGTCGTTCGCTCCGATGCTCCGATGAGAGATGGGTGGAGTTCACGAGTTTTCGTCTGGAGGGTCTGGCCCAGAAGTGGTGTGAGTCCTTGGAGAGGGGCAGAGCCGCGGGTCTTGCTCCTATGACCTGGGCTGAGTTTGTGACTGTGTTTCTCGCCCGTTTTCTTCCACCGAGCGCCAGGGATGCGCGAGCGCGCTAATTTGAGTCGTTACGCCAGACTCCAGGGATGGCGGTGTATGAGTATGATGTACTGTTTACCGAGCTGTCTGTGTATGATCCGTACTTGGTGGCGACTGAGGAGATGAGGGTGAAAAGGTTTGTTCGCAACCTGCTTACCCAGTTTTTCCTAGCCATCAGCATTCAGCATTGTGACACGTATGCAGCAGCAGTGGATGCAGCCCTATTGGTAGAAGAGCGTCTTTATGAGTCGTCAGTTGCTCCGGAACCGAAGAGGGTTCGTACTGGTGATTCGGCGGGGAGGCGGGCGTTTAGACGTCGTGACAGTTCCCGTTCAGATACTGGATGTAGTGGATGTTCGGGACGAGGTCGGATTTTTAGTTCTTACCCTCAGGAGGGTCAGCAGTTTGCATCTGGATGTTACCGGTGCGGGAGTATGGGTCATCGGGTTCGAGATTGTGCTGAGCCACGTGTGAGCAAGGCATCTGAACCGTAGGTTTCCTTACCACCTTCTCCACCTCAGAGGGCGTTGCCCCTTATGCCGGTTGTTGCACCGCGTCAGACTCATGTGCAGAGAGGTTGGAGTCGCGGGGGTTTGGTACCGAGAGGGCAGGGTGGTAGAGGCGGAGGTCAGCCAGTTGCCGGTAGAGGGCAGGATCGGGTGTTTGACTTGACTCATCAAGATGCGCAAGCGTCCAATGCAGTGGTTTCAGGTATCCTTTCTGTATGTTCGTATGATGCACATGTTCTTTTCGATCCGGGATCTATGCATTCGTATGTTTCTATGCACTTCGTGCCGAGGTTAGGCCGAGAGTCGTTTTTGCTAGATCAGCCGCTTGTCGTAACTACTCCTATTGGAGATTCATTTGTTGCACGACACGTGTTCCGATCGTGTGCTGTCCGTATAGGAGATAGAGATTTGTCCGTCGATTTGATCCTTCTTGAGATTTTGGACTTCGATGTTCTCCTGGGCATGGACTGGTTAGCTACTTGCTACGCGTCCGTGGACTACCGCGAGAAGACAGTTAGGTTTTGTTTTCCCGGCGAGTCAGTGTTTGTTGTGCAGGGGGACCGTGGTGCCGCCCCTCACAGTTTGATTTTTGTCCTTTGCGCTAGTCGGCTTTTGAGGAGAAGTTGTCGGGGATTCTTGGCTTTCATTCATGATACTGGAGCTACAGTGGAGTCGTTGGACCAGGTTCCTACCATGCGAGAGTTTCCCGATGTTTTTCCAGATGAGTTACCTGGGATGCCGCCAGAGCGCGGTATTGAGTTCTGGATTGATCTGATTCCTGGCACGGAGCCTATTTCTATACCGCCTTATCGGATGGCTCCGGCAGAGCTTAGAGAGCTTAAAGATCAATTGGAAGAATTGCTTGATAGGGGACTTGTGCGTCCGAGCGTTTCGCCGTGGGGAGCTCCTATTCTGTTCGTCAAGAAGAAGGACGGAAGTTTGAGATTGTGTGTGGATTATCATCAATTGAACCGAGTTACGGTGCGGAATAGGTATCTTTTATCTCGCATTGACGATTTATTTGATCAGCTCCAGGGTGCGAAACATTTTACTAAGATTGATTTGCGTTCGGGTTATCATCAGTTGCGGGTTCGGAATAATGGCATTCCGAAGATTGCTTTTCGTACGCACTATGGGCATTATGAGTTTTTGGTGATGTCGTTCGGACTCACCAATATGCCAGCAGCATTCATGGATCTGATGAACCGGATTTCAGGCCGTTCCTCGACCAGTTTATTATTTTGTTTATTGATGACATACTGGTCTACTCTAGGAGTCGTGAGGAGCATGAGCGGCACTTGAGGATTGCTTTGCAGTTATTGAGAGAGCACCAGCTGTATGCTAAATTCTCAAAGTGCGCATTTTGGCTTGATAGAGTTTACTTCCTGGATCATGTGGTGACTGGTGATGGTATTCTTGTGGACCTGAGGAAGATCGAGGCTGTGCAGCTTTGGTCCAGACCTGTATCGGTAACTGAGGTCTGCAGCTTTTTAGGCTTAGCTGGTTATTATCGCCGTTTTGTGCAGGATTTCTCAAGTATCGCTGCACCGCCGACTGGACTGACCCGGAAGGGAGTTCCTTTTCTTTGGACTGATGCATGCGAGCAGAGTTTTCAGCAGTTGAAGACTCGGTTGACGACAACACCAGTTTTATCTTTGCCTTCTAGATCGGGCGGCTATATTGTTTACTGTGATGCTTCTCGAGTGGGGCTCGGTTGTGTATTGATGCAGCATGATAGAGTGATTGCTTATACTTCTAGGCAGCTGAAGAAGCACGAGCAGAATTACCCCACTCACGATCTTGAGATGGCTGCGGTGGTCTTTGCGTTGAAGATTTGGAGACACTACTTGTACGGGGAGTCGTGTCAGATTTTCATGGATCACAAGAGCTTGAAGTATATCTTCCAGCAGCGGGATCTGAATCTGCGACAGCGCCGTTGGATGGAGCTTGTGAAGGATTATGATTGTGAGATCCTTTATCACCCGTGCAAGGCGAATGTGGTAGCTGATGCTTTGAGTCGTAGGCCCGGGGGTAGCTTGTTCCAGTTGAGCGCAGTTCAGCGACAATCTTCTGCAGATTGGCAGATCTTGTGTGATGGTAGAGTGCAGTTTGAGTTCACTTCCACTGGGGGACATCTTGCTCATGTCAGCGTCCGTCCACTACTACTTGATCGTATCCGTGAGGCGCAGACCAGTGATTCCCGATTGTCTGAGGTTCTTGAGCTTGTTCAGCAGGATACAGTTTCGGAGTTCATGATTGATGACCAGGGTGTGCTACGATGCGAGACTCGCTTGTGTGTACCATATGCCGATGGGTTGAGACGCGAGATCCTAGATCAGGCACATCAGTCGGCCTTTAGCGTTCATCCAGGTTCCACCAAGATGTACCGTGACTTGAGAGACTTTTACTGGTGGGAAGGGATGAAGCGCGATATTTCGGACTTTGTTTTGAGGCGCCTGACTTGTCAGTAAGTCAAGGTTGAGCATCAGAGACCGGATGGAGAGTTGCAGCCTTTACCTGTTCCGAAGAGGAAATGGGAGCAGATTTCCATGGACTTTATTGTGGGTCTACCCAGGACCAGTCAAGGGTATGACTCCATTTGGGTTATTATTGACCGGTTGATGAACGCGGCTCACTTCCTTCCAGTGAAGACCACTTTCGGTTATGTTCAGTATGCTCAGTTGTAAATAGATGGGATTGTACGTTTGCACGGTGTTCCCACATGCATAGTATCCAACAGAGGCACCCAGTTTACTAGTCATCTTTGGCAGAAGCTTCAGGAAGCTTTGGGTACCCGGTTGAGTTTTAGCACCGCTTTTCATCCACAGACCGACGGTCAGTCGGAGCGGACTATACAGACTCTGGAGGATATGCTCCATGCATGTGTGCTTGATTTTGGTGGCAGTTGGGATCGTCACTTGCCGTTGATTGAGTTATCCTACAACAACAGTTTTCAGGAGACTATTCAGATGACACCTTTTGAGGCTTTGTATGGTAGGAAGTGTCGATCTCCATTCTGTTGGACCAAACTCAGCGAGAGTAGAGTTTTGGGACCCCAGCTAGTTTAGAATACTACAGAGATGATCCAGCTGATTCAGGACAGGATGAGAGCAGCCCAGTGCAGGCAGAAGTCTTATGCCGACTGTCGTCGTCGCAGACTTGAGTTCGCAGTGGGGGATCATGTATTCCTGAGGATTTCTCCGATGAAGGGCGTTATGCGATTTGGGAGGAAGGAGAAGCTCAGTCCCAGATTTGTAGGTCCTTTCGAGATCCTTGAGCGAGTGAGTTCTGTTGCTTATCGTTCGGCGCTCCCGCCTAGTTTTCCGGATGTTCACCCCATTTTCCATGTGTTGATGCTTTGTAGATACCTTCATGACCCTTCTTACATGATTCAGCATAAGACCGTTCAGCTTGAGCGTGATCTTTCATTCACCGAGCAGCCGGTAGTTATTTTGGATCGGCAGGTGAAGAAACTTCGGTCAAAGGTCTTGCCATCTGTGAAGGTTCTTTGGCGTAGCCCTACTAGTGAGGAAACCACTTGGGAGCCCGAGAGCGAGATGCGGAAGAAATTCCCTCATCCCTTCGAAAGTACGCGTAGTTAATTTTAATTCGGGGACCGAATTTCTATAGGGGGGAGATTGTAACGTTTTAGAAATCGTTATGTGAGTTTTTCCGTTTTAGGGTAAAATAGTCGGTATTTTCCGTTTTAACCCGATTGTGATCAAACTTCCGTATAAACTTGCCGGCACCTAGTTTAGCTGAAATAAAGCTAGTGCACGAGCTTTAGGGGTCAATGGAAGGTTTTGGTTCAAATAGAATTTTTCCCTAATTAAATATTATTTTAAGTGGTAAATTATGCACGTAAATTGGGGTAATTACTTCTAAATGAGAATCATTGGAAATCATCAGTAGAATTAGTTGGAAGCTTCTCTTAAAATATCTAGATCTTTTGTGCAAAAGGATTAATGTTTTTAAAGAAAAGAAAAAGAATGAAAAATGTGGCAATTTCAATTAATGAAGCATTTATTGCTTTAAAATAGAACTTTCTTCATTTTTATTACACAACACCCCCCCCCATTTACCTCATGGCCGAGCCTCTCTCTTGGTTCTGCCTTTTTCTTTTCTCCTCCTATTTTCTACAATTCCAAGGTCAATAAATCCTTAAAAATCCTTAAATTATCCCACAAAACTCCTAAGTAAATAAAAACCCATCATTCTTCTTTACAAATCTCACTTTGATCTTCATGAAAACATCATTTTTTGAGGCAAAAGTTGATGGAATCTTGTTGCTAGAATTTATTCTTGAGAGGTATAAATTCTAACCCTAATCCTCTTTTGTTATGCTAAATCATTAAGATAGCTAATTAATTGGATTATTATAGCTTTAATCTTATGTTTAATTCATTATTTATAATTTTAAAGAAAATCAAGTTAGGGTTTGTGATGGATAATGGTTAAAATAAGGACTTTGGAAACTTAATCTTGTGAATGATAATTATTGATAATTCCTAAGTTAACTAATGAAGTTTTTGCTTACTAGGTTTTAATAAAACCTAATTGGGTGGGTTTAAAATTATGGAAACAGTTTGGATAACATAGTTAAGCCGCTTTGCGATGTTTGGAACAGCTAGAATGGTTTTAGTTTTAAACTTGTGCAAAATATTGCAATAAGTTGCTTACTAGGTTTCGGTGTTTTTCCGACGTGGGTTCAATTGGTCGTTGCGAGGTGATATCTATTATCTTCCTCGTATTTTATTGTGTTGTGTTTGCGCGAGCGGGACGATCAGAGTCTAGACATGGTGTTCCATAGTTTGGCGACATAGTTAGGGTTTTTGCCGATGTCGTGCGCGTTTAGTGCGCTAGGTGTGCAGTGTAATTTTCTGGGCGTTATTCTTGCGTTTCATTATCTTTTTATCGGCGTAGGATATTTAGTTTATTTGATGTGTTTGTGAAATTTTAGGGTCGCCAGCGGGGATTTCGGGCGCTGCGAACAAGGGGAAGCAGGTGGTCGGATTTTCATACCTCGAGACCATCAGTGAGTAGATTTAATATCTACGGGAAATTCACCCGTATGGCGTTCAGCATCAGGGCTAAATATGATAGGATATTAGCCGCATGTTTATATGCTGATATAGAGATGATGCATGAATTTCATTGCATACAGTTACTTGTTGTGCCTGAACCTGTATCCATTGTACACTGCACTATTATTGACAGTCCATGTTGCACGAGCACCAATGATATGCCACACACACACTGTCAGTAATTTCCATGATACGCACAACACAAATATTCATTGATATACCTTGCTAATGGTTAGCGACATAGAGGCATTTATTCTGGTGTGATAGCGCATATTACATATAGCATATCTGTATACCTACATGCTTATACATATGCCATACTATACCTACATGCTCGCACATATACTTTGCTATTGTTACATGATCAGCTTTTTATAACATATATATCGGTGGAATGGGACGCTGTATTTATATGTATTTGGGATTTGGATATTTGGGAACCGCAAGATATATTTAACGACTTGATGCATTTAAATAGCGGCTTTTCCCGTGATATGCTCATATTGATGTTTCATGTTGCATATGTTATTTTACATGGATTTACGCATTAGAGATATGTTTTCATGCGATTTGGGAATTTCAAGTGTCGATGTTAGGCACTTATATTCGGAGAGATATATGGATTTTGGAGACCGATACGTGGAACATAAGTGTCGAGGTGGGATACTTGGGTTTCGAGGAACATATGGATATCAGAAAGACCGAAATGTGGAATACAAGTGTCTAAGTGGGATACTTGGGTTTCGAGGAATGTATGGATACGAGTATTTATGTGTCGATGTTTGACACTCAGGTTCCATGAGACTTACAGGATTTGGGGGCCGATCTGAGGGCCGATCTGAGTATTTTGGGATTTGGGGTGTTGTTGATTTACACCGGGTTTTTCCATGCTTATGATTTATGCATGAGATTATTTATTATCCCGCACTCAGTATTCAGTTGATATGCATTTGATTTATGTAGATATAGTACCTTGGTGGTGTACCTCGATCATGATAGTTGCATATTCATATTTCAATACTCATGCTACCAGCTTACATGTTATTGATCATTGCTGTTAGTGCATACTTGCGATTTCAGTATGATGTTATTTTCCATTCACAAGTTGGCAACTCACCCCCGTTGTGCCACAGTGTTTTGCAGGGCTTACCCTCTGAGTAGTCGCGGCAGGGCGTCTTATCATCTCTAATTTTGCGGATACCGCTACGGTTGGTTGTGAGGTCTTTGCTTTTTGGTAGGTTTGCAGTTATCCGTTTGTACATTGTATATCTTTTTGTTGGATCTAGTACTCTCCATCTACCACTTCTTGTATTTGACTTAGAGACGAGTTGTGAGGATTCGGTGTTGTATTATTATTTTGGTGACTTTGGGTGTCGTGCTCGTGGGAGCCGGTTTTGTTGAAAAGTTTTACTTCTTTATGCAGTTTTCTTTTATATTTTTTCGCTTCAGCGTTGTATATATGTTTATGGTGGTTGTCTCCGTCGGGTGTGATTTGCTCCCGTTTGGGATGCTTTATATTTTTTTATGTTGTACCCGTTTTCGGGGCTAGTTTTTACAAAGGTGGTGCTGCCGAAATTTTCAAGAAAGAAAACTAAGGTTATTGATTTTTACTTTAGATTTCCAAATGTTTAAAACTATGTTTTTTCTCCATTTATCCCTTTTTGGGGTGGTTTAGATTTCTGGGTTTCGGCTTATATAAATTACGTACGCCTGTAGACGTTACGTGGTTTAAGGGCCGGTCATACGCCAAATTTTGGGTCGTAACAGTGTGTGAGCCGGCAATCTGTGTATGTGTAACATGCACATCATCGGTAATAGTGCATGTGTCATAGCGGACGAAGCCATATAAGGTAAGTGCCGGGAATATAGTATGTATGTCATGCGCAATAATACAACATAAACATGAACGGTATAAGTACGTAACTATACATGAACTATATGGTTAGTTTAAATAATACGAATCATAGTTTTGAAAATGGGGGCTACGGTGTTTCTAAGAAAAAGAGACCATTTGAAAATCCGTAGCGTCCTTTGAAGTTTTCATTTAAAAGTGCATATGATTTATCAGTTTTTGAAATAAGTATGGTTCAAGTGTAGTCCGCTATCCACCAAGGTATTTAGAGAGCAATGATTCTCTGAATCAAGTCAATTCATAAGTCGGCGATCCAGCCTCATAGTATCTGGTGTGGTATAATCCATCGTACATCATCCTCGAGTTAAGAGTGCGGATCAACCATCCGGTATATCATATCGCGTACCGTATAATCCATCATAAGGTGTCATCAAATCAGAATAACGATCTATCGTCCTATATATAATATCGCGTATGGTATAATCCATTGTACGTATCATAATTCAAGGGTACGGATATATGGTCTCGTACATCATATTATCTCATATTCTCGTGTGTGTGTGTGTGTATCAATCTCATATCATACCTTGGTATATGTATATGTGTATATATCGCCTTGCATCCTTATATTAACATATTAATTCATGTCATCTAGTTTCATCATATCCTCATTTCATCGTGTCATCTCATACTTATCCTTGTGATTATCCATAAGTACATAAGCTTAGGTTTCTTTAAATATATTCTACAAATCGGTTCTCTCATTACTTTGGTTGCGGGAATGCTATACGCCATCCATCCGACTTTCCCCATAGATATAGATCTACTCACTTGCTATCCTTGCTCTAACCGAATTCGATGAACGTCTTGTTCTCCTTCGTCGTCTCAGAAGTCCGCGCAAGAGTACCTACAAATTAATACACATCGTAACAAGATCAAAACCAAATCCGAAAACCGATACGGCATGCGAAGTGCATATAGGTTAGAACCTATGGCCCACGCATATAAGAACAACCAAACAGCCCTCAGCGTTGACGTATAAACGTCCAGCGACCGTGTCAAAACTTAAATACCAAAACCAAGTTTTGAAAATTCGGAAACTCAAAATCAGCAATATGGAAAAACACTCCCATATTTTGACTCAGGTAAAATTAGAAGATTTTGCATATAGGGCAGGTCTATACATCAGATAGCAGAGATATGCACCAAAACCGAAACCTAGACTCCATAATGTGGTCGCAATTTGCGCCATTCCTAATAAATCTGTAGCCTGAACATGAAGATGGGGGCTCGGGTCTCTGAGGTATATTCCTAATAGCCTACACACCTCTCTGTGTTGGCAACTTAGTTTTTAGAGCTCTCGAGTTATAACAGATTCTATATAAACACCACAATTCATCAAAAACCCAATATCGGAAAGTTCCAAGTTCGTGTTTTGGGGTTTCTAGTCTCAAGTATGTCCAGAATTCCATAACTAAGGGTTTGTGGTCACTAACTAAATCTTAATTGCATCTCTACAATTCAAATCATTCACTAAAATCATCCTAGAATTTTCCAAGATCACTAATCTAGCATAATTGAACTCTAAACATATGTAGGAGGCTAAGAAACTTAATAATAGGAAGGAAAGTGAAGATTTTACCTCTTGGAAGAAACTTAAGAAAGTTCTTTGATGGTCCAAGGTGCTCAAAACCCTAACTTGAACACACCATGGGGTGTAGGATGAGGTTGTGCACATTTTTTGTGAAGGAGGTATGAGGTTTTGAGATGGTTTGGGTGGTGTTGCAAGGTGGCAGTGGAGGTGGAGGATGAGGAGAAGGAAGGGGATGATGGAAAGAAAAGAATGAAGGAAGAATGGTGGAGGAGCCATGGTTATAAAAACCCCTCCCTCTCTCTTGTCCATGCTCTCTTGTCCCCTTCATAATTGTCTCTTTTCTTTTTCTTTTTTTCCTTTTCTTTTTAAAACTAAATGACAACAACAATTGCAAATGAAACCAACATGTAATAAATTACAATATGTCATGGTGCATTAGTCATGGTTACACAAAAGTGGATTTGGTTTAATACATGATTAGTAGTGCACTAGTCAAGTTTGACTTAACTTGTATATAAGTAATTTGTAAAATGTCCAAATCCAATAAATTCCTTCATAATTAATAATTTCCAAAATATTGGTATATACTTATACCATTTTACGAAAACCCAAATTCATCCTCGTATAGTTTTTGTGAAATTTATTATTTTATTATTTAAATTCCAAAATAATATTTTATATTTTTGAAATGTTACAATCTTCCCCCCTTTTATAAATTCAGTCCCCGAATTTAAATTTAAACCCTCAAATATTAGAATATTTCAGTAATCGGTCAAATCAACGGGGCTCCGAAATCACGAATACATAAATATACCACAGCACATCGTGTGCGCATGAAAGCGAGTGCAAAACTCAAAAATCGAAACTCCGTCAAGCATCACACAATCATGGGAGTTATGATGAAAATGCAAGTCTCGAAATCCACTGCTAAGATCAAATATACTATAATGAAGATTATAATATGTATATAGTACACATCATTGTAAAACCATCTGAAAGCTAGACATCCCTATATCTTCAGATATTAAAGATAAGGTTTCTTCCCACTCCACATCTGATATGGTGTGGTAGGCACAGACTTGGTAGGAGCCTTATTCAATAGATATGCAGCTAATTCTAGTGCATATCCCCAGAATGATCGCGGTAACTCAGCGTTACTCATCATGGAACGTACCATATCTAATAGGGTCCGGTTCCGTCTCTTCGATACACCGTTATGTTGTGGTGTGTATGGAGGAGTAAGCTGAGAAAGAATTCCATTCTCTTTTTCCAGGAACTCGGCACTCAAGTATTCACCACCTCGATCAGATCTCAGTGTCTTGATACTTTTCCTGGTTTGTTTTTCCACTTCATTCTTATATTCTCGGAATTTCTCAAAGGCCTCGGATTTATGTTTCATCAAGAAAATATGTTCATACCTAGAGAAATCATCCGTAAAAGTAATGAAATAGGAATAACCACTTCTTGCAAGTGTACACATTGGACCACACATATCGCTGTGTATTAGTTCTAAGAGCTCGCTCGCTCTTACTCCACGTCCAGTGAACGGATTCTTTGTCATCTTTCCTTTGAGTCATGATTGACAAGTTGCATAAGATTGATAATCGAACGGATCCAAATATTCTTCTTTATGTAACATGGTCAACCTTATTTCGTTGATGTGACCTAGTCTACAATGCCATAAGAAAGCATGATTTATTTCTGGTGTCTTTCTTTTATGTGTGTTCTGGACATTGAAAATTTGTAGTTGGTTTAATTGGATATACCGTTGTTTAGAGTACCTGACCCAATCAGACCATGATTAAGGTGGATGTTTACGTCATCGCTTACAAATGTAAAATCATAACCTTCTCTAGATAACAAAGATACAAAAATGATATTACAAGTCAAACTAGGTACACAAAAATAGTTGCGCAAAACCAAAATATGTCCACTCGTCAATCCAAGATGATATTCCCCTACGGACACAGCATCCACACTCGCTCCATTAGCAACCCTGAGGGTCATATCACCGGTCTTCAGAATCCTATGGCTTCTCAGTGCTTGCAAAGAATTGCAGATATGTGATCCCGATCCGGTATCCAATACCCAGGAAGTAGAGTTGATTGACAGACAATTTTCAATTACAAACACACCTGAAGCCGAAGCCACGACTTGCTTCGGGTCCTGGTTCTTGGTCTTCCAAGCTCTGCAATCTTTCTTCCAATGACCCTTTTTATGATAGTAGAAGCATTCTTCCTTTCCTACTGTCGGCCCCACCACTTTTGCCTTGCCCTTTGCTTCCACCTTACCAGCACCGCCTCTCGGCTTGGTGGAGGCCTTCTTCTTCTTTCCTTTGGCTTTTGCCTTAGACTTAGAAGAAGAAGCTCTACCAACAAGTAGAGCGGGTGTTTCCCTGGCTTTCTGCAAGGTGCCCTCTGCACTCCTCAACATGTTGAGGAGTTCTGGAAGTTCAACTTCTTTACCTTGAATTTTAAAATTCAAGATAAACTGGGCGTAGGTGGAAGGAAGGGACTGCAGAATTAACTCTGTATACAGCTCATTCTCTAATGTGGTCCCGAGGTCCGCGAGCTCTTCAATATAGCCGATCATCTTAAGGACGTGTTCCCCAACAGATGATCCAACGGCCAACCTCGCCTGAAATAGTTTCTTTGAGGTCTCGTATCTTGCGATACGAGATTTCTCTCCATATAATTCCTTGGTATGGAGGAATATGGATTCAAGATCCATATTCTCGTGCCGCCTCTGGTGCTCATTGTCCATCGAGGCCAGCACGAGCAACTTGGCCTTCGCGCAGTCAATCTCCCAGGTCTTACGGATTTTCTTATCCGCTACACTGGATTCTGGACCTAGGACGGCGGGGGCTTTAGTAGTAAGGACATAGCCTAAATTGTCATAAGTTATTGCCATCTTGACATTCCTGAACCGATCTTTGTAGTTTGGCCCTGTCAATATATTTTTATCTAATAGTAACTTAAGGCTCGTCATGTTTGGTCGCTGCAATTAGGAGAGAGAGAAGAAACACTTTAGTATGATGCTCTTGCAAATTTAGATTGGTTTTTAATTTACCTAAACAGGATGGTTCCCACTGTTTCTCGAATCCTTCCTCAAACCATAAAAGAAAAATTAGTCAGGATTAATCTCACTGTACAATACTTACTTAACCGTTCAGCCAGGCCAGTGTCGGTACTTCGAGGGAGGTTTTACGACGCTTTCGCGAAGTTCCTTAATTAAATAACCTCTTTTCCCTGGGGGCGTAGCCCCGCTAACACCTTTTTAGACACTTACATGGTTTATAGCATTGATCGTTAAGTGAAAAAATCTCCCGAGAAGTAACATATACTCACAGTAGGATCGGGATCCAAATATCATCGTGTGATAAAGTCGAAGGAATCCTACCAAAATTATCACACTCCAAATTTTATGCAACACTAGCAAGTTTCAGTTTCTTTAGAAACTCCCAATGTGGATTTTTGCCCCTTGCTCTTATGACCTTGACGAAGGCTAACATATCATAAGTCACATGTCAAGTTCTACCCGTCATTGTCCAGGTTAATTTGAACCCACTCGTACATACCCTTGACGAAGGCCAAAATAGCAGTACGATTGTCCCAAACCAATACATCTATCTATATTACAGATGAATATTCAGTAGCTACCAATTACTATGCCATGGCAAAGGTCAAAATACATAGCTTGAATACTACTGAATATCCAACTGAAATGATGGAGGGATACGAATGGTTTTGGAGAAACCGTGAACGTAGTGAACTTGATATAATCGAAGGAACCTGATAGCTTTTAAAAGGAGTGGATTAAGCTCCGCATTTTAAAATTTTTGCTCTTTTTTGAAAAAATCGAGTGGTTTTGAAATTGTTCCAACGATTCAGCTTTGGTTTATTTTCTTTGCATTAATCTAATGCAGTCCCATCAATTAACCTACCATTGCAGAAAAAAAAGAAAATATAACATACGCTTATGCCATCCGCATTCGCCATGGGGCCCCGTCATCACCCGTAAGATTACTTTACTAACGACCGAGCGGGGGCTGGACTAGCGCGGATGCAAAATATAAGGAACGTCTACTAGATATCATATATAGATATATATACATTCATCGAACGCAATAATAGGCATTCCAGATCACAGATGAACACATTGGATATACTAGGAATTCCGTGTTTCGTTTAAGCCTGTAACGAAAATCGGATTCCACGGTCATGATGAATAGCCAAACCCCACCCTATATCCCTATGAGTGAGGCAAACTACCCGCCAAGTTCCTGAAGTGAAGCAACCTCACTCAACAAAGTGAGTAGGCCACTCAGCACTTCAAAGAATCCGGTAGTTTGTGCACCCCACCTTGGTTCTATCCTAGGAGCAAAAAACAGTAAAAGAATTAATATACAACGGGGGCTACAACCTTAACCCGAAAGTTCCCCGCAAAAATAATATTACATCACTTTTACAAATTACATTGAATGAAAGATAAAAACACTCATCTCACATCCTCGACTATTCAACCACAACGATCCAACAAGTTCATATGCAAAAACCAACATCACAGATCATAGATATGTGCAACTCCCACTAATCGACGTATAGCGATTAGCGGACGTTCAGCACATATAACACATCACAGATGAAATCCGATTATCCAAAGTTCTTAGAATTTCGATCAGTAACCAAATTTGAATCTACTCCAAGTACAACACTGCATACAAAAATTCTTGAGCAGAAACAAAATATCCCAAGCAACACAAAACAACACATTGGACCACTAGAAGAAATTTGGGCCAACTCGGAATCGACTCGGCCGCGGAACGGCGGTAGAACGCTTGGTTCTGCCGCGGTTCCGTGGTGGTCTGATCGAGTTTGGTGCCCAAATTTCTTCAGTGATATAGAAAAACCCTGCACGTATTTTTCAGGCCCCTGAAAATATTTTTAGACCATATTTGAAATTTGACAGAAAGTGCAAAAAGTAGTCGTGTTTTCGGGATTTTTCCATGATCGAAGTTCTAAAGACTTTGCAAACATGTTAGTTATGGTTTAACTAGGCTCTGATACTACTGTAATTCGATGTCACTCACCCCGCGGGTTAACGGAGAGGTGGAATAGGTGAAAATCAAAATTTTGCAAACTAGGTAACATCGACTATTCATAAGGATCTTTGCTAAACCCTAACTAAAATACTAACTAGGAGTTATAACTGCTATGTAAGAAGATTATACCTCAAGCTACAAGTCCTTCTTCTCCTCGCGGTCCTCCTCCTTGATGTGAGCTCCTTAGAGTGGTGGTGGATGCGCCTCCTCGTCGGCTTCTCCAGGTCAAAGATGATCCACCCGAGAGCTCCAACCTCTAAGATGAGGCAACTAGGGTACTTGGTGTGGTAAACTAAGTATCCTAGAGTGAGTAGAGAGTGATTTTGGGTGGCTAAGTCTCACTAACCCTTGATTCTCAACATATGAGACACTAGGGCTTGAGAGGAAGAAGGAGAGAGCAAACTTGAGGAAAGAAAAAGTATTTATGATAATGATAATTGAGATGGCTAGTTGATTAGACTATAAGCATGGCTTGATTAAAATATCTCCAAAATATCTAGTGCTCACACAAAATATCTCACAAAATATCTAAGTCAAATTTTGCCCATAGTCAAACCAATTAGCCATGCTTAATTATTAATTATAATGAATAATAATATTTTTCCTCCACCTCATATTTGTTTTAATTAAAAAAATAATTAAAACCCTAATGAGGTGTTTTCTTCTAAAACAATCTTAAGTAATTACAAGAATGCCCCTCTCATCCGTACAACATACCCGTATCCGCGTTTCGAGAAACACGAATACAAAGAGACGAAACTAACCCAATAATCGAATACTAGGATCTGGCTTAAACTAAAGCCCACTAGTATAATCCGCCCGAATGTCATACGTGCACAAGTACATGTATGCTATCGAACCCTGTCATAAAATCATACGACCTCTGCGTCATTTCGCCCGAAGTAGGGAAACCCTCTGTGTGAGACTTTAAAGACTCGAAAGTTATGCTGGCAGTGGGTTTAAGCACAAGCACGTCAGCGGCACTAGCTATACGTAACGGCTACCCAGGTATCTGTCGAAAAGAAGGCCGATGAGGAAACTCATCCGAACTCCTACTGAGCCTGTCAGTGGCAATCTCCGTACCGTCCGGTTTGTTCGTCTAAGAGTCTCGCATATCGGGCCTAGGGGGCCGGTAAACGTCAGACTCCTAATAGCGCAATAAGTCATGTAGGAGAATATCCCAGAACACCCAGAGAAACTACTGATAAACCAACCAGTAAATCTCGCTTGCCCTGGCCAGGGACTTTGTGTAATGGCATTCCGAACACAGCACGACATCGACCCCCAATACCGGGAGGGACGAATCCTATCTAACCGCTACTGCCTCCAAAATCTTCGGGACTGTACCCAACTGCTATCTGTTTGCATGACTCAATAGAGCCGTGGTAGGGTAGCAATCTAAGAATAGTGGGAACACACTTGAGGCGAAGCAGCAGTGTCAAGTCAATGGACTAAGCTGTACTCATGTCACCTGGTAAATGCTACCTGACGATAGGTATATTACCAACCGGCAGTTCCCTACGAGTCCATCCAGTGTAACTCATAACCTAATAAGCACCTGCATATTATCTCCAGTACGACGTACTGATGGCTGTGGGACAGACCATCTCCCCTGCTGGGATGAGAAGCGTACACACTAGTCTACTCTGGATTATCGATGCCCTGTCTCGATAATCCTACGACTAGGGACCTGTATAAGGATGTGCTTGTAGACTACCTAGCCCCCACTAGTCTGACTGCCATCACAACGCTGACAGTCAAGCAAAGATCCTAAGGGCTCTATCAATATGTATTAGAGATACGTTAAAAGAAACATATACACATATT
Organism: Agapanthus africanus; assembly: GCA_030015575.1. Taxonomy (NCBI): domain Eukaryota; kingdom Viridiplantae; phylum Streptophyta; class Magnoliopsida; order Asparagales; family Amaryllidaceae; genus Agapanthus; species Agapanthus africanus. The sequence goes on from CM057351.1 coordinate 37,888,702, forward strand.
AATATAAATACAAACCAAGTAGCATACTACTATATCGAGCAAGAATGTCATAAATCCGTGTATATATCCCAAGCTTCCAAAATGTAATATACAAACCAGTACTATATAATAATGGCCTCTAGGGCATATCACACTAACAAGAACGTCTACTTGCCTTCTGCCCACGGTCTGGCATCCTCTGTCTCTGGGTCTATGTCTTCTCTGTGGATCACCAATCCCGTAATCTCTCTGCTCGACGACCCGGTTAGGAATGATATCGGAAACAGTCCCGCTCTGGCGCTTCTTTGAACATCTCCTGGCCAATTAACATGGCCACTCGTAATGTAACACGTTGACGATGGCAGCATCTGGTCCTCTGAATATTGGTGATACAACTGATCCTGGATGCAAAATTGTCGCTCCGGTGTCCGGGAAAGAACCTGCTATGGTCTCTTCCAAGCTCACCTCAGCTGAGCTGTACGGAATTTGGCACTCTTTACTCAATCCTTTTCTTATTTCCGGACAGTTGCATTCTCCTCACGACTTTCCTCTAGAATTGGCCATATCCAACGCCTCTGCATATGTATCAATCCTATAGCTTCAACGGAGAAGAACGACTCATTATGAGCTTACACGAATCTCTTACCCACTTGTCTTCATTATCGTCTACTTCGAAATCACATCTTGCTGGCTGTGTACCGCAATTCATTCTCGGCTATAGTTAATCCGGAGTCTCTCATAAGGACTTGAAGTTACGAACTCGGGCATCTTCACCACTCTGTGGAAGATATCTAGCCGATTACGTCCTCGGGAACTCATCCAAGTTATCGGAGGAATACGCTTCATCCTTCCTTTCTCGATCAACTCACAACTTGTCTAGGCGAGGCCCTTCTATATGAAGCTAGTCAACTTACTGATCTCACATCAGAGCATCCCATGAACCAAATGTCCTCTTTTGATCGATTCACTCCAGGTCTGAGAAAGATCCTTCAAACTGGGATTATTCCACTTAACTGAACCTGCATTGGGCCCTCCAAATAGAAGAATCATTTTAGTGACTTTATCCAAGAATGACTAGCAATCCTTTATCACATCCCTGCTTCAAAGCTCCTGTGGCTTCTGCTTTAAAAACTCTGGAGGCGACATCCCGTCAATCTCAGCAACAGCTGGTTCATTTGTTTGTACAGTAGACAACATCGCGATCTTCTGGAGTGGGTTGTATATCGGCGGTCTTCACCATCTAGCAGCCTCTATTAGTGGCCCGATCATCCAGTGTAGATCTCGAACACTTGCCTCAAACGAGAGATCCTAACACAAACAGTATATTAGTACGTTCCTACGTCACCGGAAGAATATCATGGCCAGTCCTCGTCCGTGACGAGCTCGCTCTGACCGCAGCTCTCGTCTCTCTCGTAGCCATGGTGACATGAACCTCAAGCAAATATTGATGATGATAGATCATAGGAATGAATAGAATCACGGATCTAAAGAAATGTACATCCTAAGATCATGATTGCACGCTTTTGGCATGTCGAGTTTTAAAGTTCTAAAGTTAACCACAATCAGGACGGTATCGCTTTGCAACTAGCCACGATGAGTACAGGTCGTCCGCAGGAAAACAGAGTGTTTTAAGTTCTTGTTTTCACGAGTTAATGCGCGTGGCGGAATGTTCGTATCTACCCTATGTGTTTATATGCAAAGTAAAAACTTGTTAGGATTAGATAGGATAGTGTAAGTTAAGGAAATCCGTACTCAATCCTTTGAGCCGAGCACGACCACAATCGGCAATAACGTGGATTAGGGTGCTTAAGAACGGTATTTGTGAAATCCGGCTTATTAACCCTTGTCCGTCCGTTCTTATCACTTGCTTTCGCCTCCGGCCAATCTGAACGTAACCAGTCATGGTTAGGAATCACCGATACCTTGGTATGGTAGGGTGCCTAACGGAGCGCTTGCGTAAAATTTGGACAGAGTTTAATGGAAAAGATCGAGAAAAGGAAATGAGAAAGGAAATCTTAACTTATAATATCGGTTTCTTTCCTAACAATAACATATTCTCAACTAATCACAACAACAAATAAAAAGAGAAAAGAAAATAGAAAAGAAAAGAAAAGCAATACAAGTAAGTAAATGACATGGTAAGAAATGGCAAGTAAGTAAATGCAAGAAATAGAAAGAGCAAGTAAGTAAAGCAAGAATGAAATACTAAGAACCCAAAGAACACACATGAAAGCTTTATTATGTCCCAGTGATACAACCTTGAGTTCAATAACCTAATCTTAAACTTGCAAACTCAATGAAGAGGTTGCAAGATCAAGAGAAGGCAAAGAGATCAAGGGAAGCTAAGCTATGTACAAGAAAAGAAAACAAAAGAATTGTGAATGAAATCTTGGACAAAACTTGGACAAAGAATGACCCCCTCTCTCTTGCTCACCGGTCTGCTTTTATAAGCACAAAAGAAGAATAAACAAGCAATAAAAATAGGTTGATGTGACTGCAATGGTTCGAAAGTAGAAAACTGGGGCTCATTGGGTAAAGGGGTCTGGTGAGCTCGGATCTTTGAAGGGTGTGGCCGGCCCAAAACCGAGCATCCTGGCTCGTGTTTGTGCTATGGTCTAGTGTTCTCCCGACAAGTCCACTGGTGCTGCTAGATTTTTCTCTATGGATTTGGTCTGCACTCAGGGATTTGGAGGGAAACTTGATACTATACATCACATCACATCCTTTTGCATTAAACACACATCACCTCACTTGCACAAGTTGTGTGCCATGGGCAGCCCCCCTCTCTAGGTCTATGAACCAACAAGCTAGTGTACACACTTGTATGTGTTGGACCATTTAGATAAAAAGTGTGTACAGATGCATGTTGAAAAAAGAAACTCATGAAATATCGGCCGGTTTCCAGTTTCGGTTGCAATGTGGGCTCACAAACGTTATATCCGTGATTTTGAGTGTATTTCTAGTATTTTGTTCATGGATACCTATAATCTGTAATTATTGAGCAGACACTGTTAATAGTGTTAGTGTATATGCCTTAGAGGCCATTACTGTATCATACTAGTTTGTATATTACTTAATGGAAGCTTGGAATATTCACCTTGTATATACAATCTTGCTCAAAATAGTAGTATGCTACTTGGTTTGTTTCTACTTCAATGTGTACATGTGTTTATTTTAGTATATCGCCTATACACATTAGTGGAGCCCTTAGGATCTTTGCTTGATTACCAGCGTTGTGATGGCAGTCACACTAGTGGGGCTGGGTAATCTATAAGCACATCCTTATGCAGGTCCCTGGTCGCAGGACTATCGAGACAGGGCATCGATACTCTGAAGTAGACTAGCGCATGCGCTTCTCATCCCAGTGTGGGAGACGGTCTGTCCCACAGCCGTCGGTACGTCGTACTTGAGATAGTATGCGGGTGCTCGTTGGGTTACGAGTACACTGGACAGGACTCGTCGAGAACTGACTAGTTGGTATTATGCCTATCGTCAGTTATCAGTTCCCAGGTGACATGAGTACAGCTTAGTCCGCTGACTTGACACTGTCACTTCGCCTCGAGTGTGTTCCCACTGTACTTTGATTACTACCCTACCACGGCTCAAAGGAGTCGTGCAAACAGGTGGTAGTTGGGTGCAGTCCCGAAGCACTTGGAGGCAGTGACGGTTAGACAGGATTCGTCTCTCCCGGTATTGGGGGTTGACATCGCGTTGTGTCTAGGAGAGCCATTACACGAGTAGTCCCTGGCCAGGGCAATCGAGATATACTGGTAGGCTTCCAGTGTTATCTCAGGGTGTTTTGGGCTTCACTCCGACACGACTTATACCGCCATTAGGGGACTGACGTTTACCGCCCCCCTAGACCCACCATGCGATGTATCAGACGAACAGACCGGACTTTACGGAGATTGTCACATTCAGGCTCAGTAGGAATTCAGATGGGTTTCACCTCGTCAGTCTTCTTGTCGGCATCTACCTGGGGACCGTTACGCACAGCTAGTGCCGCTTGCGGTCTGTGGTTAAACCCACTGCCAGCGTAGTGTCGAGTCTTTAGAGTCCCACACAGAAAGCTATTCGCCTTTAGGCAAAAGAGTAGAGGTCGCATGGTTTTGCGACAGGTCGCATGGTTTTGCGGCAGGGTTCGGTCACATCCGTGCACTTATGCACGTACAGTGTCCGGACAGTTTACACTAGCGGGCTTTGGTTTAAGCCAGATCGTAGTGTACGTATTGGGATTGGATTTATCCAGTATGTATTCGTGTTCCTCGGAACGCGGATGCGGGTGTGTATGCACAGTTGACGGAGAGACAGAGGCAGAGGATTCTCATTAGGGTTGTTGACCGTTGACTGTTGACTATTGACTTTTTGGTCAACCCTAATGAGAATATGATATGTGATTAACAATTATATTAATTAAGTATTATGGTGACATGGTTGTTGAGGGATTGACTTTGTTGACTTGTTGACTTTTGTTGACTTGTTGACTTTGTTGACCGGTTGACTAGGCTTGACTAGTTGACCATCATGATAACTATAGCTATCATTTCATGGCAAAGACTTTTGCTTGCTTGCTCTTTTGTGCAAAATGAGTGCATGAAATGATATGGCTATGGTTGCTTAAACCATCACATAATACTTGATTGATATGAGGTGTTATGATTGTTTTTGATTGTGAGAGCCAAATGAGAAAAGTCTTCTCTCATTCTTTCATGCTCATTCTCTCTCTTGTTCTTGAGCTCTCATCTCCTCCTCTTGCTCTCCCTCTCTTGACTCTATGGTTCACTTGTCTCATGAGTTGAGAACCAAGAACCATAGATAAAATCCCATACAAACTCTTCTCTACTCACTCTAGTTCACAAGGTTTAGCAAACCGAGTGAACTAGTTTCTTCAAAGTTCGAAGAAGGAGCCAAAGGTTGAAGCTTTCAGGTGGATCTATCTTCGGCGCAAGGAGACGACGGGGAGAAGCCGATTCGGACGACCATCGAAGCTTGAAGACGAAGGAATTCGAGAAAAAGAAAGGTATAACCCCCTAACCGAGTAGTTAGCAACTCGTAGTTAGGTTGTTAGTTAGATGTTTAACAAAGATCCGGGTCTTTAAGTCCATGTTACCACCTCTATGAAAATCGTTTTTTTATCAAATTCCGCTTGCCCGAAAGTACCGGGAGAGGTAGCATGGACTTACAGTGGTATCAGAGCTAGGTTAAACTCTATCTAACATGTTAGCAAAGTAGCTAGAAGATCGATCAAAGAAAAAGTCCCGAAAAGAACCCCGTTTTCAAACTTGCTGTCGATTTTTTATGTTCTGTAAAAATAATAAATCATGCATCAAAAATCGACTCAGGGTTTTTAGAGTGCACTGTAGAAAGACGGTCCGCTGATCTCATCATTGCACCGCGGAAACGCGGCAATAGATTCCTATTTCCGCGGTTCCGCAGCCGTCTTGGCTCCTCTCTGGTTGTTCTTTGCTATAGTGTGCTTATAGGGGTATTTTAGGATTTTTGGAATATGTATTTTCTGCCCAGATTTTCCAGAACGAAAATTTTGTGTTTGGGGCCTAAAAATCCGTATTTTTGATCGAACTTCTAAAAGACTTTAGCTGACGGGTTTTTCTGTAATGTGATATTTGTATTGAACGTCTGCTAATCGCTATATGTCGATTAGTGGGGGTTATACAAATCTGTGATCTGTAATGTTATTGGAATGTGTATATGAATTCATTGGATTGTCGCGGGTGAATAGCCGGGGGTTTTGAGACGAGAGTTTTCTTTTCTTTCAATTCATGTAAATTTGTAAATTGATGTAATAATTATTTGTATGGCCGCACAACCGGGTCGGGGTTGTAGCCGTCATTGTATAATTTCTTTTTACTGTTTTTGCTCCTAGGATAGACCCATGGAGGGGGTGCACAAACTACCGGGTATGCCGAAGTGCCGAGTGGACTACTCACGGAGATGAGGGAGGTTGCTTCGCTTCGGGTACTTGGCGGGTAGTTTGCCGCACCCGTAGGGGTCTTGGGTGGGGTTTTGGCTATTCACTGCGACCGTGTAATCTGCTTTTCGTTACAGGCTCGTACGAATTGAGGATTCCTAGTATATCCAATGTGTTCATCTGTGATATGAAATGGCTATCATTGCAATATATCTATATATGATATTATTTAGGCGTTGCTTATGTTTTACAGCCGCGCTAGCCCAGCCCCCGCTCTGTCGTTAGTTAAGTAACCTAACGGGTAATGACGGGGCCCCGTGGCGAATGCGAATGGCATAAGCGTACGTCATATTTTGGTTGTTTTCTGCAATGGTAGGATTAAATGATGGGACGTATTAAAAGAACTAATGCAAGAATATCACGCATTAAAAGAACTAATGCAAGAAAATAAACCAAGTAAAAGTCGTTGGAACACTTTCGAAAAACCACTCTGTTCTTTTCAAAACAAACTTTTAAAAATGCGGAGTTTGAGCCACTCCTTTTAAAAGCTATCTCGTTCAATCGATTATATCAAATTCACTACATTCACGGTTTTGCCAAAACCATTCGTAGCCCTCCATCATTTCAGTTAAATATTCGGTAGTATTCAAGCTATGTATTTTGACCTCACGCCAAGGCATAGTGATTGGTAGCTGCCGGATATTTATCTGTTGCATAGATAGAATGCGTTGGTTTGGGACAGCCGTACTACCATTTTGGCCTACGTCAAGGGTAGGTATGGGTGGATTCAAATTAACCTGGATAATGATGGGAAGAACTTGACATGTGACTTATGACATTTTGACCTCACGCCAAGGTCATAAGAGCATGGGGGAAAAATCCACATCGGGAGTTTCAAAAGAACTGAAACTTGCTAGTGTTGCATACTATTTGGAGTGTGATGATTCTGGTAGGATTCCTTCAGTTTCGTCACGCGATGATATTTGGATCCCGATCCTATTGTGAGTATATGCTACTCCTCGGGAAATTTCTCACTTAACGATCAATGCTATAAACCAAGTAGGTGTCTAGAAAGGTGTTAGCGGGGCTACGCCCCCAGGGAAAAGAGGTTCTTAAATTAAGGAACTTCGCGAAAGTGTTGGAAAACCTCCCTCGAAGTACCGACACCAGCCTGGCCGAACGGTTAAGCAAGTATTGTACGGTGAGATTGATCCTGACTAATTCTTCCTTTTTGGATTGAGGAGGGATTCGAGAAACAGTGGGAGCCATCCTGTTTAGACAAACTAAAAACCACTCTAAACTTGCAAGAGCATCATGCTGAGTGTTTCTTCTTCTCTCTCCTAATTGCAGCGACCAATCGACATGACTGGACTTAAGTTACTTCTAGATAAAAACATACTGACAGGGCCAAACTACAAAGATTGGCTCAGGAATGTCAAGATGGCAATCACTTACGACAAGCTGGGGTATCTTCTTACCACCAAAGCTCCCCCTGTCCCTGGTCCCACTTCCAGCATCGCGGATAAGGAAATCCGTAAGACTTGGGAGATTGATAGCGCGAAGGCCAAGTGCCTCGTACTTGCCTCTATGGACAATGAACATCAGAGGAGGCACGAGAATATGGACTTGGAATCCATATTTCTTCATACAAAAGAACTGTATGGAGAGCAGTCTCGTATCGCAAGATACGAAGTGTCGAAGAAGTTATTTTCGGCAAGGTTGGCCATCGGATCATCGGTAGCGGAACACGTGCTTAAGATGATTGGCTTCATTGAGGAGCTCGCGGAACTTGGGACCACGTTAGAGAACGAGCTCTATACGGACTTGATTCTCCAGTCCCTTCCTTCCACTTACGCCCAGTTTATACTGAACTTCAACTTACAAGAAAAAGAAGTTGAACTTTCAGAGCTCCTCAACATGCTGAGGAGCGCAGAGGGCACCCTACAGAAAGGTAGGGAAACATCCACTTTGTTTGTAGGAGGATCATCTTCTTCTAGGTCCAAGGCGAAAGCCAAGGGAAAGAAGAAGAAAGCCCCCGCCAAACTAAGAGGCGGTGTTAGTAAAGTGGATATGAAGGGAAAAGCTAAAGCAACAAAGAAAGCGGGGAAGCTTGTGGATAAGGAAGAATGCTTCTATTGTCACAAGAAAGGACACTGGAAGAATGATTGCAGGGCCTGGAAGGCCAGAACACAGGAATTGAAGTAGGTTGCAGCTTCAGCTTCTGGTGTGTATGTTATTGAAAACTGTCTTTCAATAAACTCTACTTCCTGGGTATTGGATACCGGATCAGGATCTCATATCTGTAATTCTTTGCAGGCGTTGAGAAACCGTAGTGTTTTGAAAGCAGGTGACATGACCCTCAGAGTTGCGAACGGAGCTAGCATGGATGCTAAGGCCGTGGGGGACTATCACCTGGGAATGTCAGATGGACATGTTTTGGTTTTGCGTAATTGCTTTATTTGTACCCGACGCAACTTGTAATATCATTTCTGTATCTTTAGTCTCTAAAGAAGGTTATGAATTTGCGTTTGTAAGTAATGTTGTAAACATTCACCTTAATCAAGTTTTGATTGGGTCAGGTACATTGAGCAATGGTATATACGTATTAAACCAACCACAGATTTTCAATGTCCAGAATACACACAAAAGAAAGTCTCCGGAAATAAATCAGACTTTCTTATGGCATTGTAGACTGGGTCACATCAATGAGAGAAGGTTGACAAAGTTACATACAGAAGGATATTTGAATCCGTTCGAATATCAATCGTATGCCACTTGTCAATCCTGTCTCAAAGGAAAGATGACAAAGTCTCCGTTCACTAGACACGGAGTAAGAGCGAGCGAGCTCTTGGGACTCATACACAGCGACGTGTGCGGTCCAATGTCTACACATGCGCGAAGCGGTTTTTCTTACTTCATCACTTTTACGGATGACTTTTCAAGGTACGGTTATGTCTTCTTAATGAAACATAAGTCCGAAGCCTTTGGAAAGTTCCAGGAATATAAGAATGAAGTAGAAAAACAAACCGGCAAAAGTATCAAGATTCTAAGATCGGATCGAGGTGGAGAATACTTGAGTGCCGAGTTCCTGGACTATTTAAAAGAGAACGGAATTCTCTCTCAGCTTACTCCTCCATACACTCCGCAACATAACGGTGTATCGGAGAGACGGAACCGAACCCTATTGGATATGGTTCGGTCCATGATGAGTAGCACTGAGTTACCGCGATCATTCTGGGGGTATGCGCTAGAATCAGCTGCATACCTTTTGAACCGAGTTCCCACTAAGACTGTGCCTACCACACCTTATAAGTTATGGAGTGGGAAGAAACCCTATCTTCAATATCTGAAGATCTGGGGATGTCCAGCTTTTGTCAAAAAGCAGCATGCGGACAAACTCAAGGCACGCTCAGTACTGTGCAAGTTTGTGGGATACCCAAAGAACACCAGGGGGTATCTTTTCTACCACGCAGAGGAACAAAAAGTCCTTGTTTCTCGTAATGCCCACTTTCTAGAACACCAGTTCTTAGAAAAGGAAATTAGTGGGAGCGCAGTAGAACTGGAAGAAATTCCAGAACCACGAGCTATTACTGAAAGCTTAGTGGAACCAGAGGGTTCAAAAGAACAGGACATTCCTACGCCGCTCCGCAGGAGTAGTAGGCAGTCTCATCTGCCCGAGAGATACTACGGTTTTCTCATAGACGGGGATAAAGAGGATTGCATCATAGATTATGATGAGCCTACTAGCTTCCAGCAAGCCGTTCAGAGCGTCGACTCGGTAAAATGGCTGGATGCAATGCGGACCGAAATGGAGTCCATGTACACCAACAAAGTATGGACGTTGGACGTTGCTCCAGACAGGGGTAAAACCCGTAGGATGCAAGTGGATCTTCAAAAGGAAGATTGGTGTAGATGGACAGGTTGAGACCTATAAAGCTAGACTGGTTGCAAAGGGTTTTCGTCAAAGACCTGGTTTGGACTATGACGAGACTTTTTCTCCAGTGGTTATGCTGAAATCCATTCGGATCCTTCTTGCCATTGCTGCCTTCCACGATTATGAGATCTGGCAAATGGACGTAAAGACCGCTTTTCTAAATGGAAATTTAGAGGAGTGTGTCTATATGGACCAACCAGAGGGTTTCATTCAGAGTGGGAGCAGCGGAAAGGTGTGCAAGTTGCTTAAGTCCATCTATGGACTAAAGCAGGCATCACGGAGTTGGAACATCTGTTTTGATGAGACGGTCAAGGAATTTGGCTTTATCAAAAATCCAGATGAACCATGCATCTATTGTAGATTTGTAGCGAGAACTGTAGTAATCCTCGTTTTGTACGTGGATGACATTCTCTTAATAGGAAATGACATTCCTATGCTACAATCTGTCAAGGAATCTCCATGAAAGACCTGGGTGATGCCTCATACATCCTGGGGATCCGGATCCATCGTGATAGATCCAAGAGGATATTAGGACTTTCACAGTCCAGGTACATCGATACCATACTGAAAAGATTCAGTATGGAAGATTCCAAGCGCGGTAACCTACCGGCTTGTCACGGGATCACCCTCTCTAAAGAGATGTCTCCCAAGACTGATTTGGAGAGGGATCGCATGTCTATTATACCCTACGCTTCTGCGGTAGGCTCTATAATGTATGCGATGTTGTGTACAAGACCGGATGTAGCTTATGCACCGAGTGTGGTAAGCCGGTATCAGTCAAACCCTGGGGAGAAACACTGGATAGCAGTAAAGAACATTCTCAAGTACCTCAGAAGGACTAAGGAGATGTTCTTGGTGTATGGCGGAAAAGACCTCCAAATCGAGGCCTTTGCTGACTCCAGCTTCCAGAGTGACAAGGATGATTCCAAGTCCATGTCGGGTTTTGTCTTTAACCTTAATGGAGGGGCGGTGTGTTGGAAGAGTTCCAAACAGGAAACCGTTGCAGACTCGACGATGGATGCGGAATACATCGCTGCATCTGATGCCGCAAAAGAAGCTGTCTGGATGAGGAAGTTCTTGAAAGAGCTTCAGGTGGTTCCGTCCATTGTTGATTCAATACCTCTGTATTGCGACAACAACGGGGCTATAGCTTTAGCGAAGGAACCCAGGTCCCATCAGAGATCCAGACACATCTTGAGGCAGTATCACCTGATCAGGGAGATCGTGGATCGCCAGGAGATCGAGGTTCGGAGAGTCGCTTCAGAAAATAACACTGCAGATCCATTCACCAAGGCCTTGCCCCTGACTCAGTTCGAGCGGCTGATCGAGATGATAGGTCTTCGATACGCCAGTACATGGCCTTAGTGCAAGTGGGAGATTGTTAGTGTATATGCCCTAGAGGCCATTACTGTATCATACTAGTTTGTATATTACTTAATGGAAGCTTGGGATATTCACCTTGTATATACAATCTTGCTCAAAATAGTAGTATGCTACTTGGTTTGTTTCTACTTCAATGTGTACATGTGTTTATTTTAGTATATCGCCTATACACATTAGTGGAGCCCTTAGGATCTTTGCTTGATTACCAGCGTTGTGATGGCAGCCACACTAGTGGGGCTGGGTAATCTATAAGCACATCCTTATGCAGGTCCCTGGTCGCAGGATTATCGAGACAGGGCATCGATACTCTGGAGTAGACTAGCGCATGCGCTTCTCATCCCAGTGTGGGAGACGGTCTGTCCCACAGCCGTCGGTACGTCGTACTTGAGATAGTATGTGGGTGCTCGTTGGGTTACGAGTACACTGGACAGGACTCGTCGGGAACTGACTAGTTGGTATTATGCCTATCGTCAGTTATCAATTCCCAGGTGACATGAGTACAGCTTAGTCTGCTGACTTGACACTGTCACTTCGCCTCGAGTGTGTTCCCACTGTACTTTGATTACTACCCTACTACGGCTCAAAGGAGTCGTGCAAACAGGTGGTAGTTGGGTGCAGTCCCGAAGCACTTGGAGGCAGTGACGGTTAGAAAAGATTCGTCTCTCCCGGTATTGGGGGTTGACATCGCGCTGTGTCTAGGAGAGCCATTACACGAGGTTTACCAAGGTTTAGCAAACCGAGTGAACTAGTTTCTTCAAAGTTCGAAGAAGGAACCAAAGGTTGAAGCTTTCAGGTGGATCTATCTTCGGCGCAAGGAGACGACGGGGAGAAGCCGATTCGGACGACCATCAAAGCTTGAAGACGAAGGAGTTCGAGAAAAAGAAAGGTATAACCCCCTAACCGAGTAGTTAGCAACTCGTAGTTAGGTTGTTAATTAGATGTTTAACAAAGATCCGGGTCTTTAAGTCCATGTTACCACCTATATGAAAATCGTATTTTTTATCAAATTCCGCTTGCCCGAAAGTACCGGGAGAGGTAGCATGGACTTACAAATAGTACCGATATATACAAAAAAATAGATAATGAATGAGTGGTATTAAAATGCAGTTTTCTGAGATGAACAAATACTCCCAAAATTATCTTTTGCTCGTCCCGAGCAAAACAAAATCCTAGCCTCACTTTCGCAAGGAACGCGATTGCACTGAGCTCATGCAACAAGCCGTTAAACCTCTAGGTGTCCCTAGTAGGAAGAGTATTGTCTCCTTAGGGTTTCCAGCGGATTACACCCACAAAATCCCGTAAAACTAGTTTCACAAGTTAACGTTGATTTTATTCCTACAGTTTACCATTTAGATTAGAAACTCTATTATCCTAAGTTAGAAATATTCAACCCATATGTTTCACGCCTCCTATTTATTCAACCTCAGATCCTATACATTTTTACAGTTAAAAAGATCTCGGTTTCTCTTGAGTTTTCCTTCTAAAGCGCAGTCTTCAATCCGGGGTTTTTATCAACTTTACGGCAAACATAAGTCTTATTCTTTATTTCTATCTTTCCTCCAAATATCGATTGTATACTCCTATGTGTGTGTAAATTTTTCACCCCTACACTTAAGAATTAAATTCAAGCTATAGTACCCTTACCCTAATACCTAATACTACTTCTTTTCATTTATGATGGGCGGTGTTGCTCACACACCTTTCATGCGACTATTAATGCTTCTTGAGGCACTAACAACCGATTACTGAATGCGCGAGCTTAAAGCGTAAATAGCAGTTTTCAGGTCTTGACTTTATTTATTTTTTCTTCTTTTTTCTTTATTTTTCTTTTTCAAGACCGGATATATTTTTCAATGATGCTCTTTTTGGTGTTTAGCTTTAAATACCGTTTTTTTTCTTTCATACTAGGTTTTCAGGCAAGAGTATTTTTAGGTATCCTTTACTATCCCAAGTTTCAAGGTGCGTGTATGTGCAGTTTGTAAGGTATATACTTTCTAATTTAAACTCAAGAATAGAAACAATTTTTCAGACTTATCTTTCAGTAAAACTTTAATACTTTCCCTTTATTTCGACTTAACTCAAGAACTGAACTCAAGATTACCTACTTCTAAAAACAAAACTATAAGGATGTATAATTACCAAGGTTAAACAAAATGAGGGTTATTTTTAGGGTTTTCAATTTCTAAGCCTACAATTTAGTTATTTCTAACGTATCAACTAATCTTTCGGAATCAAAATCTAAGTTACCTTATTAGCTAACTTGACGACAAAGTTTTTCTATTTTTTGAATTTTTTTTATTTTTATGGGTTGTATAATAAATATGCAAATGCAAAATATACACATGAACACGAAGGAAGAAAGCTTACCGAGCACACCCACAAACTTAAACTTGACAGTGCCATCACTGTCAGGCTATACCAAGAGGGTCAAAATTACCGGCTCTCCCTAAAAGAAATATATACAACGCAAACTAAAAATATATACACAAAAAGATCCCCCCTAACTTAAGTGAAACAGTGTTTCCACTGTTTATGCGGTGAAGTTCAGGATTAGGGGGAAAAAGAACAGTATCAATCTATACAAAGCCTTACACAGGCCAAAAGTGAGCACCAACTATTCAAAAATTTTATCGCTATAATGTGCAGCTTGGTGAAAGAATGTGGAGAGGAAAGAAATAGAGAATACGCGAGACCGTATGGGGATAGAAGTGGTATACGGTCTCGGTATATGAGGAGAAGAATGGCGGAAGGGAAAAAGCAATGGAGTACGAACTTGAGGGTGAAAATGGAGTGAATAAATTAGCACAATTTGTGATGCCCGATGTGTAAAAAGCGATTGTACTAATCTATCAACCCGTCAAGAAATGGGGTCAAATCCTTCAAGATTCATGAGAAAATATGGGTAAACCGAACTTGGTAAGCCAGACATAAGAAATGATGGTGATACAGTTTCTTGCAAGGTCGGAACGATGGAAAGGATGGAGGGGAGTGATCGAGGAAGGGTATCAGGTAAAGGTTCCGGAGGGTGTACACAGTCAATGAAAGGGACATGATGAATTGGAAAATCCGACTCATCAAGCAAAACTGGTTCATCCTAAAAAATATCCTCAAAATTCTCCTAAAAAATTAGCTCATCCATGCATTTATCATCAATATCTAGACGCATATGAAGTTCGGGAAAAACAGTTAATGACTCGGGATGATGTCCACACGGAAGTGAAAGTAAATGATGAATTGGTAAGAAAAACTCATCCAAAACCGCGGGTTCATCATCCAAAATATTCCCGACGTCAATATCCTTAATCAAGTGAAAATCAATATTCTCAGACACCTCATCAAAAGCATGAATTTCAATCAATTCAGGTTCTAGAATGGAGGTATAGATGTCAAAAGGTTTAGGATTGGTTTCACTTGACAGGGTCCCTTCACAATCCGGTAAATCAAATACTACAAAGTTGCACAACTCATTAATCAATCTATCTTCAATTGGAAAATCATTTGGGACACTTGATAGACATTCAAAATCGGAGTTGTGGGATTCAATTTGCAATGGGTAGGTTTGATTTGAAAGGGTGTACAACTCACTCTAACCACTCAAATTCTCACTCTGTCCTATCTCCTCATCATACGTTGGAAAATGTGGAGCTAGTTGGAAACTAGCTACCGGGTCACTAGGTTGTATGAGGGCGGCCATGGACGCATTCAAATCCATCATCTGATTGTATGACGCTACCCGAAAGTCTTCTAACAACTGTTCCAGACTAGACATGGGTTGTGAAGGGGTTTCAGTAAAACATTCAAAGTTGTTTGGATACTGGAAACTCCCAAAAGGCTGTTCATAAGCAATGTCTAAGGAAGGTGTAAATGTCGGGTAGGATTGATAGGAATCGAATGATTGGACATGAATAGGATCAAAATTAGGATAAGGAGGTGGTTGGAATTGTTGATCAAAAGAATTGGCAGTGGTGAAAGGAGTGAAAGATCGTCTATGAGATTGTTCAATTCGGTCAGTGATGGACATGGGTTTCGGAGTTGCAATATGACTTTCAAATGGGTATCAACGTAAGAAGGTAGGGTAGGTTGAAACAGTTGATACAAAGTGGATTGCGGAGTCCAATTGTTTGTCCTAGACGCGTCTATCCGATCTTTCAAAGAAATTTTGGGCATGGATGGATGTTCGAAGTTCGATAAAAGCAAGAACCGTAAGAAGTAATGTCTGGTTGTGGATACTAAAGTTTGGCAAGAGTTTTTCTGGGTGAGGCACCCATGATATGAAGAGAAGAAGAAAAGGAAAAAGAATTTGTATTTTATATTTATTTTTTGTTAGTTATCAACAAAAGAATGAAATATACACACACAAAAAATCTGGACAAAAAAAAAACAATCACGACACAAAAATACCACACGCCTAATCGGTCTAAGGTTCACCTAGGTCAACTAGACCTGCTCAAGAACTTGATTGGCGAAGTAAAACTGTGTCGAGAAACGAGCTCAAGATATACTGATCATGATGCCAGGTAAGTGCAGAGATAAGGGGAGGTTCTCTGACGCTTTCGCGAAGGTCCTTAATTAGATAACCCTTTCTCTTTTGGTGGTTTCGCCATGAACACTTTCCTAGACACCCCGTAAACGATATACCGTTAAGCGGTGTTCTAAACACAGTTAACTTCTCTTAATGAGCGCGAAGTCCTTAAGGCTTAAAGTCTAGTTTCTTTTAAACTTTGTGTGGGTAAACGTTATGCTCAATTTCATAATTTTTGGGCCACGGAAAAGGTGATGAAATCCTTTACCGTATGTTGTGGGGTTCGCTTGCCCTTAAGTCCGTATTAATGGATGAAATGCGCAATTCAATAAAAAATTATTCAAAGAATCAAACAATCGTTTTTTACGTTAAGCACAACACCGCAACAAATACGGGTTAGTCTATTTTTGGCGTTTGACAGCGAACTTGCAAAGAATCCTATAAAGATATTATATTGAATGCGTCGGATTTGAGAAAGAAGGTATTAGTAAAATACGTACCAATAAGTTTTCAGGTTAAGAAACCCTCGTTGAATTGAATCCGAATAGCTTGGAAAGTTCGCTTGCGCGGGTCAAACTACCCGGATCTTTGGCACTGTACTTCACAATCACCTTAGTCTTGAATGTACACTTTACTCCACACAATCGCCATTCGCAAATCCGCAAAAATCTGAAAATGACGGAAAAAACGGATTTTAGTGCGAAAATGCGATATGAATGCCCAAATACCTGCACAATAAAAATTATAAAGAACAAGCAATAAAAATGGGACAAAAACAGAACAATAGAGCAGAGAAAAAAAATTTGGAGCAAATGGAGGTGGTAGGGCCGACGAGCTCGGAATTTATAGGGGTGTCGCCGGTTTTATTTGCGAATATTGGCTCCAAATTTCTTCTGGTGGCTCAGTGTTCTACTAATGTCTTACTGGTATTGTTTATCATTTCTGTTTAGATCTAAAATGGTAGCAGGTCAGAAATCCAGAGAACAAAAATGTTAGCAATGTCAATTTTTGTTGGTTTTTGAATTTTTTTTGATTTTTAGTTTGTTTTAAGAATGGTGTTAGATGGATATTAATAAGATTAACCCGAAATAACAAGAATAAAAATGTTACTGTCTCCCCAGCAACGACGCCATTTGATTGCACACTTTTGGCGTGTCGATTTTAAATTTCTAAAGTTGTAACATTTCAGAAAATATAAAATATTATTTTTGGAATTTAATATTAAAATAATATATTTCGCGAAAACTACCAGATTTGCGAATTTGCGGTTTTCGTAAAATGGTATAAATATATACCAATAATTGTGAAATAATTGAAGATTAAAATGATTTATTCATTTAAAAATTTATTTATTGTATTTGGAATTTTTATAATTAATTATATGCAGTTTAAATAAAAATTGATTAGTGCACTACTAATCGCGATTAAACCAAATCCGTGTTTTTACAGTTTTCCATAGCTAGTGCATCATGACATGTTACTTGTTGTTTCATTTCATTTGTGTTATGTGTTTGGTTTTAATGAGTGGGAGAAAAAGAAAAGAAAAAGAGAAAAGGGAAGCTAAAAGACAAAAGAGGAATTATTGAGACAGTGAGGGTAAGTTAGGGTGAGAATAAGAAAGAGAGAGAGAGAGAGAGGGCAGCCACCATTTCTTCACCCCATCATTTTACTTCATCTTCTTCCTCCTCATCTCCCTCCACCTCCATCCCCAAGTATCATCTCAAAATCTTCATCCAAACCCTATACCCCATTCATTAAAAATGATCCCATCTTCATCCTCAACATATTGGACCAATCAAAGTTGGATTTTGGAGACTTTAGGAAGCTAGGGTTTTTCTTGAGTTGCCCAAATAAGATATAATTCCTTTCATTTAGCTTAGTTTTTAGTTTCTTGCATCCTAGTTTAGTTTAGATTGTGATTTGGTTAGGATATGTGGTGTTTGGAAAATTCAAGAGAAGGGTTGGATGATTATGTGGACTTATGACCTATAGTGGGTGTCTACAAGACCTTAGTGATGCTTTTGCTGGCCTAGATCGGAAACTAGAACCCAAAACCAGAACTTAGAATTTCCCCAACGTCGATATTTGACAGTTGGTGAGTGTATCTGGGAATCTGGGATGACCCGAGACCATTATAAATTAAGTTCTCTTGACAGTGAGACGTGCAGGCAATTCTGAAGCAACACCTGAAACCCTAGCCCCTAGTGAGCTTTTATGGCCGCAAATTTAAGGGATTTGGCCGCAAATTGCGGCCAAGTCGTGGTGGTCTCGTGTGATTTTTGGACCATAGCTTCCTTATCTGATATCTAGAGCAACCCAATATGCAAAATGTTCTGGTTTGACCTAGGGTGAAATCTGGGAGTGGTTTTCCTAGGTCGCTATTTTCGTGTTTTGCAATTCTGAAAACTTGGGTTTTGGAAATTGATATTGTATTTGGTCGTAGGACGTTTTTACGTCAACGACGAGGGTTTTTTGGTTGTTTATGCATGCATAGGCTATAGATTCTAACTTATGAGCGTACCGTGTGCCGTATTGGCTTTCCGGACTTGATTTTAATGGTATTGCGACTGTGTATGCATTGTAGGTACCTTCGCGTGGATTCCAAGACGACGAAGTATATCGACTACGGCTGAACAAGGAGTTCCACAGGTGAGTAGATTTATATCTATGGTGGAAGTCGGGTGGATGGCGTATAGCACCCCTGCAAATTTTGATGGAAACCGATATATAGGATATGGTTAGAGAAACCTATTCTAGGAACCTATGGATGTGATTAAAGGTTTAGTGTGACATGATATGAAAGAAATGATGTCTCGGATTGATACATATATAAGGATATGATAAGTGAACGTGAATCACGATATACGGATAGGTAGTGCACGAGAATAAGTATGAGATTTAGAGTAGCATGACATGAGATTTATAAGATAGGATATATATATGTAAAATGATTGATGTGGGATATAAATATGATGAAAAGAATATACGATGTGATATGATTACTTGATTGATATGTCGGTATACGGATGCGAGTTGATATGAGAGGACTGATACCTTTGCCGGTCCCTTGATATGAGATTGTTGTGGATGCGACCTGAGATATTGGTATATAGATATATATAAGGTTGTGAATCATGAGTGATATTCCGTACAAGACGTTAGGTCCGTACCCTCGACTAGAGGATGTCGTACGATAGATTATACCGTATGTGATTTTGTGAGGCTGGATGCCGATTGATAGATTCACCGACTCGGAAATATTGTAGATACGTATACCTGTTAGCATTTCGTGTGCGATGTACCTTATGCCATGTTCATGTCATTCTTATTGCCTTACATATACCTATGCTATTACACCTACACCATTATCGATAATGTGTATGTTGCACTTACACAGTTTTGCCGGTTCACACACTTTCATCATCGGTAATTGCTATGTTACTTACACAGTAGAATTGCCCCATCATATGCTATGTTTCATGATATACTTGCTATGCTCACATCATTATGATATGTCGCATGATATACTGATATGTTCACATCACTGTTCCATGTTGCATGATATACGGATATGCTCACATTACTGTTATATGTCGCATACATCATGTTTTATGATTATACGCATTGAGATATGCTGTTTTCATGAGATTTCTGGATTTGAGAACCGTGGTTATTTCAAAAGAAAGTATGTATTGTTTTAAAATCCGGTTTCTCTTGATATGATATTTCGGTGCATCCACCATGCGTTTTCTCTGTTCTGAGACGTGTGATATGTGAAACCCGATTCGAGGAGTTGGATGATCCGTTTGTGGGTTCATGTTGGACCCGGTATGGTACCCCGGGGTAAGAAAGAGATGTCGCGCAGTAGATGATGAGCCTGGCAGAGAGACTACTACCTACCGGTGATTTGTTGTGTGACATTTCAGAAATATAAAAATATTATTTTTGGAATTTAATATTAAAATAATATATTTCGTGAAAACTATTCGATTTGCGAATAGGGATTTTTCGTAAAATGGTATAGTATATACCAATATTTGGAAATTTATCGGTGATTAAAATGATTTATTTATTTTTAATGATATTTATCGGATTTTTGGTAAAATCCGTATTTTTACATTTTTCCGTGACTTGTGAACATGTCATGTCCATGTTGTGTTTGTGCACATTGTTATTGTGTTGTGACTTGTGAGTTTGTGAGATAAAGAGAATGAGTTAAGGAAAAGAAAAGAGAAAGAAAGAGTGTGTGTGTGAATGGAGTTATGTATGAAAAATAAAAGAGATATATATTTTGTGAGAGGTGAGTGTAGGGGAAAGATATTTAGTGAGAGAGAGTAAGAATAAGAGAGAGAGAGGGATAGAGCTAGCAGCCCTCCCCTTTTCCCCATTTCCTTCTTCAACTCCATTCCTTCATTCCCTTACTACCCCCATGCATCCTCTTCATTTCCTTTCCAAAACCCTATGCAACCTTCACAATAAACATGCATAACATCATTCTAAACCCCTTGAACCATTCAAGTTTGGATTTTAGAGAATTTGGACGACTAAAGAAATTTCTTTAGTTGCTTATGAGGTATATCTTCTCACTTTAGAATTTTGTTTGCGGTAATTATCGTATTTTAGTAAGAAATTGAGTTAATTAGGATATTGATATTAGAATATTGAATGTTGCTATCAAGTGGCTGATTGGGGTGTAGTGAGTGTTTACAAGACCTTAGGGATTGATTTCATGGCCTGGAATTGAGTTTAGAACCCGATAAACAAAGTTAGAATTGTTCCGTGTCAGTTTTGTGAAACCTTAAGGCCTACAAGGTATCTGGAGCAACCTGGGCCATTTACAAGAAAAACTGCAACTCCAGAGACCTATTTAAGACACCAGGAGACCACCCTGAGACGATGGACCCAAACGGAGCAGTTTGGGCCGAGCAGGCCGGTTTTGGTGGCTATGTGGCTGGCCAAATTTTAGTGTTTGGTGTCTAGGTTGGTTCAGTAGCTTACATACTCCATATACAACACCCTATACTTGCTAGTTTTGTTCCAATTGACATGAACCAAAATCTGGAAGCTGTTGTGAGTGGTTTTGGTTATGTTTTCCGTATTTTGGAATTCTTGGTTTTAGTATTTGATATAGTATTGGGTTGTTGGATGTTTGTACGTCAACGACGAGGGTTGTTTGGTTGGTTTTGCATGCTTAGACTATAGGTTCTAACCTATGAGCGCACCACATGCCGTATTAGATTTCGGAACTTGATGTTAATAGCTTTGCGATTGCATATTGATTGTAGGTACCTTTGCTTGGATTCCGAGACGACGGAGTATATAGACTACAACTGAACAAGGAGTTCCGCAGGTGAGTAGATTTATATCTGCGGGGGAAGTCGGGCGGATGGTGTATAGCACCCCCGCAAATTATTATGCAAATCGATACATACACACACACACACACACACACACACATACACATATATATAGAATATGGTTAAGGAAACTATGTTAGAAACTTATGGATATGGTTTAAGGATTAGTAGGAGACAAGATATACCACGACTTAAGATTTGTGTAT
Organism: Agapanthus africanus; assembly: GCA_030015575.1. Taxonomy (NCBI): domain Eukaryota; kingdom Viridiplantae; phylum Streptophyta; class Magnoliopsida; order Asparagales; family Amaryllidaceae; genus Agapanthus; species Agapanthus africanus. Next base: position 37,910,012 of record CM057351.1, read on the forward strand.
TGTTTAGTGTGACAAGATATGATAGAATTGATATGCATGAGATTTAGAGTAGCATGCTATGAGATTTATAAGATATAATGTATATGTAAGATGGCTTGATGTGATATGATGAAAAGAGTATACGATGTGATATGATGACTTGGTGTGATATGTCGTTATATGGATGCGAGTCGATATGAGATAGTTGATACCTTTGTCGGTCACACGATATTAGATTGATACATATGTGACCTGAAATATAGGTATATAGATATATATAATGTTTTGAATTATGAGTGATATGCCGTATGAGACGTTAGGTCCGTACCCTCATTGTCATATAGCTTGATAGGATTCCTAATGGTTTAATGTCGTCGTACGATGATTTACTGTACATGATGAGTTTTATCTGATGATTGATCTATACCCTTGACTAGAGGATACCGTACGATGGATTATACCGTACGTGGTGTTGTGAGGCTATAGGGCGATTGATAGATTCACCGACTCGGATATGTGATAGAGACGTATACCTTATAGCATTGCGCTCACGATTTACTTTATGCTATGTTCATGTCATTCTCATTGCATTACATATACCTGTGCTAGTACACCTACACTATTATCGATGATGCGTATGTTACACTTACAGATTGGCCGGCTCACACACTTCATCATCGATAATTGCTATTTCACGTACACGGTAGAATTGCCACATCATTATGATATGTCGCATGATATACCGATATGCTCACATCACTGTTCCATGTTGCATGATATACGGATATGCTTACATTCTGTTATACGTCGCATACATCATGCTTTACGATTATATGCATTAAGGTGCTGTTTTCATGAGATTCTGGATTTGAGAACCGTAGTTATTTCAAAAGAAAGTTGTAGGGCGTTTTTCGTCACCCCAGTGAGATGGGAATACCCGCACGCTTGTCAGGCGTATACTACAGATTCCCCCTGCCTAGGGTAGGCGGGGGTTGGCAGCCCCCTTACGGGATGCGGGACAGCGCCCCGTTAGAAATTTTTTCTAACAGAGACAGTGTCGCGGAGTATGTGTGTGTAAATATTTATACATATGTATATATATACATGTATATATAAGTAAAGGGGAAAGGCATCCAAAGGATGCGTGGGGCAGCACCTTGGGCGCTGTGCGCTTAGGTGCTGTGCGCTCAGGCGCAAGCGGGCCACGTGTCGGCACGTGGGCGCTTTGCGCATGAGCGCTGCGCGCAGGTACGCAAGCGCGCGTGCCACGTGTCGGCACGCGGGCGCTTTGCGCAAGAGCGCTGCGCGCAGGTGCGCAAGCGCGCACGCGCCACGTGTCGGCACGCGGGCGCTTTGCGCAAGAGCGCTGCGCGCAGGTTCGGCACGCGGGCGCTTTGCGCAAGAGCGCTGCGCGCAGGTGCGCAAGCGCGCGCGCCACGTGTCGGCACGCGGGCGCTTTGCGCAAGAGCGCTGCGCGCAGGTGCGCAAGCGCACGCGCGCCACGTGTCGGCACGCGGGCGCTTTGCGCAAGAGCGCTTTACGCAGGTGCGCAAGCGCGCGCGCGCCACGAGTCGGCACGCGGGCGCTTTGCGCACTTGCGCTGCGCGCCGGCGAGGATAAGAGGCTTTTTGCCTCGAAAAAAAGATTTCTCAAAAGAGAAATCAGAGAGGAGTTGGACTCCTGAATGTGTTTTGGGGTTAATGGAAGGGGTTCTTCTTCTTCCTCCTGTTGCTTGCTGGATCTTGAAGATCAAGAGATGTGAAATCTCAAAATCTCTCCTTTTTGAGATCTGATGACAGAACCAAGTTCCCCTTTGTGGGTTTTGTGGTGAAAAACTAATTTGTTTTATAAAAAGAAGATTAAAACTCTTGATTTAATTCAAGAGAAAAATGAATGTTTTGGAACCTTGAAGAAGAAAAAGAGATCTCAGATCTGAAACTTTTTTGCAGAGAGAAAAAGTTCTTTTTTTATTCATTATCATGTTGTCTTTTATAGGCTTACATATTTACATATAACCCCTTGGGCTCTACAAAATGGCATTTTGCCCATCCCATGGCTTATGTGCCATTTCTTTTTTGCACATAAGCCATGGGCTTAGAAAATATTGGCTTTATGCCCATTTTGCATACATTCATGCACAAAAATTACATAAAAATTATTTGTTACATGATTTTTGTTGTTGGCATGGCGGAAGGCCGGACGCTTCGTGTTCGGGCTCGACCTGGGCATTGGCCCACTTGCTTGGGCTTGGGCCCACCTGGCTTGGGGTTGACCTTGACTTTGACTTGGTCAACCGGGGTGCAAATTTTGACTTCAACAAAGTGCCCCCCATCAATAAATGCACACCACATATGTGGGTCGTGTGCATGAAATTGATGGATTTTCTTTTGCATGGAGGCGACTTGCTTTGGTTCCCCCATTTTTGGGATGCACTGCCCTTTTTACGACATGGACGGTCGGCGCTTAACGTGTCTCCGAGACGGAGTGTCCGTGGTAGACGTTTCTCTGGCCCGGAGCGATCTGGTTCCTGCTTTGTAGGAAGCCTGCACTGCCCTTTTTGCCACATAGACGGTCGACGCTCTGTTACGAAGAGATTTGGGTTCCCAATTTGCGGGAGCCTGCACTGCCCTTTTTGCGACATAGACGGTCGACGCTCTGTTACGAAGCGATTTGGGTTCCTAATTTGCGGGAGCCTGCACTGCCCCTTTTGCGACATAGACGATCGACGCTCTGTTATGAAGCGATTTGGTAGACGTGCCCCCGGCACGGAGTGTCGCTGATCGACTTTTCCCAGGCGCGGAGTGTCGGGTTGACTTTTCCCCGGCACGGAGTGCCGCTGATGGACTTTTCCCCGGCGCAGAGTGTCGGTGGTTTGATTCCGAGGCGGAGCATAATTCCGGCAGGGAAGGCGGAGCATAATTCCGGCTGGTTGACTTTTCCCGGCACGGAGTGTCGCTGATCGACTTTTCCCCGGCGCGGAGTGTCGGGTTGACTTTTCCCCGGCACGGAGTGTCGCTGATGGACTTTTCCCCGGCGCAGAGTGTCAGTGGTTGACTTTTCCCCGGCACGGAGTGTCGCTGATCGACTTTTCCCCGGCGCGGAGTGTCGCGGGTTGACTTTTCCCCGGCACGGAGTGTCGCTGATCGACTTTTCCCCGGCGCGGAGTGTCGCGGGTTGACTTTTCCCCGGCACGGAGTGTCGCTGACGGACTTTTCCCCGGCGCAGAGTGTCGGTTGATTTGATTCCGAGGCGGAGCATAATTCCGGCAGGGAAGGCGGAGCATAATTCCGGCTGGTTGACTTTTCCCCGGCACGGAGTGTCGCTGATCGACTTTTCCCCGGCGCGGAGTGTCGGGTTGACTTTTCCCCGGCACGGAGTGTCGCTGATCGACTTTTCCCCGGCGCGGAGTGTCGCGGGTTGACTTTTCCCCGGCACGGAGTGTCTCTGATCGAGTTTTCCCTGGCGCGGAGTGTCGCGGGTTGACTTTTCCCCGGCACGGAGTGTCGCTGATAGACTTTTCCCCGGCGCAGAGTGTCGGTTGATTTGATTTGGGTTGACATCAGTATCGCTACACTGGAATATGGTACCAAGAGCGAATCATCATTTGTCATGAGAGGGTTTTGGAATTGGTTTTTGTTTGGCATCAGCATTGCTGCACTGGAATGATGCCAGGAGCAACTCATCATTTGCCGCGAGAGGATTTGGGAACGGGTTTTTTTTGTTTGGCATCTGCATTGCTGCACTGGAATGATGCCAGGAGCAACTCATCATTTGCCCCGCGAGGATTTGGGAACGGGTTTTTTTTTTGTTTGGCATCTGCATTGCTGCACTGGAATGATGCCAGGAGCAACTCATCATTTGCCCCGGGAAGACTTGGGAATTGGTGGCTTAGGAGACAGGTTTAAATCCCTGTCACCTAAGGCTTTTCCACTTTGTGAGCCATAAGGGTCTCACAAAGCATTTTCTCCCTACGGGTCGTGAGGATCCCGCAGGAGTATTTTCTCCTTAGGAGTCGTGGGGACTCCTAAGTGTGTTGCTCCTTTGTGAGTCGTAGGGATCTCACGCGGGAATTTTCTCCTTACAAAGTCGAGAGGACTTTGAGAGTGCATTTCATTTCTTTCTCTTTTTTTTTACGAGTTTGCGCCCTTTCGGGTTTTCACACTCGCCGGCAGTCCTGCTGTTTTTACTCACGGAGCCCTTTTGGGTTTTCATCCGTGCCCGTTTTGCTTGTGGACACACCGTTTCTTCTTTTTTTCATTTTTCTCTCTCTCTGTTTTTTTTTTTTTGGAGACCGGGATTGTTTTACGCCCGTGGATTGGATACGGTTGTGTAGGATGTATGATCCAGACCGTAGGGCCAGAAAAATTTCAGGACTTTGTTGGCGTCTGCATCGCTGCACTGGAATATGGTACCAGGAGCGACTCATCATTCGCCGTTGGTATGAGATTTGGAATTTGGTTGGCGTCTGCATCGCTATACTGGAATATGGTACCAGGAGCGACTCATCATTCGCCGTTGGGGATTGGGATTTGGAATTTGGTTGGCGTCTGCATCGCTGCACTGGAATATGGTACCAGGAGCGACTCATCATTCGCCGTTGGGGATTGGGGAGCGATGGCTTAGGAGACAGGTTTGGATCCCTATCACCTAAGACTTTTCAATTTTATGGGCCGTGAGGGTCCCATAAAAGCATTTTCTCCCTACGAGTCGTAAGGATCCCGCAGGTGTATTTTCTCCTTAAGAGTCGTGAGGACTCCTAAGTGTATTTTTCCTTGGTGAGTCGTAAGGATCTCACGAAGGTTTGTTCTCCTCATGTATCGTGAGGACACATGAGTGGGTCTTTCCAATGAAGCATAATTCCAAAGGCGGAGACCAGCCGTGTAACTGGTGGTTGCGGTGGGGCATGGGTATGCTGAGAATTATTTGAGCCCGTGGATTGTATACGGTAGTCAATTTGGGGACTGGCCGTAGGGCTGGGAGAATTTTGAGAAATTGGATTTTGGTTGGCGTCTGCATCGCTGCACTGGAATATGGTACCAGGAGCGACTCATCATTCGCCGTTTTTTTTTGTTTTGTTTTTGTTTTACCGCGATTGCTCTATCATTTCAGCTTTTCTTATCGCAAAGGTCGCGATTGCCCCATCATTTCGGCATTTATTCGCGGTTGCCCCATCATTTCGGCTTTATTTTCATTTTTATTTTTACTCGCTGATTTTTATTGCGAGTTGCCCCATTATTTCGGCTTTTCTTTATTTTTCTTTTATTTACACATTTTTTTTTATATACACACATTTTTTTTTACATTCCCAGTTTAACGACTTAGAGGTCGATTGTTCCCAGTTTAATGACGTGGTGGTCGATTGTTTTCAGAGAAAGGCAGATGCCTAAGAGAATCGGTTTCAGGAAGAACTTCGGTCTCCGTTTGTATGAAATTGGCGGTTGCAGCTTGACTGTTTGTTAACACGCCTTTGGACAGTTCTATCTCTCCTGCCTTGTATTGCTTTTCGACCCAATCTTTGAAGATGAAGTAGTCCTCAATGGCATGGCCTATCACTCTGTGATAGGGGCAGTATTTGAGGTCGTCGGTCCTATTCACTTCCTGCGGTCTTTTTGACTCTGGCAGTTGCAGACCGTTCTTCAGGGCGTCTTTGAATATTTTACGGATTTTGTCCCTTCTGAAGGAATAGACCTTATCCAGCTTCTCTTTCAGTGGAGATTCTCCTCCCTCTCCGAACATTGGCTTCCGAGGCTGGTTGGCGCTAGGCCCGCTCATCCCTTGCTTATTTCGGTTAGCCGAAGTGTTAAAAGATTCAGTATCGTCAGAACCTCCGCCTTTGCGATTTTCGTCCTTTCGGTTTCTCCAGGACCTATTGTTATTTTGGGAGTCAGAGGACTCCTGCTTTGAGCGTTCCAACATCTGGACTTTTCTGGTCAGCTCTTGGAATGTTTTGAGACCCGCGGTACATAGAAACGGGGTCATCCAGTTGTTGAGATTTCCGACGAGGAGACTGACAGATTGGTCCTGATCTATCGGCGGTTCACATTTGACGGAGAGATTGCGCCATCGGGTTATAAAATCCGTGCTGCTTTCGTTGTTCTTGGGCTTGGTCCTTACGAGCTCGGCAATGGTGATCTTATCGCTGACGCTCATGAATCTTTGTCGAAACAAAGACTCCATTTGGACGAAAGTAGTAACGGAGCCATCCGGTATGCTCGCGTACCAGTCGAAAGCAACATCGGTCAAGCTATTAACGAACTGGCGGAGGAGAAGCGCATCGTTGCCCCCAGTATTCCCGCATGAGGCTTTGAAGTGGGCGATGTGCTGATTCGCGTTTCCCGTCCCATCGAATCTTCCGAATTTGGGGATGACATAGCCGCTAGGAAATTCTACCAGATCATACTGAGCAGGATATGGTCTCCCACTACTGCTAACATCTTTTTGTGCTTCGGCTTCGGCCACCAAGGTTTTGACTTTGTTGGCAACCAAATCCATGATTTGATCTTGAGTTAGCGGGCTACTGTCATCGGTAGCCAAGACATTTGCTGAGATAGGATGCGACTGATTTTCATGCGGTCCGCCCACTTTTGGATTTGAGGGAACGGGCGTCGGCTGTCTCGGGACACCATTTCCCGGTTCATGAGCTGAGCCCTGTGCTTGATTGGGCGGCTGAGAGGTAAGTTGGGCCGTAAGCCGTAAGACGACATTTGTCAAGTCGTCGATCTTTGAGTAGAGCTTGGCCATCTCCTTATCTTTGCTTCTGAGCTGTTTTCGGAGCTCTTGGAGAAGTTGCTGCTCTGCGGTCTTAGGACGGAAAGTTGGCTCATCTTCGCTTTTCGGGCCTGACTCCTCATGAATTGAGGGCTCTCTCTGCCTATCAGCCTCATCGAGAGGGTTTTCATCATCCAGCAGAGGCGGCTGTTCTTGGGAAGTGGCAACCACATTAAAGCCAGATTGGATTTGAGATGTGGTAGCCCCGTCCTTGCTCTTGCTGCGCGTGCCCACCACGTAGACAGTGTAGATAACACATTCAGCCATCCCCTCATCTTTGGCGGGGTAACCCTGTTCTTCGAACCTCATGAGGTTTAGCCTGGCAGTAGCCCTAGCCCTTTTGTTGGCTCTATATCTGAGCCTTTTCTCCCTCAGCTTCTCGATTTTGAAGGCTTGGCCGGCATCTGCTACCCGGGAAGCCATTGTGAGTTGATCAGAGAGGAGTTTAGAGAAGACACCCGATCGAGCAGTGGTCAAGGGCACCGGTGGAGCTTGCTCAGGACGCGTTGTAGCTTTATTGGTGTTGATGGCCTTGCCCCCAGCTGGGGCCAAGGAAAATCGTTCAGACACCGACTTGCGTTTGGGTTGGGGCGCCCTTGAGATCACCACATTTGGTCTCCTGCCTTTCGAGACCGGTTTGTCTGCCACCGGGGCTTGAGGAGCTGGGATGGCGCCAACTGGCATGAACAGAATAGAGCCGAATAGTAGCAGCGGCTCCTCCCATTGTCGCCCGAAACTGGCCGGGAGGACCGTCCTGGAGTCTATCTTCATTGTGTAGGAGACGGGAGCTGAGTTCATCTTCGGGGACATCGTTGAAAGGTGATCGCTTGAAAATCCTGCATGAAAAAAGCATTATTTTTAGTATAAATATAGGTACGTATATTGATTGAGTTCGCATGAACGCTTAACCCGAAATATGGGAGGAGAGATTGGTCCCACCGGGCGTGCCAGAATCTGTAGGGCGTTTTTCGTCACCCCAGTGAGATGGGAATACGCGCACGCTTTTCAGGCGTATACTACAGATTCCCCCTGTCTAGGGTAGGCGGGGGTTAGCAGCCCCCTTGCGTGTGGGGCAGCGCCCCGTTAGAAATTTTTTCTAACAGAGACAGTGTCGCGGAGTATGTGTGTGTAAATATTTATACATATGTATATATATACATGTATATATAAGTAAAGGGGAAAGGCATCCAAAGGATGCGTGGGGCAGCACCTTGGGCGCTGTGCGCTTAGGTGCTGTGCGCTCAGGCGCAAGCGCGCCACGTGTCGGCACGTGGGCGCTTTGCGCATGAGCGCTGCGCGCAGGTGCGCAAGCGCGCGCGCCACGTGTCGGCACGCGGGCGCTTTGCGCATGAGCGCTGCGCGCAGGTGCGCAAGCGAGCGCGCGCCACGTGTCGGCACGCGGGCGCTTTGCGCAAGAGCGCTGCGCGCAGGTTCGGCACGCGGGCGCTTTGCGCAAGAGCGCTGCGCGCAGGTTCGGCACGCGGGCGCTTTGCGCAAGAGCGCTGCGCGCAGGTGCGCAAGCGCGCGCGCCACGTGTCGGCACGCGGGCGCTTTGCGCAAGAGCGCTGCGCGCAGGCGCGCGCGCGCCACGTGTCGGCACGCGGGCGCTTTGCGCACTTGCGCTGCGCGCCGGCGAGGATAAGAGGCTTTTTGCCTCGAAAAAAAGATTTCTCAAAAGAGAAATCAGAGAGGAGTTGGACTCCTGAATGTGTTTTGGGGTTAATGGAAGGGGTTCTTCTTCTTCCTCCTGTTGCTTGCTGGATCTTGAAGATCAAGAGATGTGAAATATCAAAATCTCTCCTTTTTGAGATCTGATGACAGAACCAAGTTCCCCTTTGTGGGTTTTGTGGTGAAAAACTAATTTGTTTTATAAAAAGAAGATTAAAACTCTTGATTTAATTCAAGAGAAAAATGAAGGTTTTGGAACCTTGAAGAAGAAGAAGAGATCTCAGATCTGAAACTTTTTTGGAGAGAGAAAAAGTTCTTTTTTTTATTCATCATCATGTTGCCTTTTATAGGCTTACATATTTACATATAGCCCCTTGGGCTCTGCAAAATGGCATTTTGCCCATCCCATGGCTTATGTGCCATTTCTTTTTTGCACATAAGCCATGGGCTTAGAAAATATTGGCTTTATGCCCATTTTGCATACATTCATGCACAAAAATTACATAAAAATTATTTGTTACATGATTTTTGTTGTTGGCATGGCGGAAGGCCGGACGCTTCGTGTTCGGGCTTGACCTGGGCATTGGCCCACTTGCTTGGGCTTGGGCCCACCTGGCTTGGGGTTGACCTTGACTTTAACTTGGTCAACCGGGGTGCAAATTTTGACTTCAACAAAAGTATGTATTGTTTTAAAAACCCGATTTCTCTTGATATGATATTTCGAGACGTCCACCATGCGTTTTCTCGGTTCCGAGACGTGTGATATGTGAAACCCGATTAGAGGAGGTGGATGATACGTTTGCGGGTTCATGGTGGATTCAGTATGGTACCCCCGGGCAAGAGAGAAATTTCGTGGGGATGACGATGAGCCTGGCAGAGGGACTACTACCTATCGGTGATTGGTTGGACCTGGCGGTTATCCGGAGGATACCGACCGGAATCGAGAGATGGATATGGGCCGATTCGTTCTGCCGGAGCCCGAGGGCCGATCCAGATAGACGGAGCCCGTGAGCCGATCCGGACAGACGAAGCCCGAGATATGAGGATTTACGTGTCGATGCTGGACATGGGTTTTCATGATGTTTCAAGTGTCGGTTTGGACACTCAGGTTCCATGATGTTGATGTGTCGTTGATAGACACATGTTGATTGGTATCCTCATATATATATATATATACATGCATATGTTTTCATGATATTTCGAGTGTTGGTGTTGGACACTCAGGTTCCATGATATTAGTTATGTCGTTGACGGACACGTGGATGATATCCACATCCATACAAGCATATGATGTCGGATGTTTATTTATATATGTCATTGTATTGAACGAGTGTTGACATATAGGCATATGTGGTCACCCTAGATATCATAGTATTACCGTCAAGATATAGTGACTTAGGAAATCATTGTTTTATTCGATTTCTACTTGCTGATGTTTTCTACTCACGAGTTGGCAACTCACCCCCGTTATGCCACAGTTTCTTGCAGGTTTGACTGCTTGGGATCAGTTGCGGTATTGCTAGCACACAGATTCTTCCAGGGTGCCTTGCTTTGGTAGGTGGGATATATGTTGGATCGTGCCCACTCTCGTACTGTTATATTCTATTGTATCTAGATAAACTCCATCACATCAGATCAGATCAATCAGAGACTAGAATTGTGTATTTGGCAGACCTAGTCAGACTTGGGTTTTATGCGAGACTTGATCGATGGGTTTTATGATCGCTTTCTTGAGTTTTGATGTCTTGCTTCTTATTTGTTCTTTCTGGGTTGATTCGTCGCCGTTGGGCGTCTTATATATGTTATTCCGTTGTTGTGATTCCGCCAGTTGGCGAAGAGCTAGCTCCCGCTTGGGGATGCATATATATTGTTGTATATATGTTTTTGGATCAAAATATACAAGGGAGGTGTGTTCATACCAGAATAATGCATTTTATACCGCCCATTCTTATGCTCGTGTGTTTATAGGTAGGTGCTTTTAATCCGTGTTTGTTACATATTTACAGATTACAGGTTTCCAGTACAAATATTGCAATTGAAGACAAAATCTCCACAGTTACGTCCAAATACAGAACATCTGTCACAGCAGATAAAAGCCGGGTTCCGGTCATCCATATCCGTCTCGTGCCGAGTACCAGTTCCAGAGACAAGACATATGACAATGGTCATTCGTGTCTGGGACAAGCACAGAGCACGAGGGGGGCAGCACAAGAATCAATGGGTGCACGGAGCTCGAGGGAGAAAGGTCAAATCAATCAAAAGTTAAGCTATGATTGGACTGTGCAGATCCGAAGCAACTGTGGAAGCAAATTGCAGTTTGGTATATGTATAACAACACAGGACAGAATAACAGGCAATCACACAAAATACGATCACCCAACTCCACCAAGTGGCCGCGGAACCGCGGCCAATAGGGGGTCTAGGCCGCGGTTCCGCTGCCATATAGGCGCCTCAGGGTGTCAATTTTCATGGGCAGTTTGGGGATTTCATATTATGTCATATTATTGCCCTAGGTTTCCAATTCCCTTCCTATAAATACCCCAGTTCTGATCAAACCAAGGGTGTTAATTCTTGGTGCATCTTTTTGTTAGGTTTTAGTGTAGTTCTTCTTATTCTTCTTCATCCTTCTTCCATGAAAATGTAGTGAGAGCATTGAGTGGATGATCAATGAAGATGAGGGTTTTTTTATCATTCTCTTTTGTTTAACTTCCCCTTGAGATTTTTGCTTCCTCTTGATCTTTCAACCTCTTCATTGAGCTTGAAAGGTTAAGGGTTAGTTATTGATCTCAAGGGTCGTATTTTCTTATGGAATTAGCGCTTCATTTCACATGCGTTCTCTACCCTTCCCTTGATCTTGCAACCTCTTGATTGAGCTTGCAAGTTTAAGGGTTGGCTATTGATCCTATGTTTGTCTTGAGTTCTAGTTTCTCGTTCTTTTTATCGCTTTTTATTACTTGCTTATTATTATCTTGCTTTACTTTCTTGCATTTAAATTCATGCACTTAATTACTTGTAATCTTTTCTTTTCTTTGTTCTTTTCTTTTGCTCTTTTTGGTTCTGTTTGTGAATGGTTGTAATTATCATTGCTAAGAATAAATACGGTTTTGTAAGTTAAGATTTTCTTTCTCATTTCCTTTTCCCGTTATTTTCCATTGAACTCCGCCCAAACCATACGCAAGCGCTCCGTTAGGCACCCTACCCTAACAAGGTAACGGTGATTCCTAACCGCGACCGGTTGCGTTCGGTTTGGCCGGAGGCGAAAGTAAGAGACAAGAACGGAAGGACAAGGGTAAATAAGCCGTATTCCACGAATACCGCTCTTAAATCCCCTAATCCACGTTGTTGCCAATTGTTCTAGCTTCAATTGGTCAAGACTCGGCTCAAAGGTTTTGAGTACGGATTTCTTTAGCTTACATTATCGTATCTTTTCTTAACAACTTTTTACTTGCAAATAATACACATAGGATAGTCTTGAACAAACTCATACAAATTCTTTATTGACTCGTCTTAAACAAGAACGGAAATACAACCATCTCCCTGTGGATCGACCCGTGCTCAACCGGCTAGCTGCAAAGCGACACCGTCCTGATCACGGTTATACTTTAGAACTTTGAACATCCGACACGCTTTTGGCGTGCGATCAAATGGCGCCGTTGCCGGGGAGACGGTAGCGTATTTTCTTTCTTGTTATTCGGGTTAATATTCTTTTTGTATATATTTTTTTTAAAAAAATTCTTTTTGTTTTTTTGATCATTTTTGTGGGCAAGAGTGCAGATTTTTGCAGATTTGCAAACTGCGATTGTGGGGAGCAAAGTATACGTTCAAGGCTAAGGTGTTTGCAAAGTACAGTGCCAAAGATCCGGGTAGTTTGACCCGCGCAAGCGAACTTTTCAAGTTTACCGAGCAAGGTGCTGCCCAAATTTTAAAAGACAACACACGATTCATTTTACCTTTATTTCAAAACTGCACCCCCACTATTTTCCGCAAAAAGGTTTAGATTTTCTGGGCTTCGGCTTACTTGATTTACGTCACGCCTTTAGACGTTGTGTAATTTAAGTGCCGGTCACGTGCTAAATTACGAGTCGTGGCAAAGTTGGTATCAGAGCACTAGGTTTAACCTTGGGTCGAGTCTAGGTTTAACTATGTGGAGTCTGCGACGTAATTTATTTCGGAAACTAAGCTTGACCTTACGAAACTTATACTTGAACAGGGGGGTATTAGACCCGAACTTTCATTACATAGGCTGACCCTGATTGATGGAGTAGGTAGCTTGAGTAGAGTGACGTACCGTACATGTGTTCCATGGCATATTTACGATACGATACTCCTCTTATGAAACCTTAGGATGTACATATTTTGAGATCCTTGATTTTATTCGTTTCCATGATCATACTATCATTGATTCTGTTCCTCCTTATGATCATGTATCAATTCTGGATCTGTTGATTCCTTTCATCCCTTTGATATATCTTCATCGATACTTGCTTGAGGTTCCTGTCACCATGGTTTTAGCACAGATTGAGTTGCTGCTAGTGACGCGGTTAGGGCGAGCTCGTCATAGACGAGGACTGACCATCATGTTTTTTGGTGACATGGAAATGTATCGATTTAGTAATTGTGTTGTGACCACTCGTTTGAGGCGAGGGTTTGGTTTTGCACCGGATGATCGGGCCACTGATAGAGGCTGCCAGTTGTAAGAGGACTGTTGATGTACAGCCTACCTCAGAGTTTATGATGTCGTCTACGTTGCAGACAGATGATCCAGCTGTTGCTGAGATTGATGGGATGTTGCTCCCAGAGTTTATGAGCTGAGATCGCTGGTGCTTTCAGGCAGAGATGCAACGGTAGATAGCTAGTCTATCTTGAGTAGAGTTGAGCGACTGAGATGATTCGTCTAATTGATGCGCCGACGCAGGCCCAGTTGAGTTGAAGATTTCCAGTGTGGAGAATCGTACTCAGAGCTAGAGTAGATCGATCTAGAGATGACGTTGTTCGTTGAATGATCTGATAGGAGATCAGTAAGTGGACCAGCTTCGGATAGAGGACCTCACTCAGATGCGTTGTGAGTTGATTGAGAACGAAAGAGTATTGAGTATTCCTCCGATGGTTGGGACGAGTTCCCGAGGACGTGTTCGTCTAGATATCTTCTACAGAGTGATGAAGATACCGAGTTCATGGTTTCGAGTCTGTGTGAGAGATTCCGGATTGACTGTAGCCGAGAACAATTGCAGTACGCAGATAGCATGACGTGACGTCGAAGCGGACGATAATAAAGACGAGTGGAACAAGAGGTTCGTGCAAGATGTTAACGAGCTGTTGTTACTCCCCTTTGAGATTAAAGATCTGATATGTATACAGAGGCATTGGGATACAGCCAGTTCCCGAGAAAATGCTGTGCTGAGAATGCAGATGTCCAGGAAACGAGAAGATGATTATGTAAAAGTGCCAGCCTCCGTATAGTTTGGCATAGGCGAGATTGGAAGAGACCTTGAGCAGGTCCCTTCCAATACACTGCTGCCATAAGAGTTGCACCGACGATCAGTTGTGCCATGTGTATCCAGAGGGCTAGAGGTCGATGCAGGTGACGTGTTGCTTTACGAGTGGTCATGCCAATTAGCCAAGAGATGACCAGAGGAGTGTTAGAGCGGAATAGTTTCCGTTAGTACACTTGACCGGGCCGACGAGCCGATGGATTGCGAGATTGGTGATCCACAGAGAAATAAGGACCTAGAGACTGAGGACGCCAGACCGAGAGCAGGAGGCAAGAAGATGTTCTTGCTCTGCCAGCTTTGGGCGCACCGATATTTTTTGACATTGTAGGAGGTATATCTCAATGTCATTTGCTGTGATTTGCGTTTGTGATCCGAGTATCACGATTATATCGCTTGGATTTGAGTTTTCATGATTGGGTTTCATGATATTTCTGTCACGACCTGAAAGTACGGAACATGACCGGCACTTAAACTACGAAACGTCTCGAGGCGTACGTAATCTAAGTAAGCCGAAAACCCAGAAATCCAAACCAAGAAAAGTAGTAGAGTGAAGGATAAAACAATTTAAATCAAGTAGTTTGCAACATACGCCGAAATATGCATTTTTAAAAACACAAGTCTATTCTAAAAATTTCGGCAGAGTTTCCTTTGTAAAAACAGACTCCAAACGTGTACAAAACCTGATAAAGTATATATAATGAATAAAGGCATCCCCAAGCGGGAGCTAGCTCTTCGTCAATCGACGGTCACAACCACGTAAGCAATATAATATACAACGCCGAAAGGCGAGGATCACAACAGAAAAGAAAACTTAAAACTGCAAGAAATCCATAGAAATACAACGCGCGACTCTAAGGTCGAAAGAATAAATATCACTGGTCTCTATCTGAAATAAATACATGTTAGGTTGATGGAACTTCTAGTTACAACTGAATAATAATATACAACATATACTGATGGTCACGATACAAGTGAACCCACCTACTAGCAAATTACCCGGAAATGGAAGTAGTGCCAACAAAGCCGTAATGAAACCTGTACGGCAAAATCGGCAAGAAACTGTGGCACAACGGGAGTGAGTTGCCAACTCGTGAGTAGAAAATATCTACGAGCAGAAATCGCATGAACAACGCAATCCTAGGTCATACGATCACTATATATATATAATCATCAAATATGACAAGTCTGGAGCATGAAAAGGTGGCCAGGGTAAATATCTAACCCAAGTATAATCCTATGTGCTCGTGTCAGTGCCTCAGGTAGCAATATATCATATGGATGAGGTATGATGCACGAAAACAGAATACATGTAAATGAAGAAACTGCTTTCATAACTTAGTGAGATTTCTGTATTTTTAAAATGAGGTATCATAAATGAAATCAGCATAAACAGTGTCTAGTATCGATACAAAACATAAATCCCAGTATATCAAAATCTTAGGCTCCGGCTATCCAGACTGGCCTGTATCATCAAATCTCAGTATCTCAATATCTCAAAAACTCGGTATCTCAATCTCATTATCTAGGGCGCCGTCAGTCCAGACCGGCCCCTACCATCAATCTCAAGACCACGACGGTATCCAACGGATATCCGACGCGTCGGGTAAAATCACCGGTAGGTAGTGCTCCCCTGCCAGGATCAATGCCATCCTCTGCGACCTTCTCGCCCCGGGGTACCGCACCGGGCCCACCATGTATCCGAAACGGTTCATCCAACTCCTCGAATCGGGTCTCGAAATCCATCAGCAAACTCATGGTGGACGACTCATACATCATGGGAAAACCGCACTTTTCATTTTTAAAAAGAGAGAGAGAAGAAGTTTATATATGTTTTTGCGGTTTTCCCCCAAATCCAGGAAATCTCATGAAAATCCGAACCCAAATCATCAATAGCATGTAAACAGTGAATATAGGCATAAAAATCCATGAATGTGGCATAACAGTGAATAACAATATGCATGAAGTAACAAGTAATAACTACAATGTATAAACTAGCATATAAGGCAAGTACGCTAATATCATGTCGAAACTATTAGCTAACAAGCTATGTCAATGTAATAGTATTCTCTAAAGTGTATGTGACATGGCAATTACCGATGATGATGTGTGTGAGCTGGCAAGTAAGTGTACGTGGAACATACGCATCATCGGTAATGGTGTTGGTGTCATAACAGCATGATATCAATAAGGGAATATGAAATTACAATATAAGTATGCGATGCGGAGCGAACAGCAATAATGTGCGGGAGCTGAATACTAGACACAACGATAACTAATCTGCATTTAATATAAATATAAATCATACAGTAGTGCCTTTTGAAATAATACGAATCGCGGTGTTTTGAAAATAAGGACTACGGTGTTTTTAAGAAAAGATACGTTCTTTGAAATATCCGTAGAATCCCTTGACCCATGTTTTAAAATACCCACGATTCGTTGGTTTTTGAAATAGGTAGGAATCGAATCTAGTCTAACCACTACATTAAACTATAGGGCAGAGCTAACAGGCAAACTGAAGGTAAGGGAACCGCCTAACATCTGAGCGATACATACATATATATATATATATATATATATTAGTCGGTGATCCCGCCTCAATAATATGACATCCGATACCATATCTATAATCAGACATTCCCAAGTCAAGAGTGCGGATCAATCATTAATATATAGCTCGTACGTAAATCCGTCGTACGGCATCCCAAATCTGGGTACGGGTCAATATCACATTCATCATATTATTCCTCTGGTATCCTCTTTATCAAAGATCATAATCCGGGGTACTGATATACGTCTAGTACAATACTGATATCATCAATAATCCTGATCTGACTGCTAATCTACAGCCTCATACAAACCGATGTCATCACCACATATCATCATAAAGAGGTATACACCGCCCAATGCGGCCTATTATAAATATCCTAGCATATAATATCTCATATCACGATCACATGTCGACCATTTTATTTATATCACTATTCACATGGTATCGTCGTCCAAAGATCCGCTATAACATCATGACGTATCTCAAATACGAATTCAGCCATATCACTGATCTCACGGCCTCAAATCAAAGCTCATCGACTCATCTCAAATCCTAAGTATTACCTCAAATCCAGTATATGAACACATAGTCCCATACCCATGTGAACACATAAATATATATCCCCGTATACATACATATGAAAGAAGAATGTATGCAAGTATGGGTG
Organism: Agapanthus africanus; assembly: GCA_030015575.1. NCBI lineage: Eukaryota > Viridiplantae > Streptophyta > Magnoliopsida > Asparagales > Amaryllidaceae > Agapanthus > Agapanthus africanus. The sequence goes on from CM057351.1 coordinate 37,927,134, forward strand.
TGTGTGTATGTGTAGTGCAACCACTACTCTAGGGTTCCGCAACACTAAACCAATCCAATCACACCTAGAATCCATCTTTATCATCAATAATCTCAAACAATAAATAATCAATATATGTGTGTATACGCATTCGTAAACATCACCATGAACTGCGGGGGTGCTATACGCCATCCACCCGATTTTTCCCCGTAGATATAAATCTACTCACCTTTGCTTGCCGATGCCAGTGTCGCCACGCGCTTTATTGTCGCCTCTAAGTCTTCACGAGGGTACCTACATACAATAAACAATCGCAATTGCTATTAACATCAAGTCCAGAAACGAAAACGGCACACGGATTGCCTATGGGTCAAAACCTATAGTCCACACGTGCAAAAACGACTAAACAACCCTTGTTGTTGCTGTACAAACATGCAACATCCCAATACAAATCCAAATATCAAGAATTAGAATTTCAAAACACGGAAAAATAGCCAAAATCACACTAGAATGCTGCCAGATTTTGACTCATGTCAAAACTAGTTTCCAAAACAAGTCTAGGGTGTTGTATATGATGTATATGGGCTACTGGACCAACCCCGACACCCATTTCCTTCATGTGGCCGGCCACAAGGCCAAAAATTCCGGCCTCCTTGGCCCAAGGGTCTCCATTTGGGTTCATCTGGTCATGGGGATCTCCTAGTACGCTAATTTGGTCCCTAGAGTTGTTTGCTACTCTAAAAAATCCTCCGGGTTGCTCCAGATTTCCCTGCACACCATTTATTTCCACAAAAACGACATGAACTCAAATCCCAAATCCGTATTTTGGTTACACACTCAATTCCAGCTCTTGAATCCATTCCCTAAGGTTTGTAACAGCCACTACACACCTCAAATCTATACAAACACCCAAACCCTTCTCTAGAATTTCCCAACATCAAAATTTCACGCTAAAACGACTTCTAAATTAAACTAGAATATAACAAACTAAAAACTAAGCTAAATGGTAGAGATTATACCTCATTGATGTCTTTCAAGCAAACTCTAGATGTCCTAAAGTTGCCAAAATCCCATTTTGCTTGGTCCATTGTGTAGAGGGTGAAGAGGTGGTCATTTTTTGTGAAAGGGGTATAGGGTTTTGGTGAGGGAATTGAGATAGATCCATGGAGTGAAGGTGGAGGGAGATGAGGTTTTGCCATGGGTGAAGAGGGAGAAGAATGGTGAAGAGATGAAGAAAATGATGGGAACAAAGGGGTATGGCTCTCTCTCTCTCTCAAGCATGCATCCTATCATGATTGTGTCCCCTCTCTCATCATGATACCTTTTTGACTTTCTTTTCTTTTCCTTTGTTCTTTCTTTCCTTCTCACATAATGGTATCCCTAAGCAACCATGCTAAAATGAAGAGAAGGCAAAGAAACAATTGTAACACAAGTGTAAAAATGATATGGGCATGTTTTGCTCAAAAATGCTAAAAATCCGATTAGCGATTTTTAATCGCGATTAGCACTAAATTAGCATATTATTTATTATAAAAACTTAAGATTGGCATAATTCCATAAAATACCCTATTTTAGAATTTCCCATAATTTTTCCAAAATTTTCCCATTTATCGGTATTTAATTATACCGAAATATTAAAATATTCATTAAAATAATATTAAATTTATAAAAATTCCCAAAAATAATATCTTATTTTTCTGAAAAGTTACAATCTTCCCCCCTTAAAGAAATTCGGTCCCCGAATTTAAATTTAAACCCCCAAATTCTAAAACATTTCGATAAAAGTCCAAGTCGTCGGGGCTCCGAAATCATCAATACATAAAACGCATCATAGCGTAATGCATGCGCATGAGTAATGAGCAGATAACTCCAAATTGAAACTCCGTCAAGCGTCCCGCAATCATCGGAGTCAAGGTAAAGACACGAATGCCAAATCCAAAGCAAAACCAATATGATATCGATCAGAACCATACATGTAAATATCAAATCTATACATGTAAATATCTAAAGGAAATGCATGCCAAATCTTTTAAAGTCGATGTGCAATACGCATAACACTGCACAGTGGCGGACGCCAATTATAAGAAAATAACTCTATATATATATCCTTTGTTTAATATGCATGTCCCGCCGTTTTTGAAAACAATTTAGAAGGGTTTTCTTGTTTTAAACGTTTCGTGTCATATTAGACACGTAGGTAAATACTGAGACTATAGCTCGCTTTTAGAAATCCCTTTGAAATCTATCAATACATGCAAAATATACTCAGGTACTGTCCTCTGACTAGTCCTGCTCGGTACAAAAACACATAGCACATATCATAAAAACGTACTGCTCCATAAGAAATCAATCTCAAAATGTGCATATGAATACTACGTGCGTCTGGTGCGCACGGAAATCAAAATCCATATATGTGCCATAAATATGCACAGAAACAAAATCTAAGTGCATTGGGTGTGCACGAAATATCTGTCAAGGGCAACAGGTGTGCCTTACAGCAAAACAGGTGCATCTGACATGCACGAAGAATCTTGATTTAGTGCATCTAGTGTGCACCAAAATCGTATCCCATAACATGCGCCCAACACGCGCGAAAACCCAAATCAGGTGCATCCATCCTGCATGAAGTCATGAAATCCAATATCAAGCGCCGAACATGTGCAAAATCCAATCAGGTGCATAAGGTGCACAAAACAAATATCGAGTATCACCATCGAAATCGAAGCCTAGTGCATCTGAGTGCACAAAATGCGTATCACTGCACTGCAAGCATATGTGAACTATACCGAGTGCAAAAACCAAATCGTGTGCGTACATATGCATGAAATCAACTCAGCTATATGAAACCCATAAAATCATAAACATGTGAAAACAAGACACGAAAACGATATCAAGTGCAACAACTGTGCAAGATCGTAAATACTCAGTAGGTGCAACCATGGTGCATGAAAACAAATATCATAAAACTCAATCATCAAAATCAATCATGCGAATAGATCGCCCAAAATACCGAAATCAAGTATGGCGGAATAGTCCCGCTCAAGCACATCCTCTAAGAATCTCTGGCCAACTGTCGTGGTCACTCATAGCATGTCTCGTCGACGATCCTGAAATCTGGCCTGCAGGTGTGCGTAACATGACCACTCCTGGGTCCAAGTCTTCTCGTAAATTTATTCCAGAAAGGTCCTGACGAGGTCTCTCCCAAATCTCGTCTCTGCCTAACTGTCCGGAAGTCATCGTCCCTTACTATATCTGTTTCTTGTTCCGGAACGACTGCATACTCATTGCGACTCCTTCTGGAAGGTATATCCAAGTACAATGCCTCGGCATGCGTACCGCATCACTGATGTCGGCGGAGTGGAACGTCATCTCATCCAGATCTGGTACGAACCTCTTACTCCACTTTTCTCTAATGTCGACTGCTTCGGACTCGTCTCGTCGTGGCTGTATGGACTGAGCTCCAACGGCTATCCTCGTATCTGGAGTCTCCCAAGAAGTGCATCTCACCACCTGGTATCCGAATGAAGTCGAACCATTTGATCGATTCGTCAAAACCTCATAATCCCCCAAGAGCTCAACATCTTGGGTACAGTATAATAGTATCGAGTGCATACCACAGCATCGGTGGTCCAGCCGTAGAAGGGCAAACCCAAGCCTCACTAATGGCGCGGCGGAACTGCCGCAAACCCTAAGGTTCAAAGGCTTTCACACGGTCATTATGTCTAGTTAGGGTTTCATTCTTCTATAGGGTCCATAGAATTGCCTGCATGTCTTTCCGAATACTTTAAACTTGGAATAATAGGTTTCTGATATTCGATCGTCTCTGTCGACTCTCAACGTATCCGCGTGAAGTCGTCTCTAGCTGGAATCAATCTATCTGATGACCTCGCATCGGGGTAGGCGAACGAACCACATGTCCTAGTCATTCATCCTCGATGACTAGCGACCTTCTATCATCTCTTAGTACCACTCGTGCTGCAATAGCTCCAACATCTAGGGCGATACTTCGTCGTTCACAGCAATAACTGGCTCACTTGTCTGCACGCTGAATAGTGCCTCAATCATCATGAATACGCAATACATCAACGGTCATCAAAATCTGGCTGACCTCTATCAGTGGCCCTATCTTCTGGTGCTGATCTGCACGTCTGAGTAATTTCATACAGCGATCCATCAAACGCTCGTGGCGCAAAAACACCATAAAAAGACATATCTCTGCAATCGTGTGTCGCCGGAGTTACGCCCTGGTCAGTCCTCGTTCGTGACGAGCTCGTGCTGACCGCAACTCTAGCCGTAGCTCTCCCTGCCCGTAATCGTGGTAGCAAAACCATAACTGGTACTGATGAGGCTAGATCATAAATGAATATAATACTGAACAAAGAAATGTACATCCTAAGGCTTCTTAAGTGGAGTAGCGTATCGGAAATATGTCGCGTAACATACGTACGGTACGTCACTCTACTCAAACTACTTATTCCATCAACCAAGGGTCATCCTACGCTCCGAAGGTAAAACCTAACGCTCTGATACCAACTTTGTCATGACCCGAAAGTACGGAACATGACCGGCACTTAAACTACGAAACGTCTCGAGGCGTACGTAATCTAAGTAAGCCGAAAACCCAGAAATCCAAACCAAGAAAAGTAGTAGAGTGAAGGAAAAACCAATTTAAATCAAGTAGTTTGCAACATACACCGAAATATGCATTTTTAAAAACATAAGTCTTTTCTTAAAATTTCGGCAGAGTTTCCTTTGTAAAAACAGACCCCAAACGGGTACAAAACCAGATAAAGCATATATAATGAATAAAGGCATCCCTAAGCGGGAGCTAGCTCTTCGTCAATCGATGGTCACAACCACACAAGCAATATAATATACAATGCCGAAAGGCGAGGATCACAACAGAAAAGAAAACTCAAAACAGCAAGAAATCCATAGAAATACAACGCGCGACTCTAAGGTCGAAAGAATAAACATCACTGGTCTCTATCTGAAATAAATACATGTTTGGTAGATGGAACTTCTAGATGCAACTGAATAATAATATACAACATATACTGATGGTCATGATACAAGTGAACCCACCCACTAGCAAATCACCTGGAAATGGAAGTAGTGCCAGCAAAGCCGTAATGAAACCTGTACGGCAAAACCTGCAAGAAACTGTGGCACAACCAGGGTGAGTTGCCAACTCGTGAGTAGAAAACATCTACAAGCAGAAATCGCATGAACAACGCAATTCTAGGTCATACGATCACTATATATATATAATCCTCAAATATGATAAGTCTGGAGCATGAAAAGGTGGCAAAGGTAAATATCTAACCCAAGTATAATCCTATGTGCTCGTGTCAGTGCCTCAGGTAGCAATATATCATATGGATGAGGTATGATGCATGAAAACAGAATACATGTAAATGAAGAAACTGCTTTCATAACTTAGTGAGATTTCTGTATTTTTAAAACGAGGTATCATAAATGAAATCAGCATAAACAGTGTCTAGCATCGACACAAAACATAAATCCCAGTATCTCAAAATCTCAGGCTCCGGTTATCCAGACTGGCCTGTATCATCAAATCTCAGTACCTCAATATCTCAAAAACTCGGTATCTCAATCTCACTATCTAGGGCGCTGTCAGTCCAGACCGGCCCCTACCATCAATCTCAAGACCACGGCGGTATCCTCTGGATATCCGATGCGTCGGATAAAATCACCGGTAGGTAGTGCTCCCCTGCCAGGCTCAACGCCATCATCTGCGACCTTCTCGCCCTGGGGTACCGCACCGGGCCCACCATGTACCCGAAACGGTTCATCCAACTCCTCGAATCGGGTCTCGAAATCCATCGGCAAACTCATAGTGGACGACTCATACATCATGGGAAAACCGCACTTTTCATTTTAAAAAGAGAGAGAGAATAAGTTTATATATGTTTTTGCGGTTTTCCCACAAATCCAGGAAATCTCATGAAAATCCGAGTCCAAATCATCAATAGCATGTAAACAGTGAATATAGGCATAAAAATCCATGAATCCGGCATAACAGTGAATAACAATATGCATGAAGTAACAAGTAATAACTAAAATGTCTAAACTAGCATATAAGGTAAGTACACTAATATCATGTCGAAACTATTAGCTATCAAGCTATGTCAATGTAATAGTATTCTTTAAAGTGTACGTGACATGGCAATTACCGATGATGATGTGTGTGAGCCGGCAAGTAAGTGTACGTGGAACTTACGCATCATCGGTAATGGTGCTGGTGTCCTAACAGTATGATATCAATAAGGGACAATGAAATCATAATATAAGTATGCGATGCGGAGCGAACAACAATAATGTGCGGGAGCTGAATACTAGACACAACGATAACTAATTTTCATTTAATATAAATATAAATCATACAGTAATGCTTTTTGAAATAATACGAATCTCGGTGTTTTGAAAATAAGGGCTACGGTGTTTTTAAGAAAAGATACGTTCTATGAAATATCCGTAGAATCCCTTGACCCGTCTTTTTAAATACCCACGATTCGTTGGTTTTTGAAATAGGTAGGAATCGAATCTAGTCTAACCACTACACTAAACTATAGGGCTGAGCTAACATGCAAACTGAAGGTAAGGGAACCGCCTAATATCTGAGTCGATACATATACATATATATATTAGTCGGTGATCCCGCCTCAATAATATCACATCCGATACCATATCTATAATCAGACATTCCCAAGTCAAGAGTGCGGGTCAATCATCAATATATAGCTCGTATGTAAATCCGTCGTACGGCATCCCAAATCTGGGTACGGGTCAATATCACATTCATCATATTATTCCTCTGGTATCCTCTTTATCAAAGATCATAATCCGGGGTACTGATCTATGTCTAGTACAATACTGATATCATCAATAATCCTGATCTGACTGCTAATCCACAGCCTCATACAAACCGATGTCATCACCACATATCATTATAAAGAGGTATACACTGCCCAATGCGGCCTATTATAAATATCCTAGCATATCATATCTCATATCACGATCACATGTCGACCATTTTATTTATATCACTATTCACATGGTATCGTCGTCTAAAGATCCACTATAACATTATGACGTATCTCAAATACGAATTCTGCCATATCACCGATCTCACGGCCTCAAATCAAAGCTCATCGACTCATCTCAAATCCCAAGTATTATCCTCAAATCCAGTATATGAACACATAGTCCCATACCCATGTGAACACATAAATATATATCCCCCATATACGCACATATGAAAGACGAATATATGCAAGTATGGGTGTGTGTGTATGTGTAGTGCAACCACTACTTTAGGGTTCCGCAACACTAAACCAATCCAATCACACCTAGAATCCATCTTTAACATCAATAATCTCAAACAATAAATAATCAATATATGTGTGTATACGCATTCGTAAACATCACCACGAACTGCGGGGGTGCTATACGCCATCCACCCGACTTTTCCCCGTAGATATAAATCTACTCACCTTTGCTTGCCGATGCCAGTGTCGCCACGCGCTTGATTGTCGGCTCTAAGTCTTAACAAGGGTACCTACATACAATAAACAATCGCAATTGCTATTAACATCAAGTCCAGAAACGAAAACGGCACACGGATTGCCTATGGGTCAAAACCTATAGTCCACGCATGCAAAAACGACTAAACAACCCTTGTTGTTGCTGTACAAACATGCAACATCCTAATACAAATCCAAATATCAAGAATTAGCATTTCAAAACACGGAAAACATAGCCAAAATCACACTAGAATGCTCCCAGATTTTGACTCATGTCAAAACTAGTTTCCAAAACAAGTCTAGAGTGTTGTATATGATGTATATGAGCTATTGGACCAACCCCGACACCCATTTCCTTCATGTGGCCGGCCACAAGGCCAAAAATTCTGGCCTCCTTGGCCCAAGGGTCTCTATTTGGGTTCGTCTGGTCATGGGGGTCTCCTAGTACGCTAATTTGGTCCCTAGAGTTGTTTGCTACTCTCAAAAATCCTCCGGGTTGCTCCAGATTTCCCTGCACACCATTTATTTCCACAAAACGATATGAACTCAAATCCTAAATCTGTATTTTGGTTACACACTCAATTCCAGCTATTGAATCCAGTCCCTAAGGTTTGTAACAGCCACTACACACCTCAAATCTATACAAACACCCAAACCCTTCTCTAGAATTTTCCAACATCAAAATTTCACGCTAAAACGACTTCTAAATTAAACTAGAATATAACAAACTAAAAACTAAACTAAATGGTAGAGATTATACCACATTGATGTCTTTCAAGCAAACCCTAGAAGTCCCAAAGTTGCCAAAATCCCATTTTGCTTGGTCCAATGTGTAGAGGGTGAAGAGATGGTCATTTTTTGTGAAAGGGGTATAGGGTTTTGGTGAGGGAATTGAGATGGATCCATGGAGTGAAGGTGGAGGGAGATGAGGTTTTGCCATGGGTGAAGCGGGAGAAGAATGGTGAAGAGATGAAGAAAATGATTGGAACAAAGGGGTATAGGGCTCTCTCTCTCTCTCAAGCATGCATCATATCATGATTGTGTCCCCTCTCTCATCATGATACCTTTTTGACTTTCTTTTCTTTTCTCTTTTTTTTTTCTTTCCTTCTCACACAATGGTAACCCTAAGCAACCATGCTAAAATGAAGAGAATGCAAAGAAACAATTGTAACATAAGTGTAAAAATGATATGGGCATGTTTTGCTCAAAAATGCTAAAAATCCGATTAGCGATTTTTAATCGCTATTAGCACTAAATTAGCATATTATTTATCATAAAAACTTAAAAATGGCATAATTCCATAGAATACCCTATTTTAGAATTTCCCATAATTTTTCCAAAATTTTCCCATTTATCGGTATTTAATTATACCGAAATATTAAAATATTCATTAAAATAATATTAAATTTATAAAAATTCCCAAAAATAATATCTTATTTTTCTGAAATGTTACAATTTCTTTCGTGCACCATGGCTGCACCTACTGGGCATTTACATTTTTGTACGTAGTTATTGCACTTGAGATATGCTTTATGCACCGTTGTGTTGGTTTATGATTTGTGCTAATTTATTGCACTTGAAATCGGTTTTGTTCCTTGGCTGCACGTGTTTATGATTTCGTGGATTTTGTATGGTTGATTTGATTTTTGTGCATGTGGTACGCACTCGATTTGGTTTTTGCACTCGGTATAGCTCGCATGTGCTTGCAGTGCATTGATACGTGTTTTGTGCACGCAGTTGCACACGTTTATGATTTTACACAACTTGGTACACTCGGTGTTGATTTTTATACGTATTTGAGTTATTTGATGAGTTTTCATGCATTTGATGCACCGGATTTATATTTCTTGCACTGGATACACCGGAATTGTATTTCGTGTATTTTATGCACCGGATTTATATTTTGAGCATTTGTTTCACCAGATTTATGTTTTGTGCGCGTTTGTACTCGACGTTCGTTATCATGCACACTATTGCACTAGATGTTTTATACGGACCAGATGCACTTGATTTAGATTTTCGCGCATGTTGGGCGTAGGAGATGTGATTTTGTGCACACCAGATGCACTCGATTGGGATTTTCATTCGTGCAAGTTAGTTGCACTGGATTGAGATTTTTATGCACTATAGATGCACTTGATATTGTTGTCGTGCACATCCGTTGCACTGGACAGATGCTTTAGTGCACACCCGTTGCACTTAGTTTTTCTTTTGTGCATATTTGAGGCACTTGTATTGGATTTGATTTCCGTGCGCACCAGACGTACGTGATGTTGATACGCATTTTGTGCCTGCTTTTATTTATGAGAATCGCACTTTGATGATGGGTACTATGTTATATAGTAGTCGAGCAGGACTGATATGAGGACAGTGCCTGAATACTTTTGCATGCATAAAAAGATACCAATAGCTTTCAAAAAGGGGCTATAGTCTCGCTATTTAGTATGTGTCCGTGAGTGACACGAAATTTTATAAAGAGAACCTTCTGGGATATTTCAAAAAGGCCGGACGTATAAATTGAGCAAAACATATATAAGTATATATTTATTACTTTACAAATGGCCGTCCGCCACTTGTGCCTTGAGCTACGCATAGAACGGAGATTTAGGAAAGATTTTGCATGTGTTTCATTTAGTTTTTAAAATGGTTTTACAAAAATGCGTGCTATATACGTATTATGATTTGACTATAGTGCATTTGAATTCCAGTAGTGGAATTCGAGATTCGTATTTCCATTTCTAACCCCGATGATTGCGTGATTCTTGATGGAGTTTGATTTTGAGTTTCGTACTCATTTTCAGGCGCACACGATGCGCCGTGGTATTTCTGTATCTTCCATGTTTTCGGAGCCCCGTTGATTTGAGCTGATTATTGAAATGTTTTAGTATTGGGCGTTTAAATTTAAATTCGAGGACCGAATTTATTTAAGGGGGGAAGACTGTGATATTTCAGAAATATAAAAATATTATTTTTGGAATTTAATATTAAAATAATATATTTCATGAAAACTATTCGATTTGCGAATAGGGATTTTTCGTAAAATGGTATAAGTATATTCCAATATTAAGAAATTTATTGGTGATTAAAATGATTTATTTATTTTAATGATATTTATCGGATTTTTGGTAAAATCCGTATTTTTATATTTTTCCGTGACTTGTGAACATGTCATGTGCATGTTTTGTTTGTGCACATTGTTATTGTATTGTGACTTGTGAGTTTGTGAGATAAAGATAATGAGTTAAGGAAAAGAAAAGAGAAAGAAAGAGTGTGGGTGTGTGTGAATGGAGTTATGTATAAAAACAAAAGAGATAGATATTTTGTGAGAGGTGAGTGTAGGGGAAAAATATTTAGTGAGAGAGAATGAGAATAAGAGAGAGAAGGATAGAGATGGTTGCCCTCCCCCTTTCCCCATTTCCTCCTTCAACTCCATCCATTCATTCCCTTACTACCCCCATGCATCCTTTTCATTTCCTTGCCAAAACCCTATGCAACCTTCACAATAAACATGCATAACATCATTCTAAACCGCTTGAACCATTCAAGTTTGGATTTTGGAGACTTTGGGCAACTCAAGAAATTTCGTTAGTTGCTTATTAGGTATATCTTCTCACTTTAGAATTTTTTTTTGCGTTAAATATCGTATTTTAGTTAGAAATTGAGTTAATTAGGATATTGATTTTAGAATATTGAAAGTTGTTGTCAAGTGGCCGATTGAGCTGTAGTGAGTGTTTACAAGACCTCAGGGATTGATTTCATGGCCTGGAATTGAGTTTAGAACCCGATACATGAAGTTAGAATTGTTTCGTGTTGGTTTTGTGAAACCTTAAGGCCTACAGGGTATCTGGAGCAACCTGGGCCATTTACGAGAAAAACTAGCTACTCCAGAGACCTATTTAAGACACTGGGAGACCACCCTGAGAAGACGGACCCAAACGGAGCAGTTTGGGCTGAGCAGGCCGATTTTGGTGGCTATGTGGCCGGCCGAATTTTAGAGTTTGATGTCTAGGTTGGTTCAGTAGCTCACATACTGCATATACAATACCCTAGACTTGCTAGTTTTGTTCCAATTGACCTGAACCAAAATCTGGGAGCTATTGTGAGTGGTTTTGGTTATGTTTTCCGTATTTTGGAATTCTTGGTTTTAGTATTTGATATAGTATTGGTTCGTTGGATGTTTGTACGTCAACGACGAGAGTTGTTTGGTTGGTTTTGCATGCCTAGGCTATAGGTTCTAACCTATGAGCGCATCGCGTGCCGTATTGGATTTAGGAACTTGATGTTAATAGCTTTGCGATCGCGTAATGATTGTAGGTACCTTCGCATAGATTTCGAGACGACGGAGCACATCGACTATGGTTGAACAAGGAGTTTCGCAGGTGAGTAGATTTATATCTACGGGAGAAGTCGGGTGGATGGCGTATAGCACCACCGAAAATTATTATGGAAACCGATATATATATATATATATATATATATATATATATATATAGAATATGGTTAAGGAAACCATGTTAGAAACTTATGGATATGGTTTAAGGATTAGTAGGAGACAAGATATACCACGACTTAAGATTTGTGTATTGTTTAGTGTGACATGATATGAAAGAATTGATATGCATGAGATTTAGAGTAGCATGGCATGTGATTTATAAGATAGAATGCATATGTAAGATGATTTGATGTGAGATATTAATGCGATGAAAAGAGTATACGATGTGATATGATGACTTGGTGTGATATGTCGTTATATGGATGCGAGTCGATGTGAGATATTTGATACCTTTGTCGGTCACACGATATTAGATTGATACGGATGCGACCTGAGATATATGTATATAGATATATATAATGTTGTGAATTATGAGTAATATGCCGTATGAGACGTTAGGTCCTTGCCCTCATTGTCATATAGCTTGATAGGATCCCTAATGGTTTAATGTTGTCGTACGATGATTTACCGTACGTGATTAGTTTTATCTGATGATTCATCCATACCCTTGACTAGAGGATGCCGTACGATGGATTATACCGTATGTAGTGTTGTGAGGCTATAGGCCGATTGATAGATTCACCGACTCGGATAAATGATAGAGACGTATACCTTATAGCATTGCGCTCACGATTTACTTTATGCTACGTTCATGTCATTCTCATTGTATTATATATACCTGTGCTAGTACACATACACCATTATCGATGATGCGTATGTTACACTTACACAGATTGGCTGGCTCACACACTTCATCATCGATAATTGCTATGTCACTTACATAGTAGAATTGCCACATCATTATGATATGTCGCATGATATACTGATATGCTCACATCACTGTTCCATGTTGCATGATATACGGATATGCTTACATTCTTTTATACGTCGTATACATCATGCTTTACGATTATATGCATTGAGATGCTGTTTTCATGAGATTATGGATTTGAGAACCGTGGTTATTTCGAAAGAAAGTATGTATTGTTTTAAAACCCCGGTTTCTCTTAATATGAAATTTCGAGACGTCCACCATGAGTTTTCTCGGTTCTGAGACGTGTGATATGTGAAACCTGATTCGAGGAGGTGGATGATCCGTTTGCTGGTTCATGGTGGATCCGGTATGGTACCTCGAGGCAAGAGAGAGATTTCGTGGGGATGACGATGAGCCTGGCAGAGAGACTACTACCTATCGGTGATTGGTTGGACCTGGCGGTTATCCGGAGGATACCGACCGGAGTCGAGAGATGGATATGGGCCGATAGTTCTGCAAGAGCCCGAGGGCCGATCCGGACAGATGGAGCCCGTGGGCCGATCTGGACTGACGGAGCCCGAGATATGAGGATTTATGTGTCGATGCTGGACATGGGTTTTCAAGATGTTTCGAGTGTCGAGATTGGACACTTAGGTTCCATGATGTTGATGTGTCGTTGATAGACACATGTTGATTGGTATCCTCATATATATATACTGGCATATGTTTTCATGATATTTCGAGTGTCGGTGTTGGACACTCTGGTTCCATGATATTAGTTGTGTCATTGACGGACACATGGATGATATCCACATGCATAAAGGCTTATGATGTCGGATGTTTATTTATATATGTCATTGTATTGATCGAGTGTTGACATACAGGCATATGTGGTCACCTTGGATATCATAGTATTACCTTCAGGATATAGTGACATAGGAAATCGTTGTTTTATTCTATTTCTACCTGCTGATGTTTTCTACTCACGAGTTGGCAACTCACCCCCGTTGTGCCACAGTTTCTTGCAGGTTTGACCACTTGGGATTAGTTGCGGTATTGCTGGCACACAGCTTCTTCCAGGGTGCCTTGCTTTAGTAGGTGGGACACATGTTGGATCGTGCCCACTCTCATACTGTTATATTCTAATGTATCTAGAAAAACTCCATCACATCAGATCAGATAAATCAGAGACAAGAATTGTGTATTTGGCAGACCTAGTCAGACTTGGGTTTTGTGCGAGACTTGAGCAATGGGTTTTATGATCGCTTTTTTGAGTTTTGATGTCTTTCTTCTTATTTGTTCTTTTTGGGTTGATTCTTCGCCGTTGGGCATCGTATATATGTTATTGCGTGGTTGTGATTCCGCCAGTTGGCGATGCGCTAGCTCCCACTTGGGGATGCCTATATATTGTTGTATATATGTTTTTGGATCAAAATATACAAGAGAGGTGCTACCCAAATTTTAAATGACAACATACGATTCATTTTACCTTTATTTCAAAACTGCACCCCCACTATTTTCCGCAAAAAGGTTTAGATTTTCTGGGCTTCGGTTTACTTGATTTACGTCACGCCTTTAGACGTTACATAATTTAAGTGCCGGTCACCTGCTAAATTACGGGTCATGACAGGTTGGACCTGGCGGTTATCCGGAGGATACCGACCGGAGTCCTGAGATGGATATGGGCCGATCCGTTCTGCCGGAGCCCGAGGGCCGATCCGGACAGACGGAGCCTGTGGGCCGATCTGGACTGACGGAGCCCGAGATATGAGAATTTACGTGTCGATGTTGGACACGGGTTTCATGATGTTTCGAGTGTCGGTGTTGGACACTCAGGTTCTATGATTTTGATGTGTCGATGATGGACACACGTTGATTGATATCCTCATACTTACATGCATATACTTTCATGATATTTACATGCATGATGTTGTTGTGTCATTGATGGACACATAGATGTTATCTACATGCATATAGGCATTGAGTATATTGTTGGCATATATGCTGATACAGTCACCCTAGATATCATAGTATTACCTTTATGATATAGTTGACCAAGGAATCGTTATTTTATTCGATTTCTACCTGATGATGTTTTCTATTCACGAGTTGGCAACTCAACCCCGTTGTGCCACAGTTCTTGCAGGTTGACCACATGGATCAGTAGCGGCATCGCTGGCACACAGGTTGCATTCGGGTTATTTGCTTTGGTAGGTGGTACATGTTGGATCGTGCCTCTATTGTATTTATTATTCCAATTGTATCTAGTCAACTTCATCAATCCGATACTTGTATTTGTATATATAGTAAGACTTAGAAGAGACTTGTGGTTGGAGACTTAGAGCGATGGGTTATATGTTAGCTTGGTGGGTTGATGTCTTGCTTTATTCTTTATTCTTGTGTTGATCTTCTCCGTTGGGCATCGTATACATATATTTCTGTCTTGGGTGGTTGTGATTCCGCCGATTGGCGAATTGCTAGCTCTCGCTTGAGGATGCCTTTTATATTATCATGTACATGTGGTTTTGGGTCAAAATATACAAAGGAGGTGCTGCCCAAATTTTTAAAAGACGAAACATATTTTTCAACTAGTAAAATCTACTTGTATTTGTCATGTTCCTTTATCTATGCATTTAAGAAAACATTTGATTTCATCATACCTTTATTTCAAAACATCACCTCTTTTATTTTCTTAAAAAGGTTTAGATTTCTGGGCTTCGGCTTACTTAAATTACGTTACGCCTTTAGATGTTGCGTGGTTTAAGTGCCGGTCACGAAAAATATTTTTGGGTCGTGATAAAGTTGGTATCAAAGCGCTAGGTTTAACCTTGGTTCGAGTCTAGGTTTGACTATGCGGAGTTTAGGGCGTATATATTTCGGAACCTAGGCTTGACCTTATAGAACTTAGACTTGAACATGGGGTATTAGACCTGAACTTTCGTTACATAGGCTGACCCTGATTGATGGAGTGGGTAGCTTGAGTAGAGCGACATTCCGTACGTATGTTCTGCGGTATATTTACGATACAATACCCCACTTAAAAAACCTTAGGATGTGCATATTTTGAGATCTGTGATTCTCTTCATTCCCTTGATCATACATCAATTTGAGATCCTTGATTCTATTCGTTTCCATGATCTTACTCTTATTGATTCCATTCCTCCTTATGATCATGTATCAATTTTGGGATCTGTTGATTCTTTTCATCCCTTTGATCTATTTTCGTCGATGCTTGATTGTGCTTCCTGTCACCATGGTTTGAGCGCAGATTGAGCTGCTGCTAGTGATGCGGTCAGGACGAGCTCGTCATGGACGAGGACTGACCATCGTGTTTTCTGGTGATATGGGAACGTATCGATTTAGTCTTTGTGTTGTGACCTCTCGTGTGAGGCGAATGTTCGGTTTTTCACCGGATGATCGGGCTATTGTTAGAGGCTGCCTATTGTGAGAGGACTATTGATGTACAGCCTACCTCAGAGTTGTGATGCCGTCTACTGTGCAGACAGATGACCCAGCTGTTGCTGAGATTGATGGGATGTCGCTTCCAGAGCTTACGAGCTGAGATCACTGGAGCTTTCAGGAAGAGATGTGACAGATGATAGCTAATCTATCTTGAGTTGAATGACTGAGATGATTCGTCAGATTAGATACGCCGACGCAAGCTCAGTTGAGTTGAGGATTTCCAGTGTGGAGGATCTTACTCAGATCTAGATTAGATCGATCCAGAGATGACGTTGTTCGTTGGATGATCCGATAGGAGATCAGTAAGTTGACCAGTTTCGGATAGAAGACCTCACCCAGATGCGTTGTGAGTTGATCAAGAATGGACGAGTATTGAGTGTTCCTCTGATGGTTGGGACGAGTTCCCGAGGACGTGTTCGGCTAGATATGTTCTACAGAGTGATGAAGATACCGAGTTCGTGATTTCGAGTCCGTGTGAGAGATTCCGGATTGACTGTAGCCGAGGACAATTGCAGTATGCAGATAGCATGACGTGACGTCGAAGCGGACGATGATAAAGACGGGTGGAACAATAGGTTCGTGCGAGATGCTGATGAGCTATTGTTACTCCCCGTTGAGATTAGAGATCGGATATGTCTACAGAGGCATTGGGATATGACCAGTTCCTGAGAAAATGCTGTGCTTAGTACGCAGATGTCCAGAAAACGAGAAAAGATTATATAAGAGTACCAGCCTCCATACCGTTCGGTATAGGTGAGATCGGAAGAGACCTTGAGCAGGTTCTTTCCAGGACACTGCTGTGATAAGATTTGCATCGAGAATCAGTTGTGTCACGTGTATTCAGAGGGCCAGAGGTCGACGTCAGTAACGTGCTGCTCTACGAGTGGTCATGATAATTTGCCGATAGATGACCAGAGAAGTGCCAAAGCGGAATCATTTCCGTTAGCACACCTGACCGGGCCGACGAGCCGACGGATTGCGAGATTGGTAATCCATAGAGAAAATGAGGACCCAGAGACAGAGGACGCCAGACCGCGAGCAGGTGGCAAGCGGATGTTCTTGTTCTGCCAGTTTTGGGCGCACCGACATTTTTTTTGACATTGTAGGAGGTGTACCTCAATGTCATTTGTTGCGATTTGCATTTTTGATCCGAGTATCACGCTTATATCGCTTGGATTTGAGTTTTGATGATTGAGTTTCATGATATTGTTTTCGTGCACCATGGCTGCACCTGCTGGGTATTTAAATTTTTGTGCATAGTTATTGCACTTGATATATGTTTTATACACCGTTGTGTTGGTTTATGATTTGTGCATATTTATTGCACTTGAGATCGGTTTTGTGCCTTGGCTGCATGTGTTCATGATTTTGTGGATTCATACCATTGATTTGATTTTGTGCATGTAGTATGCACTCGATTTGATTTTTGTACTCAGTATAGCTCACATGTGCTTGCAATGCATTGATACGTGTTTTGTGCACACAGTTGCACACGTTTACGATTTTTATACACCTTGGTACACTCGGTGTTGTTTTTATATGCATTTAAGTTATTGATGAGTTTCCGTGCAGTTATTGCACCGGATTGGTATTTCGTGCACTAGATGCACCGGATTTGTATTTCATGCACTGGATGCACCCGATTTGTATTTTGTGCATTTGTTGCACCATATTCATATTTCGTGCATTTGTTGCACTAGACTTGCATTTCATGCGTTTGTTGCACAAGGTAGGTATTTCGTGCATTGGTGGTTGCACCCGATTTATGTATTTGAGCATTTGTGTTACCAGATTAGTGTTTTATGCGCATTTGCACTTGACGTTCGTTTTCGTGCATGCTACTGCACTAGATGCTTTTACGGACTGACGCGCTTGGTATGGGATTTCGTGCGCATCGGATGCACTTGAGTTAGATTTTATTCGTGCATGTCGGATGCACTTGCTTGAGATTTTATTCGTGCATGTTGGATGCACTTGATTTAGATTTCATTCATGCACGATAGATGCACTTGATTTGGATTTTCACGCATGTTGGGCGCATGATATGAGATGTGATTTTGTGCACACCGGATGCACTCGATTGGGATTTTCATTCGCGCGTGTTAGTTGCACTGGATCGAGATTTTCGTGCACTATAGATGCACTAGATGTTGTTGTCGTGCACACCCATTGCACTGGACAAATGCTTTCGTGCACACTCGTTGCACTTAGTTTGGTTTTGTGCACATTCCTAGCCCTTGTATTTGGCTTTGATTTCCGTGCGCATCAGACGCACGTGATTGTTGGATACGCTTTTCGAGGCTGATTTGCTCTTGAGCACTTTGTTTTCATGATGGGCACTTTATTATGTAGTACCCGAACATGACTGATCTGAGGACAGTACCTGAGTACTTTGCATGCATTAAAAGTTTAACAAGAGGTTTTCAAAAATGAGCTATAGTCTCGCTATTTCCTACATGTCCGTGAGCGACACCAACGTTTACAAAGGAAAACCTTTTGGAATGTTTTAAAAAAGGAGGAACGTATAATTTGAGTAAAAACATATATAGGTATATTTACTACTTTACAAATGAGCGTCCGTCACCTGTGCCGTGAGTTACGCATCACACGGCGATTCAGAAAAGATTTTGCATGTGTTTTAGTCAGTTTTAGGAGATTTTTCAAAGGATGCGTACGATATACGTATTATAGTATTTGACTAATGCATATTGGATTTTGAGATCTGTATCTCCTTTGTAACTCCGATGATTTGTGTGACGCTTGACGGAGTTCGATATTTGAGTTTTGTACTCGTTTTCAGGCGCACACGATGTGCTGTGGTATTTCTGTATCTTCCGTGATTTCGAAGCCCCGTTGATTTGAGTTGATTATTGAAATGTTTTAGTATTTGGGGGTTTAAATTTAAATTCGGGGACAGAATTTATTTAAGGGGGGAAGATTGTAACATTTCAGAAAATATAAAATATTATTTTTAGAATTTAATATTAAAATAATATATTTCGCGAAAACAACCCGATTTGCGAATTTGGTGTTTTCGTAAAATGGTATTAATATATACCAATAATTGTGAAATAATTGGAGATTAAAATGAATTATTCATTTAAAAATATATTTATTGGATTTGTCATTTTTATAATTAATTATATGCAGTTTAAATAAAAATTGATTAGTGCACTACTAATCGCGATAAAACCAAATCCATTTTTCTACAGTTTTCCATGGCTAGTGCACCATGACATGTTGCTTGTTGTTTCATTTCATTTGTGTTATGTGTTTGGTTTTAATGAGTGGGAGAAAAAGAAAAGAAAAAGAGAAAAGGGAAGCTAAAAGACAAAAGAGGAATTATTGAGAGAGTGAGGGTAAGTGAGGGTGAGAATAAGAAAGAGAGAGAGAGAGAGAGGGCAGCGACCATTTCTTCACCCTTCATTTTCCTTCATCTTCTTCCTCCTCATCTCCTTCCACCTCCATCCCCATGTATCATCTCAAAATCTTTATCCAAACCCTATACTCCCTTCATTAAAAATGATCCCCTCTTCATCCTCATCACATTGGACCAATCAAAGTTGCATTTTGGAGACTTTAGGAAGCTAGGGTTTTTCTTGAGTTGCCCAAATGAGATATAATTCCTTTTATTTAGCTTAGTTTTTAGTTTCTTGCATCCTAGTTTAGTTTAGATTGTGATTTGGTTAGGATATATGGTGTTTGAAAAATTCAAGAGAAGGGTTGGGTGATTATATGGACTTATGACCTGTAGTGGGTGTCTACAAGATCATAGTGAGGCTTTTGCTGGCCTAGACCGGAAACTAGAACCCAAAACTAGAACTTAGAATTTCCCCGACGTCGATATTTGACAATTGGTGAGTGTATCTGGGAATCTGGGATGACTTAAGACCATTATAAATTAAGTTCCCTTGACAGCGAGACGTGCAGGCAACCATGAAGCAACACCTAAAACCCTAGCCCCTAGTGAGCTTTTATGGCCGTAGATTTAAGGGATTTGGCCACAAATTACGGCCAAGTCGTTGTGGTTTCGTGTGATTTTGGACCATAGAGCAACCCAATATGCAAAATGTTCTGGTTTGACCTAGGATGAAATCCGGGAGTGGTTTTCCTATGTTACTGTTTTCATGTTTTGCGATTATGAAAACTTGGGATTCGGAAATTGATATTGTATTTGGTCGTTGGATGTTTTTACGTCAACGACGAGGGTTGTTTGGTTATTTTTGCATGCGTAGGCTATAGGTTCTAACCTATAAGCATAACGTATGCCGTATTGGTTTTCCGGGCTTGATTTTAATGGTATTACGACTGTGTATGCATTGTAGGTACTTTCGCGTGGATTCCGAGATGACGAAGTATATCGATTACGGATGAACAAGGAGTTCCACAGGTGAGTAGATTTATATCTACGGGGGAAGTCGGGTTGATGGCGTATAGCACCCCCGCAAATTTTGATGGAAACAGATATATAGGATATGCTTAGAGAAACCTATTCTAGGAACCTATGGATGTGATTATAGGTTTAGTGTGACATGATATGAAAGAAATAGTGTCTCGGATTGATACATATATAAGGATATGATAAGTGAACGTGAATCACGATATATAGATAGGTAGTGCACGAGAATAAGTATGAGATTTAGAGTAGCATGACATGAGATTTATAAGATAGGATATATATTTGTAAAATGACTGATATGGGATATAAATGTGATGAAAAGAATATACGATGTGATATGATGAATTGATTGATATGTAGGTATACGGATGCGAGTCGATATGGGATGACTGATACCTTTGCCGGTCCCCTGATATGAGATTATTATGGATGCGACCTGGGATATAGGTATATAAATATATATAAGGTTGTGAATCATGAGTGATATGCCGTACGAGGCGTTAGGTCCGTACCCTTGACTAGAGGATGATGTACGATGGGTTATACCGTACGTGATGTTGTGAGGCTGGATGCCGATTGATAGATTAACCGACTCGGAGATATTGTAGATACGTATACCTGTTAGCATTTCGTTTGAGATGTACCTTATGCCATGTTCATGTCATTTCGTGTGAGATCTCTGGATTTGAGAACCGTGGTTATTTCAAAAGAAAGTATGTATTATTTAAAAAACCCGGTTTCTCTTGATATGATATTTCAGTGCGTCCACTATGCATTTTCTCGGTTGTGAGACGTGTGATATGTGAAACCCGATTCGAGGAGTTGGATTATCCATTTGCGGGTTCATGGTGGACCCGGTATGGTACCCCGGGGCAAGAAAGGGATGTCGCATAGTAGACGATAAGCCTGGCAGAGGGACTACTACCTACCGGTGATTGGTTGGGCCTGGCGGTTATCCGGAGGTTACCGACCGGAGTCGAGAGATGGATATGGGCCGATCCATTCTGCCGGAGCCCGAGGGCCGATCCGGACAGATGGAGCCCGTGGGCCGATCCGGACTGATGGAGCCTGAGATATGAGGATTTACGTATCGATGTTGGACACGGCTTTCATGATGTTTCGAGTGTTGGACACTCAGGTTCCATGATTTTGATGTGTCGATGATGGACACACGTTGATTGATATCCTCATACTTACATGCATATGCTTTCATGATATTTACATGCATGATATTGTTGTGTCGTTGATGGACACGTAGATGTTATCCATATGCATATAGGCATTGAGTATATTGTTGGCATATATGCTGATACGGTCACCTTAGATATCATAGTATTACCTTTATGATATAGTTAACCTAGGAATCGTGATTTTATTCGATTTCTACCTGATGATGTTTTTTACTCACGAGTTAGCAACTCACCCCCGTTGTGCCACAGTTCTTGCAAGTTGACCGCATGGATCAGTAGCGGCATTGCTGGCACACAGCTTGCATTCGGGTGATTTGCTTTGGTAGGTGGTACATGTTGGATCGTGCCACTATTGTATTTATTATTCCTATTGTATCTAGTCAACTCCATCAATCAGAAACTAGTATTTGTATATGTAGTAAGACTTAGAAGAGACTTGTGGTTGCGAGACTTAGAGCGATGGGTTATATGTTCACTTGGTGGGTTGATGTCTTGCTTTATTCATTATTCTTGTGTTGATCTTCTATGTTGGGCGTCGTATACATATATTTCTGTCTTGCGTGGTTGTGATTCCACCGATTGGCGAAGAGCTAGCTCCCGCTTGGGGATGCCTTGTATATTATCATGTACATGTGGTTTTGGGTCAAAATATACAAAGGAGGTGCTGCCCAAATTTTTAAAAGATGAAACATTTTTTTCAACTAGTAAAATCCACTTGTATTTTTTATGTCCTTTATCTGTGCATTTAAGAAAACATTTAATTTCATCATACCTTTATTTCAAAAATTCACTTCACTTCTTTTATTTTCTTAAAAAGGTTTAGATTTCTAGGTTTCGGTTTACTTGAATTACATTATGCCTTTAGACGTTGCGTGGTTTAAGTGCCGGTCACTAACAATATTTTTGGGCCGTGCCAAAGTTAACCGCAATCAGGATGGTATCGCTTTGCAGCTAGGCTCGATGAGTATGGGTCGTCCGCAGGCAGACGGAGCGGTTTATGTTCTTGTTTTCACGAGTTAATGCGCGTGGCGGAATGTTCGTATCTACCCTATGTGTTTAAATGCAAAGTAAACGCTTTTTAGGATTAGATAGGATAATGTAAGTTAAGAAAATCCGTACTTAATCTTTGAGCCGATCTCGACCACTAAAGCTAGAGCAATCGGTAACAACGTGGATTAAGGTGCTTAAGCACGGTATTTGTGAAATCTGGCTTATTGACCCTAGTCCGTCCGTTCTTGTCGCTTGCTTTCTCCTCCGGCCAACTCGAACGTAACCGGTCATGGTTAGGAATCACCAACACCTTGGTAGGGTAGGGTGCCTAATGGAGCGCTTGCATAAGGTTTGGGCGGAGTTTAATGGAAAATATCGGGAAAAGGAAATGAGAAAGGAAATCTTAACTTATAATATCGGTTTCTTTCCTAACAACAATATATTCACAACCAATCACAACAACAAACAAAAAGAGTAAAGAAAAGAGAAGAGAAAAGAAAAGCAATACAAGTATGTAAATGACATGGTAAGAAATGGCAAGTAAGTAAATGCAAGAAATAGAAAGAGCAAGTAAGTAAAGCAAGAATGAAATACTAAGAACCCAAAGAACACAAATGAAAGCTCTATTATGTCCCAGTGATACAACCTTGAGTTCAATAAGCTAATCTTAAACTTGCAAGCTCAATGAAGAGGTTGCAAGATCAAGAGAAAGCAAAGAGCTCAAGGGAAACTAAGCTATGTACAAGAAAAGATAACAAAAGAGCTGTGAATGAAATCTTGGACAAAACTTGGACAAAGAATGACCCCCTCTCCCTTGCTCACCGGTCTACTTTTATAGGCACAAAAGAAGAATAAACAAGCAATAAAAATATGTTGATATGACTGCAAGGGATCGACAGTAGAAAACTGGGGCTCATTGGGTAAAGGGGGGCCGACGAGCTCGGATCTTTGAAGGATGTGGCCGGCCCAAAACCGAGAATCCTAGCTCGTGTTTGTGCTGTGGTCTGGTGTTTTCACGACATGTCCACTAGTGCTGCTAGATATTTCTCTATGGATTTTGTCTGCACTTAGGGATTTGGAAGTAAACTTGATGCTATACATTACATCACATCTTTTTGCATTAAACACACATCACTTCACTTGCACAAGTTGTGTGCCATGGGCAGCCCCCTTTCTAGTTCCATGAACCAACAAGCTAGTGTACACACTTGTATGTGTTGGACCATTTAGATAAAAAGTGTGTACATATGCATGTTGGAAAAAGAAACTCATGAAATATCGGTAGGTTTCCAGTTCCGGTTGCAGTGTCGGCTCACAAACGTTATATCCGTGATTTTGAGTGTACTTCCAGTATTTTGTCACGGATACCTGTAATCTGTAATTACTGAGCAGACACTGTTAATAATACCCATATATACAAAAAATAGATAATGAATGAGTGGTATTAAAATGCAGTTTTCTGAGATGAACAGGTCACTTAAGCGGAGCAGCGTATCGTAAGGTTTCCTCGGAACATACGCACGGTACGTCACTTTACTTAAGTTACCTACTCCATCAACCAAGCTCAACCTACATGACGAAAATTCGGGTCCAAAACCCCCTTAGTCAAGTCTAAGTTCCGTAAGGTCAAACCTATGTTCCCAAATATATATACCCTAGACTCCGCATAGTCAAGCCTATACTCGAATCAAGGTTAAACCAAACGCTCTGATACTAACTTTGTCATGACCCAGAATTGGCATATGACCGGCCCAAGAATCATGTGAAGTCTATAATACCCCACCGTAATTCAAGTAAGCCGAAGCCCAGAAATCAAAACCTTTTTCGGAATATAATGGAGTTGCAGTTTTGAAATATCGGCATAATGAATTTAATCCTTCTTTTAAAAGTATAAGTAATATCATATGAAAATACAATGTTTTGTATACTATCCTTGAAAACATTTTCGTTCTTGAAATTTGGGCAGCGTCTCCCTTCTAAATTTTGATCTAAAACCATATACAACACAATAATAATATAAGCATCCCTAAGTGGGAGCTAACTCTTCACCAATTGGCGGAATCTGTCTAGGTCTACCAAATATACATAGTCTGGTTAATGGAGATTTTAACTAGATACAACTAAATAAATATGTACAAAGGTGGTTACGATCCAAATGTGTACCCCTCCTACCAATTCAAAACATCCTGAAGTAAGCTGTGTGCCAACGAGCCGCTACTGATCCGAGCGGTCGATCCTGCAAGAAAACTGTGGCACAACGGGGGTGAGTTGCCAACTCGTGAGTAGAAAATATTAGCATGTAGAAATCGAATGTAGAACGATCCCTAAATCATACTGTAACATAAAGGTAATACTATGGTATCTAAGGTGATTGTGTATACATATGTGTACAATAATAAGGTCGTGCCAGTATCAGTATGTAGTATCAAGTCATATGAATCATATGCATATATGCATGCGTATATCTAACGTGTATCCATCAACGATACATCAAATCATCATGAAACCTGAGTGTCCAGCATCGACCCTCGAAAATATCATAAAACCAGTGTCCAGCATCGACACGTAAATCCTCATATCTCGGGCGCTGTCTCATCAGATTGGCCTTCATATCCATCTGATCTCACGACTCCGGTCTGCATTCTTCGGATATCCTCTGAGCCCAAACTATTACCGGTCGGTAGTGCTCCCCTGCTGGGCTCAACGCCTTTTTATACGATCTTCATGTCCAAGGATACCGCACTAGGTCCACCATGTACCCGCAGATGGTGCCTCTTCACTCGAATTGGGTAACTCATTGCTCAGAACCGAGAAAACTTATGGTAAACGCCACAAATCATATCACGAGAAATTGGGTTTTTAAAGCAATCATAAGACATTTTAAAATATATCAGCGGTTCTCAAATCCAGAGATCTCATGAAAACAGAATCTCATATGCATGCAACCATAAAGGTCCAGTAAATGCAATGCACAGAACAGTACTGTAAGTATTTCAAGTGTTTTCATGTAAGCATGTCATATAATAAGTACTGAACAGTGAATTATAATTCTATAGTTTATGAACAATATGGCGATATCACAGTTCTAATGTTTAAGTGACATGGCAATTACCGATGATGAGTGTGTGAGCCGTCAATCTGTGTATGTGTAACATGCGTATCATCGGTAATAGTGCATGTGTCCTAGTGGACGAAGCCATATAAGGTAAGTGCCTGAAATGTAGTACGTATGTCGTGTGGAATAATATAGCATAAACATGAACGGTATAAGTATGTAACTACACATGAACCATATGGTTAGTTTAAATAATACGAATCGTAGTTTTGAAAATGGGGGCTACGGTGTTTCTGAGAAAAGTGGCACCATTTTAAAATCTGTAGTGTCCCTTGAGGTTTTCATTTAAAAGTGCATATGATTTGTCAGTTTTGGAAATAAGTATGGTTCAAGTGTAGTCTGCTATCCACCAAGTTAATCAGAGACCAATGATTCTCCGAATCAAGTCAATATATAAGTCGGCGATCCAACCTCATAATATCAGATATGGTATAATCCATGGTACATCATCCTCGAGTCAAAGTGCGGATCAATCATCCGGTATATCATATCGCGTACGTTATAATCCATCATACGGTGTCATCAAATCAGAAAAAGGATCTATCATCTTATACATAATATCGCATACGGTATAATACATCGTACGTATCATAATTCAAGGGTACGGATCTATGGTCCCGTACATCATATTATCTCATATTCTCGTGTATGTGTATGTATGTGTATCAATCTCATATCATATCTTAGCATATGTATATGTATATATATCGCCTTGCATCCTCATATCAACATATCAATTCATGTCATCTTGTTTCATCATATCCTCATTTCATCATGTCATCTCGTACTTATCCTTATAATTATCAGTAAGTACATAAGCTTAGGTTTCTCTAAATATATTCTACATATCGGTTCTCCCATTACTATGGTTGCGAGGGTGATATACGCCATCCACCCGACTTTCCCTGTAGATATAGATCTTGTTGGCTTACACCAATGCCCTAGCCATCAACCGTGGTGGTTTACGGAACAAATTTTTTTCTACAAATGTAAAACAGTGCCAGTATAACCCAATAAACCAGATCTCACCATAAACCTAACTAGCTAAACTAAGTGAGCTAACTACTATGAAAAGAAGTCTCACCAAACAATCTATGTCCTTCGGTCTTCTTTCTTCATCGTTCGCTCTAAGTGGCCACCATGATCGCGCTTGATTTTCTTTGTTGGCTCCTTTGGTTCTCCGCGATTGATCTTGCTCTTCGGTCCTCCTTTGTCATGGATTATCCACCCAAGGGATGTGATCCATGGCACTAGCTCCACACTAAATGTCAAGTGGAGCAACTAGAGAACTTGGGATACTAATCCAAGAAGTCTAGGATGTAGTGTAAAGTTCTAAGTGTTTTACTATGTCTATCTTTCCTCTTCTCTTGTTTCTCAACACATGAGAGTGTAGAGAGGAGGAAGATGATGAAGGTGGAGGAACTCAAAAGAAGGAAAGGAGAGTGAAGCAAAAATGGTGAGCACAAAAAAAATGAGCAACCATGAGAGAGAGAATATCTCACTTAGGTTTTGTATAACAATATCCATGAATAAAGAACTCCAATCACAATAGTTGTCACAAATGAATTAATGATTCATTTCTCAACTATTGAGGCCATGACTCTCACCATACCCCTCTTCTTCACTTTATACCTCATTTCCATTTAAAGAATAAATGGAAAAAGCATAATGAGGTGGCCACCTTTTAGAATGTTATTCGTAATAAAATGCGGATTACAGTCTACTATATATACATACTTGCATTCGCATAAAAACATGAATGCCCAAAAAGATAGAATAACATGAAGAACGTAATACTAGAATATACATATCAAAATATATATATGTAAATTATCAAATTAATACCTGATTTAATAATCCGGCTCAAACCCGAGCTGGATAGTATTACTAATTGTCCGATCGAAAGTCCGGGTACAAAGTACATTAATCGATCAGAACCCTGCACGTATCCAATACGGCTACTATATTATTTCGCCTAAACCAGGGAAACCCTCTGTGTGGGACTTTAAAGACTCGACAGTACGCCGATAGTGTGTTACTGGATAAATCCATAACCACAAGCACGTCAGCGGCACTAGCTGTACGTAATGGCTACCCGGGTACCCGTCGAAAATGAAGGCCGACGAGCAAACTCATCCGGAACCCTGCTGAGACTATCTGTGATAATCTCCGTACAGTCCGGTCTCTTCGTCTAATAGTATTGCATACCGAGTCTAGGGGGTGGTAAACTTCAAATCCTAATAACCCGGTAATTCATGCTGATGCGGCTCAGGACCAATCCGGGAAACTACTGATCAGCCTATCAGTAAATTCCAACTGCCTTGGCCAAGGTCTTATAGTCCTGACGAATCGAACACAATGCGATATCGACTCCCTATAATGGAAGAGACGAGTCCCCAACAATCGCTCACTGCCTCTATATGGCTCGGAACTGTACCTAACCAAAACCTGTTTGCACGACTCAATAGAGTCGTGGTAGGGTAGTGATCAAAGCACAGTAGGAACACCCACGAGACAAATGACAATCTCAGGTTTAAAGACTAACCTGTACTCATGTCATCTGAGAACTTCCACCCGACGATAGGTATAATACCATCTAGAAGTTCTTGGCGAGTCTATCCGGTGTACTCATACCCAGTGAGCACCTGTATACGATCTTAGGTGCGAAAGACCAATGGTTGCAGGACCATACCATCACCCTTCGTCGGGGTCTAGAAACGTATACACTAATCTACTCCAGAATATCGATGCCCAGTCTTGATACTCCCATAACTAGGGACCTTTTAAGGATGTGCGTACGGACTACCCAGCTCCCACAAGTATGATCGCCATCATAATGCAGGTAATCTATGTTAGTTATATGTATGCCCTAGAAGCCATTACTGTACATGGGATGTATACATTGACTTAGTCCACTTGTTTGTCTAGCTTAATATATTTGTTAACCCAACCCTTAACTCATAGCTATGATTTAGTCTTTACAATGATTAGTGCATGACATACACTCACCATGGTTGCATTTATAATATCATGATTTTCATTCATCATCTTCTTCCTCACTTGAGAAAAAGCTTGCTAGTTTTTTCTAAGTGATATGAAACTTTGTGAGAAAAATAAATCTAAAGTGAGCCCACTTACTACTTAATCATCCTCTGGTATTAGCCATTTAGTTTAGGGTGTTTGCTTCACTAATTCACACATTAGTGAAGAGATAGCATGAGCTTGAGTCTCCTCGACGTAGATCATCTTCGGCCTCGATGACATTGAGCAAGTTTGTTCGTTTCTTCATGTGGACCCTTACTAGAGTCTGGGTCTTCACAACTTACAGCGAAGGGACTACGACATGGAGCTTTAGAAGTGAAGGACTGGTCTACAAAGGTTGTATTCTCTCATTCACATATATGTAAAGTGTTTACATTTAGTTTCGTCGGATTTTCTAGTAACGATTCTAGGGTTAGGGTTAACTAGAGCGGCAAATTTTTGAAATTGGCATGGACGATACCTCCTGAAACCTTGTTGCCATGCTAGATAACTCTGCAGTGGTATCAGAGCCTTGCTAGAAAATTATACTATGTTTGCTAGAATTACGAAACTGAAACTACTCCGAAACACCCGATACGATGATTTAGTTTCTGTCGAATTTTTAAAGGCCTTTAAAATTTTTTTAAACAACTGCAGAATGTTGTATGAGATATAACATGAACACTGTGAAAATTTGAAACAACACCACCTCAAAGTGGCTGGCCACAATGCCCTAAAAACCGGTGTGCTTGGTTTTTCCAGGTAGTCCAGGCTTCAAATTTGCACTGTGTTCCAGTATCTGGGTTTTGGTGTTTCAGGTGTTGTTTGTTTTTGCTAAATTTTCATGTGATGTTAACTTTATGCAAAGGCAACTCGGAGTGTTTCGTAATCATAATTCTAACATGTATTCGGGTTATTTAGACGATATTAAAAGGTTCGAACGGATATCAATAACTCATATTTTCCCTCGCTGGAAATTTTCCAAGTGTTGGATTTTTCTTAGTTTAAAATATTCAGAAAATCATGCAGGTTATTCTGTGGACCCTCTGGAAGAACGAAACCCTAACTCGATTCTGTGACCGTCACAACCGCCATCAAACCCTAGGGTTTGTGGTAGTTCAGCGGTGCCGAGGCATTGGTTGACCCTTCTACGGCTGGTTCATAGGTACTGTGGCATGTTCTGGGTGCTTTTTTAGACTCTGCTCAAGTGTCGAGCTTGTTGGGAAGGTGTTTGTTTATTCGATCGAAAAGTTTAACTTCGTCTAGCTATGTGTGATTGTGATACAATATTTGGAATCCACATAATTAGTTATGAGATAAAAGTTTGAATTTTATAAATCTAGCAATTTAGTCTCATTTGATCGGTTGCCACGGAATTTTGATGTGGATCAAAAGTCCGTCGCAATTACGTAGTGTACGCGGATACTTACCGGATAACCTAATAGATAGCCACACCCCATAGCCCCGACTAAGTGACTGTAGGAGAACCCCATCGCCAAAAGCATCCGTTCGGGTGCTCGCGGCCGCGGTGTTCCGCCTTAGTGCACTTCGTCGACGGCATCGGGGGGTGCGGCCGTCTACTAAAGTTTCCGACGAGCATTCGATCAGTTTATCGGGAATCTTGTTGAATTACCCGACAGGTTATTGGAAAGTGTTTTCAATATCAAGACTAAAATGCGGGGTTTATAATTGTTAGGCATGTGATATCTAAGAAATTCATTTGGTTGGGCAAGGAATCCAAAAGTATGTGATACATTGGGTTTATGATGTCTAAGGTGATTGTGGATTCCAATTGTTGTAGTTTTTCACTTTCTTTTCTGCGACCGTAAGTGTAATATGTGGTGTATCGTCGGTTTTGGTGCTATATGTCAATGATAACTGGGATATGCATATTTATTTACGTTGATGACATGTGATATTATGTGTTACCGTGATATGTTATATTGGATCGTCTTGTTCTGAATAGCCGGGTTTTTTTTATGTGAGATGAGAGTTTTTCATTTTCATTCATGTAAAAACTTGTATGTAATATTCTTTTATTGGGGCACTTCCGGGTTGAGGATGATGTCACCATTGATGTATATTATTTACTTTTCTGCATTAGGATATACCCAAGGCGGGAAGCACAAGTAACCGGGTTCTAGGGTCCAGTGGGAGACCATCTCGAGGAGTCGAGACCGGGTCTCCTAACTCTAAAATTGGTAGGGTTGCTTGCCGCTCTCGTAGGGGTCTAGGGATGTGGGTTTGGCTATTCATCGCGACTGTGGAATCCGCGTTTTTTATTGGCTTAATTAAAACACGGAATTCTTAGTATATCCAATATTTCATATGTGAATCTTCTGCTGCTGATATTTTGTGATGTGATCACTTGATATGTTTTGAGATGAATGCCTATATTATATATATGAGATATAATTAATATTGCTGCTTTCGTTTCATATGTGATGCTTGGGAAGCATAATAAATGGGACTTCATTAATGAGATTTATGAAATAAAAGAAACCTAAAGATGTTGTCGAAACTTGTTTTAAAAACTGGTAGCTCTAGTTCTTGCTTTGCATAGCGGTATTCCTTGTAGAATATCCAGCACCATATTCAATATGGAAAGAGCCGAGATCCCTTCACCGGGAGTGACCACTTTAGCGAAACTAGCAGATGCTACAACCCACTCGGTTTTTCTTTTGATTGCTTCTATAGTTTTTGCTTTGCATAGTGGTATCTGTGAAATATCCTGCACCTTAATCGATAAGGAAAGAGCCGAGATCCCTTCACCGGGAGTGACCTCTTTAGCGAAACTAGTAAAAGCCTCAAAAACACTCCTTTTCAAATTCACTCGATTCTACAACGATATCAAGTTCATTACACAAAGTGTTTTCTTAAAACCTGTCGTAGCCCTCCGTCATTTCAGATAAGTAGTACTTAGTATTCGTGCTATGTTTGTTGGCTTTCGTCAAGGCTTAGTATGCGGTAGCTAACTAGTACTTATCTGCTAAAGCATATGATGCGATTGGATTAGGTCAGTCGTGCGACTTTGTTGGCTTTCGTCAAGGGTCGTGCGGATTGGTTTAATTCAATCATGAAATGTACGAGTTGAACTTGACTAGTGAACTATTGTTTGTTGGCTTTCGTCAAGGTCATAGAACGCTAGGGGCAAAATATTATCGGGAATTTCAAGTGTTGAAATTTGCAATGAGATTGCATACCTTCTATGAGATAGTTGGATCCCAATACCCACTGCGAGTAAGAGTTACTCCTGAGAGAGTTTTGCACATTACAATTAGCTGATCAAGTAGATGTCTAGAAAGGTGTTAACGGGGTTACGCCCCCTGGGAAAACGAGGTTTATTTTAATTAGGTCCGTGCAAAAGTACGGGGAACCTCCCTCAAAGTACCGACACTGGTCTGGCCGAAAGATTGGCGAACTTGTAGGGTGTAATTAATCCCGGCTAGTCTTACCTTTTAGGGTTTGAAGGTAGATTTGACTAAAATAGTGAGAGCTATCCTGATTAGATAAAATAATAACCAATTTAATTTTGCAAGAGCGCACGCATAGTGTTTTTTCTCTCTCTCTCC
This sequence comes from Agapanthus africanus, assembly GCA_030015575.1. Taxonomy (NCBI): domain Eukaryota; kingdom Viridiplantae; phylum Streptophyta; class Magnoliopsida; order Asparagales; family Amaryllidaceae; genus Agapanthus; species Agapanthus africanus. The sequence continues at coordinate 37,959,655 of CM057351.1, forward strand.
TGGTAGCGACCATGCTACGCCTTAATCAAGATAATAATATGGATGCATTGATCGAACCTACTTATTATACTGAGCTAGGGAACGTTGGTTCCACTCTATCTTATAACTGTTATAAGTCCGAGCACGAAATAGGGGAATATCCGGACTCCCATGCCACCCAATTGAAGAAAGTGCATGTTGATGCATCTTCTTCGGGTTCGTTCATTATCGAGAACTGTTTCTCAGTATCCTCTATGTCCTAGGTATGAGATACCGGATCAGGATCTCACAAATGTAAGAGTTAACGTTGGTTCCACTCTATCTTATAACTGTTATAAGTCCGAGCAGGAAATAGGGGAATATCCGGACTCCCATGCCACCCAATTGAAGAAAGTGCATGTTGATGCATCTTCTTCGGGTTCGTTCATTATCGAGAACTGTTTCTCAGTATCCTCTATGTCCTAGGTATGAGATACCGGATCAGGATCTCACAAATGTAAGAGTTACATGGGCTACAGAAAGGTATAGAACTGAGCATAGGTGATATATCTCTAAGAGTTAGAGAATGGTGCAATTGTTGCAGCCAAATCAGTTGGAGATATCACCTTGTATAAATACATTGATTTTGAACAAATGTTATTAGATACCGAATCTGATATACAACATTACATCAGATTCTTTATTAAGAAAGAAGGATATAATTCTGTATAAGAGAATAATGTTGTCAACATTTTCCTTAATCAAGAGTTGATTGGATCAGGCACGTTATATAATAGCATATACATTCTAAATCAAACCACAGTTCAAAGTATATACAACACACACAAGAGGAGTAGTTCAGAAATGAACGAATCCTTCTTATGGAATTGTTGACTAGGTCATATCAATGCGACATGACCAGCTAAGTTACATAAGGATGAATATGAGAATCTGTTCGAATTTTCATCTTATGATACTTGCCAGTCTTGCCACAAAGGTATAATGACCAATACTCCGTTTACATGAAACAGAGAAAGAGTTAGTGAACTCTTGGGACGGATACATGATGATGTATAAGGTCCTACGTCTACAAATGCCAAGATTGGTTCTTCATACTTCATTATATTCACTGATAATCTCTCAAGATTCGGACATATATTCCTGTTGAAACAAAAATCTGAAATTTTTGAGAAATTCAAGGAATATATGCTTGAAGTTAAGAACCAAACAGGTAGAAGTATTAAGTCCTTCGATGAGGTCGAGGAGGTGAATACTTAGGCATGGAGTTCCTGGATTTTCTAAACAAAGTATAGGATTCTCTCTCAGCTTACTCATTCGAGTACACCAAAGCACCACGGTGTATCGGGGCGGAGGTATCGCACCCTATGAGATATGGTGCGCTCTATGATGAGTACCGCTGAGTCATCTATTTCCTTTTTGGTGTTATGACTTGAGAAGCTGCATACCTATTGAATGAGGTTCCATCCAAATCAGTGCCTACCACTCCATATGAGATATGGAATGGGATGCGACCATGTCTTAAACGAGTTAAGATATACGGTTGTCCGGCCTATGTTGAAAGGCAGAATCCGGATAAGCTCGAGACAAGGTCAGTTCTGTAAGTTTGTTAGGATATCCCAAAATATTTGCGAGGGAATATCTTCTACCTAACTGAGGAACAAAAGGTGTTTTGTTTCTCAGCATGCCATCTTTTTAGAAAAGGAATTTCTTGTGAAGAAATTATTGGTCATGAGGTAGAACTGGAAAGAGTTCCAGTTAGACAAACTAACAGCTGATGATTTGGTGAAACCAAAAGTTCCAATAGTTTCTAATGAAGCTCAGCTTCTCCACGAATTTGGTAGGGTTCCTCATCCACTTGTGAGATACTACGGTCTTCTCGGTGATAGTGGGAGCGAGAATTGCATCATGGTAGATGATGGCCCAACTAGGTTCATACAGGCCATCACAGGTGGAGACTTTGTGAAATGGCTGGATACTATGCGATCAAAGATGGAATCCATGTACACCAACAAAGTATGACTTTGAATGTTGCACCTGAAGGGGTAAAACCCATTGGGAGCAAATGGATCTTGAGAAGATTCTTGGTGTAGATGGAAAAGTTGAGACTTTTAAAGCCATGGTTAAGTCCATCAGGATCAATGCAAGCATCGTGGAGTTGGAACATCTGTTTTGATGTGACAGTCAAAGAGTTTGACTTCATCAAAATAGTAGATGAACCTTGTATATACAAGAAAGTTGTAGAGAGTAAGGTTTTCTTTCACATATTGTACGTAGATGACATACTCTTAATAGGAAATGGTTTCCTATGCTACACTCGGTCAAGCTCCTATTATCACAAGGATTCTCAATAGGAAATCTAGATGATACCTACTACATCTTATGGATTATGATCTATGGTGATAGATCTAGGTGGATGTTAGGAGTGTCCCAAATCCAGGTACATTAACACCATACTAAAGGGGTTTAGCATGGAAGATTCTAACCGTGGTGGTTCACCCACTTACTCAGGAATCACTATCTCCAAAAAGATGTCTTCCATGACTGATTCAGAAAGACCTTGCGTGCAAGGGATACCCTATGCTTCGGAAGTAGGCTCTATTATGTATGCGATGTTATGTACCAGACCAGATATAGATGACTTACTAGGTGTAGTGATCAGGAATCAATCGGATCTTGGGAGAATCACTGGAAAGCTGTGGAGGACATTCTTAAGTATTTGAGAAGCACTAAAATACTGTTCTTGGTTCGAGCTTCCAAAGTGATAAGGTTGACTGAAAGTCAGTCACAAGCATTGTCTTTACCTTCAGTGGAGGGACGGTATGTTGGAAGAGTTCCAAGCTAGATACCCTGGCATACTAGACGATAAAGGCTGAATAAATCGCTCCTAATGATGCCGCCAAAGTGGCTGTCTGGGCATTTCTTGTTCCTGAGATGAACAAGGTTCCTGCCATTGAGCGTCCAATAACTGTTATTGTGACAACAATGGAGTTGTGGCTTTAGCCTAGGAATGCAGGTCCAATCAGCATTCCAGACATATTCTGAAGACAATATCACCAAATCATGGAGATGGTTGATCTCCAAGGGATCAAGGTTAGGAGAGTTGACACAAAGAATAACACGGCGGATCCACTCACCAAGGCCCGCTTCCCCAAATACTATTTAAGATATTTTGGGATGGCTGAGTATGGGATACTACAAGCACTGCTAGATTGTTGGGTATTGGATACTACAACAGATGGCCTTAGTGCAAGTGGGAGATTGTTAGTTATATGTAAGCCCTAGAGGCCATTACTGTACATGGGATGTATATTGTAGGGGATACTTGGACATATATAGCGAGGACTTTCTTTCTCGATATGATAATATGCTATCTGGTTGCTCTTTATCTTAACATGTTGACTTGTATAAGTGATGTTGTCTTGCTCTCACATGTTGATAAAGCCCTTAGGATGTGTACTTGACTACCAAGACTATGATGGAGATCATACTAGTGGGGCCAATGGTAGTCTACAAGTACACCCTATAATTTTTCCTAGTTGTAGGAGTATCGAGACAAGGCATCGATACTCCAGAGTAGACTAGCGTATGCACTTCTTGACCCATATAATGGGCGATGGATGATCCTACATTGATTGGTGTTTGACATCAAAGAAGGTATACGGGTGCTCAGTGGAGACTGGGTACACTGGAAGGACTCGCCGAGAACTCTTAGATGGTATTATACGTATCGTCGGATAGTAGTTCTCTGATGACACTGGTACAGGTTAGTCTGTAGACCCGAGATCGTCATAGAGTATTGTGTTATTCCCACTGTGCTTTGATTTCCACTATACCACGGTCAAGAGATCGTGCAAAAAGGTGGTTTTTGGATACAGTCCCGAGTCACATGGAGGCAATGAGCGATATGTGGGGTTTCGTCTCTCCCGGTATTGGGAGTTGATGCTGCGCTATGCTCGATTGGCCATAACAGGAAATCCCTGGGCAGGGTTGCTGAGATCTACTGGTAAGTGTTATCAGTAGTTTCTCGAACCGTTATGGCCTTGAATCGACATGACTTATCAGGCTATTGGGGTATGACTTTATACCACCCCTAGACTGTGATATGTGACATATCAGAAGAAGAGACCGGACTGTACGGTAGTGTTACTGATTGGATTCGCAGGAGTACGAGCAGGCTTGCTTGTTGATCTTCTGATCGCTCAATACCCGGGTGGCCGTTACGTTTAGCAGATTGCTTGCGGCTTGTGGGTGTTTGATATGATCATCACCTATTGCCGGCGTATTGTCGAGTCTTTAGAGTCCTACACAGAGGTTTCCTAGTTCATGCGAAACGAAGTAGGAGCACATATGTGATATGTGTGGAACCGAGATTAATGCGAGTATGTGATACCGCATTCTATTCTCGCGATATATGACATATGTGGGTTATATGTGACATAGCCATGTTATCGAATCAAGTGTTGATTCGATAAATTGTTACATTTGATATTAGTCGATTATAGATGATATAGCTGGATTATTAAATCAAGAGTTGATTTAATAATTTAATTTATAATTATATATTTGATATATTAAATTACATTAACTAATATTAGCTCACTTAAGTATTCATTTTTCTTACTTATGATACATTGATATATATGTGATATATGTTAAATGTATTGTTTTCTTTTTGCACAAAATATATATGTGATATATATTGTTGCATCATGCAAGGTTACACATGCAACATGTTTGTAAGAGAGTCACACCATGCTAGGTTAATGTTAGGGTTTTATTAGTTTGAATTAATTCAAACATTTGGAATTAATCATGGATGAGGTTGGAGAAGCTAGTAGAACATTGACTTAGTCCACTTGTTTGTATAGCTTAAGATATTTGTTAACCCAATGCTTAACTCATAGCTATGGTTTAGTCTCTATAATGGTTAGTGACATACACTCACCATGGTTGCATTTCTAACCTCATGAGTTTCATTCATCATCTTCTTCCTCACTTGAGAAAAAACTTGCTAGTTTTTTCTAAGTGATGAAACCTTGTGAGAAAAATAAATCTAATGTGAGCCCATTTCCTACGTAATCATCCTCTACTATTAGCCATTTAGTTTAGGGTGTTTACTTCACTAATTCACACATTAGTGAAGAGGTAGCATGAGCTCGAGTCTCCTCTATGTAGATCATCTTCGGCCTCGAAGACATTGAGCAAGTTTGTTTGTTTCTTCATGTGAACCCTTACCAGAGTCCGGGTCTTCACAACTTGCAGTGAAGGGACTACGACATAGAGCTTTAGAAGTGAAGGAACGGTCTACAAAGGTTGTATTCCCTCATTCATTTAGATGTAAAGTGTTTACATTTAGTTTCGTCGGATTTTCACGTATCAATTCTAGGGTTAGGGTTAGCTAGAACGGCAAATTTTTGAAATTGGTATGGACGATGCCTCCCGAAACCTTGTTGCCGTGCCAGACAACCCTGCAATCTAGCAATGATCCTACAGGCTTTATCAACATGTATGAATGATACGTAATACTAAGTAAAATATATGCACATGTTTAGATAAAGACAAACCAGATATCATACTATCATATCGAGCAAGACTGTCCTGTACATATATATGTCCAAGCATCCACCTGTATACATATACAATAATGGCCTCGAGGGCATACATATCCATCAATCTCCCACTTGCACTAAGGCCATATATATTGGCGTATCGAGTACCTAACATCTTCTCTAGGGCCAGTTGTAGGCATATCGAATATCCAACATCTCAAAAAGTCTCTCGAACTGTGCTTGAGGAAGCGCTTTGGTGAATGGATCCGCAGTGTTGTCTTTTGAGTCCATTTTCCACACATCGATCTCCCAGCGATCAATGATCTCCACGATCATATGATACCGCCTCATGATATGCATGGATTTCTGATGGGACCGTGGTCCCATCACCAAATCCATAGCTCCATTGTTGTCGCAATACAAAGGTATTGGGTTAACAATGGATGGAACCACCTGAAGTTCAGTAATGAACTTCTTAATCCAGATGGCTTCTTTTGCAGCATCGTTTACAGCAATGTATTCAGCCTCCATCGTCGAGTCTGCGACGGTGTCCTGCTTGGAACTCTTCCAACAGAACGCCCCTCCGTTGAGGGTAAACACAAAACTCGAGAAAGACTTGTTGTCATCTTTGTCACTCTGGAAGCTCAAATCGGTAAAAGACTCCACCTGGAGGTCCCCATTACCGAATACCAGGAACAGTTCTTTAGTCCTCCTTATGTACTTAAGAATGTTCTTAACAGCCGTCCAGTGGTTCTCATCTAGGTTAGACCGATACCGGCTCACTGCGCTAAGCGTGTAAGGTACATCTGGTCGGGTATATAGCATCACATATATTATAGATCCTACCACCAAAGCGTAGGGTATAGTGCTCATGCGAACCCTCTCCTCATCATTCTTAGGAGACATCTCTTTGGAGAGGGTGATTCCGTGCAATGCGGGTATGTTACCGTGCTTGGAACCTTCCATACTAAATCTCTTTAGTACGGTCTCTATGTACCTGGACTGTGAAAGTCCCAGTAATCTTTTAGATCTATTTCTGTAGATCTTAATCCTGAGAATGTATGAGTCATCACCCAGGTCCTTCATGGAGAACCTTTGTGACAAGAACAACTTGACCGATTGTAGCATAGGAATGTCATTTCGTATCAAAAGAATGTCATCCACATATAAGATTAGGAATACGACAGTTCGTCCTACAATCTTCTTATATATACAAAGCTCATCTTCGTTTTTGATGAAGTCAAATCCCTTGACTGTTTCATCAAAACAGATGTTCCAGCTCCGCGATGCCTGCTTTAATCCATAAATGGATTTAAGCAACTTGCACACCTTCCCGCTGCTCCCACTGTTTAAGAAACCTTTCGGCTGATCCATATAAACGCATTCTTCTAAACTTCCGTTCAGAAAAGCTGTTTTTACGTCCATCTGCCAGATCTCATAGTCATGGAAGGCAGCAATAGCAAGTAGGATCCAAATGGATTTGAGCATAGCCACTTGTTCCCTTATGTGTGTGTGTGTATGTGTGTGTGTGTATTTATATGGAAACAAAGAGGGAAAACTTCCGTTAAATACGGGCCTCACATGCCAACACGTGAGCACTATATGCAAAGCATATAGGCGCTGCATTTAAGCAGTCGATAGACTAAAATTGATCCTCACGTGTAAGCACGCGAGCGCCTATATGCAAAGCATATAGGCCCTACATTCAAATAGATGGCAAGTCAAAAAGGGTCACACCTTAATACGTGATACACTCATATTCTGTTGCATATAAGCGAACAAGCTTAATCCCATTAGGATCACGTGCTACACATGAGTACTCCTAACACCTTCGAAGCTGATAGAATTAAATTCTAAACAACAGGATTAAAACTCTATTTGGAAAATATTTGCTTAAAATATGGAAATATCCTTCTCTAACAAAGAATCTTGCATGAACTATCTGATAGAATTAAATTCTATGCGGAAAATATTTTCCTGATCTTCCTTAAACTAGACAGACCCTCCCTGTTAAATTGAGGCCCTTGGATTAAAGATCCAACGGTGATCATCTGATAGAATAAAATTCTATAAAAGATATTCATATAAATAAAATTCGATAATAGAATAAAATTCTAATATTGTTAAACTAACAAGATATTCATGTGATAGAATTAAATTCTATCTTAGGAAAATATTTCCTAATCTGGTTAAAAGAAAAACAAATAAGAAATCCGAGAGCCTTTGGATTAAAATCCAATGGTGAATAAAATTTAGCGTTTGATCTAAAGATCATTCTTGATCTCTCAATCAGAGATTTTCTAAACGGGATTAATTTTTTTTCTCCACTCCTATAAATATGAGAAAGCAAAGAAGAAGAGAGGGGTGGAAAAAAGGGAAGATGAGAATTTAATTCTCAGAAAAGACTTGTTTCATCATAACATTCTAGGTAAAAAAAAGAAATACACAGAGATTGTTCTATCTTTTCTTGACCTTTCTAAGGGTTCAACCCTTCATACAAGAACTTAGTTCTTCCTCTGATTGAGATCTGTAAAAGCAGATCTCCCTATAAATTGAGAATTTAATTCTCATCGGGGTGATTCTGTTATGCAGATTCAAAACCTAGGGGAAATAACTGAGTTCAAAGAATTTATTTCTTACAGAAATATATGGGAACTTAATTCCTATGAAAATTAAGGTTTAATCCTCCAATAAGAATTTAATTCTTAAAAAAACAAGAGGCATGAGATCCTCCAAAATCCTAGCATGAGATCAAAATCTCTAAGCATTCAGAAGACTGGTGATTCATTAGTGTTTAACACTACAATTAGATCTCACGTGCTCTACGTGAGCGTCTCTAATGAACAAAAAATGAAAGATACAAACCGCCTCACGTGCTCACACGTGAGCGCCATAATGACCAAGTGCTTAGTACTTATAAAAAATGAGGGGAATAAAACCCAAAAGGCGGTGCCCAACTTTAGGGCATCTCACGTGCTTGCATGTGAGCGCCATAAGAATCAAGTGTTTAACACTTCTATATGAAGGGGAATTAAACCCAATGTTCAGAGCCCACTTCGGGGTGCCTCACGTGTTCACACGTGAGCGCCTCCAAAGTTCAGTGTTTAACACTGATTAAGAGACTCACATGGGAACACGTGAGTGCTGAACATACACCAGTGCTTAGCACTGTGGGAAATCAACTCCAGCCCCAAATTGGCTAAGTCTTCCTGAGATCAAAACCTTTTTGATCTCCAAAACGATCGAGCCCTTATGCTCATGTTTCCTAAACTGAGCCCAGTCTCAAACATGACTGATGACCTCTCAACTGATGATATTAAAACGATATTCATCTCACATTCCCCTGAGGAAATCTTAGTCTCAAAAATATGACTATGATCTCTGAGTTTACCACTTATCCCCTTTTCCTCAAATATGGGAATTGGTTCAAGGGTACATCTCTCTACACCTCTGATACATGTCGTTGTAATTCCTCAAAGTCGTCAGAGAGGTGGCGGGTCCCGACAACCAACTGCTTCATGATGCACCTCCCAAACTGACGTGCGCATCCCAAATAAACCACACCCCAAATTGGGTGCTTCCTGTATCATCGTTGTTCATCCCGTCACGTAACAAATACACGTGTGCGCAAAATGGCAACAAAGGACCGAAATGTCCTTAAACTACAATGGACCGAAATATCCTTAAACTAAACGTTGCCTCCAAAATGGCGACAATGGACCGTAACGTCCTCAAACTAAAACCTCATCTCCAAAATGGTGATCTACAGACCGAGATGTCCTCAAACTAAAACTTTTCCTCCAAAATGGCGATAATGGCCGTAACTTCCCTAAACTAAGACAATAGAGCCCAAATGCACTCTTGTCGGATCTGAAACAAAAATGATCCTAAAACCCTGTTAAGTAGATCTTAGTCTCAAATCGGACTAAAGTATCCTTAACAAAAACCCAATTGAGCTCCAACTGCTCATATACATTTAAGTCGATCTTAATCTCAACATGGATTAGAGATCCTTAAATAAAAACCCAAATCTAAGAAATTCGGATGTGGACTAATCCACGCCCTACGGGTGACAACACAAATTAGTCTCTGTATACAATCCACGGGAAACCTACACAAATAAAAACACATGCGACATGAAGTTAACTTTCGAAGCAGGAGAAAGTGGTTATCATGATGCGGTAACATAATTAATTGTAGGGACTTGCGCCTGCACGGAAGAGCGTCCCCACAATCAAAATCCCCTCATTAAAACGATGGGGAATCTGACGAAGTCTGCTACAATGGCCGCATCCGTCCAAACCTCCAATATACGGTGCCATAAATCAACTTAGCATCTTCGAAGAGGTGGATGGATAAAACCAAATAGCATCTGCCCCCAAATTCAGGCAAGACGGTCTACGCGGTTTGTCTCTGTTTTTGGCGGAGAACAGATTCTGGCATGCCCGGTGGGACCTTTTCCTCTTTCCACTCTACACTTCGTGTGTCATGTTTCGTGAACCAATCATGGTTTACTATGGTTTCCCTTGGATTCGAGATACTAAGATTTGGTGTCTTGCTTCTATGCAGAAAGAAGAAGATCAATAGCTTCCAAGTGTACTTGCAACAACAACTCCCGCTCCGCCCCAACTGGAGGAGTGACATACGGGCCGAATACGTCCTGTATCTTTTCAATGCTGGCAGAGCAGGTGACTCAAGCCCCCAGTGGACTGTTCTTTGGGACCCTGCTCCCTCCAGTAAGCCTCAGCGCCACAGTGCCACCAGAGGAAGCTCCAAAGAAGTCGGTCTTCGACCGACTTGCAACTACCACGACCCCTCTCAACGGGTCTTCCAGGTCTTCCACCTCAGTTTTCAACAGGCTGAGCCAAAGCTCAAGTAGGCCCGCAAAGACGCTCGCAATACCTGAAGGGATTATCCCGAAATGGATAGCCGTTCCAGCTCCGGTGGAAGAAGTCGTCAAAGGGGTTTCTCCTTCCAGAGGGTCGATCTTCGCAAGATTGGCCGTTCCAACTCTTGCTATGGGTGAAGTCGTCAAAAGTGCTTCCCCTACCAGAAAGTTGGCCTTCGGCAGATTGGCCGTTCCCTCTCAGCGGATGTCAGTTTTTTTATAGGCTGGCACCGGCAGTAGCCCTTCACCAAAGCAGAGGGCATAACGAAGCCGCTTCCAAAACTAAGATGATCCTGTCTGCAAGACATGCTCGACGTCGCCATTGGCACCGAGTGAGGAAAGCTGGGGGCAGTTCCCCCTCTGGACTTACCTCACCAGCTCCAATGGTGGAAGTTAATGCTGCTGTTCCAACTGGGAACAGTTTCGAGCTACTTAGGAGGGTGCAAAAGAACTCTCCAACCGCTGTACTGAAGAAGTCTCCTCCGCCTGCTGAAAACATGACGCATGCAAAGCTGGAGCAGCCCCCTCAGCGGCTCTCCTCCCGAATCCACAGGGTCTGGTGAAAAGTCCAACACTCTGTAATTGACAAAGATTACTCTCGCCGGCTGAAGAAAATGAAGGCTCGGCACGAGGAAGACCATCCCTCCACCACACCATAGAAGGCCTCGTCCACATGGGCGCCTGTTACAACAACCCCCTCAACTTTGACTTACCATAAAAGGAGAAGGCCGGAGAAGGTCCCGATGCCGGCGGCAAATTCCAAAGGCGCTGGACCCAAACGCTCCAAGTCTGGGAGCATGATCGTGCACACGGTCTACATGGCTTCCAGAAAAGAGAAAATCCGTGCTTCTGTAGGTCATCAACCACTCACTCGGTCGGTGACAAAAGCTCAGGAGCAACAACAAAATTTCCAGGAGATGCTGATCAAAATGTCAGCACTCACCGGGCAGAATGAAAGCCTGGAATCAACGTCTAAGCAGCGCCAGGAACAGGAGACCGATGCCGAGTTCCTGCAGAGGGTGTAAGAAAGAAAGGATAAGGAGGACACGGAGCAGGCTGCTAATATAAAAAAGATAGCGCTTCTATTCCAAGACATGGTGGGAATGATGATTTAGTCAGAATCTCCAGCTGAAGACCCGTCGATAATCGTCGAGGACGACAGAGGGGAAACATCAAACCCTCTTTCGGCTTTTTCAACAGCTAAGGAGGAAACGATCTCCAAGGCTACCCTTGTTGATTACATAGCCCAACAAATACGAGCTCATCAAGCGAGTGAAGCGGCTGGTCAGGTCGTCAGAACTGGGCGACCCTATCCAGGTTAGTACAATCAAATCAAGTACCCGCCGGGATATACAATTCCTAAGTTCCACGTGTACAAGGGGACGGGCAATCCACACTAGCACATTGCTCAATTCAAAGCTTTGTTTGGTAATACTGGAGGCGACAAAAAAATGTTGCTTCATCAGTTCGTTGGCAGCTTGTCGGAGACGGCTTTGAATGGTACTCGGAGCTTCCGAATGACTCCGTCAAAACATTTATAGAAATGGAGCTACTATTCTCACAGCGGTTCGCAAGCGCAACCGAATGCACCCCGATCACGGCGTTAATGAATACCAGGGCGAAATCAGGAGAGACCTGGCTTCAATACGCGATCCGTTTGCGGAATCTATGGTCAAAATGCGAACAACGCATCGAAGAAGCTCCTGCTATAGGCATGTTCATAGGAACTCTCGATCCTCAGGTGACCGTATCCCAGTTCATAACATTTTTCAAGCCGACCACCTTCCAGGCTTTGATCGACAAGCTAGCCCAAATGGAACAGATGGGCCACGGGCCTCCTTCTTCAAAGATGGACCCTCGGAATGTGAAGGGTAAAGGGAAATCGAACTTCGTTGCCAACACGCAACAATAACCGAGTGACCTGAAACCAGTTGCTCACCAAAGCAACGTGCGCCTGCGCTAATCCCTTGAAAATAAGCTTGGACGTTCTTACTCATTTCCCTGTGATAAAATGAGGAGACTGTTCGAACTGGCAGTGCGCAACAAACTCATCACTTTGCTGGATCCAAGGCGTCCACAGCAGCCTGGCGACGTTAACAATCCTAACTACTGTCCCTGTCATGGAATAGTGAGCCACCAATTGAGTATTACTACGTCTTAAAAAACTGGGTCGAGGACTAGTACCAACAAAGAAAGTTTGCACTGTCTGAGAACTGAATTGTGAACCCGCCACCGAGACACGCTTCTAAAAGGTGGACACGCTGAGGGCATCATGCTCGTTTGTGGAAAAGGCTATGTTGGAAGTTGTCCTTTCAGATAAAACTAAAGGAATGTTGAAGGATCTTCAAGCATATCCGACGATTAAATGGAAAAGCCCGCTGGAACCCGAGATCATTGAGGGGATGTTGAAACTGTGTCCAACACCAAAAATGTCGGCGATGGGGAAAATCTCCAGGCCAAGCCTTCAAAGTCTTCAAAAAAAAAGAAGAAGACCAAGAAGCCTGTGCAGCTTGATGACAAGCACACGGACCTGCAAAAATACATCGACATGCTGGAGGAGTATAACCAGAAAGCACGGACACCAGTCACCCTCGAAGAGTTTCTCAACGGTATCCTTGAGAACGGGGATAGTGATGATGATGAGGGAAATGACTTGTCAGAAGAACCCTAGGATTATGTAGGAAGTTGCCACATGGTCTCTCATTCGTCATTAAATGACGAAGAAACTCCCTCTGCGTCGGAAAGCAACACAGAGAAATGTCGGCTGGATCGGTGCCAAGATCCCCGGAGCTGCGAGAAGACCCAATTGACATGCTGCTAAACGAAGCTTTTCAAAAGAGCAGAGCTGACCGAGAGCGTGAAACGTCCATATACGAAAAGGCCAAGTGTCGGCATTAGAATGAAGAAGACACGGTGAAGAAGAGTCATAAAGTACTCTAACCAGACCGAAGCATGCCTGCGGCAAACAAAAACAGGATCAAGATGGAGAAGCAGTTCGCTAAAGCCCTGTCAATGGGAATGAAACTTCTACCTCTCAAGGAAAATGCTCCCGGGGTCATATGCCTTGACGGGGAAGATTTACATCCAAATTACTGCTTGTATCATTGGAGGGTCACCTACACAACCGAAGAGTGCAGTACCTTCAAGAAGTGGTGGAAAGGATACGTTGCCTACTGACAACACTTCAAGCAGATGAAGCACGAAGCTCGTCGACCGCAAAGAAGCGTAACAGATGAGCGTGAAAGAACAGATGGAAATTGTTATATGGTTGGTACCAGGTTGGAAAGGAATAAATCCCAAGTTCCTGTTGGAGATAGTGCCCTCAGAGTCAATTATTGTATCACAGGCACGTGATTGCAATGATTGAGGGAGGACCTATCCCGGTAGGACAGTCTTACTCGAGATGATAGTATGCTATCTGGTTTATCTTTATCATCGTGTACTGCTTTAGGTGACCTGACATGTCGCTATTACACGTTGATAGAGCCCCTAGGATTCTTGCTTGACTACCAGCAGTATGATGGCGATCATATACGTGGGAGATGGTAGTCTATAAGCACATCCTTAAAAGGTCCCTAGTCGTAGGAGTTTCGAGACAGGGCATCGATACTCCATTAGTAGACTAGTGTATACAGTCGAGACCCCGACGAGGGGCGGTGGCCGGTCTCACAAGCCACTGGTGTTAGTTGGTTCACCTAAGATGTATACAGGTGCTCATTGGGTTATGAGTACACCGGACAGGACTCGCCGGGAACCTGCTAGTTGGGATTATACCAAACGTCAGATAGCAGTTCCCAGGTGACATGTGTACAGGTTAGTTCATCGACCTGAGATCGTCATTTGTCTCGTGTGAGTTCCCACTGTGCTTTGATTACTACCCTACCACGGCTCAAAGGAGTCATGCAAACAGGTTTTAGTTGGGTACAGTCCCGAGCCACATGGAGGCAGTGAGCGGATCTGCAGGGGTTCGTCTCTCCCGGTATTGGGGGTGAGGTCGCGCTGTGTCTAGGAGAGCCATTACGCAAAGCCCTCGGCCGAGGCAGGAGATTTACTGGTAGGTATTCCAGTAGTATCTCAGGGCGTTCTGGGCTACACTCCGACACGACTTGTACCGCCTTTGGGGGTCTGACTTTTACCAACCCCCTAGGCCCGACATGCGATCCTCATAGACGAACGGACTTTACTGTACGGATATTGTCACTGACAGGCTCAGTAGGGTGTCAGGATGAGTTCGCTCATCGACGTCCCTTTTGGTCAATAGCTGGTGGCCCGTTACGTATTGGCTTATACCTCTGACGTGCTAGTGGTTAAATCCACAGCCATTGTATTGACGAGTCTTTAGAGTCCACCACACTTTCAGTTACTCAGCTTTCGGGCGAAACGCTGTAGAAGCCGTATGGAGATATGGCAGGGTCCGATCAGATACGTGCGGTATTGCACGGATCAGGATCGGACGGTTTGTACTAGTAGCCGTATGGATATATGGCGGGGTTCGATCAGATACGTGCGGTATTGCACGGATCAGGATCGAACAGATATTACGAGCCGGCTTTGGTTTAAGCCGGATCCTAGTTTAGTACAGTGTAGATTTTGTCTCATTGCATTTGTATCCGGACGGAATACAGATGCGGGTGTGTATGCACAGTATCAGGGTTTTCCTGTAATTTATTACGGGACCAGTTTTCTGGAGTTGCCAGTTTGCATTCCGTTCCGGCCGGTTTTCCTTTGTTCTTTCCCGGCCGGACTTTTCTGATGGAGGGGGTAATTTGCAGTTTTGCAAATTACATTTGGGGAAGGGGTTTCTTGCATATGTGGGATTATGATATCTTTCATCCATTATGATTTTGCATTAATGGGATTTGAAAGGTTATGGTGTGAATAGAAGAAATAAGCATGGTTGATGTTTTTGGATAAGGTCACCCATTCCTTTATCCTACACTTACCTTCCTCCTTTGTTTTGATTCTTGACCTCCACCATTCTCATCTCATAGAGGCCGGCCACTTTGGGAGAAACATGAGAGGGATTTTCATTTTGTAGTGTGGGAAATTATCATCTCTTTTTGCATACACCAAAGTTCATCTCCATTTTTGTTCTTCACTTCCCTCCATCCAATGGCAACTACATAAACTCCAAGAGACAAAGCTTCTACACTACATTCTACAGTAATTCTTGGGCATGTCGAGTTGCCGGCTTCATGCCCGAGTTGCCTCGGTATTGAGGCGGGAGCCCGTAAAAGACGCAGGCGTTGTGGTGCCCTTTCCGGCTAGGAGGCGACGATGTGGAGGCAGGACTTTCCGCGGGAGATCGGGACGATGACGAGAAGACCGGAGGACTCGGATCACTCGGTATAATTCTCACCCTATCTCTTGATTGCTAGCATTAGGTTAATGGTAAACGATCCGGGTTTTCTTTATCCGCGGTAGCGCCGGTTTCCGAGTAAGGAAAATTTTTGATTCCGCATTTTGGCCTCGAGTAAGACGGCCGGGGCGCTGCCGTGGCGCAACATGGTATCAGAGCCACGCCATTAACCTTACCTAGCTTCGTTTGATGTGTTTGCGTTTCCGATCGACCAAAATTTCCAAAAACCGTATTTTTCTAGCACAATCAGTTTCTGTCGAAATTTTTTGGAGTCTAAAAATTTTTCAGGTGGTCTCAGAATGATGTGCAGGGAGTCCTAAGAACACTGGAAAAAGTTGGTCACACGATCACTCTGTACGACCGCGGAAGGGCGGCCAAAACCCCCTTTTGGCCGCGCTTCCGCCGCAGGATTGTGGGTTCGTATGATTATTTTTTTGCAGTGGGCTTATGGGCTAAAATTAGGGGTTTTGGAATATTAAAATTGGGCCCAGGTTTTCTGTGAGTGCTACAGTTTTGATTGGGGGCCCACTTGTTAATTTTTGGTCAATCGGAAAATTTTAAACACATTTTTCATAGTATTTACATTATATCTGCGACCGTGAATGTCACTTGATCGGTAAATCCGGTCTAACTGCTATAGCCCGGTTAGACGGATTTGCGAACGTGACTTTCACGTTGATGTTCTATGTTTATGCTGCGATGTTGCGGATCGGTCGTGGAGGATAGCCTGGATGCAATGCTAGTACAGTTTTTGTTGTATTATGTACATTTGATATTGCGGGGCGAGCGTCCGACATGTGGACTGCCGTCACTGCCTGTTTGTATTATTCTTTTGGGGCACGACCTGGTTGCGGTCGATGTACCCGGTGAATGTATATTTTACTTTCTGTACTAGGATTACCCCGCGGTGGGGTGCACGGATGGACGGGTTCTAGAGGGCAACGGGCCCGCATCTCATGGCATTGAGACGGAGGAGGCTTCACTCTAGGATTGGCGGGCTATTCGTCGCACTCGTAGGGGGTACAGGTTGACCCAGGAGGGGTGCCCAAGTTACCGGATTCCGTGAAGTGCTGGGTGGTCCATTCACGGTGCTGAAGGGGGCTGCCTCGCTTCAGGTTTTGGCGGGTGACTTGCCGCGCCCGTAGGGGACTAGGTTTTCATTGCACAGGCTATCCACACGACCAGGGGAACGTCGGGTTTCAGCAGCGGCTCTGTGAAACCCGGGGCTTCCAGATATCTGTATTGTTCTGTGATGCTGTACATTTCTGTGATGTTGCATTTTATTCACGCCTTGAGCAAAATACTATATATTGGTATATATATATTAGTAGATGTTGTATATGTTTTTCATCCGCGCTAGTCCAGTCCCCGCTCTGTCGTTAGTAAGCTAACCTAACGAGTGATGACGGGACCCAGTGGCGAATGCGGATGGCATATACGTACGTCAGTATATTTTCGTTCTTTGTGGTGTGATCAATTGATGGGACTGCGTTGATTCGGATCAATGCAAGATAAACAAACCTATTCTGATGTTGTTGGAACACTTTTCAAAAAGCTGTTATTGCAAGGACGTTCACTTTTGTTTTGCATCGTGGTATTCATTTGGAATATCCTGCTCCTCAGTCGACGAGGCAAGGGCCGAGATCCCTTCACCGGGAGTGACCCCTTGGACAGAAGTTTGCGTCAGGGCATTAACTTCACTATAGCCGATTACTTTTGCTTTGCATCGTGGTATTCAGTTGGAATATCCTGCACCTCATTCTACGGGGAAAGAGCCGAGATCCCTTCACCGGGAGTGACCACTTTAGCGAAGGTTTTCGTCACTATATTTTATAAAAGGCTATGCAGTTCCTTCAATGATATCAAGTTCATTACGTTAAAAGTTTTTCGCCAAAAACTAGACGTAGCCCTCCGTCATTTCTTACAAGTATTACTTAGTATTCGTGCTGCGTTTGTTGACTGTGTCAAGGCGTAGTGTGCGGTAGCTAAGTAGTGTTTGTTTGCAGCATATTAATGGGATTGGTTAGGACAGTCGTGCGGCCTTGTTGACTGTGTCAAGGGCTCGTACGGGTGGGTTTAATGCAATCCAGGATAATGACGGGTTGAACTTGACTAGGACTCTTTGATTTGTTGACTGTGTCAAGGTCACTTGGGTCCTAGGGGTAAAACTTTTATCGGGAGTTTCAAAAGAACTGAAACTTGCCAGGCATGCGCATACCTTCTGGAGTGTGGTGACTTGAGTGGATTCCGTCAAGTTATCATGCGATGATAGTTGGATCCCGATTCCCACTGATGAGTTAGTTTACTCCTCGGGTGACCCCGACTGATTCTTCTTTCAGGTTTGGAGGAGAATTTGAGAAACAGTGGGAGGTTTCCAGATTAGATAAAGTGATAACCATTCTGATCTAGGTTAGAGTGCACGCTGAGTGTTTCTTTTCTCTCTCTCTTTGGCAGCGACCATTGACCCAACCCTAAGACTATGACTCAGTGACCAAGTTGACCGAACCTTCTTAACACAGGCTTTTGGATTGTCAGAGTTGCAGACCTCATTGCCACTCCTACTTTTACCCTTTTCTCCAGAACACCCCGCATTACTGCGAACGTCCACTTCCATTGGACAAAACCATCGTATGGTTATATACGAACTCGAAGGACTTCGAGGATGGTTTCTGGTTCTGGAGAAAACGAATAGGATTATTCAGTTGTCTTTTCTTTTCACCTTCTCTCATTGCGAGTACTCCTTGGTTTAGGAGATAGTACACCTATTACGCAAATTGGATAGTCTTCTTCCAAACCTTAGGCTGGTGCCGACCGGTAGGGAATGAAGGAAACCAATTAGCATAACGATGGTGTGCAGAAGGTATTAAGTTAAGACAAAGCAAGGGATTAGTAAGAGGGCAGAGTAAATTGCGACTGCTATTCACGACCAAACCAAGTATTTCTTCGCCAATCTTAAATCACCTTTGTATTTCTCCAGGACACTCCGTATCAATACGAAGATCCCATTTTATTGGATAATCCATCGTATGGTTATATACGAACTCGAAAGGAACTTGTTCCAGTTCGGGGATGGATTCTGGTTCAGGAGAAATAGGAATAAAGTACATTCAGGTGTCTTTTATCTTCACCTTCTCTCGCAATGCGAGTGCTCCTAGGATTAGGACAGTACACCCTTTATGCTTATTGGATAGTCTTCTTCCAAACCATAGGCTGGTGCCGAACGGTAGGGAAGGAAGAAAACCAATTGGCCTAAAGGGGTGTGCAGACGGTAATGACTAAAGACATATAAAGGGATTTGGACAGATGGCAAAGAGATATACGGTTACAGTTGTGAATCTGGACAATGGAAGAGGCATTACTAGGAATACCAGGATACCCCGACGAAACATTTCAATGTTTCAGTTTCACCGTGTACTGTTAATGGAAAACTGATTTCCCAGTTAGACACTTGCTCCAGGGTATGTATTTACCAGGTATGATTCTCACATCTGTATGGTTTTACAGATGCTGAGTGGGAGTAAGTTATTGGGAATAGGGTGATCATCCTCATTATATCGGGATTCGTTGTAATCGGTGATATTTGAGGAGATCATCTGGGCTGTTTGCCGGTTGGCAAATATTTGGTTTTGAATATCCACTGTTGTGCACCAATTTCAAATTGATATATCTGTACGTCTATTTTCATAGAGTGAGATATACTTTTTGATATTATGTCGATGACATTTACCTATATCAGTGGATGGTTAGGTAAGGAGCATTAAACAGCGGTGTAATTCTTCTTAGCCATAAGTACAGTTTTCAACCTACGACGCACAGTGAAAGAGTTGTTAGACTCAGCGGACTTATACAGAGTATTGTATGTTGTCCAGTGTCCATTAGGACAGAGGGGTTGGTCCTCATACTATATTCTGTTTACTTTTAACTTCTCTAGTTCTTAGACATATGTTTCGTAGGAACACATGGTCTAAGCTTTGAGGAGTTATAGGTATTTGAATAGAGTAGAGAACCAGGTGTAGCAAGTATCGGGATTCTTCAAAGTGATCGAAGATGTAGATACTTGTGTATGGTATTCAGTTGATAGTAATGATAAAGAGAAATTGCTTCTCTTTCAGGTTACTCATAATTGGAAGCATTCCTAAGTTGAGTGACGCTGATCGGCCTCCTTCCATTTAGTTGACATGCACTGGAGATAGATGCATGATTTGAATCTGGTTAAATTAAATCAGTGCCTCTGTTCCTATATTGGATATAGAACAGTTCATATCTTAACGATGTTAAGGTACGAGGAGTTGTCCGGCTTATGCTTAAAACCAGACACTGGACAACTCTAGGCACGTTTCTGTAATGGCTGTTTGTGGGTTGACCCAGGCTATGACGAGGGTTGATTTTCTACCATCTGGATGAACAATAGCAATATTGTTCTAGACTCGCCACAGTTTTTATTAAAAATGGATTTTTTCAGAAAAAGTAGTGGGAGTATGGTAGAACTGGAAGTGATTCCAGAACCACAAACGATTACTGAAGATTTGATAAGGAACCTAAAGATTCAATCTGATTTGACATTCCATTGGCCACTCCGCAGATATGATGGGTAACCTCAGGCACTCGAGAGGTACTTCGGTATGCTCAAGGACGGTGGCAGGGAGGTTCTTGTTTACCCACACTTGCCATTGCTGTTGTTCCAGGCTGCGAGACCCGGCAGGAGGATGAGTATAGCGTCGTTCTAAACTAGCTTTGGAAGTGCACGTCTATATGACTCTGCCAGAGGGTTGTCGTAGTCAGTGGGAGCAGCGGAAGCATTGATGGACATCAGGCTTATGTCTATTTATAGACTAAAGCAGATGTAGCGGAGATAGATCATCTATTTCTGATGTGACAGTCATAGGTTTGACGTCATCAGAATAAGGGGTGGATCTGTTGAGAAGGTAGTAGGAAGTGATATTCCTATACTACGATCGGTTATACTTTGGTCGTCACACAGTGTTTTCTCCACATAGGACTTGGATATTATATCAGACATACTGGTTACTAGATCTATGGTTTTAGATCTAGATTTGGGTGGTTTCCCAATCTGGGTACCTTGACAGCATTCTATGAGTATTTAGAATGGACGACTCCTGACACGGTAGTGTACCTGCAGTTGATGGAGTCACCCTCTCTAAAGGTGTCTTATAGACTAAAGGGGAGAGGGATACTCATGATTGACAGATCACTTGCTTAGGCAATTGAGTCAATCATGAGATATCAAGTACCACACCAGATGTTGTTCTTGCACTAGATGCAATAAGTAGATATTGATCCAATCCTGGAGAAACAGTCGGAAGCAGTTTTAGAACATAAGTGGATGTTCTAGGGATATGATAACGACAGCCTCATTTGGGAGACAGTTATCATTCCAGGCTTCCAAGGTGACATGGACGACAAGGAGGTTGTCAGAGTTATAGTTTTTCCTTCTGACGAGGGGCAGTATTTTGGACAGGTGGTCCAAGGCAATACTGAGGGAAGCATGGCGCAGGACACTGATTAAGTTCAGTTGATGATACAGTCTAAGAAGTTTGGATTTGGAGTTCATTTATGAGCTAGGTCCCATCAGACATCCAGACATATTCTAAGACAGGTATTGCTCATTTCGGGAGATGGTTTTCTCCACGAACATGAGATATAGAGAGACATAGAAAGAAACATCCCTGTGAATCCACTCACTGAGGCTATTCCTCGAACGCAATAGTTTCGCAAACGGGTTTTGTGAGACTGACTAGTAGAGGAGTTGGGTGTTCGGTATCACACGGGCTGTGAGTATGCGACATCGCAATAATTAGCCTTGAGTGCAAGTGGGAGATTGTTGGAGATAGTGCCCTCAGAGTCAATTATTGTATCACAGGCACGTGATTGCAATGATTGAGGGAGGACCTATCCCGGTAGGACAGTCTTACTCGAGATGATAGTATGCTATCTGGTTTATCTTTATCATCGTGTACTGCTTTAGGTGACCTGACATGTTGCTATTACACGTTGATAGAGCCCCTAGGATTCTTGCTTGACTACCAGCAGTATGATGGCGATCATATACGTGGGAGATGGTAGTCTATAAGCACATCCTTAAAAGGTCCCTAGTCGTAGGAGTTTCGAGACAGGGCATCGATACTCCATTAGTAGACTAGTGTATACAGTCGAGACCCCGACGAGGGGCGGTGGCCGGTCTCACAAGCCACTGGTGTTAGTTGGTTCACCTAAGATGTATACAGGTGCTCATTGGGTTATGAGTACACCGGACAGGACTCGCCGGGAATCTGCTAGTTGGGATTATACCAAACGTCAGATAGCAGTTCCCAGGTGACATGTGTACAGGTTAGTTCATCGACCTGAGATCGTCATTTGTCTCGTGTGAGTTCCCACTGTGCTTTGATTACTATCCTACCACGGCTCAAAGGAGTCATGCAAACAGGTTTTAGTTGGGTACAGTCCCGAGCCACATGGAGGCAGTGAGCGGATCTGCAGGGGTTCGTCTCTCCCGGTATTGGGGGTGAGGTCGCGCTGTGTCTAGGAGAGCCATTACGCAAAGCCCTCGGCCGAGGCAGGAGATTTACTGGTAGGTATTCCAGTAGTATCTCAGGGCGTTCTGGGCTACACTCCGACACGACTTGTACCGCCTTTGGGGGTCTGACTTTTACCAACCCCCTAGGCCCGACATGCGATCCTCATAGACGAACGGACCGGACTGTACGGATATTGTCACTGACAGGCTCAGTAGGGTGTCAGGATGAGTTCGCTCATCGACGTCCCTTTTGGTCAATAGCTGGTGGCCCGTTACGTATTGGCTTATACCTCTGACGTGCTAGTGGTTAAATCCACAGCCATTGTATTGACGAGTCTTTAGAGTCCACCACACTTTCAGTTACTCAGCTTTCGGGCGAAACGCTGTAGAAGCCGTATGGAGATATGGCAGGGTCCGATCAGATACGTGCGGTATTGCACGGATCAGGATCGGACGGTTTGTACTAGTAGCCGTATGGATATATGGCGGGGTTCGATCAGATACGTGCGGTATTGCACGGATCAGGATCGAACAGATATTACTAGCCGGCTTTGGTTTAAGCCGGATCCTAGTTTAGTACAGTGTAGATTTTGTCTCATTGCATTTGTATCCGGACGGAATACAGATGCGGGTGTGTATGCACAGTATCGGGGTTTTCCTGTAATTTATTACGGGACCAATTTTCTGGAGTTGCCAGTTTGCATTCCGTTCCGGCCGGTTTTCCTTTGTTCTTTCCCGGCCGGACTTTTCTGATGGAGGGGGTAATTTGCAGTTTTGCAAATTACATTTGGGGAAGGGGTTTCTTGCATATGTGGGATTATGATATCTTTCATCCATTATGATTTTGCATTAATGGGATTTGAAAGGTTATGGTGTGAATAGAAGAAATAAGCATGGTTGATGTTTTTGGATAGGGTCACCCATTCCTTTATCCTACACTTACCTTCCTCCTTTGTTTTGATTCTTGACCTCCACCATTCTCATCTCATAGAGGCCGGCCACTTTGGGAGAAACATGAGAGGGATTTTCATTTTGTAGTGTGGGAAATTATCATCTCTTTTTGCATACACCAAAGTTCATCTCCATTTTTGTTCTTCACTTCCCTCCATCCAATGGCAACTACATAAACTCCAAGAGACAAAGCTTCTACACTACATTCTACAGTAATTCTTGGGCATGTCGAGTTGCCGGCTTCATGCCCGAGTTGCCTCGGTATTGAGGCGGGAGCCCGTAAAAGACGCAGGCGTTGTGGTGCCCTTTCCGGCTAGGAGGCGACGATGTGGAGGCAGGACTTTCCGCGGGAGATCGGGACGATGACGAGAAGACCGGAGGACTCGGATCACTCGGTATACTTCTCACCCTATCTCTTGATTGCTAGCATTAGGTTAATGGTAAACGATCCGGGTTTTCTTTGTCCGCGGTAGCGCCGGTTTCCGAGTAAGGAAAATTTTTGATTCCGCATTTTGGCCTCGAGTAAGACGGCCGGGGCGCTGCCGTGGCGCAACAGTTCCTATATTCGGGAGCGATTCTAAGGAAGAAATAACCCTCGGCCCTCTCTTCAAAGACTCCACCTCCGAAAAAGAAGAGGAAGTGAAGAACTATGAGAACATCCAGCTGTGTAACTGCACACAGCCTGAAAAGAACCTCGAGCCCATAAACAAAGGTTCGAGCAAAAGAGACAAGGGGAAGGAAAAAGTCCCTGAGGAAATTTCCTTGATGATGGAGCCGTTAAAGAGATCGCAGCCAAGAACCCGCCTAAAAGAAACAAGGTGGATTATAATATCCTGGCATATCTAAGGACGATACCCTCACAACTGAGCATACTGGATGCTCTCCTCTTGTCCAAAGAAGCAAGAGATTCTCTGATCAAGGCATTTCAAGAGCCCGATCGGTTCCAAGCTTTTCTTGTAGAAGAAAAGATGAAGGATGAACTGGCAGAGGTTCACACAGCTGACATCACATTTAGCGATGAGGATCTCCCCCTCGGAACATGCGAGCATAATCGTCCTCTGTATGTCACTGAGTACTGCCACGACATCAAGATAGGGAAGATCTTGGTCGACAACGGGTCCTCTATCAACCTTCTCAACAGTAGGGTGCTGAAAGAGATTTGCATCAACATTCAACACCTGGCCCGGGACAAAATGACTATCTCCGGGTTCGACTCCCAGTTATCATGGACGCTTGGGTCTGTAATATTGATGTTACACTTCAGGCTACTCGTCACTGACATCAAATTTCATGTCATCGACGCCAAGACTTGCTACAACGCTTTGCTCGGCAGGCCTTGGTTACACGAGTACAACGTTATTTCTTCTACACAACATCAGTGTATGAAGTATTTCAAAGACGGCCTCGAGTACACCGTTATAGGGGTGCTAAATTCATTCTCCATAAACGAAGTCCGAAAGTATGAAGACACCAGGTACTTCCTACCAGACTAAATAGACACGGAATGATGTCATAAGCCGGAGAATGAACAAAAAGCCGTCACCAATATCCCGATCTTTAGGAGTGATACCGAGGAAGATGAAGAAATAGTCTACTCAGGGCAACCCCAAGGCAACAGGCCCGGACCATCCACCCCTATTTTGGTCATCGGCAGCGACTCTGAGGACGAGGCCAACGCAGTGTTCTCCGTTCGCCCGTCAATGCAAACCTTCACTGGAGCTAATCCGAGTTTACAAATTAACATGGTTCCGCAGCGGCATTACAGGGAACTTAATGTGCTCAATACACACGATGTGCAAGAGGTGCAAACTTTCTACGTCCCACCTAGGCGAAGAGGTGAAAAGTCGATCCTCTTTTACCAATCTACAGAGACTAAAGTGGAAGAAAAGTCTGGCATGATGCCGATTTTGCACTTGACAGGCTTCAGCCAATCCGTCTGCCTAGATATTACATAGTGGGATTGAAGAGGCTATTAATACACCAAGGTATACCCTTCAAACAGACCGCTTAACAAGCCCAGTTCTGCAACAGGGTTTGGGATGTCCCCGGAACTCAGCGAAAGATGCCCAATAGGAGGATGGAGACGAACAGGCTCGGATACATTCAATCAAATAAACAGGAGTGATTCCACAATTTCTGCGTCATAAATGGCTTCGGTAAAGAAGGGAACGTTTTTCCAAATGGTCATAACATTGAACCAGAGCGAGATCCCGTGTAAGAATGCCAAGTCCGTCATTCGAAGAGTAAGTTGACAAGATAATGAGAGAGGCTGGTCAAAAGGTTCGGGATGACCACAGCCGCGAAATGGCCATTTACGAAAAGGCCAGGACGCAGCTTCTCACTAAGCAGTCTACGGAAGGAGAAGACTATGATACCCTTCACCCTCAGCCCGCTGTACGTTCTCGTGATAAGGAAAAAGCCCGACATAGAGGCAAAAACACGATGAAGAATGAGAATGACGTTCGAAAACAACGAAGAAGATCTAAGAAGCCACGCGATCGAGGAAAAGTCAGCTGGAATCCTTCTTTTATGAAGAAGATGGGTCGGGAATATTCTTTCCCCCGAGACAAGACAAGGAAAATATTCAACCTTGTCACCAAGTATCAAATGATGATGCTCCTAGAGTCTCGATACCCCGAACAAATAAACGAGGTCCATCACCCGGATTATTTCCCTACCACCGAGCAATAGGACATCCTCTTGACAACTGCTTCACCTTCAAAGACTGGGTCGAAGACCAGTATCAGTAAGGCAGCTTTGCTCCATCCGACAGTTGGAAGGTAACCCCACCACGAAAGTATGAGCCCAAAGCAACCTACATTGCAAAGGTAAGTCCAGATCAACATTGAGCCTGGAAATGAACTTGTACCTGCCACGTGATAACATTCTCAAAGGAGGAGGAATACGAGAATATGGATGACCTCTCCCGGTGCTTCGCAAATGAGGATGAGGGCAAGGTGATCTCAGAGTTTCCACCGGCGCCAAAAAAGCTGGAAGATGGGATACACACCATGGCGGACAACTTGAGGAAAATTGACTTGGGCACAGTATACGAGCCGAGGCCCACGTTCGTCAGTGAGTTGTTGTCTAAAAAGCAGGTGGCCACACTAAAGGACGTGCTTATGCAATATAAATACTGCTTCGCATGGAACTATTCCGAGATGCCGGGACTAGATCCAGAAATAGCGGTACATAAACTGGCCATATCGCCGTACATCAAGCCAGTCAAACAGACGCCAAGAAGAATGCGACTCGAGCTTGAGATGAGTATCAACGCCGAAGTCAAGAAACTAATCGACTCCGGTTTCATCCAAAAATTCAATATCCTGACTGGATCGCCAACATCGTTCCAATGATAAAGAAAAATGGGACGGTGCGCATCTGCGTGGACTTTCGGGACCTCAACAGAGTTTTCCCAAAGGATGAATTCTCAGTACCCATTACCGAGCTGATGATCGAGAACACGTCTACCCATGAGATCTTCTGCTTTATGGATGGATCTTCACGGTACAATTAAATAAAAATGCATCCTGAAGACCAAAAACACACTGCCTTCCGGACTCCGTTGGGCATATTCTGCTATAAGGTGATGCCTTTCGGTCAGAAGAACGCAGGCGTTACCTATCAGTGGGCCATGACAAAGATTTTTGATGACCTCATACATGAGATTGTCGAATGCTATATCGACGACCTTGTAGTGAAAAGAAAATCGTACGAAGAGCACTGGGAACATCTGAACATAATGTTCTAGCGTCTTCGAAAATACAATCTGAAGATGAATCCTCTGAAATTCACGTTTGGATTCTCCTCAACCAAATTCATATGATTCATCATACGACACCGAGGCATCGAAATAGACCCATCAAAGATTAAGGTGATTATGGAAATGCCCACGCCAAGAACTCTCAAACAACTGCGGTCTCTCCAAGGAAAGCTCGCGTATATTTAGCGGTTCATAGCTAACCTCTCTGGAAAATGCCGCCCTACAGCCATCTAATGAAGAAGGGGACCCCGTTCATTTGGGATCATAAATGCCAAAGTGCACTGGATGAAATCAAGCAATACTTGCAGAACCCGCCAGTATTGACCGCTCCGGTTAAAGGAAAGCCCCTCATCCTGTACACAACAGCCGTTGAAGGTTCTTTAGGTGCGCTATGGGCACAGGAGAAAGACCGGAGGATGGTCAGAGCTCTTTACTATTTGAGTCGAGTTCTCCTGGGGGCAGAAAACAACTACTCCCTTATCGAAAAGCATTGCCTGGCATTGATCTTCGCGATAACGAAGCTCAGACACTACGCTTTGGCGCATGAGGTCCATCTCATATCAAAGGTGGATACTCTCAAATATTTGATGTCAAGAGCCATACTAACAGAAAGGCTTGCAAAATGGGCCCTCCTATTGATGGAGTTCTCGATAACGTATTGACCTTTCAAAGTAGTGAAAGTCCAGGCCATCGCCGAATTTCTCGCTGAGCATCTAGTACCACCCGACTCTCCCTTAAATTGCGAATTGCCTGATGAACATGCGCTCGACACAATCGAAGGGGAGAAGGAAGGAAATAATGCCCGATGGGAACTCTACTTCGAGGGATCATCTACCTTGAAGAAGCGAAAGAAAAACACCCCCATAATTAAAGCCGAGATAGGCATTATCTTCGTGACCTTGAAAAGAGGGATAATGTGTTTCGCCCTTTCCTTAACAGAGCCAAGGAAAAACAATGAGGTTGAGTACGAAGCTTTGATCACGGGTCTTGAGATTGCTGTCGACATGGGAATCGAAAACCTCCTCATATATGGAGACTCACAGCAAGTCGTTAGCCAAGTAAATGGCGACTATCAGATGTGCAAACTGGAGTTGATAAAATATGGCGAAAGAGTGCAGCAACTGCCGACTCAAATTCCCTCCTACATCTTGGAAGCATACCGCGTGCAGAAAATATCAAGGCGGATGCATTAGCCAAGCTCGCTAAAGAACTGGCCGACGAAAACTTAGATGACGTAAGGATCATTGTGTAAAGCCGCCGGGTTCTCATGCCAGCAGAAATATCTTCAGAAGACTTAACAGAGTCATCTGAAGGAAAGGAAGTGACAGAACAAGCAGTCTTCTAAATAGAGGATGAAGAAAAGGCTGAGGATTGGAAAGAAGTCTTCATGGACTACTTCAAATCCAATCGAATACCCAAAGATGTGTCATCAAGACATCAGCTCATTAGACGAGCTCTGCCTTTTGCCTTCGTCAATGATACTCTATATAAGAGATCGTCCGACAATTTTTGGCTAAGGTGCTTGGGACAAGAAGAAGCAAGGAGAGTCATCCAAGAAACTAACGGCGGACTCTGTGGTTCTCATCAAGCCGGACCAAAGATGAAGCTGAAGATCAAGAGAACGTATTATTATTGGCCCATAATGATTCAGGATTGCCTCGAATATGTGAACCAGTGTCACTCGTGCCAGATCCACAACGACTTCATCCACCAGCATCCAAATCTGCTACACACAACAGTGGCTAGCTGGCCGTTCGAAATGTAGGGAACCGATATAATTGGCCCTATCGAACCAGCGTCATCCAAACAACATCGGTTCATACAGGCAACAACCGATTACTTCTTTAAGTGGGCAGAAGCAGTAGCGCTAAGGGAAGTGAAGACGGAGAACATCCTCCATTTCTTCTGGACACACGTCATCTATCGGTTCGGCACTTCGCGATGGATTATCTCGGATAATGGGCCAGCCTACGGAAGCCATAAGATTAGCTACTTCGCACAACAGCATAATATAGATTGGAGATACTCTTCAGTCTATAATCCCTGAGCTAACGGTCTAGCTGAAGCTTTCAATAAGACTTTCATGAAAATCATAAAGAAAACGGTGTCCAGAAACAAAAAGGATTGGCATGAGAGACTGCATGAAGCTCTCTGGGCGTACCGAACCACGTTCAAAACGGCCATGAGTACAACTCCATATGCGTTGGTATTCGGCATGAAAGCGGTACTTCCCTTGGAAATAGAGCTACCCTCTCTATGAGTGGCAGTTTGGTACGAACTGACGGATGAAGAAAATGCTCATCATCGGCTTAAAGAGCTCGATGCCTTCGATGAAACTCACCTCATGGCGCAGTAAAACCTGGAAGCTTACAATGCAAGGATGACGCGCTCATACGAAAGACTAACCAGGATGAGAACATTCCGCCAAGGCAAACTCATGTTAGATGTCAAAAGACCTATGATCTCCAACAGTGCAAAACGGGGGAAATTCGAGCCAAACTGTGAGGGCCTGTATATCATAGACAAAGTCACCAAGATTGGGCCTACTTTCTTATGGATATGCATTGCGAAAGACCCTTCCATCCAATAAACAACTGATTCCTCAAGAAATACAACGCTTGACGAGTCACGACTTAGGTCAATGATAGATGACGACACTCATGTCCACTCGCTATCTTCCTAAGTCAAACTCTAAGTGGTATTCGGAAAAACTTTGCCTCAAACATGGTGACACAGGACCGAGATGTCTGTAAACTAACACAGGACCGAGATGTCCATAAGCTAACAAAGGACGGAGATTTTCATAAACTAACAATGGATAGAGATGTCCCTAAACTAGCAATGGACCGAGAAGTCCCTAAACTAGCGTGTCGCCTCCAAAATGGCAACACTGGACCTGAACGTTCCTAAACTAGTGCATCGCCTTAGATATGGTGATACAGTCCCTTGAAATCCGTATTGTAATCAAAGTCCTGATGCCAAGGATCTCAACTCAAGTTCCGCTGGCCGTGTAGCTGCTTCAACGACAAAGCCACTCCTAAACCCCACCAGCAAATAGACGGGTCCAGGCGGCGAAACTACTCTCGAGAGTCCCGCCGTTAAAAAAAATGGTATGTCCACAAGAAAGATAGGCACGGATGAAAACCCGAAAGGGCACCGTGAGTAAAAACAGCGAGACTACCGGCGATCTTGTGAAAACCCGGAAAGGCGTAATCTCGTTAAAATAAAGACACTTGCAAGGTCCTCTTGATCTTTGGAGGAGAAAATACCCGTGTGAGATCCTTACGACTCACAAAGAGCTGACACACTTAGGAATCCCTACGATTCCTAAGGAGAAATTACACTTGCGAGATCCTTAAGACTCGTAAGGTGAATTTCCCTCTATGAGACCCTCATGGCTCATAGGATTCAAAAGCCTTAAGATACAGGGACTTGAACCTGTTCTTAAGCCATCACATTCTCCAAATTGCTCTACAGGCGGTCCATATTGACCCTTGTATACAATCCACTGGCACAAACAAATATTCCCTCACCAAGTTCTACCACTGGTGAGAAATTTCCCCATATGGTGGACAAAACTTATAGGTCCTCTCGACTTGCAAGGAGAAAACACTCTTGTAAGATCCTTATGACTTATGAGAGAAAATATCACTCATGAATCCCTACGATTCCTAAGAAGAAATTACACTTGCGAGATCCTCATGACTCGTAAGGAGAATTTCCTCCTATGAGACCCTCATGGCTTATAGGATTCAAAAGCCTTAAGATACAGGGACATGAACCTGTTCTTAAGCCATCACATTCCCCAAATTGCCCTACAGGCGGTCCATATTAACCCTTGTATACAATCCACGGGTGTTCAGTCTAAAATATTAAAATTTTTAACATAACAATTTCCTCACTTTTCTAATCATTTAATGATGTTTGTTATAGATATAACACGTATTACAAGTTCGTCTGGAAAATACCAAATACCGCGTGTTATACATTATAATCAACATTTTGGAAGGAAATTCTGTGTTTATTATTTCACGTATGATATTGTCTATCTCAACAATCTTCATTGAGATTTTTGTGCAGAAAATTATTTCAGGACAGATATCGGAATCGCAAATTCGCTGACAGAAATGCAGCAAATCAAAGAGTTAAAATCTGGCAGAGATTCATAAGAGAAAAGAAGATTCCAGATATCACCTGAACACCAATTGGCCAACACCAGAATACACAGAGAAAATGAGGCAACAAGCTCACCAAACGGCCGCGGATCCGCGGCCGAGTCAGGCCGATCCTCCGCGGATCCACGGCCGAGTTAGGGCATCGGGTGACGATACTTTTCCAGAAGCTTCATTCTAACTACCTAGCTTGTTGAGATGCTCCATTGTAACAACCTTATTTTGGAAACTTCCCTTTAACAGCCTAGCTTCTTAAGGAAGCTTGATAACTAGCTTATTCTAGAAGTTTCCTTACAACTACCTAGCTTCTTAGGGAAGATTGATCTAGCTTCTAGTGAAAGATTGGTGAAGGGCTATAAAAAGGGACCTAAGCCTACATTAATGAGGTTGTTGATGGTAGTTGATTTCTAATACACAATCCAAAACCAAATCCAATTCAATTCCAAATCAAGATCCAAATCAAGAATCGTTAAGAACAATATCGAGCGACGACATTCAAGATCCTTTACGCAAAGCCGATCATCATCAAGAGCACGAAATCCTCGACAGGTCCAAGTCACACAGAGATTGAGCAAAGCGACATTCGACGGAATAGTTACCTCTTCAAGGGAGCAATCGAGAGCAATTCTTGTAATCTTGGATTGAAAGAAAGTGTAATTAGAAGTTGAATAATAAAGGTGATCAATTGTTAATTCGCGTTTTCATTAAATTTTTGCGTTATGAAATTTCTAATTCTTGATTCTTTTGTTTTCATGATGCGTGAGTAAATCTCCGCTTGCTAAAGATTCGAAAGAATTCGATAGATCAAATGGTAATGAAATCCTATACGCATCATAAGTCTAATGAGAATTATGAACTTTAGGAAAAAGAATCGTCAATGACCAAATTTGGAATGAGATCACCGTTCTTGATAATTTCTTTGCAATTTGGAATTAAATGATTGATGATTTTCTTTGCTGAAGGCTAGATTTGAATGGTGATCAATGAAAAGAAAAGAGATAGTGAAGGAGAAACTCTAGTTTCTTCAAAAGATCCCTAATTTTCATTCATCGCCATCGTACTAGCTATAGTTCATCAATAGATAAGATGAATCATTATTAGTATTCATCATTGCTACTAATTCCTATCGAATCCTACAAGCTATTCTTCAATTTTCTTGATAACTAAAATTGATATCGGACAACTTTCTTGATTACTAAATCTTATACTCTTTCTTGATTTTTCTTGAAAATATTTCATCTAATAAATCTTGATTCATTTTCTTGAATTTTCTTTACTATTTTCTTTCGACTCAACTAAAGTAAGAACAAATAAATACACGAATCTCAGTGGACGACCCGTGCTCATTAACGAACTACATCTACAACGTTATTGATTATGATTATACTTTTCATATAAAACGACGGAACAATCTTACCAATCAACGGGCATAAACAAATATTCCCTCACTAAGTTCTACCACTGGTGAGAAATTTTCCCATATGGTGGACAACACTTGTAGGTCCTCTCGACTTGCAAGGAGAGAACACTCTTGTAAGATCCTTACGACTTAGAAGAGAAAATATCACTTAGGAATCCCCATGATTCCTAGAGAGAAAACGTACTTACGAGATCCTCACGACTCGTAGGGAGAAAACCCTTTATGAGATCCCTACGGCTCGTAAAGTCAAAAGCCTTGGTCGATAGGATCATAACCCTGTTTACTAAGCCACCTTTGTTCAAAACCAGCAAAGCCAAATGATGATTCTCTCCTGGCTATATTCCAGTTGCAGCGATGCTGATGCTAAGATTGGTATCAGATCTTAAGTTCCATACTCGTAACAAAAAAATCATCGAGCAAAAAATGCATATGAAATAGCCGAAATGATGGGGCAACTCGCAATAAAAAATCAGCGAGTAAAATATATGCATATAAAAACAGCCGAAATGTTTGGGCAACTAGCAATAAAAAGCAGCGTGTTAATAGAAAAGTAGCCGAAATGATTGGGCACCACGATAAAAATCTGAAATGATTGGGCAGTCGTGACTTTCGCGATATAAAAAAGCTGAAATGATAGATCGTCGTGGAAAGAAATAAAAAAATGAATGATGAAACTTATGCCCTGCAGGTGAGTCCATATTGACCCCTGTATACAATCTAGGGGCACAAATGAAAAAGGGAAACCATGTTTTCCTACCAGGCTCCCTTAAAGGGAGAGCCAGATCTTGACGGCGACATCTACAGTTTGAAGATCAGCACGTCGTTTCTTTTCACTCCAGCAGGATGCAGACGCAACGTCAACAAACGACCCCAGGGTGAAAACAAAATGGAGCCATGGCTAAATACCTAGTTCTAAGTCTCGACGGTTCACAAACAACCTAGAGATCACTTCGACCTTCATCTCGTTACAGCAGACGCAATGCCAACAAATGGCCCCAGGTTCAAAACAAAAAGGAGCCATGGCTAAGTCCCTAGTTCCAAGTCTCGATGGTTCACAAACAACCTAGAGATCACCTCGACCTTCATCTCATTACAGCAGACGCAACGTTAACAAATGACCCTAGGGTCAAAACAAAATGGAGCCATGGTTATGTCCCTAGTTCCAAGTCTCGACGGTTCACAAACAACCTAGAGATCACCTCGACCTTCGTCTCATTACAGCAGACACAACGTCAACAAACAACCTCGGGTTGAAAATAAAATGGAGCCATGGCTAAGTCTTTAGTTCCAGGTCTCGACGGTTCACAAACAACCAAAAGATCACCTCGACCTTCATCTCGTTACAGCAAACGCAACGTCAACAAACGACCCCAGGGTAAAAATGAAATGGAGCCATGCTAAGTCCCTAGCTCCAGGTCTCGACGGTTCACAAAAAACCCAGAGATCACATCGGCACTTTTCTCGGTACAGTAGACATAGTGTCAACAACGACGTTTCTTTTCACTCTAGCAGGATGCAGACGCATTGTCAACAAATGACCCTAGGGTCAAAACAAAATGGAGCCATGGCTAAGTCCCTAGTTCCAAGTCTCGACGGTTCATAAAACAAGCTAGAGATCACCTCGACATTCGTCTCATTGCAGCAGACGCAATGTCGACAAAAAAAAGTGAAGGACAAATTCCTACCTTCAGGGTCATGACGGCAACTCAAATAAAACTCGAAAGACTATTGGAGATCATCCCACACCAGTGCGGCGTGGTTATGACTCATCGGGGCTCCTAAACTGAGCCTAACATCAAGTAAAAAGCGGCATGGCAAAATTCCTAACGCTTGCTCTTCCGACGGTCAAACTGCCTAGGAAGATTACTTGAAGACGTTTTGTCCAGCCTCCGAAGGGATCAGAGACACGACAATCGTGGGGCTACTCGAACAGCAGCGTAAAGTCTACATGTTATGGAATGCATCAGCCAACGCGATGGTATGATGCACAAAAACCCTAGTACCAGAAAACCTAACGGACCTTTGTCATAAAGAGCAGGGGTTATCCATACGTTAGGGTAAGTTTGCTTATAATCCCAAGGGAGGTAAACTAAACAAACTCCGAAATGAGTCCATAAACTAGAGACTCCGGGATGAGTGAATAAACAACAAACTTCGAAATGAGTCCGTAAACTAGAGACTCCGGGATGAGTGGGTAAACTACAAACTCCGAAATGAGTATATAAACTACTTTGCGCCAAATCAAGGCGTCGAAGAAAAAGAAAAGTGCTAGTATGAAATGAAATATTTTTTTTATTCATGAATTTAAATGAATACAAGATGCTTTTTCACGGGATCAAATACATTCTATTCAGGGATCAAAATGAATACAAAAAGAAGAAAATATACAGCAAAAAAATATTCTAAGACGGTGGACGTTTCAGTATACCAGCAAGATCATCATTCTTCCGCTGGACTTTTGCTTCGAGCTCTATCAGGGCCGCAAGACGAGTTCCTGCCTACGTCTGTTGATCCTAATACGAAGCAAACCGACTCTCAAGCTCTTTCTCGGCGACCTTGTGAGCTTCAACCATCTCACGTGTAAAGATAACAGCTTTATCGAGAGCCACCACTTCTGTAATGGCCTCTTGGAGCACCCACCAAATCTCGTACGCATGTGTGGTCTTGGCAGTGAGCTGTGCTTGAAGTTCCCCTACAGCTTTTGAAGCTAACTCCCTCGCCGAAAACTTTCGGTTGAGCCTTTTCTCGCATGACTGGAGATTGGCTGCACATCGTTCAATCCACCTACTCAGGATTGCTTTTACGGATAATATGTAGGAGGGAAGGCGTATGCATTCTGTTGGAGATAGTGCCCTTAGAGTCAATTATTGGATCACAGGCACGTGATTGCAATGATTGAGGGAGGACCTATTCCGGTAGGAAAGTCTTACTCAAGATGATAGTATGCTATCTGGTTTATCTTTATCATCGTGTACTGCTTTAGGTGACCTTAAAGGTCGCTATTACACGTTGATAGAGCCCCTAGGATTCTTTCTTGACTGCCAGCAGTATGAGGGCGATCATATACGTGAGAGCTGGTAGTCTATAAGCACATCCTTTAAAGGTCCCTAGTCATAGGAGTTTTGAGACAGGGCATCGATACTCCAGAGTAGACTAGTGTATACAGTCGAGACCCCGATGAGGGGCGGTGGCCGGTCTCACAAGCCAATAGTGTCAGTTGGTTCACCTAAGATGTATACAGGTGCTCATTGGGTTATGAGTACACCGGACAGGACTCGCCGGGAACATGCTAGTTGGTCTTATACCTGGCGTCAGATAGCAGTTCCCTGGTGACATGTGTACAGGTTAGTTCATCGACCTGAGATCGTCATTTGTCTCGTGTGAGTTCCCACTGTACTTTGATTACTACCCTACCACGCTCAAAGGAGACGTGCAAACAGGTTTTAGTTGAGTACAGTCCCGAGCCACATGAAGACAGTGAGCGGATCTTCAGGGGTTCGTCTCTCCCAGTATTGGGGGTGAGGTCGCGCTGTGTCTAGGAGAGCCCTTACACGAAGTCCTTGGCCAAGGCAGGAGATTTACTGGTAGGTATTCCAGTAGTATCTCAGGGTGTTCTGGGCTACACTCCGACACGACTTGTACCGCTTTTGGGGGTCTGACTTTTACCAACCCCCTAGGCCCGTCAAGCGATGCTCATAGACGAATGGACCGGACTGTACGGATATTGTCACTGACAGGCTCAGTAGGGTGTCAGGATGAGTGCGCTCATCGACGTCCCTTTTGGTCAATACCTGGTAGCCCGTTACATATGGCTAATTCCTCTGACGTGCTAGTGGTTAAATCCATAACCAAGGTGTTGACGAGTCTTTAGAGTCCCCCACAGACAGTTGCTCAAGTTTCGGGCGAAACGCTCTAGAGGCCGTATGGAGATATGGCAGGGTTCGATCATATACGTGCGGTATTGCACGTATCATGATCGGACGGATAATACTAGCGGGCTTTGGTTTAAGCCAGATGCTAGTATTGTACAGTGTAGATTTTGTCTCATTGCATTTGTATTCGGTCGAAATACAAATGCGGGTATGTATATACAGTAGCGGGGTTTTCCTGTAATTTATTACGGGATCAGTTTTTTGAAGTTGCCAGTTGCTTTCCGTTTCGACCATTTTTCTTTGTATCTTTCATTAGCTGAAAATTGGTGGAGGAGGGCTTATTTGCAATTGTGCAAATTACTATTGTGGAGGGTGGTCTTTGCATATTGTTGCTTCATGATGGTTGCACCATCATTTGACTTCATTTGACTTTCTTTTAGTCATCATGGCTTGACTTGTGGAGATATGATTGGTTTATGGAGTGTTGGTTTTGTTTGGTAATCATTTCTTTTCTCATGATAACCCTTTTCTCTCTCTTTGATTATTGGCTCACTCACTCACCTCATTCATACTCTCCCTCTCATTCTCTCATGAGCCATGGCCGGCCAAGTGAGTAGGGGGCTGTCCAAAAATTGTAGTGGGGAATTTTTATCTCTTTGGCTTTGTAAAAATCCCATAGTTCCATCTCCAAAAGTTCACTTCATTACCTCCACTAAAAAGGGCAACTTCATACAACCCCATGAGACAAACCGTTCCACACTATTCTACAGCAATTCTTGGGCACGTCAGCTCGCCAACTTCGTGCCCGAGTTGCCTCGATCCAGAGGTGGAAGCCCGTAAAAGAACCCGGCGATGTGGTGCCCTTCCGACGAGGAGATGAAGACCGGAGATTCCGCGGGGAGATCGGGACGACGACGTGAAGACCGAAGGACACGGATCGCTCGGTATATCTCTCTACCCCATCTCTAGTTAGCTAGGATTAGATTAATGGCCCGATCCAGGATTTTTGTGCACGGTGGTGCCAGTTCTAAAGTTTAAGAAAAGTATCGTTTCCGCATTTTGGCCTCGGATTGACGGTCGGGGCGCCGCCGTGCACTTACACATTCAATCCCATGCAGGAAGGCCTCCACTTTACGACAGTATACAACCCAAGTACGCACCAATGCCTCGTCATGATAAGTGGCCAGAACAGATAAGGAAGCGTTGGCCTCAGCAGCAAATTCTTCGGCCGCGACAGAAGTACCGGCGTGAAGATCTTCGATGAGAGCCGCCAAGAAATAAATGCTTTATTTTGCCATCCTCTCAGATATGCGTCGGGCATAAGGACCTGGTGGCATAGAAATCCGAGCCTTTAATGGAGTCAGGACTGGCAAAGCTGTGAAGATATATGTGTAGTTAGTTGCCTTTCTAAATATATGGTAAACAAAACAATGTTAAGGATAAAACGTCACTTACCCACAGTCATGCAAGGCGGGTTCGAGTGATCCCCAGGTCCGTCAAGAATTTCGACTTCGTTGTCAGCTTCCAGAACTATGGTTTAAAATGAAGGGCATATCAACATCATTATAAGAATATAAAACCAGAAGGGTAAAGCATACCAATCTTGGCCTGAGGAAAGAACTATGCTTTGTGAGGGTATCGCTTGTGGGGCAGCCATGTCGAGCAAGCACTGGAAGGTTCTCCTCAGAGAGAGATCCACGATGGAAGCCGCCAATTCCCACAATTCAGAGGGAATGAAAAGTTTAGATGATAGAAGGGCCATTAAACAAAATATATATGTATATGAAATTACCTTCGATGCTTCGCCCGTCCTAAGCTGGAGGAATGGCAGCCTCAGCGGCCTCCTCCACATCCTCAGGTGCATCACTGAAGGTATTTTTAAAATCTTTAGCAAGCATGGCAGTTTCCAATAGAGGGACAAAAGCTGCCGCTGAAGGCTCCAAGGTAGGGATAACGGCTTCAACAATCTCTTCTACACCCTCCGGTGCGTCACTAGAGATGTCCATGGGATCTATGGCCGGCGAGGTCAGCTCTGCTAAAGAGATAGACGTTGAAGGAACAAAAGCCTTCACTAGAAGCCCTACAGCGAGGGTAACAGTTTCCCTAGTCTCCTCTACACCCTCTAGTGTATCATGGGAGATATTCGCAGAATCTACATTTATGGCCCAAGCCGAGCTCGAACCTACCACCGTTGCAGAAGTCCCTGCAAAGTTTTTTGCATAGATAAGGTGATATGAATGTTTGTGTATATGCCCTAGGGGCCATTATTGTATCATACTAGGTTGTATATTACTTAATGGAAGCTTGGGATATTCACATTTATATATATACAGTCTTGCTAAAAATGGTAGTATGCTACTTGGTTTGTGTCTACTTTAATATGTGCATATGTTTCTTGTAACGTATCACTTATACATATTAGTAGAGCTCATAGGTTCTTTGCTTGATTACCAGCGTTGTGATGGCAGTCACACCAGTGAGGGCTGGGTAGTCTATAAGCAACATCCTATACAGGTCCCTGGTCGTTGGATTATCGAGACTGGGCATCGATATTCCGGAGTAGACTAGTGTGTACGCTTCTCATCCTAGTTAGGGAGATGGTCTGTCCCACAGCCATCAGTACGTCGTGCTGGAGATAGTATACAGGTGCTCGTTAGGTTACGAGTACACCGGACAGGACTCGCAGGGGAACTGTTGGTTGGTATTATACCTGTCGTCAGTTAACAGTTCCCAGGTGACATGAGTACAGCATAGTCCGCAGACTTGACACTGCTACTTCGCCTCGAGTGTGTCCCACTGTTCTTAGATTGCTACCCTACCACGGCTCAAAGGAGTCGAGCAAACTGTTAGCAGTTGGGTGCAGTCCCGAGCACTTGGAGGCAGTAGTGGTTAGACATGATTCGTCTCTCCCGGTATTGGGAGATGATATCGCATTGTGTCAGAGAGCCATTAAGCAAAGTCCCTGGCCAGGGCAAGCGAGATTTACTGGTAGGTTCCAGTAGTTTCTCAGGGTGTAATGGGCTACGCTCCGACACGACTTATACCGCTATTAGGGGACTGACGCTTGCCGCTCCCTAGGCTTGATATGCGATAGTCTTAGACGAACAGACCGGACTGTATGGAGATTGTCACATCAGGCTCAGTGGGAGTTCGGATGAGTTTCCTCATCGGCCTTCTTATCGACATCTACCTGGGGACCGTTACGTACAGCTAGTGCCGCTTGCGGTCTGTGGTTAAACCCACTGCTAGCGTAGTGTCGAGTCTTTAGAGTCCCACACAGAGAGTTTCCCTGCTCCAGGCGAAACGATATAGAGGTCGTATGGTTTTACGACAAGGGTTCGGACGCATACGTATTTAAACGCACGTACGACGTTCGGACAGTTTTTACTGTCCGGATTTGGTTTAAGCCAGATTCTAGTATCGAGTTATTGGATTTATACAGTCTAAAGTTTTTTCCATGTTTTCACGGATTGTAGGGGCGTTCTCGTAATTTGTCGGGAAGCTTCTAGAAGCATGGTGACTTAGGGGGTAAGGTGGCATTAGCATTAAATGATATTGTGAATCATTATGTGTGATTCATCATATCATTAATGCATTATTTAATGCTTAATGAATCACATAGTGAATCACTCATAATGCATTTATGTAGCATGATGAATAATCTCATTTTATTCATTTATTCATATGCTTCACATATCAAGTGAGAAACAATATCATGTTTCATTCTTATCATCACCTTCTCTCTCCTCAAGCTCTTTCATTCTTGAAACCCTAACCCTAACCTCTCATGTGTTGAGATCAAGGGTTAGCTAGACTAATACATCCATAACCTCACTCTGTATCCCCTAGGTAGCTTAGATTAGCACTTTGAGCAACCTAGTTATCTCAAGTTAGAGATCAAGCTTAGCGTAGGAGCTTTCGGGTGGATCGTCTTTGACTCGAGGAGGCCGTTGAGGTGCCGATGTTCCAAGGAGCCTACGAGGAGTGGATGACAGCGATGAAGACCCGAAGGACAAGTAACGTGAGGTATAATTTTGAATCCGAGTAGTTAAATCTCTTGTAGTTTGCTAGTAACGGTTTAGATACGATTCATGCGCTCAAGTCCGTGTTACGAAGCTTTGATAATCGTTTTTCATATATTCCGCCTCCCCGCAAGTTCGTGGGGTGCGTGACATGGACTTACAGTGGTATCAGAGCCAACTAAACCATTACTTGCTTGTTAGCAACTAATTAGAAGTTCGATTGACGGAAAACACGAAAACGAAACCCCGGATACCCTAACAGTTTCTGTAAATTTTAAACGTGTCGAAAAAAATATTTGATATGCCTTAAAATTCACAGCAGGGAAATATAAGAAAACAGGGAAAATACGAGCTCTTAACTCGGCAAGATGGCCGCGGATCCGCTGCAAGATGGTGCTTTTGGCCGCGGATCCGCGGCGGAGTCAACTCCGAGTTGACTCGGATTTTCACAGAAATTCATATTTTTTGGATTTTTGTTTTCCTGTATGTTCTGTTTCTACCCAGGTTACTTCAGTATTGCTTTGCTTTTGGGGTAGACACGGAAAAAGGAAGTCGATCGATGTTCTAAGTTATTTGCTAATTGGGTTTTTATCTGTAATGTTTAATGTGTTCGTAAATCTCCCCTAACTGCCAGTATGTCGGTTGGCAGGGGGTTGCACATTTCTGTAATGTTTACTGATTGTGTATATGGACTTGATTGGAATGTTGTGATGATTAGCCGGGGTTTGATATGGGTTTAATATTCATTCATTCGATGTAAATGTAATATGATGTAATATTCTTTTGCGGGGCGCATCCAGGTTGCGGTTGTAGCCACCGTTGTATTATTTCTTTTTACTGTTTTTGCTCCTAGGATAGACCCAAGGCGGGGTACACAAACTACCGGGTACATTGAAGTGTTTAGTGGACTACTCACGTTGTTGAGGGAGACCGCTTCACTTCGGGTACTTGGCGGGTAGTTTGCCATACCCGTAGGGGTCTATGGTTGGGGTAATGGCTATTCATCACAACTGTGTAATCTGTCTTTTATTGCAGGCTCAAAGCAAATGCGGATTGCTAGTATATCCAATAAAGTTCATCAGTGATCTGGAATGCTTATTATTGCGTCTGACGAATGTACAATATCTATATATGATAGCTATTAGACGTCACTTATGTTTTACACCCGCGCTAGCCCAGCCCCCGCTCTGTCGTTAGTTAAGTAACCTAACGGGTGATGACGGGACCCAGTGGCGAATGCGGATGGCATAAGAGGACGTGATATTTTCGTTGTTTTCTGCAATGATAGGATAAATGATGGGACGCATTATTATAATGCAAAGAAAATAAACCAAAGTTAAATCGTTGGAACAAATTTAAAAGAAACCACTCGGTTATTTTAAAAGAGCAGAATTTTTAATTGCGGAACTTTAACCACTCCTTTTAAAAAGTATCAGGTTCCTTCGATTATATCAAGTTCACTACGTTCACGGTTTTGCCAAAACCAGTTGTAGCCCTCCGTCATTTTATATGGATAGTCAATAGTATTCAAGTTGTGTTTGTTGGCCAAAGTCA
The DNA here is from genome assembly GCA_030015575.1 of Agapanthus africanus. NCBI lineage: Eukaryota > Viridiplantae > Streptophyta > Magnoliopsida > Asparagales > Amaryllidaceae > Agapanthus > Agapanthus africanus. The sequence continues at coordinate 38,001,719 of CM057351.1, forward strand.
AGGCATAGTGTTTGGTAGCTATTGAATATTCATATGCAGCATAGATAGATGCGTTGGTTTGGGACAGTCGTACGGCTTTGTTGGCCAAAGTCAAGGGTATGTACGGATGGGTTCAAATCAACCTGGATATTGACGGGTAGAACTTGACATGTGACTTATGATTTGTTGGCCAAAGTCAAGCTTATAAGAGCATGGGGCAAAAATCCACATCAGGAGTTTCTAAAGAAACTGAAACTTGCTAGAGTTGCATACCATTTTGGAGTTTGATGAATGTTGGTAGGATTCCTTCAACATTATCATACAATGATATTTTGGATCCCGATCCTACTGTGAGTATATACTACTTATCAGGAGATTCGTCACTTAACGATCAATGCTATAAACCAAGTAGGTGCCTAGAAAGGTGTCAGCGGGGTTACGCCCCCAGAGAAAAGAGGTTATTTAATTAAGGAACTTCATGAAAGCGTTGGAAAACCTCCCTCGAAGTATCGACACTGGCCTGGCTGAACGATTAAGCAAGTATTGTACGGTGAGAATAGTCCTGGCTAATCCTTCTTTTATGGTTTGAGGAAGGATTCGAGAAACAGTGGGAGCCATCCTGTTTAGATAAATTAAAAACCACTCTAAACTTGCAAGAGCATCATGCTAAAAGTGTTTTCTTCTCTCTCTCTCTTAATTGCAGCGACCTTGTGACCACGACTAGGTTACATCTAGATAACAAATTGACTGAATCTGACTTATATGACTGGCAAAGGTCTGTCCAGATGTCCATTGCCTATAAAAAGCTGGAACACCCTATTACTACTCAAGATCCCGCCGTCCCAGGTCCAGTTTCTACCGTCACGGATATGGATATCCGTCAGACAAGGAAAAAGGATAAAACAAAAGCCAAGTACCTCGTGTCGGCTTCAGTTGATGGTGTATACCAGAAGTAGCACGAGAAGATGGACTTAGTTTCCATCTTTCTCCATAACAAAGATTTATATGGAGAGCAATCTCATATCGCAAGATATGAGACCTCGACCGAATTAAATCAAGCAAGGTTGGCCGTTGGGTCATTTGTAGGGGACAACGTCCTTACAATGACTAGCTATATTGATGAGCTCCAGGACCTAGAGACCACGTTGGGAAACAAGTCAGATACTGACTTGACTCTACAGTCTCTGCCTTCTACCCTGAAGGAAACCAGGAAAATAGAAGGAAAGGGAAGGGCAAAAGTTTCGGGACTGGAAGTAGTAAAAGAGGGACGTTCCTATTGTTATGGGATTGGGCATTGGCAGAAGGATTGCAGGGCTAACAAAGCCAGTAGCCAGGATTCGAAGCATGACGTGGCTTCGGCTTCGGGTGTGTTTTTAATAGAGAACTGTATGTCAGTTAACCCTACTTCCTGGGTATTGAATACCGGGTCAGGAACTCACATCTGTAATTCTTTACAGGCTCTGAGAAACCGTAGGGTTATCAGGATAGGTGACATGACCCTCACGGTTGCTAACGGAATGAGCATGAATGCTGAATCCGTAGGGGAATATCATCTTGGACTGACAACTGGGCAGATATTGATTCTGCGTAACTGTTTTTATGTACCAGGTACGACTTGTAATATCAAATCTGTATCCTTACTTTCTAAAGAAGGATATGATTTTACATTCGTAAGTGATGTAGTTCACATCCACCTAAATCAAGTTATGATTGGGTCAGGTACATTAAAAAACGGGATATACGTATTAAATCAAGCTCAGATTTTCAGTGTCCAGAACACACTTAAAAGAAAGTCTCTGGAATTAAATCAGGCTTTCTTATAGCATTATAGACTAGGTCACATCAATGAGAGAAGGTTGACTAAGTTACATAGAGAAAGATATTTGAATTCGTTCGAATATTAATCTTATGCTACTTGTGAATCTCGTATCATAGGAAAGATGACAAAATCTCCGTTTACTGGACATGGAGTAAGAGCAAGCGAGCTCTTGGGACTCGTACACAGTGACGTGTGCGGTCCAATGTCTACACATGCGCGAGGTGGTTATTCCTACTTCATTACTTTTACGGATGATTTCTCTAGGTATGGATATGTCTTCTTAATGAAGCATAAATCCGAGGCCTTTGAGAAATTCCAAGAATACAAGAATGAAGTGGAAAAACAAACCGGCAAAAGTATCAAGATACTGAGATCTGATCGAGGTGGTGAATACTTAAGTGCCGAGTTCCTAGGTTACTTAAAAGAGAATGGAATTCTCTCTCAGCTTACTCCTCCATACATACCACAACATAATGGTGTATCGGAGAGACGGAACCGAACCCTATTGGATATGGTTCGTTCCATGATGAGTAACGCTGATTTGCCGCGATCATTCTGGGGATATGCATTAGAATCAGCTGCATACCTTTTTAACCGAGTTCCAACCAAGACTGTGCCTACCACACCATATCAGATGTGGAGTGGGAAGAAACCCTGTCTTAAGTATCTTAAGACATGGGGATGTCCAGCTTTTGTAAAGAAGCAGCATGCGGACAAGCTCGAGGCACGCTCAGTAAAATGCAAATTTGTGGGATATCCAAAGAACTCCAAGGGATATTATTTCTATTATATAGAGGAACAAAAGGTCTTTGTTTCACTTCATGCCTGCTTCTTGGAAACTGAATTTTTGGAAAATCAGAAGAGTGGGAGCACAATAGAACTGGAAGAAATTCCAGAACCACAAACTATTACTGAAACCTTGGTAGAACAAGAAGGTTCAGGAGAACCGGACATCCCAGCACCACTCCGAAGGAGTAGTAGGCAGTCTCATCCGCCCGAGAGATACTACGGTTTTCTCATGGACGGGGATAGAGAGGATTGCACTATTGACTATGATGAGCCTACTAGCTTCCAGCAAGCCATTCAGAGCAGTGACTCAATAAAAAGGATGGATGCAATGCGGACCGAAATGGAGTCCATGTACACTAACAAAGTATGGACTTTGGACTTTGCTCCAGATGGGGTAAAACCCGTAGGATGCAAATGGATCTTCAGAAAGAAGATTGGTGTAGATGGACAGGTTGAAACCTATAAGGCTAGACTTGTTGCAAAGGGTTTCCGTCAAAAACCTGGTTTGGACTATGACGAAACCTTTTCTCCAGTAGCTATGCTAAAATCCATTAGTGTCCTTCTTGCTATTGTTGCCTTCCACGATTATGAGATCTGGCAGATGGACGTAAAGACAGCCTTTCTAAATGGAAATTTGGAAGAGAGCGTCTATATGGATCAGCCAGAGGGATTCATTCAGAGTGGGAGCAGCGGTAAAGTATGCAAGTTGCTTAAGTCCATTTATGGACTAAAGCAAGTATCATGGAGTTGGAACATCTGTTTTGATGATGCTGTCAAAGAATTCGACATTATCAAAAATCCAGATGAACCATGCATATACAGTAAGATTGTAGGGAGAGCTGTAGTATTCCTCGTATTATACGTGGATGACATTCTCCTAATAGGAAATGATATTCCTATGTTACAGTCAGTCAAAAGATTCTTATCACAGAAATTCTCCATGAAAGACCTGGGTGATGCCACCTACATTCTGGGGATCTGGATCTATCGTGATAGATCAAAGAGGATGTTGGGACTTTCGCAGTCTAGGTACATAGACACCATATTGAAAAGATTCGGTATGGAAGATTCTAAGAGCGGTAACCTACCGGCTTGTCATGGAATTACCATCTCTAAAGATATGTCTCCCAAGACTGATTTGGAAAGGGATCGCATGTCGATTATACCCTACGCTTCAGTGGTAGGCTCTATAATGTATGCGATGTTATGTATCAGACCAGATGTAGCATACGCATTAAGCGTAGTAAGCCGGTATCAAGCAAACCTAGGGGAGAAACACTGGATAGCAGTAAAGAACATTCTCAAGTACCTGAGGAGGACTAAGGAGATGTTCTTGGTGTATGGCGGAAAAGACCTCCGATGGAGGCCTTTGCCGACTCCGGCTTCCAGAGTGACAAATATGACTCTAAGTCCATGTCGGGTTATGTCTTTACCCTCAATGGAGGGGCGGTCTGTTGGAAGAGTTCCAAACAGGAGACCGTTGCTGACTCAACGATGGAAGCGGAGTACATAGCTGCTTGCGATGCCGCAAAAGAAGCTGTCTGGATGAAGAAGTTCCTCACAGAACTTCAGGTGGTTCCTACCAGTGTTGGTCCAATACCTCTGTATTGTGACAACAATGGCGTTATAGCTTTAGCGAAGGAACCTAGGTCCCATCAGAAGTCCAAACACATCTTAAGGCGGTATCACCTGATCAGGGAGATCGTCGATCGCCGGGAGATCGAGGTGAAAAGAGTAGAGACGGAGAATAACATTGCTGATCCATTCATAAAGGCCATTCCTCAGACGCAGTTTGAGAGGCTATTCGAGATGATAGGTCTACGATATGCCAGCTCATGGCCCTAGTGCAAGTGGGAGATTGTTAGTGTATATGCCCCAGGGGCCATTATTGTATCATACTAGGTTGTATATTACTTAATGGAAGCTTGGGATATTCACAGTTATATATATACAGTCTTGTTAAAAATGGTAGTATGCTACTTGGTTTGTGTCTACTTTAATATGTGCATATGTTTCTTGTAACGTATCACTTATACATATTAGTAGAGCCCATAGGTTCTTTGCTTGATTACCAGCGTTGTGATGGCAGTCACACTAGTGAGGGCTGGGTAGTCTATAAGCAACATCCTATACAGGTCCCTGGTTGTTGGATTATCGAGACTGGGCATCGATATTCTCGAGTAGACAAGTGTGTACGCTTCTTATCCCAGTTAGGGAGATGGTCTGTCCCACAGCCATCAGTACGTCGTACTGGAGATAGTATACAGGTGCTCGTTAGGTTACGGGTACATCGGACAGGACTCGCAGAGGAACTGTTGGTTGGTATTATACCCGTCGTCAGTTAACAGTTCCCAGGTGACATGAGTACGGCATAGTCCGCAGACTTGACACTGCTACTTCGCCTCGAGTGTGTCCCACTGTTCTTAGATTGCTACCCTACCATGGCTCAAAGGAGTCATGCAAACAGGTAGCAGTTGGGTGCAGTCCCGAGCACTAGGAGGCAGTAGTGATTAGACAGGATTCGTCTCTCCCGGTATTGGGAAATGATATCGCGCTGTGTCAGAAGGCCATTAAGCAAAGTCACTGGCCAGAGCAAGCGAGATTTACTGGTAGGTTCCAGTAGTTTCTCAGGGTGTAATGGGCTACGCTCCGACACGACTTATACCGCTATTAGGGGACTGACGCTTGCCGCCCCCTAGGCTTGATATGCGATAGTCTTAGACGAACAGACCGGACTGTACGGAGATTGTCACATCAGGCTCAGTGGGAGTTCGGATGAGTTTCTTCATCGGCCTTCTTATCGACATCTACCTGGGGACCGTTACATACAACTAGCGCCGCTTGCAGTCTGTGGTTAAACCCACTGCCAGCGTAGTGTCGAGTCTTTAAAGTCCCACACAGAGAGTTTCCCTGCTCTAGGCGAAACGATATAGAGGTCGTATGGTTTTACGACAAGGCTTCGGACGCATACGTGTTTAAACGCACGTACGACGTTCGGACAGTTTTTACTGGCCGGCTTTTGTTTAAGCCAGATTCTAGTATCGGGTTATTGGATTTATATAGTCTAAATTTTTTTCCGTGTTTTCACGGATTGTAGGGGCGTTCTCGTAATTTGTCGGGAAGCTTCTAGAAGCATGGTGACTTGGGGGGTATGGTGGCATTAGCATTAAATGATATTGTGACTCATTATGTGTGATTCATCATGTCATTAATGCATTATTTAATGCTTAATGACTCACATAGTGAATCACTCATAATGCATTTATGTAGCATGATGAATAATCTTATTTTATTCATTTATTCATTATGCTTCACATATCAAGTGAGAAACAATATCATGTTTCATTCTTATCATCACCTTCTCTCTCCTCAAGCTCTCTCATTCTTGAAACCCTAACCCTAACCTCTCATGTGTTGAGATCAAGAATTAGTTAAACTAATACATCCATAACCTCACTCTATATCCCCTAGGTAGCATAGATTAGCATTTTGAGCAACCTAGTTGTCTCAAGTTAGAGATCATGCTTGGCGTAGGAGCTCTCAAGTGGATCGTCTTTGACTCGAGGAGGCCGTTGAGGTGCCGATATTCCAAGGAGCCTACGAGGAGTGGAGGACAGCGATGAAGACCAGAAGGACAAGTAACGTGAGGTATAACTTCGAATCCGAGTAGTTAAACCTTTCATAGTTTTCTAGTAACGGTTTAGATATGATTCATGCGCTCAAGTCCGTGTTACAAAGCTTTGATAATCGTTTTTCATATATTCCGCCCCCCCGCAAGTTCGTGGGGTGCGTGACATGGACTTACAATGAAAGTATTGTAAATTATTCTTCGAAAGGAAAAACATGGAAAATATGCATACTAATACGCCAGGGAGCCTGAAGTATGGATTTTTTGAGCCGCTGTTCTTTCCTGATAAAATGCGCTCGACGGGTTTCAATCGCAAGTAAATGACTGCCCGTTTTCAGTGCAAGCTCGTCTCCAGAAACGGCCGAGATGGGCTGTTTAAGGGCCCGTTCTTCTTCCATTGTCAAAGGACCCATTGGCACCCTAGGCAATAATGGATCAACGTCATAAAATATAATAGGGGGATAAGCTTTCTTCTCGGGGCACATGTTTTCACTCTCATCTCGTGAGCGCCATAAAGCCTCGGCCAATTAAGAAGCCTCCTTGGCAGAAGAACCAGGGAAAAGAAGACTGTCATCCGGCTCCTACATAGATATTGGCTCGTCCTGGATAAGGGGTTCAGATTCAAGCAAGAAGTTGAGAAGGCCAGTTGTTGCTTTCTTTCTCCTTTTCGAGCCGGAGCTAACACTAGAGGGGGAGCGCTTCCTCCCCTTTGGCGCTTTGGCACCGCGCTGCCCGACCTCACATTCGATATCATCCTTCGGTGGCGCCACTGCTGGTGCTTTATCAGGAACTTCTACCTCATCTCTAGCATGCACCGGCATACCATCAGTGTGAGGGACCGATTTTTCTTCTACGGCTTTGGGGATGAGCACCGAACCGCTGTCCCTCAGAGGAGAGCGAACAATCAATCGCAGCCGCGACGGAGTACTGATGGCTTGGGTCGGAGCAGGAACCCTACACTCGAAGAGCACTCATCTCTCCTCAACAATGACAGGACCGACCCGTTGACGATACCAACCCTTGAAGGATCCCATAGGCCTTGGAAGATAGTCGGGCTCCGGGATCATGAAAAAGGAGCCAGTGTTTAACCGCATGAAATGGTGGATGACGTCGCGGGTAACCTCTAGAGACAAAGTAGGATCAACTAGAAATGCCTTGAAAAGAACACCCTGGTTGTAGCCTAACTGCTGGGTAAAGCGGTGCGGATTATACCACATAATGAGAGCAGTGTCGTTCTGACGAAACATCAGATAGCCCGGCCTAATTGAGTATAGGTGCATAATCTCCTGAGGCTTCAGATATGGCGCTCCACCCTTTGACAAATCAAACAATTGCTGAATGGGCCTCGCAAGAGCAGAAAGGACTCGGTCGCTAAATTCCATTCTGCCTTCGTTTGAGTATGGGTTGAGCAGCACACAGAGGGCCCCTAGCTGGGTCGGATCAGAAGCGGAAGCATCCACCAACCTCATAACCCGCGAGAAGGTATAAAAGTCATAAAAATTTGGCCGCCGGTGTGCAGCAAATGCTCCCAATATGTGAATCTCGATCCATGACGTGAAGTAGTGGAGGAAGAAATTCACAGTATCCACACCCGGGGTCAAAGTATTAGCCACAACGCTTAACCCGTGATATAGATGCGACAATCCTGCAACGCTAACTGCGAATCATGCCCCTTCAGCTATGCGGTGAGCAGGGTAGAAGGCAGAGGCTCTCATGAAGCGTCGATGCATCGGCATGGCAAACCAACTGAGCCAGAGACTGATAAAGCTAACAAAGAAGGTCTCTTCATCTATGCTAGGGGCCGCAATCGCATCGAAAGCCACGGCCGACGAGTTCGGAATATAAAACCGTGGCAAGTCTTCCTCTTTGGCCTGCAGTTTCTTCAACCCGAATCCAAAAGGGTCTTCAATGTTCGCGAATTTTGGAGCCTCTTTGGATAGGACATCTCCACGGAGAAAGAAAGCAATAAAAGTTTCATAGGTGATACCTTGCCCTTCTGATGTCACGAACATTTTTTTCAAAAATCCCTAGGGCCTTGATTAGATTAAGGTATTTATGACGGACGACGTTTTCAGTCATCAGGCCGTCGAGTATAGCAGGCACTTTAGCAAAGATATACTCATCAGGAGACAGTAACTCTTCATAATGCTCTTCTCTGATCGGCAACCCTGAAAATTCACGAAATTCCTCTAGTGAGATCGAGACCTCACGATCCCCTAGCAAGAATGTGTTGGTAGGAAGATTCCATTGGTTCAAGAAAGCCTTGGCCCACTAGACGTGAGGGGCGTGATAATGGAATAAAGATGCATACACGGCTTGGTACAACCCAACCTTTTGCAATCGTGCATGTTGGGCGGAGAGAATGTATCGAGCCAAGGAAAGGTAGCCTACGGGTGGCGGGGGGTAAGGCCTACCTTATAAACTTGCCCCTGAGGTCGAGCTTCACCTTGACATATGCGGCGCCCCAAAATATCTATAGCCGGCAGGGGCTGGTTGGGTCTCCCAGTCGTTGACGGCTCAAGTCGGCCTGTGGGAGTCCAATTAGTCACCTCCAGCGCATAAGTAGTCTGTGGGCATTTCATCAACGATATTGGGCAGATGGGTTCTGTTGGCACTTCAAAGGTAATGCTACGGCGGCCCATGATGATGTGACCGTACCAAACCCCATAAGAGAAGACTCGTACAGTCCCTGTCATGTGCCCTGATCATGGCCATAACTTCCTCGTCCGATGGCGATTGCAGAAAAGCGACTTCTGTGTCGGTATAAGGGAAGTAAGGAAGTGAGGCCATTGTTCCTAAAATAATAGAAAGGAAAAACCATATTAAAAAAATGTTATAAAAAACATATATAATAAAATAATAATAAAATAAAACTTGATGTTTGTTTCATAGGACCGCTGGCTAGAAAACCAATGGACCCCACGAAATCAATATGGCGGCTCACCAATGATGAGGCTGCATAATCATTGTGAGAATAAAAAAGGATCATCATTAATAGGCAACTGGATTTTAAAAAACTCTTGGCATCCTCAAAGAAAGATGAGTTCTGTTAAACTACCAAACAAATTCAAATTTGTGAAAATAAGGGTGAAAACCTGTAATGAAAACATTCTCAAGAGCACCAGGGAATGAATTTCCCGAAGGACCCTAGTGATCTTTCAGAGCTAAGCTCTTTGGCGAGGAATCAAATTCCTTTAGAAAAAACAATGGATTAAATTCCAGAAACACTCATGAGGGGAAACGAAGGAATGGAAATAAAATTCCAAAAGATCAGAGGAGAAACGTCTGATCTTCGAAGACATTAGGGTTCACTACATAAAAGATTCTGCCTTTTTGGATCTCTAGCAGATCGGTTCCAAAAGAGAGCAGAGCTCTTACGGTGAATTTAAAATCCAAGAAAAATTATTAATTAATTAATGAAAAGGGTTTCTTGTGTTGGCTATAGTGCCCTCAAGTCAATTATTGGATCGCAGGCACGTGATTGCAATGATTGAGGGGGGACCTATACCGGCAGAACAATCTTACTCGAGATGATAGTATGCTATCTGGTTTGTCTTTATCATTGTGTACATGCTTCAGGTGACATTACAGATCACTATTACATGTTGATAGAGCCCATAAGATTCTTTCTTTACTACCAGCAGTATAATGGCGATCATATACGTGAGAGTTGGGTGGTCTATAAGCACATCCTTAAAATGTCCCTAGTCGTGGGAGTTTCGAGGCTGGGAATCGATACTCCAGGAGTTGACTAGTGTATACTGATCGAGACCCCGACGAGGAGCGGTGGCCAGTCTCACAAGCCATCGGTGTCAGTTGGTTCACCTAAGATGTATACAAGTGCTCATTGGGTTATGATTACACCGGACGGACTCGCCGGCAACATGCTAGTTTGTATTATACCTATTTTCAGATGGCAGTTTCCTGGTGACATGTGTATATGTTAGTCTATTGACCTGAGATCGTCATTTATCTCGTGTGAGTTCCCACTATGCTTTGATTACTACCCTACCTCGGCTCAAAGGAGTCATGCAAACAGGTTTTAGTTGGGTACAGTCCCGAGCCACATGAAGGCAGTGAGCGGATCGTCAGGGGATTCGTCTCTCCCTGTATTGGGGGTTGATGTCGCGGTGCGCACAGGTGGCCATCACAAGAAATCCTTGGCCAAGGTAGTCAAGAATTACTGATTCAGATCAGTAGTTTCTCATGTGGTGATAGGCTTCATACCGACACTAAATGTCACGTTATTAGGGGTCTGACTTTATCCAACCCCCTAGACTCAATATGCGATACTCATAGAAGAACGAACCAGACTGTACGGATATTGTCATTGTCAAGCTCAGTAAGAATTTCAGGATGAGTTTGCTCGTCGGCCTCCATTTTGCTCAATACCTGGGTAGCCGTTACATACAACTTGTGCCGCTGACGTGCTTGTGGTTAAACTCATTGCCAGCGTATTGACGAGTCTTTAGAATCCCACACGGAGGGTTTCCCTGCTTCGGGCGAAACGATATAGAGGCCGTATGGTTTTGTGGCAGGGTTCGATCATATACATGTACTTGTGCATGGATGATGTTCGGACGGATAATACTAGCGGGCTTTGGTTTAAGCAGGATCCTAGTATTATATTGTTGGATTATTTTCATTTCATTGTATTCGTATTCTTCGGAATACAGATGCGGGTATGTATATACAGTTGAAAGGTATTCTTGTGATTTATTACAAAAATTACTTTTAGAAAATTACACCTCATCATGGTTTAGACCTTTTTGGATTAAAAGGTTATTGAGGTGTAGGATGAGGTGTTTATTGCATTTTTGTGGCATGGCTAATTAGTGACCCATGGTTACTATTCTATCATGCTTAGGGTTTTTGTTTGTTGTGAAATTATGTTGACTTGAGATATTTTTGTTGACTAAGATATTTTGGAGACATGAACAATTATGCGATGGCTAAATTATTTCTTATCACACTCACACAACAAACAAAAATACAAGCCATTATTCATTTCTTTTTCTCTTTCTTGGGTTGCTCTTAACACCTCATTCTCATGGCATCTTCTTCTTCCTCTAGCTCCACCCAAACCCTCTCATGAGTTGAGAATCCTTGGGGGTCTTGAGACGAATTAATTCTTCATCACTCTCTACTTCATCTACGGTATCTAGAGTAGCGATCTAGGTGCCCTAGTTGCCTCGGATATGAGGTTTGAGCTCGTTGCATAGAATCTCGGGTGGATCATCTTTGATGGAAGGAGACTGGAGATCAAGCTTGATCAAGGAAGACCCTAGGAGCCTGGGATGATGGTTGAAGACCAAAGGACACGGATCTGTTTGGTATAACCTTTCTAACTCCTTTGCATGTTTTGTTTTCTAAGGCTTATGGGTAGATCCGGGTAATTTGTTGTGGCAGCGCCAAGATTTATAAATTTTGTTCCGAATTTGGTCACGGATTAATGGCCGGGGCACTGCCGTAACCCAACATGGTATTAAAGCCACTCCATATGCCTTAGTTAACTCTTTGCGACATTAGAAATCCGCCGTTTTTTTCGTGCAAAAGCTGTCGACAAAAGCAGTTCCGAAAACTGAATGTTTGAGATGTCTGCACACCCCGCGGGCTCACGGTTTGAATTGAGAAGCCATGGGATGGTGCATAGGAACCCTGGGGAGTCCTCGGGGGGACTGAACGGCTGGGCCCACTTCCCAAGACCACCACAAGGTGGTCTTGGCAGTGGGGACCTGAAACTGCTCCACCTTGGGCAGTTTCGGGTCTGCCTCACCCCGTGGCCACCTCGTGGTGGCCTCACGGGTGTGGTACCCCTTTTAGGCCCCTAACTTGAAGCTAATTTCGTGCTCTAACTCCCCAAGAAGGTTCGGGCGCGTTTCGTTTTGATTCGGACTTCCGAATTAGCTTTAAACGGTCGGTTTTTGGAATTTTAACTCAGTGTTTTTTCATGGTTTTGGAAATTGATTTAGTTTGCTAATTGCGTGCTGAATTTTAATGTTGTAATTTTCAGTACATACATTACTATCAGTGACCGTGAATGTCATTAGAGCAGTACAACTCGTCTAACTGCTATATGCTCTTTTCGATTGGTTTACGAACGTGACATTAACGTTGATGTTTTGTGTTGTGCTGTGGTTGTGGCGGAATCGTTGTGGTGGATAGCTTGGGTGCAATGGTAGTACAGTTTGGATTTATTTGTACATTTGATATTGCAGAGCGAGCGTCAGATATGTGGACTGCCGTCACTGCCCGTTTGTATATTATTTATTTGGGGCACGACCGGGTTGAGGTCGATGTCACCGTTGTACATATTTTTTTTCTATACTAGGATTACCCCACGGTGGAGTGCACGGATAGCCGGGTTCCAGAGAGCAATGGGACAACATCTCATGGCATTGAGACGGAGGGGGCCTCACTCTAGAATTGGCGGGCTATTCGTCCCACTCGTAGGGGGTACAGGTTGACCCAAGGAGGGGTGCTCATGTTACCGGATTCCATGAAGTGCCGGGTGACCCATTCACTTTGATGAAGGGGGATGCCTCACTTCTGGTTTTGACGGGTAACTTGACGTGCTCATAGGGGTCTAGGTTTTCATTCCACAGGCTATTCACACGACCGGGGAACGTCGGGTTTTCACTTGTGGCTCAATGGAAACCCGGGGCTCCCAGATTATCTGTATTGTTCTGTAATGCTTATCGCTTATCTGTGATGTTGCATTTATCATGCCTGGAGCGATTATTATATATTGGTATATATATACTAGTAGATGTTGTATATGTTTTACACCCGCGCTATTCCAGCCCCCGCTCTGTCGTTAGTTAAGTAACCTAACGGGTGATGACGGGGCCCAGTGGCGAATGCGGATGGCATATACGTTCATCATATTTTCGTTCTTTTCTGGTGTGATTAATTGATGGGACTGTGTTGATCCTGATCAATGCAAGGAAAACAGACCTATTCGATGTTGTTGGAACAATTTTCAAAAGCTGTTATTACAAGGGCGTTTTCTTTTGTTTTGCACAGCGGTATTCGGTTATGAATATCCATCACCTCATTCGATGAGGCAAGAGCCAAGATCCCTTCACCGGGAGTGACCTCTTGGGCAGAAGTTTGCGTCAGTATAATAACTTCACTATAGTCAATTACTTTTTTTCTTTGAATCGTGGTATTCGGTTTTTAATATCTTCACCTCATTCCACGAGGAAAGAGCCGAGATGACCTCTTTAGCAAAGGTTTTCGCCATTATATATTTGTAAAGAGCTATCCGGTTCCTTCAATGATATCAAGTTCATTAGGTTAAAGGTTTTCCGCCAAAAACCATTCGTAGCCGTCCGTCATTTCAGACGGGTAGCACTTAGTATATAAGCTATGTTTGTTGACCTTCGTCAAGGCATAGTGTATGGTAGCTGTTTGTTACTTTTCTGTTGCATAGATAGATGCGTTGGTTTGGGACAGTCGTACAGCCTTGTTGACCTTCGTTAAGGGCGAGTACGGGTGGGTTCAAATTAACCTGGACAATGACGGGTAGAACTTGACATGTGACTTATGATTTGTTGACCTTCGTCAAGGTCATAAGAGCATGGGGTAAAAATCACATCGGGAGTTTCAAACTTACAGGAAACTTGCCAGGCATGCGCATACTTTTTAGAGTGTGATAACTTGAGTGGATTCCATCAGGTTATCATGCGATGATAGTTGGACCCCGATTCCCACTGATGAGTTGGTTTACTCCTCGGGTGATTTTAGATGATCCCGACTAATTCTTCTTTTTGGTTTGGAGGAGAATTTAAGGATACAGTGGGAGACATCCTGATTAGATAAAGTGATTAACCATTCTAATTTAGGTTAGTGTGCACGCTAAGTGTTTCTTTTCTCTCTCTCTCTTTGTCAGCGATCATCTCCCGACCCTAGACTACAACTCATAAATCAAGTTAACCGAACTTTCTTAAAACACACAGGCTTTTGAATTATCAGAGTTGCATACTTCTTGCCACTCCTACTTTTACCCTTTGCTTTTCTCCGGAACATTCTGTATCACTACGAAGATCCACATTTATTGGATATGACCATCGTATAGTTATATACGAACTTGAAGAAACTTGTTTCAAGTTTGAGAATGGTTTTCGGTTCTGGATAAATTGAATATGACTATTCAGTTATCTTTTCCTTTTTACCTTCTCTCAGGTTGTGAGGGCTCCTAGGATTAGGAGAGGATACACCTATTGCGCTTATTGGATAGTCTTCTTCCAAACCATAGGCTGGTGCCGAAAGGTGGGGAAGGAAGAAAAACCAATTCGCCTAAGTTTGATGTACAGAAGGTAATAAGTAAAGACAAATAAAGGGGTTAGAAAGAGAGAAAAGTAAATTGCGACTGCTATCATTCATGACCAAACCGCGTATATCATCGCCACTTCTACTTCACCTTTGAATTTCTCCAGAACAACCCGTATTTATTGGATAATCCATCGTATAGTTACATACGAACTCGAAAGAACTTGTTCCAGTTCGAAGATGGATTCTGGTTTAAGAGAAATAGAATAAGGATTATTCAGTTGTCTTTTATCTTTACCATCTCTCAGGTTGTGATTGTTCCTAAGATTAGGAGAGTACACATATTACGCTTATTGGATAGTCTTCTTCCAAACCATAGGCTGGTGCCGAACGGTAGGGAAGGAAGAAAGCCATTTAGCCTAAGGGTGGTGTACAGAAGATAATGGGTAAAGAAAAATAAAGGGATTTGGAGAGATGGTAAGGAAATATACGGTCACAGTCATGAATCTGGATAATGGAAGAGGCATTACTAGAAATACCCAGATACCCCTTCGAAACATTTTCATGTTTCAGTTTCACTGTGAGTTGTTAATTGAAAACTGATTTCCTAATTAGATCCTCACTCCAGGGTTTGTATTTACCAGGTTTGATTATCACATCTGTATAGTTTTATAGATGATGAGTGGGAGTAAGATATTGAGAATCAGGTGATTATATCCTCATTATATCGGAATTCGTTGTAATTGGTGATATTTGAGGAAATCACCTTGGTTTTTGCCGGACGGTAAATATTTGGTTTTGAATATCCGTACTTATGCACTAGTTACAAACTGATATATCTGTACCTTTATTTGATAAAGTGAGATATAACTTTTTGAAATCATGTCCATTATATTTACCTATATCGGTTGATGATTGGGTAAGGAGTATTAAATATCGGTGTAATTCTTCTTAACCATAGTACAGTTTTCTACCTACGATGCACAGGGTTTGAGTTATTCAACTCAGGGGACTTATACAAAGTATTGTATATTGTCCAGTGTCCATTAGGACAAAGGGGTTGGTGATCGTACTATATTCTGTTTACTTGTGACTTCTCCAGTTTTAGATAAGTGTTTCATAGAAATCCAAGTTCCATGTTTTGAGAAGTTATTGGTATAAGAATAAAATAGAGAACCATGTATTGCAAGTATCAGGATTCTTCAAGGTGATCGAAGATGTGGATAATTGTGTTTGGTATTCAGTTGATAGTAATGGTTTTGAGCACTTACTTCTCTTTCAGGTTACTCATATTTGGATGCACTACTAGTTGACTAATGTTGATCGGCCTCCTTCCATTTAGTTAATAGGCACTGGAGACAGCTGCATAATTTGAATCTGGTTCCAATTAAATCAGTACCTCTGTTTCTTTGTATATAGAATGGTTCATATCTTAACAATGTTAAGGTATACGGAGTTGTCTGGCTTATGCTTAAAACCAGACTCTGGAACTCAAGGCACGTTTCTGTAATGACAGTTTGTGGGTTATCCCAGGCTATGAAGAGGGTTAACTTTCTACCATCTGGAAGATCAATAGTGATATTGTTCTTGACTTGCCACAGTTTTAATAAAATGGACTTTTTCAGAAAACTGTAGTGGGAGTATGGTAGAACTGGAAGTGATTCCAGAACCACAAACGATTACAAAAAATTTAATAGATCCTAAAGATTCAATCGGGTTTGTCATTCCATTGGCCACTCCGCAGATATGGTGGGTAACCTCAGGCGCCCGAGAGGTACTTCGGTGTCCTCCTAGACGGGGACAGGGAGGTTCTTGTTTATCCAGACTTGCCATTACTGTTGTTCTAGACTATGAGACCCGGCAGGAGAATGAGTATAGCGTCCCTCTAAACGAGCTTTAGAAGTGCACATGTATATGACTCTGCAGAGGGTTGCTGTAGTCAGTGGGAGCAGCGGAAGCATAGTGGACAAGTAGCTTGTGTCTATTTATAGACTAAAGAAAGTATAGCGGAGATAAATCATCTAATTTTGATGTGATAGTCATAGGCTTGGACTTCATCAGAATAAGAGATGGATCTGTTCAGAAGGTAATAGGGTGTGATGTCCTGGTATTTGGATGACATGCACTTTGTAGGAAGTGAAATTCCTACACTACGATCAGTTATAGTATAGTTGTCATACAGTGGTTTCTCCACAAAAGATATGGATCTTATATCAGGCATTCTGGTTACTAGATCTATGGTTTTAGATCTAGATTTGGGTAGTTTCCCAATATAAGTACTTCGACACTTTTCTAAAGGTGTTTTAGAATGGATGATTCTTGGCATGGTGGTGTACCTGCAGGTGATGGAGTCACCCTCTCTAAAGGTGTCTTACAGACTAAAGGGGAGAGGGATGTACATGATTGGCATATCACTTGCTTAGGCAATTGAGTCAGTCATGAGATGTCATGTACCACACCAGATGTTATTTTTGCACTAGATGCAATAAGTTTATATATTAATCCAATCCTGGCGAAACGTTCGGAAGTAGTTTATGAACATAAGTGGATGTTCATGGGATATGGTAACAGCAGCCTCATTCGGGAGACGGTTATCATTCCAGGATTCAAAGGTGACCTGGATGATAGAGTAACTGTCAGAGTTATAGATTTCTCTCTTTTGAGGGGCAGTAGTTTGGACAGGTGGTCCAAGCGGATATTAAGGAAGGCATGGCGCAGGATACTGATTAAATTCAGTGGATGATACAGTCTAGGAAGTTTGCTTGATTTGGAGTTCATTTATGGTCCCATCAGATATCCAGACATATTCTAAGACAGGTATTGCTCATTTCGGGAGATGGTTTTCTCCGAGAACTTGAGATAAAGAAAGAGAAAGAAAGAGAAACATCAGAGCGGACCCACTCACTGAGTCCATTTCTCGAATGCAATAGTTTTACAAAAGAGCTTTGTGAAACTGATTAGTAGAGGAGTTGGGTGTTCGGTATCACACGGGCTGTGAGTATGAGACACCGCAATAATTAGCCTTAAGTGCAAATGGGAGATTGTTGGCTATAGTGCCCTCAAAGTCAATTATTGGATCACAGGCACGTGATTGCAATGATTGAGGGTGGACCTATACCGGTAGAATAGTCTTACTCGAGATGATAGTATGTATCTGGTTTGTCTTAATCATCGTGTACATGCTTTAGGTGAAATTACAGATCACTATTACACGTTGATAGAGCCCATAGGATTCTTGCTTGACTACTAGCAGTATGATGGCGATCATATACATGAGAGTTGGGTGGTCTATAAGCACATCCTTAAATGGTCCCTAGTCGAGGGAGTTTCGAGACAGGGCATCGATACTCCAGAGTAGACTAGTGTATACAGATTGATACCCCGACGAGGGGCAGTGGCCGGTCTCACAAGCCATTGGTGTCAGTTGGTTCACCTAAGATGTATACAGGTGCCCATTAGGTTATGAGTACACCGGATAGGCTCGCCGAGAATATGCTAGTTGGTATTATACGTATTGTCAGATAGCAGTTCCCTGGTGACATGTGTACAGTTTAGTCTATCGACCTGAGATCGTCATTTATCTCATGTGAGTTCCTACTGTGCTTTGATTACTACCCTACCTCGGCTCAAAGGAGTCGTGCAAACAGGTTTTAGTTGTGTACAGTCCCGACCCACATAAAGGCAGTGAGCGGATCGTCAGGGGATTTGTCTCTCCCGGTATTGGGGGTTGATGTCGCGTTAAGCACGGGTGGCCATCACCAGAAATCCTTGGCCAAGGTAGTCGAGAATTACTGATTCAAATCAGTAGTTTCTCAGGTGGTGATAGGCTTCATACCGACACTAAATGTCGTATTATTAGGGGCCTGACTTTATCCACCCCCTAGACTCGATATGCGATACTCATAGACGAACGGACCTGACTGTACGGATATTGTCACTGTCAGGCTCAGTAGAGGTTTCATGATGAGTTTTCTCGTCGGCCTCCCTTTCGCTCAATACCTGGGTAGCCGTTACGTACATCTAGTGCCGCTGACGTGCTTGTGGTTAAACCCACTGCCAGCGTATTGACGAGTCTTTAGAATCCCACACGGAGGATTTCCCTGCTTCGGAAGAAATGATGTAGAGGCCGTATGGTTTTACTGCAGGGTTCGATAATATACGTGTACTTGTGCACGGATGATGTTCGGTCGAATAATACCAGTGGGCTTTGGTTTAAGCCGGATCCCAGTATTATATTGTTGGATTATTTTCATCTCATTGTATTCGTATTCTTCGGAATACGGATGCGGGCATGTATGTACAGTTTCGGGTATTCTTGTGATTTTTTACAAGATTACTTTTAGAAGATTACACCTCATCATGGTTTAGACCTTTTTGGATTAAAAGGTTATTGAGGTGTAGGATGAGGTGTTTATTGCATTTTTTGTGGCATGGCTAATTAGTGACCCATGGTTACTATTCTAGCATGCTTAGGGTTTTTTTTTGTGAGATTATGTTGACTTGAGATATTTTTGTTGACTAAGATATTTTGGAGACATGGACATTTATGTGATGGCTCAATTATTTCTTATCACACTCACACAACAAACAAAAATACAACCCATTATTCATTTCTTTTTCTCTTTCTTGATTTGCTCTCAACACCTCATTCTCATGGCATCTTTTCTTCCTCTAGCTCCACCCAAACCCTCTCATGAGTTGAGAATCCTTAGGTGTCTTGAGACAAATTAATCCTTCATCACTCTCTACTTCATCTACGGTATCTAGAGTAGCGATCTAGGTGCCCTACTTGTCTCGGATATGAGGTTAGAGCTCGTTGCATAGACTCTCGGGTGGATCATCTTCGATGGAGGGAGACCGGAGATCAAGCTTGATCAAGGAAGCCCCTACGAGCTTGGGATGATGGTTGAAGACCGAAGGACACGGATCTATTCGGTATAACCTTTCTAACTCCTTTAAATGTTTTGTTATCTAGGGGTTATGGGTAGATCCGGGTAATTGGTTGTGGTAGCGGCAAGTTTTATAAATTTTGTTCCGCATTTGGTCACGGATTGATGGTCGGAGCACTGCCGTAACCCAACATCTTGTTCCTAAGAAAAGATCTCATTCAAAATCTTTACCTAAAAGGGTTCTTTCTCACAGAGTTTAACTTTGAAGTTTCAATGAGCAGAGAACTAAGCTCTTAAAAGAGAATTAAATTCTCAGGAAAAAACTAAGGAAGAAGATGAAGAAACAGTGGCCTTTTTCAACAGCCAAGCCCTCTTATTTATAAGACGTGATGGGGAACGGTTCATCTTCCCGTCCCCCAAAGCAAAACCAACGGCTGTAAGGAGGACAACATTGCACTCATGCGCAAGCCACGTGAGAACAACGCTGGGGGCATTTGTTCCTTATATATATATATAACTGGGGGCATTTGTTCCTTATATATATATATATATATATATATATATATATATATATATATATATGGAAAACTTCCGTTAAATACGGGCCTCACGTGCCAAAACTTGAGCACTATATGCAAAGTATATAGGCGCTGCATTTAAGCAATCGATAGGCTAAAATTTATCATCACCTGTAGGTACGTGAGCGCCTATATGCAAAGAATATAGGCACTACATTCAAACAGATGGCAAGCCAAAAAGGGTCACGCGTTAATACGTGATACACTCATATGCTGTTGCATATAAGTGAACAAGCTTAATTCCATTAGGATCACGTGCTACACGTGAGTACTCCTAACACCTTCGAAGCTAATATAATTAAATTCTAAACAACATGATTAAAACTCTATTTGGAAAATATTTCCTTAAAATATGGAAAGATCCTTCTCTAGCAAAGAATCTTGGACGAACTATATGATAGAATTAAATTCGGGAAAACTTCCGTTAAATACGGGCCTCACATGCCAACACGTGAGCACTATATGCAAAGCATATAGGCACTTCATTTAAGCAGTTGATAGGCTAAAATTGATCCTCACATGTAAGCACACGAGCGCCTATATACAAAGCATATAGGCCCTACATTCAAATAGATGGCAAGCCAAAAAGGGTCACGTGTTAATACGTGATACACTCATATTCTATTGCATATAAGCGAACAAGCTTAATCCCAATAGGATCACGTGCTACACGTGAGTACTCCTAAAACCTTCGAAGCTGATAGAATTAAATTCTAAACAATAGGATTAAAACTCTATTTGGAAAATATTTGCTTAAAATATGGAAAGATCCTTCTCTACCAAAGAATCTTTCATGAACTATCTGATAGAATTAAATTCTATGCGGAAAATATTTTGCCGATCTTCCTTAAACTAGACAGACCCTCCCTATTAAATTGAGGACCCTTGGATTAAAGATCCAACGGTGATCACCTGATAGAATAAAATCTATAAAAGATATTCATATAAATAAAATTCGATGATAGAATAAAATTCTAATCTTGTTAAACTAATAAGATATTCATGTGATAGAATTAAATTCTATCTTAGGAAAATATTTCCTAATCTGGTTAAAAGAAAAATAAATAAGAAATCAGAGAGCCTTTGGATTAAAATCCAATGGTGAATAAAATTCACCGTTTGATCTAAAGATCATTCTTGATCTCTCAATCAGAGATTTGCTAAACGGGATTGATTTTTTTCTCCACTCCTATAAATAGGAGCAAGCAAAGAAAAAGAGAGGGGTGGAAAAAAGGGAAGATGAGAATTTAATTCTCAGAAAAGAATTGTTTCATCATAACATTCTAGGTAAAAAAAAGAAATACACAGAGATTGTTCTATCTTTTCTTGACCTTTGTAAGGGTTCAACTCTTCATACAAGAACTTAGTTCTTCCTCTGGTTGAGATCTGTAGAAGCAGATCTCCCCATAAGTTGAGAATTTAATTCTCGAGGAGATTCTGTCATGCAGATTCAAAACCTAGGGGAAAGAACTGAGTTCAAAGAATTTATTTCTTACAGAAATATATGGGAATTTAATTCCTCTAAAAATTAAGGTTTAACCCAACAATAAGAATTTAATTCTTACAAAAACAAGAGGCATGAGATCCTCCGAAATCCTAGCATGAGATCAAAATCTCCAAGCATTCAGAAGACTGGTGATTCATTAGTGTTTAACACTACAATAAGATCTCACGTGCTCAACGCGAGCATCTCTAATGAACAAAAAAAGGAAAGACACAAACCGCCTCACGTGCTCACATGTGAGCGCCATAACGACCATGTACTTCGTACTTATAAAAAAAGAGGGGAATAAAACCTAAAAAGCGGTGCCCAACTTTGGGGCGCCTCATGTGCTTGCGCGTGAGCGCCACAAGAATCAAGTGTTTAACACTTCTATATGAAGAGGAATTAAACCCAGTATTCAGAGCCCATTTCGGGGTGCCTCACATGTTCACACGTGAGCGCCTCCAAAGTTCAGTGTTTAACACTGATTAAGAGCCTTACGTGAGAATACGTGAGTGTTGAACATACACCAGTGCTTAGCACCGTGGGAAAAAAACTCCATCCTCAAATTGGCTAAGTCTTCCTGATGTCAAAACCTCTTTGATCTGCAAAACGACCGACCCTCTGTGCTCATATTTCCCAAACTGTGCTCAGTCTCAAACATGACTGATGACCTTTCAACCGATGATATTAAAACGATATTCATCCCACATTCCCCTGAGGAAATCTTAGTCTCAAAAATACGACTATGATATTTGGGTTTACCACTTATCCCTTTTTCCTCAAATATAGGAATTGGTTCAAGGGTACATCTCTCTACACTTATGATACATGTCGTTATAATTCTTCAACGTCGTCAGAGATGTGGCGGGTCCCGATAACCAAATGCTTCATGGTGCACCTCCCAATTTGACGTGTGCATCCTAAATCAAACCACAACCCAAATTGGGTGCCTCCTGTATCATCGTTGTCCATCCCATCACATAACAAATACACGTGTGCGCAAAATGGCAACAAAGGACCGAAATTTCCTTAAACTACAACGGACCGAAATGTCCTTAAACTAAACGTTTCCTCCAAAACGGCGACAACTGACCGTAACATCCTTAAACTAAAACCTCATCTCCAAAATGGTGATCTACAGACAAAGATGTCCTCAAACTTAAACTTCGCCTCCAAAATGGCGATAATGGACCGTAACGTCCCTAAACTAAGACAACAGAGCCAAAATTCTCTTGTCGGATCTGAAACAAAAATAATCTTAAAATCCTGTTAAGTAGATCTTAGTCTCAAATTGGACTAAGGTATCTATAACAAAAAACCAATCGAGCTCCAACTGCTCACATACATTTAAGTCGATGTAAGCTCCAACTGCTATGTTTCAGGACTCACTTGTATGTACCGAATACCGATGGGTTGAGATGCGAGATCTTAGAGCAGGCACATCAGTCAGCCTTTAGCGTTCATCCAGGTTCCACCAAGATGTACCGTGACTTGAGAGACATTTACTGGTGGGAAGGGATGAAGCGTGATGTTTCGGACTTCGTTTCGAGGTGCCTGACTTGTCAGCAAGTCAAGGCTGAGCATCAGAGATGGGCTGGAGAGTTGCAGCCTTTACCCGTTCCTGAGTGGAAATGGGAGCAAATTTCCATGGACTTTGTTGTGGGTCTACCCAGGGCCAGTCGGGGATATGACTCCATTTGGGTGATCGTTGACCGGTTGACGAAAGCAACACACTTCCTTCCAGTGAAGACCACTTTCGGTTATGCTAAGTATGCTCAGTTGTATATAGATGAGATTGTGCGTTTGCAAGGCATTCCCGTATGCATCGTATCCGACAGAGGCACCTAGTTTACAAGCCGTCTTTGGCAGAAACTTCAGGAAGCTTTGGATACCCGGTTGAGTTTTAGCACTGCTTTCCGTCCACAGACCGATGGTCAGTCAGAGCGGACTATACAGACTCTGGAGGATATGCTTCATGCGTGTGTGCTTGATTTTGGTGGCAGTTGGGATCGTCACTTGCCGTTGATTGAGTTCTCCTACAACAACAGCTTTTAGGAGACTATTCAGATGGCTCCTTTTGAGGCTTTGTATGGTAGGAAGTGTCGATCGCCAGTCTATTGGACCGAACTCAGCGAGAGTAGGGTTTTGGGACCCCAGCTAGTTCAGGAGACTACGGAGAAGATCCAGCTGATTCAGGACAGGATGAGAGCAGCCTAGTGCAGGCAGAAGTCTTATGCCAACCGTCGTCGTCACAGAATTGAGTTCGCAGTGGGGGATCATGTATTCCTGCAGATTTCTCCGATGAAGGGTGTTATGAGATTTAGGAAAAAGGGGAAGCTTAGTCCCAAATTTGTAGGTCCTTTCCAGATCCTTGAGCGAGTTGGTACCGTTGCCTATCATTTGGCACTCCTACCCATTTTTCTGGATTTTCATCCCGTATTCCATGTGTCGATGCTTCGTAGATACCTTCATGATCCTTCTCACATGATTCAGTACCAGACCATTCTGCTTGAGCCTGATCTTTCGTTCACCGAGCAGCCGGTAGTCATATTGGATCGGCAGGCGAAGAAACTTCGATCAAAGGTCCTGCCATCTGTGAAGGTTCTTTAGCGTAGCCCAACATGTGAGGAGATCACTTGGGAGGCTGAGAGCGAGATGCAGAAAAAATTCCCTCATCTTTTTGAAGGTACGCATAGTAAGAATTTTTAATTCGGGAACGAATTTCTTTAAGGGGGGATTGTAACACCTTAGAATGCGATTA
This sequence comes from Agapanthus africanus, assembly GCA_030015575.1. NCBI lineage: Eukaryota > Viridiplantae > Streptophyta > Magnoliopsida > Asparagales > Amaryllidaceae > Agapanthus > Agapanthus africanus. The sequence goes on from CM057351.1 coordinate 38,025,922, forward strand.
GTGTTAATTAAGCGATAATGCGGGTTTATAAAGAAAAGATTACCAAATTGGTTTCCTCACTAGTTGTTAGAAAGATGGTGAAATTTACATATAAAGATAAGAACCATAAAAGAAATACTTTGAAAACTTAGAGTTTCCAACTACACTAGCTTTTCAGTTGTCATGAGCCCTATCTTAATAGTCATGAAAAGATGTTAGAAATCACATCATCCCCCAATAAAACATCGTCTTTATTCTTCATTCCTACATTTCATCCAAACATCGATCATATACCCCTACGTGTGTGTATAGAACATCCCTACACTCGGAGAATTCAATTCAAGCTATCATACTCTTGTCCATCTACTTCAGTACTTTTTTCTTTAATGAATATTTGGATGGATTTGCTCGCATATTTTTCATGCGACCGTTAATACTTCTTGAGGTACTAACCGGCCGATTACTCATGTGTTTGCTGATTAGGTGTATTAGTATTTTCCTCGTCTTGCACCACCTAAGGCTTAGCAGTGACTCCCAGACCAGTTGGTCTAAGGCACTAGGTGATGAAGCACCCTCGCTATATTTTTTTATTGCTGCCTTGGTGATAACAAAACCAGTGTTCATTTTTCTCGACCATTTTATATTTTCTTCATTTATTATTTCCTTCATATTTTGGCTTTTAGACAAGAGCATTTCAAGGTATCCTCTACTATCCCGAGCTTCAAGACCTATGTAAGTGCGTATAGTAGGGTATCGACATTCAAATATTTGGCTTCCAGAATAGGAACTATTTTTCAGACTTATTTTTATCCTCAGATTAGTGATTTCTTTCTTCTTACTAACCCTTGGGACAACGGCTCATAACTACTTATTACTAGTTCGTTTAAGAAAACTTCTAATTTTCTTGGTTTTCTTAAACTATTCCTATCTTTTTAAATATAATTTTTCACTATCTAATCTTTTAGTATCAATTTTTTTTATGTGCTTATATACAGTATAATGCAAAGTAATGCGTAAATAAGCACAAACCTCCCCCAAACCTGTTTGCAGCAGTGTCCTCACTGTTGTTATCCGTTAAAACTCAAAAACCTGTAAGCTTGGGAGGAAAAATTTATAATGGGGACATGAAATATGAACATGAAAATCCTCGCCCAAACTTATTTTTGGCTCACAAAAAAATTTCTTTCAAGAGCCAAAATATCCCCCCAAAACTTAAGTAAAATCGTATTAAGCATTTAAAATTATTTGCGGGGGTTAAAATTATTGGTCAAAGTAAAGCCTTGCAAAGACCAAAAGTCAACACCAACCATTCAAAAATTTTATCGATGAAACGTACTGGTTGGTGGAAAATCAGAGATTTGAAGAAGTGGGGTGATAGGAGGTGGTAAAGAATGGGTTTACGTCTCGGTTTGTAGAGACGAAACAATAAAGGTGGATTACTTGCATTCTTGTTGTTGATAGGAAGAAATGGTGATGGTTCAACTTCCTTGTATTGAGGTTGATTCATCACAACACCCATATTTTCTAAGAATGCGAGTTCATCAGCGAAAATTTCTTCAAAACTTTCATCGATATCCCAAATAATAATCTCATCGGAAAGAACGGGATGATACTCAGACTCCATAAAAGGTCCATATTCAGCGTTAGATGTTGACCCGGACAACAATGTAATAGCGGAGTCGAGATCAGTATCGTGAAGCTCTTCAATTTCGCTGCTGTCGGAATCTTTTGTTTCGACAGAACACATATGAGCATAGGGTTCGGAGGGTTCACTTCCCAACTTATAAATGTTAAGCTCAATTGACTTCTTCCCAAAGGATAGGGTCAAAGAGCCGTTTCGGTAGTTGATTACAGCGTTGGAAGTAGCCAAAAAGGGTCAACCGAGAATCACTGGAATTTGGTTCCGTGGGTTTGCTACAGGCTGTGTATCTAGAACAATAAAGTCCACAGGGAAGATAAACTCCCCGACTTTTATTAACACATCCTTAAGCATACCCCTTGGGCGGGTGATAGATCGATCTGCCATCTGTAAGGTGCATTGCGATGGTTTCAATTCTCCGATACCCAATTGCTCATACACAGAATATGGAAGCAGGTTAACACTAGTGCCAAGATCGAGTAAAGCACGATTGATATTTTTACCCCCAATAGAAATAGAGATTGTAGGACAGCCAGGATCCTTACGTTTCTTAGGTAAATTCTGTGTAAAAGCTGTGTTTACATTACTCGACATGAAAACTTTTTTCGGCACTTGAGTCTTCCACTTCCTAGTGCACAAGTTCTTAAAGATTTTCGCATAAGCCGGAACTTGTTGAATTGCATCTAGGAGAGGGATGTTTACGTTAACCTGCTTGAAAATTTCCACAATCTTCTCCATTTGTGGACTTGGTCTGTTGCCCCTTAACCTGTTTGGATAAGGTGCTTTATCAATAAGGTTTGGGTCCAAATTTGGAGAGGATTGTGGGGATGGAATGGATCCCAGAATTGGAGTGGGGATCGTTTTAGATAGATTTGTGGATGTGGGCTGAGTGTTCGAGCCTTGGGGAAAACGGAGAATAGGCTCGGAAGAAGGTGGGAGACTAGACGAATTAGGGGAAGAAGAAGAAGCTGGGGTATCATTGGTGTCACTAACATCATAAAATTGCTCACCCACTCGGTTATTTAGCACTTTTCTCGATCTCAACGTAATAACGGCATTCACATTATGATTTTTTGAGTGGCCAAGATTCGGTAGGGGTTGAGATGGGAGTTTCCCTTTCTCTCTCGTAATCATAGCGGCGTTCAACTGTGCAATTTGGTTTTCTATTGATTTAATACTCTCACCGTGGGAGGCGGAGTCTTTCTTTATGGTATCAATAGAAGACTTCATATCAGCCGACATTTGAATGGAATGTTTCATAAACAAATCCAAAGTTTGTACGAGTGAAGAGTTATCAGTACCGGCCAATTGCGGTGCAGAAGTGTTGGCCGGATTTTGAAAATTTTGTGACTGAAAGGGGTGCTGACTTTGTGGTTGTGGTTGCTGTAGAGGAGGTCTTTGATAATTGCTTTGGAACTGGTTTTGATTTTGGGGTTGGTTTTGGTTCCAAGAAAAATTAGGATGATTCCTCCATCCTTGATTGTACGTGGAAGAATAAGGATCGTTTCTCGGTCGCTGCTGAAAAGCAGCATTAGTTTGCTCGTGACCTTGAAACGATGCATTCATGGGACATTCTTCCGTCAAGTGTGAAGGATCTGAACAACAACTACACACGTTCTTAGGAAGCGTTACCTGATTTAGGGAGACTGATGAGAATTTGTTCTCAATAGCGTCGAGTTTCTTCTGCATCGCTGTCATTTCGGCTTTTACTGCGATGAAAACATCGAGCTGGTGAATACCTCCCCTAGATGAAGGTGGTCTTACGCTTTTGTTAGTTATATGTATGCCCTAGAGGCCATTACTGTACATAGGATGTATATTGTAGTGGATGCTGGGACATATATAGGGAGGACTTTCTTGCTCGACATGATAGTATGCTATCTGGTTGAACTTTACCTTAACGTGTATACTGATTGTCTCTCTGTTACATGTTGGTAAAGCCCTTAGGATCTGTACTTGACTACCTGGACTATGATGCGGATCATACTAGTGGGGACATGGTAGTCCATAAGTACATCCTTCAAAGTCCCTAGTCGTGGGTGTATCGAGACGGGGCATCGATACACCAGAGTAGACTAGCGTATACCTTCTCGACCCATACAGATGGGCGATGGATGATCCCATATCCATTGGTGTTTGACATCGGAGATGATATACGGGTGCTCAGTTGAGACTGGGTACACTGGACGGACTCGCCGAGAACTCCCAGATGGTATTATACCTCACGTCAGATGGCAGTTCTCTGGTGACACTGGTACAGAGTAGTCTGTTGACCCGAGATCGTCATAGAGTCTTGTGTGGTTCCCACTGTGCTTTGATTTCTATCTTACCACGTCCAAGAGGGCGTGCAAAACGGTGGTTTTTGGGTACAGTCCCGAGTCACATGGAGGCAATGAGCGATAGGAGGGGATTCGTCTCTCCCGGTATAGGGGGTTGATGTTGCGCTGTGTTCGATTGGCTATAACAGGAAATCCCTGGCCAGGGTTGCTGAGATTTACTGGTAAGTGTTACCAGTAGTTTCTCGAACAGTTATAGACCTCATATCGACACGACTTATCGAGCTATTGGGGTCTGACGTTTACCACCCCTAGGCGAGATATGCGACAGATCAGACGATCAGACCGGACTGTACGGTAGTGTTACTGGTCGGATTCACTGGAGTGTGAGCGGGCTTGCTCGTCGATCTTCAGATCGCTCAATACCCGGGTGGCCGTTACGTTTAGCAGACCGCTTGCGGCTTGTGGATGTTTGATATGATCATCATCCGCTGCCGGCGTATTGACGAGTCTTTAGAGTCCTACACAGAGGTTTCCTGGCTCAAGCGAAACGAAATAGGAGCGCATACGAGATATGTGCGGGACCGAGAATAATACGTGTATGTGATACCGTATTACATTCTCGTGATGAATGTGTCGAATGGTTGTATGCGATATAACCTAGTTATCGAATCAAGTATTGATTCGATAAGACGATACATTGAATACTAGTCGGTTGTGTGCGACATGACCGGATCATTGAATCAAGTGTTGATTTAATGATTTAATGTATAATTATATATTTGATATATTACTTTGCATCAACTAGTATCGGTTTACTTAAGATGGATTTTCTCACTCGGATGTGCGCATTACATATGCGATATGATTTTTTGCATTTGATTGTATCATGTTTGATGATACATGTTTACTTGGTTAAGTGCAAAGATTTAAACCATGGTTAAAAGAATGGTTAGGATTTCATTTCCTTTATTTATCTATTTATTTATTTATTTATTTATTTTCTTTTTGGAAAAGGAAATGAGGAAAATGGTGGCTTGTTTTGGATTGTAGTTGAAGATTCATGAACCTTTGACTTTGTCCACCATTCTTATCTCATGCTTAACCTAACCATTTGTTTTAACCCTAGTTCAATCTCTACACTTTACCATGGTTTAGTCATGATAAGTTTTGATTATTCTTTTCTTTTTCTTTTAACTTATCATAAGCTTTCTTCTTCTTCTTCCTTGACTTGAAGAAGAAAAGCTTCACCTCCATCAATGGTGATTGATGTTTTTGAGTGAGAAATCCAATTCTAAAGTTAACCCACTTCCTATTTCTTCATCCTCTACCTCTTGCCAAGTAGTAGAGTGTGTTTTCTTCACAAGTTTCATGACTTGGTGAAGTGAGAGCTTGATCTTGCGATGCTTCGACGTAGATCATCTTTGGCATGGACATCGACGACCTAGCTTGCCCATTCTCCGACGAAGCCGACTCTAGAGCCCGGATTTGATTTGGACAGCGGAGACGACCTCGTTGCGGAGCCGTGGAGGTGGAGGACCGGATCTACAAAGGTTGTATTTCCGTTTTCATTAGTTAAGTGTTAACTAGTTTACTTTTCGCCTAGTTTTCTAGCAAACGATCCGTAGTCGGGTCTCTCGGCACCCATAAATTTTTATATTGCCATGTTCGATGCCTTGTGAGACCTCACTAGGGTGCCTAGGAACCCTACAGTGGTATCAGAGCCTAGCTAGAGCCTTAGGCGAAGTCTAGACGGAATTTGAAGTCCGAACGAACCCGAAACCCCAAACCAAACTAGCTCTCTGTCCTTTTTTGAAAACAGTGAGTTTTTCAACATTAAAAATTACTAAAAAATTCAGCAGGGAAATCTAAGAATTACGATGCAAAAATTATTTCATGAACAGTAATTTTCGCGGCGGATCCGCGGCAGAAGCATGTCTTCTGCGGCGGATCAGCGGCCCCATGATGACGTCAGCCCTGTTCCTTTGCACAGTAATTCCTAGTTCAAAGAGCTGAGTTTTCTGGGAATTTTTAATATTTATTCAAGAGTTGAATTTTCTGGAGTTATTTTGGGGATTCGGTGTTTCGATCGGAGTATCAAATTTTGTCTGTGTGGCTTTCCGGATAAATTTTAGAATATGTTAAAAAAGTTCGACCGGATATAAATACCCAACTTTTCCCCTGTCGGGAAATTTCCAAGAGTTGGATTTTTCCGTAGTTTAACGACATTCTAAGTAGTGCAAGTAACGCGATGGTCCCTCTAGAAGACACAAACCTTAACTCGATTATGTGACCGTCTTGAACTGCCCTTTGAACCTTCGGGTTTGGGGCAGTACGGCGTGCCACATGTGAGGCGTTGGCTTGACCCTTCTACGGCTGGACCGTTGCTACTGAGGCACGAACTGAATGTTGTTAGACTTGTTTCATGTGTTGATATGTTTCGGGAAAACTTAGGTGTTCGATTGTTCGATCGGAAAGTTTAACATTTTCTATTTATCTGGAATGGGATACAATAATTGGAATTCACAAGAAGTTATGAGATAACTGAATGAATGTTATAAACGTAGCAATTTAGTCTCACTTGATCGGTTGCCACGGAATTTTGATGTGATCAAAAGTCCGTCGCAATCACGTAGCGTACGCGGATACTCGCCGGGTAAACTTAATAGACAGCTTCACTCCATAGCCCCGACCAAGTGACTGTAGGAGAACCCCGTCGCCGAAAGCATCCGTTCGGGTGCTCGCGGTAGCGGTGTTCCGCCTTGGTGCACTTCGTCGACGGTATCAGGGGTGCTGCCGCCTACTGAAGTTTGCGACGAGTATTCGATCAGACTGTCGGGAATCTTGTTGAATTGCCCGACTTGGTATTGAAAAGTGTTTTCGATAATGAGACTAAAATGCGGGGTTTATAATTGTTAGGCATGCGATGTCTAAGTAATTCATTTGGTCAGGCATGCGATGTCTGAGGTGGTTGCGGATTCCAACTGTTGTAGTTTTACACTTTCTTTTCTGTGACCGTAAGTGTAATATGTGATATCGCCGGTTTCGTTGCTATATGTCAACGACAATTGGGATGCGCATATTTACTTACGTTGATGACATGTGATGTTATGTGTTGCTGGATATGTTATATTGGATCGTCGTGTTTGAATAGCCGGGGGTTTTTATGTGAGATGAGTGTTTTTCATTTTCATTCATGTAAAAACTTGTATGTAATATTCTTTTATTGGGGCGCTTCCAGGTTGCGGAAGTTGTCACCGTTTGTATATTATTTACTTTTCCGCACTAGGATAGACCCAAGGAGGGGAGCATAAGTAACCGGGTTCTGGAGTCCAGTGAGAGACCAACTCGAGGAGTCGAGTCCGGGTCTCCTAACTCTAGAATTGGTAGGGTTACTTGCCGCTCTCGTAGGGGTCTAGGGGTGTGGGTTTGGCTATTCATCACGACCGTGGAATCCGTGTTTTATACTGGCTCGTATTGAAAACACGGACGTCCTAGTATATCCAATATTTCATATGATTCTTCTGCTGCGATATCTGTGATGTGATCATGAGATGTTTCTGTGATGGATATAGTATATAGTATATATGATATATTATATAGACGTTACTTATGTTTTACACCCGCGCTAGCCCTGCCCCGCTCTGCCGTTAGTTACCTAACCTAACGGTGCACGAGGGGACATCGAGGCGAATGCGGATGGCATAAGTGTACGTCGTATTTATCTGTGATGTTTAGGTACTTAAATGATGGGACTTCATTAATGTGATTAATGAAATAAAAGAAACCTAAGATGTTGTAGAATCGAATTTCAAAACAAAACAGGTAGCTACAGTTCTTGCTTTGCACAGCGGTATATATGATATATCCTGCACCTTATTCGATGAGGAAAGGACCGAGATCCCTTCACCGGGAGTGACTCCTTTAGCAATAACTGGCAGATGCTACACACTCGGTTTGTCTTTTGATTGCTTTTAAGTGTTTTTGCTTTGCACAGTGATATATATGATATATCCCGCACCTCATTCGACGAGGAAAGGACCGACGATCCCTTCACCGGGAGTGACTCCTTTAGCAAAACTAGAAAAGCCTCAAAAGCACTCCATTTTAAAATCATTTGATTCTACAACGATATAAAGTTCATTACGCAAAAGGTTTTCTTAAAAACCTGACATAGCCCTCCGTCATTTCAGATAGGTAATAGTTAGTATTCGTGCTGCGTTTGTTGACTCAGTCAAGGCGTAGTGTGCGGTAGCTGATTATTGCTTATTTGCAAAGCATATGATGCGATTGGATTAGGGTAGTCGTGCGGCCTTGTTGACTCAGTCAAGGGTCGTGCGGGTGGGTTTAATTCAATCGAGAAATGGCGGGTTGAACTTTACTTGCGGTCTATGGTTTGTTGACTCAGTCAAGGTCATAGATCGCATGGGGCAAAATATTATCGGGAATTTCAAGTGTTGAAATTTGCAATGAGATTGCATACCTTCTATGAGATAGTTAGATCCCGATACCCGCTGCGAGTAAGAGTTACTCCTGGGAGAGTTTTACATATTACAATTAGCCGATCAAGTAGGTGACTAGAAAGGTGTTAACGAGGTTACGCCTCTGGGAAAACGAGGTTTACATTAATTAGGCTCGTGCGAAAGCACGGGGGACCTCCCTCAAAGTACCGACACTGGCCTGGCTGAAAGATTGGCGAACTTGTAGTGTGTAATTAATCCCGGCTAGTCTTTACTTTTACGGTTTGAAGGAAGATTTGATAAAAAGCAGTGGGAGCCATCCTGATTAGATAAAATAATAACCAATCTATTCTTGACAGAGCGCACGCTGAGTGTTTTCTTCTCTCTCTCTCCAGGTAGCGACCATATCACGCCTTAATCAAGATAATAATACCGAATATTGACCGAACCCGCTTGTTATACTGAGCTGGGAAACGTTGGTCCCGCTCCACCTTATAATTGTTATAAGACAGAGCAGGAAATTGGGGATTACCAGAATTCCCGTGCCGCCCAAACGAAGAGAGTGCATGCTGATGCATCATCTTCGGGTGTGTTCGTTACAGAGAACTGTTTCTCAGTAACCTTTACGTCCTGGGTATGTGATACCAGACCAGGATCCCAGATATGTAATCTGTTACATAGGGCTACAGAAAGGTAGAGAACTGAGAACGGGTGATAAGTTTCATGAGGCAGAAAACGGGGCAAGTGTTCCAGCCAAGTCTGTTGGTCACTGTCACCCTGTATTACCAATACATTGATTCTGAACGAATGTTATTAGATACCGAACCTAATATACAAAATCATATCAGTCTCTTTATTAGTAAAGAAAGGATATAATTTTGTATTGTTGGATAATGTTTTGAACATTTCCTATATCAAAAGTTGATCGATTCAGGCACGTTATCTAAAAGCATTGATGTTCTAAATTAAACTACAGTTCTTAGTATACGGAACACACATAAGAGGAAGAGTTCAGAAATGAACGGATCCTTTTTAAGGTATTGTAGACTAGGTCATATCAATGCGACCCGACTGGCTAGAGTTATATATAGATGCATATTTAAATCAGTTTGAATTTACATCTTGTGAAACTCGCCAGTCATGTCACAAAGATAAGATGACCATAGCTCCGTTTATTGGAAACAGAGAAAGAGTTAGTAAACTCTTGGGATGATACATGTTGATGTATGTAGGTCCCCTGTCTACACATGCCAGGAATGGTTCTTTATACTTCATTACGTTCTCTGATGATCTTTCGAGTTTCAGACCTATGTTCCTGTTGAAACACAAGTCCGAACCTTTTGAGATATTCACAGAATATAAGTTAGAAGTAGAGAACCAAAATACGGGTATAAGTATTATGTCCTATGATGAGATCAAGGAGGAGAATACTTAAGCACGGAAATCCTGGTCTATTCTAAAGGAGAATGAGATTCTCTCTCAGCATTACTCCTCCGTATACACCATAGCACGATGGTATATCGGGGCGGAGCAATCGCACCCTATATGATATGGTGTGCTCTATGATGAGTATTACTGAGTTACCTATTTCCTTTTAGGGGTTATGCACTTGAGAAGCTGCATACTTATTGAATAGGGTTCGAATCAAATCAGTTGCCTACCGCTTCATATGTGATATGGAAAGGGAAGAGCCCATGTCTTAAGCTAGTTAAGATTTGGGGTTGTCCGGGCTATGTCTAAAAGCATAATCCGAACAAGCTCGAGGCAAGTTCTGTTATGTACAACTGAAAATGTTCCAGCTATACAAACTGCAGCTGATGATTTGAAAGAACCAAAGGATTCAATAGACACCAACGAACCTCAGCCTCTCCGCCGATCTAGTAGGGTTCCTCACCCACCTGAGAGATACTTCAGTTTCTCTATGACAGTGGGAGCGAGGATTGCATCATGAGATGATGACCCAACTAGTTTCGAGCTGGCCATCTAGAGTAAGACTCTGTAAGAATGGCTGGATGCTTAGTAATCTGAGATGGAATCCATATACACCAACAAAGTATGGACTTTGGTAGCTATATCTGAAGGGTTAAATCCCCATCAGGAGCAAGTATATCTTGAGAAGATTACTTGGTGTAGATGGAAAAGTTGAGACTTTCAAAGCTAGACTTGTTAAAGCTTTTCGTCATCGACCAGGCGTGGATGATGATGAAACCTTTTCTAAGTAGCTATGCTTAAGTCCATCCAGATCCTACTTGCCACGGCTACATACCATGACTACGATATCTGGCGGTTGGGTGTCATGACTCCTTTTCTAAATGATGTTTTAGAAGAGAACGTCTATAAGTACACAGCCAGAGGGCTTCGTAGACAGTGGGAGCAGCGGAAACGTGTGCAAGATGGTTTATAGGATAAAGCAGGCATCGCGGAGTTGGAACATTTGTTTTTATGTGGTAGTCAAAGAGTTTGACTTCATCAAAATGGTAGATGAACCTTGTATAAACAAAAAGGTAGTAGGGAGTATGGTGACGATCCTCGTAGAGTACGTGGATGACATACTCTTGATAGGAAAAGATTTTCCTATGCTACGCTCGATCAATCTCCGCTTATCACAATGATTCTCCATATAGGATCAAAGTGATACCTCCTAAATCCTGGGTTTTTGGATCTATGAGATAGATCTAGTTGGATGTTAGGACTCTCACTAGTTGTAGTGAGACGGTATCAACCGATCCTGGGGAGAATCACTGGAAGGGTTCCAGAGTGATAATGACGACTGAGTGTCAGTCGCAGGCATTGTCTTTACCCTCAGTAAAGGGACGGTATGTTGGACCAGTTCCAAGCTACATACCATGACATACTAGACGATAAAGGCAGGATACATCGCTACTTAAGATGCTACCAAAGAGACTGTTTGGGTGTATATTGGTTCATGAGATGAACTATGTTCCTACCATTGTGAGACAATGGAGTTGTGGCTTATGCCAAGGAACGCCGGTCCCATCAGTGATCCAGACTTATTCTAAGGCAGTATCACCTGATCATGGAGATGGTTGATCTCCAGGGTGATCGAGGTTTGGAGAGTAGACTAAGAGGACAACACAGCGGATCCACTCACAAAGGCCTGTTCCCAGAGAGAGATTTTTATGGGATGGTTGAGTATGAGATACTGCAACCACTGCTACAGATGGCCCTAGTGCAAGTGGGAGATTGTTAGTTATATGTATGCCCTAGAGGCCATTACTGTACATAGGATGTATATTGTAGTGGATGCTGGGACATATAGGGAGGACTTTCTTGCTCGACATGATAGTATGCAATCTGGTTGAACTTTACCTTAACGTGTATACTGATTGTCTCTCTGTTACATGTTGGTAAAGCCCTTAGGATCTGTACTTGACTACCTGGACTATGATGCGGATCATACTAGTGGGGACATGGTAGTCCATAAGTACATCCTTCAAAGTCCCTAGTCGTGGGTGTATCGAGACGGGGCATCGATACACCAGAGTAGACTAGCGTATACCTTCTCGACCCATACAGATGGGCGATGGATGATCCCATATCCATTGGTGTTTGACATCGGAGATGATATACGGGTGCTCAGTTGAGACTGGGTACACTGGACGGACTCGCCGAGAACTCCCAGATGGTATTATACCTCACGTCAGATGGCAGTTCTCTGGTGACACTGGTACAGAGTAGTCTGTTGACCCGAGATCGTCATAGAGTCTTGTGTGGTTCCCACTGTACTTTGATTTCCATCTTACCACATCCAAGAGGGCGTGCAAAACGGTGGTTTTTGGGTAGAGTCCCGAGTCACATGGAGGCAATGAGCGATAGGAGGGGATTCGTCTCTCCCGGTATAGGGGGTTGATGTTGCGCTGTGTTCGATTGGCTATAACAGGAAATCCCTGGCCAGGGTTGCTGAGATTTACTGGTAAGTGTTACCAGTAGTTTCTCGAACAGTTATAGACCTCATATCGACACGACTTATCGAGCTATTGGGGTCTGACGTTTACCACCCCTAGGCGAGATATGCGACAGATCAGACGATCAGACCGGACTGTACGGTAGTGTTACTGGTCGGATTCACTGGAGTGTGAGCGGGCTTGCTCGTCGATCTTCAGATCGCTCAATACCCGGGTGGCCGTTACGTTTAGCAGACCGCTTGCGGCTTGTGGATGTTTGATATGATCATCATCCGCTGCCGGCGTATTGACGAGTCTTTAGAGTCCTACACAGAGGTTTCCTGGCTCAAGCGAAACGAAATAGGAGCGCATATGAGATATGTGCGGGACCGAGAATAATACGTGTATGTGATACCGTATTACATTCTCGCGATGAATGTGTCGAATGGTTGTATGCGATATAACCTAGTTATCGAATCAAGTATTGATTCGATAAGACGATACATTGAATACTAGTCGGTTGTGTGCGACATGACCGGATCATTGAATCAAGTGTTGATTTAATGATTTAATGTATAATTATATATTTGATATATTACTTTGCATCAACTAGTATCGGTTTACTTAAGATGGATTTTCTCACTCGGATGTGCGCATTACATATGCGATATGATTTTGTGCATTTGATTGTATCATGTTTGATGATACATGTTTACTTGGTTAAGTGCAAAGATTTAAACCATGGTTAAAAGAATGGTTAGGGTTTCATTTCCTTTATTTATCTATTTATTTATTTATTTATTTATTTTCTTTTTGGAAAAGGAAATGAGGAAAATGGTGGCTTGTTTTGGATTGTAGTTGAAGATTCATGAACCTTTGACTTTGTCCACCATTCTTATCTCATGCTTAACCTAACCATTTGTTTTAACCCTAGTTCAATCTCTACACTTTACCATGGTTTAGTCATGATAAGTTTTGATTATTCTTTTCTTTTTCTTTTAACTTATCATAAGCTTTCTTCTTCTTCTTCCTTGACTTGAAGAAGAAAAGCTTCACCTCCATCAATGGTGATTGATGTTTTTGAGTGAGAAATCCAATTCTAAAGTTAACCCACTTCCTATTTCTTCATCCTCTACCTCTTGCCAAGTAGTAGAGTGTGTTTTCTTCATAAGTTTCATGACTTGGTGAAGTGAGAGCTTGATCTTGCGATGCTTCGACGTAGATCATCTTCGGCATGGACATCGACGACCTAGCTTGCCCATTCTCCGACGAAGCCGACTCTAGAGCCCGGATTTGATTTGGACAGCGGAGACGACCTCGTTACGGAGCCGTGGAGGTGGAGGACCGGATCTACAAAGGTTGTATTTCCGTTTTCTCATTAGTTAAGTGTTAACTTGTTTACTTTTCGCCTAGTTTTCTAGCAAACGATCCGTAGTCGGGTCTCTCGGCACCCATAAATTTTTATATTGCCATGTTCGATGCCTTGTGAGACCTCACTAGGGTGCCTAGGAACCCTACAGCTTTCCCACTGCAAAATGTTTTCAGCGGGATCTTCCAGATATTTCCAAGCTTCGCCATCGTCTTTGGACATGAAATTGCATTGACATATTGTTTCAAGCATCTGCTTTGTCGCTGGATTAATGCCCTCTTATATAATTCAGCACAAATCCCATCTTTGTATTCCATGATGAGGACATTGGACAAGCAGATCCTTGAAACGTTCAAAGCGCTTCCAAAATGGTTCATTGGGAAGCTGGGTGAACTGGTTGATCTCGCTCCTAATATGGGCGGTCTTATGGTTTGGGTAAAACTTCTTAAGAAATGCTATTACGAATTCATCCCAATTAGTGATAGAGTGTGCGGCAGTATTATAAAGCCATTTTTCTGCTAAGTCGCACAGAGTGAATGGGAGAAGACGCAAGCGCATAGCATCCACCGTCAGTTGTGAAGTACCCATCATTGCGCATACATTTTCGAATTTAGTGATGAAAACGTACGCGTCTTCAGACTCAAGCTCGTGAAATTTAGGCAACAGATTGATGTAGTGGGGTTTAATTTCAAAATTATCCCCTTTAGCTGGTGGAATAGATAGACAAGTGGGAAGTGGACCACGGATAGGATAGCATCTCTCTTGGAGAGAGATGCGCGGTGGATTCTGCGCACCTACGGGCGGTGGCAGCGTGGTGTTATAATTTGATGGAGAACCATCCATCTCGGTCGATGTGGTGGGTGGTGGGGGAAAAGAAGATGAAGAAGCACCGACTTCGGAGTCGATAGCAGGAACGCGGACAAGACGAGCACTAGAATCCCGTGTCCAGCCAAGCATGCACTAAGCGGGTTTAGCGCAAGTGGCAGCGTGTGTGTGATTTTAAATTGGTCTGTTTTCAAAAAGTGGGAATTTAAGACAAATCACACAAAAATGCACAAACAACCCTGGAACTAAGGTCACCTAGGTCAAGTCTCTAGACCGCTCCTAGACTTCCAAAGGACAAGCAGTAAGATCAATCCTCTACCACCTCTTTACTACTCTTGTGGCCAGGTAAGTGCCAGGTAAGTGGGAGGTATCCACTACGTAAGTAGTGGGCCTAATTAAGTAACCACTTGCCTTAGACACACTTGCCTAGACACCACAAAAGTAATGCGGATAAGCGATAAATTACCCACGACCTTCCTCTGTCCTTATTGAGCGCGACAGTCCTTAGAATTTTGTCTAGATATTTTTTAAATTAATATATGGTTGATGCAGATGCTCGGTTTGTGATTTGTGGGGCTTAGGAAGGGTGATAAAATCCCTACCTAATCTGAATTTTGGTCTTGACCCTTAAAAATCCGTATTAAAATATGAAATAACAAACCAATAACAAAACTTTGCAAAAATATTTTTGAGCGGCGATATTTTGCAAAGAATCCTGCAGAAAAGATATTTTATTGGATTTCAGAGGAAAGAGAATGAGTTGGGAAACTTACCAGAGAAGTTTGGAACCCTAATCCTTCTCTTTCGCCGTGCTTCCGCCGCCAATATGGCCTATTTGCCACGGATCCGCTGCTAAGTGGAGGGATCTTGTGATGAGTTTTGCTACGTGGCCTCCTGTACTCCTCTGGATCTCGATGAATGTCTCTGTCTTTCTGTTTTCTCAAGTCTGTATCTCCAGATCTCCTTGCAAAATTCACACAATAATCGTTAAATCTACAATTTGCAGTTTTGTTTTGATTATGATATAGATCGAATAAGAATTCAACACAAATAGTAAGAATAAAAAATTACGCATGTATCCCCGGCAACGGCGCTATTTGATTGATCTATATTTTTGTGTGTGGTAGTTTAACCGCAATCAATAACGGTGTCGTGTGTAGCTAGACCGAGATGAGTACGGGTCGTCCTCTGGGAAACGTTGAATATCTTATTCTTACTTTAGGCGTGTTGAAAAAGGAAGGAGGAAGAATAAAGAATGGTTGTAGGTTCTAGATCTATGTTAAACACTGATGCAAAATATAGATCTGGATTAATTATGAATATAAGTTTAATATAAAAGGGGGCTTGTAGGGTTCATTAGGATTTAGTAGTTATGGATGATTAATTAAAGATTACTCTTTTTATCTTTTAATAGATTTAAAACTAGAACGACAGTGATGCATGTAGATTAGGGTTTCTGGAGGGAAAGGGTTCCCACTCTTAACCCCTATCTCGACATGGAACTCCGTTCATATCTAGCCTTTACCAAAAAAATTATTAATCTAATCTCTAATCGCGGTCGAGACTAGCAATGAATTGGTAGCGCACCCGATTAGGATGTTAATTATTCTTTTGGTAAAGTTTATAAACTTTACAGGACGTAAAAAGAGTTTAAGGATCTTCATCATCCATTTACCTATCCTAATCATACGAACCCTAACAAGCGGAGAATTACTCGCGCATGTTGGGAGAAGAAGAGATGGAGAGAGAAATCATATTAAAACTACAAAGAAATAGGATAAGAAAAAGAACTACCTTTATTAATCAACAAAATTCATTTACACTTTATTCCCTTAGAAAATTATTACAAATGCTAGTTTGCTTCTCGATTTCTTCTAAGGAGGTAGATGAGCCGTTGATGATCATCCTGGATGCGTGAGCCTGTCGTGGACTTCGTAATCTCTTCAGCTTGATGATTTTTCCAAGTGGCTCTCGGTCCTTATTTATAGTCCCAAAGGCAGAACCCTAGATGCCTAAATTGGAAACTAGTAGTTAAGATCCAAATTGAAAAATCCCAATTCTTAACTCGTCAAAACCGCGACGGATCTGCGGCCAAAAGGTGGGTTTGGCCGTGGATCCGCGGCCAAATAGTGACATCTTGGGCTCAATCTTCTTATAGGCTCTTCTGGTGATATATGGTGATCTTTTGAATATCTGGAAACTGAAAATCTTTTCTACGTCACTGCCAGACTTGATTTCTTAGTTTGCTTTCTTAATTAGGCAGGTTTGCACTAACAACTTTGATTCCCTTGATTTTAGCCCTGAAAATTCTGCACAACAACTCAACAAATAATATTAGTAGAGTTTGTTTTATTGAGTTATTAATTTCACCATTATGATTTGGTCAATGGTATTTATGCTTACATTTTCCTACCAAATGTTAATTATAATATATAAACACATGAAAATAGTATTTTTACAGATAAACCCTCATATGTATCATATATTATAATAAACACCTTTTTCTAATATAGAAATAGTAGGAAAAATGTTATATTAAATGTGCAGTTTTATCAACTGAACAGAAATCTGGCGATATCGGGTATTTAGGGGATTTAGGGCTTGGGTTTTTAGGATAGCTGCCTGCAGTTGTTTAGAGGTGTTTGGTACTGCTTGATTTTTAGGTTTTGACAGTATACAAAATCTGGGATCATTTTTCTATAATCTAGTGTTTTGAATACGCGTGTTACATTATCCAACACGGTTCGTGATCTTATGTAGCTACTGCACCTGGGTTGGTTTTGGGATGTCGTGACACACGTTAGCCGCTAGACGGACACTTGAGAGTTGGATTGGAATTGGTGCGTCGGTAAAACGTGGTTGTACGTGATATTGGTCGATTTCTGAGATTTGCATTTGTTTTTTTTTTTTTGTGTTAATAGGATCGCAGGCGGGGACTTAGAACGCTGCGAAGAAAGGGAAGCAGGTGACTGGATTTACCTAGCTCGACATCGTCGGTGAGTAGATTTAACATCTACGGGGAAATCTCCCGTATGGCGTTAAGCGTCAGGGTTAGATATGATGTGATATTAGCCGCATGTTTATATGCACATATAGAGATTGTGCATGAACATCATTGCATATTAATACTTGTTATGCCTGGACTTGTAAACATTGGACACGGCACTATTATTAACGGTTCATGTCGCATGAGCACTAATTGTATACTACACACACTCCATCGGTAATTACCATGACACGCACAACCCATATACATATGTGATGTTGTATTGGTCAGTGACATTGAGACATTGATTCTTGTGCGATTACACATATGAAATAAAGAATACATGCATACCTACCTGCTTACATATATACCGTGCTATAGTTACATGTTCACCTTTATATGATGTTGCGTTGGATTTTGGATAAATTGGGAACCACGTGATATATTTAATAACTTGATGCATTTAAATAGCAGATTTCTCTTGATATGCTCATATTACTGTTCTATGTTGCATATATCATATTACATGGATTTACGAATTGAGATATGGATTTCATGTGATTTTCTGAATTTGAGAACAGCGGGGATATTTTAAGAAATGTGTATTGTTTTGAAAACCCGGTTTCTCTTGATATGATATTTCAGTGCGTCCACCATGAGTTTTCTTGGTTCTGAGATTGGCATGTGAAACCCGATTCGAGGAGTGGAGGAACCGTCTGCGGGTACATGGTGGGCCCGGAGGTACCCTGGGGCAAGAAGACTCGTATTGTAAGCGGTGAGCCCGAGGCAGGGGCGTACTACCTTACCGGTGATAGTTTTGGACTCGGAAGTTATCTGTAGTATATCAACCGGAGTCGTTAGATAGATATGGGCCGATTCGTACTGCCGGAGCCCATGGGTCGATACGGGCAGACGGAGCCCATGATATGTGGATTTACGTGTCGATATTTGACACAAGTATTTCATGATGTTTCGAGTGTCGATGTTGGACACTCAAGTTCCATGAGATGTACGGATATGAGGGCCGGTCCTGGTGACGGCGCCTAAGGATTTTGGGATTTGGGGTGTCGTTGATGGACACCAGGGTTTTTCCATGCTGATGATTTGTGCATGAGGTTTATTATTTATCCCATACTCAGGATTTATTTTATATGCATTTGATTCATGTAGATGTAGTACCCTGGTGGTGTACCTTGATCATGATTGTTGCATATCCATATTGCCATACTTATGCTATCAGATTGCATGTGATAGATTATCGTTGTTCGTGCATACTTGCGATTACAGTATGATCTTATTTACTATTCAAGAGTTGGCAACTCATCCCCGTTGTGCCACAGTGTTTTGCGGGTCTGACCCTCAAAATAGTCGCGGCAGGGCGCCTTATTATCTCTACTTCTGCGAATACCGCTACGGTTGGCTGTGAGACCTTTTGCTATAGGTGGGTTGCAGTTATCCGATAATGTTCATTGTATATCTTTTGTATCTAGTACTCTCCATCTACCACCTTCATGTATTGACTTAGAAACGAGTTATGAAGATCGATGTTGTATATTCTTGTGACTCTGGGTGTCATGCTCGTATGAGCCAGCCTTTGTTTTATGTTGATTATTGTCTCATTTTTTCGCTAAGGCGTCGTATATCTGTTTGTGGTGGTTGTTTCCGCCTTTGGGTGAGATTTGCTCCCATTCGGGGATGCTTTACTTATATCTTATGTTTGTACCCGTTTCGGGGCTAGCTTTTACAAAGGAGGTGCTGCCGAAATATTATGAAAACACACTTAAGCTTTAAGGTTTTAGCTTGAGATTTCCAAATGTTTCTATCTTTTACTTCTTGTAATGGTTTAGATTGTTGGGTTTTTTGGCTTACTTAAATTGCGTTACGCCTGTTGACGTTACGTGGTCTAAGTGCCGGTCATGTGCCTAACATGGGTCGTGACAAAGTTGGTATCAGAGCGTTAGGTTTTACCTTTCGGAGTGTAGCATGACCTTGGTATGATGGAGTAGGTAGCTTAAGCAGAGTGATGTAGCGTGTGTATGTTCCGCGGCATACTTACGACACGGTACTCCGCCTATGTGACCTTAGGACTTATTTCTTGAAATTCCTTCCGTGATTATATACATCCTTGTGATTCGATTTCTATGTCCTTATCAAATCCTGTTTCCTTTTCCAGCCTTTATGCCGCCGAAGACTATGAGGGTGCAGATAGTAGCCACGAGAGTCGAGGTCAGAGTTGACTCATCTGAGACGAGGACTGACCCAGACAGTACGCCCATTGTACAGGAGCAGATTGATCCACCTTCGATGGAACGTAATACTGGGCTTGAGGCCGGTATGCAGGATATGCGCCGGATGATGGGGACGTTGGTTGAGGACAGTCGAGTGCAGTGACAGAAGGTTGTTCTACCTGTTGTGGGGACCGCGATGGTGCCTACTGTTCAGGCAGTTGTACCTGCAGCTACAGAGGTGATCACCGTATCGTTATCGGAGTTCATAAGGCTGAGGCCTCCGGTTTTCACTGGCACCGATGCCGCTGAGGATCCGCAGTCGTTTATCGATCGGATGGCCAGGATATGTCATTCGTTGAGATGCTCTGATGCGAGATGGGTAGAGTTTGTGAGTTTTCGTCCGGAGGGTCTGGTTAAGAAGTGGTGCGAGTCTTTAGAGAAGGGCAGAGCCGCAGGTTTTTCTCCTATGACCTGGGCTGAGTTCGTGACGGTATTTCTTGCCCATTTTCTTCCAAAGAGCGTCAGGGATGCTCGAGCGCGCAGTTTCGAGTCGTTACACCAGACACCGGGGATGACGGTGGCTGAGTACGATGTCTAGTTTACCGAGCTGTCTGTGTATGCTCCATTTTTGGTAGCTACTGAGGAGATCTGGGTCAAGAGGTTTGTTTGAGGCATGCTTACCCAGTTGTTCCTTGCTATCAACATACAACATTGTGACACGTATGCAGCAGCGGTGGACGCAGCTCTATTGGTTGAGGAGCATCTTTCCGAAACGTTGGCTGTTCCAGAACCGAAGAGGGTTTGTACTGGTGTATCAGCACGAAGACAGACGTTTAGACACCGTAACAGATTCCATTCAGGTATTGGGGGTATTGGAGGCTCGGGACGAGGCCAGTTATTTAGCTCCTATCCCCAGGAGGGTCAGCAGTTTTCATCTAGATGTTTCCGGTGCGGGAGTTTGTATCATCGAGTCAGAGATTGTACTGAGGAACTTGTGGACGAGGCAGCTGTTGTTAGTGTATATGCCTTAGAGGCCATTACTGTATCATACTAGTTTGTATATTACTTAATGGAAGCTTGGGATATTCATATTTGTATAGACAATCTTGCTCAAAATGGTAGTATGCTACTTGGTTTGTTTCTGCTTTAATATGTGCATGTGTTTCTTTTAGCATATCGCCTATACATATTAGTGGAACCCTTAGGATCTTTGCTTGATTACCAGCGTTGTGATGGCAGTCACACTAGTGGAGGCTGGGTAATCTACAAGCGCATCTTTATACAGGTCCCTAGTCCTAGGATTATCGAGATGGGGCATCGATATTCCGGAGTAGACTAGCGTGTGCGCTTCTCATCCCAGCAGAGGAGATGGTCTGTCCCGCAGCCATCAGTACATCGTACTGGAGATGGTATGCGGGTGCTCGTTAGGTTACGAGTACACTGGATAGGACTCGTCGGGAACTGTTGGTTGGTACTATACCTATCGTCAGATAACAGTTCCCAAGTGACAGGGGTACAGCTTAGTCCATCGACTTGACACTGCTACTTCGCCTCGAGTGTGTTCCTACTGTACTTTGATTACTACCCTACCACGGCTCAAAGCAGTTGTGCAAACAGGTAGTAGTTGGGTGCAGTCCCGAAGCACTTAGAGGCAGTAGCGGTTAGATAGGATTCGTCTCTCCCGGTATTGGGGGTTGATATCGCGCTGTGTCTAGGAGAGCCATTACACAAAGTCCCTGGCCAGGGCAAGCGAGAATTACTGGTAGTGTTTCCAGTAGTTTCTCAGGGTGTTCTGGTCTACACTCCAGCACGACTTGTACCGCTATTAGGGGTCTGACGTTTACCGCCCCCTAGGCCCGACATGCGATACTCATAGACGAACAGACCGGACTGTACGGAGATTGTCACATTCAGGCTCAGTAGGAGTTCGGATGGGTTCACCTCATCGGTCTTCTTATCGGCATCTACCTGGGGACCGTTACGTACAGCTAGTTACGGTTGCGGCCTGTAGTTAAACCAACTGCCAGCGTAGTGTCGAGTCTTTAGAGTCCCACACAGAGGGTTGTTCGCCTTTGGGCAAAACAGAGTAGAGGTCCCATGGATTTGCGACAGGGTTCGTTCACATACGCGCACTTGTGCACGTTTGGTGTCCGGGAAGTTTTTACTAGCGGGCTTTGGTTTAAACCAGATCCTAATATTTTGTTTTAGGATTGGTTTTGTCTCATTGTATTCGTGTTCCTCGGAACACGGATGCGGGTGTGTATGCACAGTTGACAGAGGCAGAGAAATCTCATTAGGGTTTTTGACAGTTGACTTTTTCTAAACCCCAATGAGAATGAGAAATATTATTAATAATATTAATTAAGGATAATTGTGCCATAGTTAGGTTGACCGTTTGACTTTGGTTGATAATTTAACTTTGGTTGACCATTTGACTTTTGTTGACCATTTGACCATGATCATTTCTTTTGCAAGATGCTTCTTGATTCTTGCAAATTGCATTAAATGTGAAATGATAATGGTCATTTCAACCAACCATCACAATTTTCTTTTAGTTATTATTATTATTATTATTATTCTTATATGAGAGTATGGTTGTATTATTCTTGCTGATTATCTCTTGCTCTTTCTCTCTCATGCTAAGCTCTCCCTCTTCCTCTCTCAAAGCTCTCTTCTTTCATGTGTTGAAAACCATGAGCTTTGTGAGATAAAACCTTCAAGACATCTCACTACTCATTCTAGGGTTCTTAGTCTAGCAAGCCAAGCACTCTAGTTACCTCTTGGTTGAGGTAGGAGCTCAAGGTAGAGACCTTCGGGTGGATCTTTCTTCGGCAAAGAGAAGACAATGAGGAGGAGCCGTCTATACCACTCCAAGGACCAAGCAAGAAGGAGGACCACAACAAGAAGAGAAGGAGTTCAAGATCTAGGTATAACCATCTTACATAGTTGCTAGAGCTTGTAGTTACTTTGTTAGTTTTTTATTTAGCAAAGATCCTCTAAATTTAGTCCATGTTACCTTGTATTAAAAAAATCCGTTTTTACCTATTCCGCCTCCTCGTAAGCACCGGGGTGGGTAACGTGGACTTACAGTGGTATCAGTGCCTAGCTAAACATCAAATAGCATGTTAGCAAAGTGTTTAGAATTTCGATCCGAAAAAAATCACAAAATCCATCATAAATCTTGTACTTTCTGCCGTTTTCAAAAACAGGTCTAAAAATATTTCCACACACCTGAAAAATACGTGCAGGGTTTTTTAGGAACAACCAAGAAAAATGAGCCCATGACTCGATCAGACCTCCGCGGAAGCGCGGCGAAACCACGCGTTTCGCCGCGGATCCACGGCTGAGTCGACTCGGTCACGACTCATTTTTCCTGCAGAGTGTTCAGTATGATATTTTGTGATTTTTAAGATGATTTGTTTCTGCCCAGATTCTTCAGAGAACAGTTTTGTATTTGGGGTAGTTTCAAATCGGAATATTGATCGAAATTCTATAAACTTTAGCTAATTGGTTATATCTGTAATGTGATATATGCACTGAACGTCGACTAATCGCTATACGTCGATTAGTGGGAGTTGTGCATATCTGTGATCTGTGATGTTGGATTGTGTATATGAACTTGTTGGATTGTCGCGGATGAATAGCCGGGGTTGTGAGATGAGAGTTTCTTTATCTTTCATTTGATGTAAATTGTAAATTGGTGTAATATTATTTTTATGGCCGCACATCCGGGTTGAGGTTGTAGCCGCCATTGTATATTATTTCTTTTACTGTTTTTGCTCCTAGTATAGACCCAAGGAGGGGTGCACAAACTACCGTGTACTTTGAAGTGCCGAGTGGCCTACTCACGTTGTTGAGGGAGGTTGTTTCACTTCGGGTACTTGGCGGGTAGTTTGCCGCACCCGTAGGGGTCTAGGGTGAGATTTTGGCTATTCATCGCGACCGTGTAATCCGTCTTTCGTTGCAGGCTCGAATGAAACACAGATTCCTAGCATATCCAATGTGCTCATCTGTGATCTGGAATGGCTATCATTGCATCTGACGAATGTATATATCTATATATGATATCTAGTAGGCGTTGCTTATGTTTTGCAGCCGCGCTAGTCCAGCCCCCGCTCTGTCGTTAGTTAAGTAACCTAACGGGTGATGACGGGGCCCAGTGGCGAATACGGATGGCATAAGCGTACGTCATATTTTCGTTGTTTTCTGCAATGGTAGGATTAATTGATGGGTCGCATTAAATTAATGCAAAGAAAACAAACCAATAGTTAAATCGTTGGAACAATTTCAAAACCACTCGGTTTTTTCTAAAACAGAAAACTTTTAAAAACGTGGAGCTTAAACCACTCTTTTTAAAAGCTATCAGGTTCCTTCGATTATATCAAGTTCACTACGTTCACGGTTTCGCCAAAACCATTCATAGCCCTCCGTCATTTCGTATGGATAGTCAATAGTATTCAAGCTATGTTTATTGGCCAAAGTCAAGGCATAGTGATTGGTAGCTATTGGATATTCATATGTAGCATAGATAGATGCG
Source organism: Agapanthus africanus (assembly GCA_030015575.1). Classification (NCBI taxonomy): domain Eukaryota; kingdom Viridiplantae; phylum Streptophyta; class Magnoliopsida; order Asparagales; family Amaryllidaceae; genus Agapanthus; species Agapanthus africanus. The sequence goes on from CM057351.1 coordinate 38,050,126, forward strand.
TTGGTTTGGGACAGTCGTACTACCTTGTTGGCCAAAGTCAAGGGTAGGTACTGGTGGGTTCAAATTAACCTGGATAATGACGGGTAGAACTTGACATGTGACTTATGATTTGTTGGCCAAATTCAAGGTCATAAGAGCTTGGGGCAAAAATCCACATCGGGAGTTTCAAAAGAAACTGAAACTTTCTAGTGCTGCATACCATTTGGAGTGTGATGATTTTGGTAGGATTCTTTCAGCTTTATCACACGATGATATTTGGATCCTGATCCTACTGTGAGTATATGCTACTCCTCGGGAAACTTTCTCACTTAACGATCAATGCTATAAACCAAGTAGGTGTCTAGAAAGGTGTTAGCGGGGCTACGCCCATAGGGAAAAGAGGTTATTTAATTAAGGAACTTCGCGAAAGCATCGTAAAACCTCCCTCGAAGTACCGACACTGGCATGGCTGAACGGTTAAGCAAGTATTGTACGGTGAGATTGATCCCGACTAATTCTTCTTTTATGGTTTGAGGAAGGATTCAAGAAACAGTGGGAGCCATCCTGTTTAGACAAACTAAAAACCGCTCTAAACTTGCAAGAGTATCATGCTAAAGTGTTTCTTCTCTCTCTCCTAATTGCAGCGACCAAACATCATGATCGGCCTTAAGTTACTACTAGATAAAAATATACTGACAGGGCCAAACTACATAGATTGGCTCAGGAATGTCAAAATGGCAATCACTTATGACAAGTTGGGGTATCTCCTTACCACCAAAGCCCCCGCTGTCCCAGGTCCTCAATCCAGTGTCGCGGATAAGGAAATCCGTAAGTCCTGGGAGATGGACTGCACGAAGGCCAAGTGCCTCGTGCTTGCCTCTATGGATAATGAACATCAGAGGAGGCACGAGAATATGGACCATGAATCCATATTTCTCCATACTAAGGAACTATATGGAGAGCAATCCCGTATCGCCAGATACGAAGTCTCGAAAAAGTTGTTTTCAGCGAGATTGGCCGTCGGATCATCTGTAGCGGAACACGTGCTTAAGATGATTGGCTACATCGAAGAGCTCGCGGACCTTGAGACCATGTTAGAGAACAAGCTCTACACTGACTTGATTCTCAAGCCCCTTCCTTCCACTTACGCCCAGTTTATCCTGAACTTCAACTTGCAAGGAAAAGAAGTTGAACTTCCGGAACTCCTCAACATGTTGAGGAGTGTAGACGGCACCCTACAGAAAGTCAGGAAAACACCCGCTTTGTTTGTTGGAGGAGCTTCCTCTTCTAGGTCCAAGGCGAAAGCCAAAGGAAAGAAGAAGAAGGCCCCCACCAAACCAAGGGCGGTGTTAGTAAAGTGGAAGCCAAGGGAAAGGCAAAGGTAGCAAAAGTAGCGGGACGGCTTGTGGGAAAGGAAGAGTGCTTTTATTGTCACAAGAAAGGACACTGGAAGAAAGATTGCAGGGATTGGAAGGCCAAGAACCAGGACCCGAAGCAAGTTGTGGCTTCGGCTTCAGGTGTGTATGTTATTGAAAACTGTCAATCAATCAACTCTACTTCCTGGGTATTGGATACCGGATTAGGATATCATATCTGTAATTCTTTGCAGGCACTAAGAAAGCATAGAGTTTTGGAGGAAGGTGATATGACCCTCAGAGTTGCAAACGGAGCTAGCATGTATGCTGAGTCCGTGGGGGACTATCACTTGGGATTGTCAGATGGACATGTTTTGGTTTTGCGTGACTGTTATTTTGTACCCAGTTCGACTTGTAATATCATATCTGCATCTTTAAAGACCAAAGAAGGTTATGATTTTGCATTTGTAAGCAATGTTGTAAACATTCACCTTAATCATGTTCTGATTGGGTCGGGCACATTAAGCAACGATATATACGTATTGAACCAACCACTGATTTTCAATATCCAGAATACACACAAAAGAAAGTCTCCAGAATTAAATCATGCTTTTTTATGGCATTATAGACTGGGTCACATCAATGAGACAAGGTTGACTAAGTTACATAAAGAAGGATATTTGGACCCGTTCGAATATCAATCATATGCAACTTGTCAATCATGTCTCAAAGGAAAGATGACAAAGACTCCGTTCACTAGATACGGAGTAAGAGCGAGCGAGCTCTTGGGACTCGTACACAGCGATGTATGTGGTCCAATGTCTGCACATGCGTGAAGTGGTTATTCTTACTTCATTACTTTTACGGATGATTTTTCAAGGTATGGACATGTCTTCTTAATAAAGCATAAATCTGAAGCCTTTGAAAAATTCCAGGAATACAAGAATGAAGTAGAAAAACAAACAGGCAAAAGCATCAAGACACTGAGATCTGATCGAGGTGGTGAATACTTGAGTGACGTGTTCCTGGATTACCTAAAAGAGAACGGAATTCTCTCTCAACTTACTCCTCCATACACTCCACAACATAACGGTGTATCGGAGAGACAGAACCGAACCCTATTGGATATGGTATGTTCCATGATGAGTAACGCTGAGTTACCACGATCTTTCTGGGGATATGCACTAGAATTAGCTGCATATCTTTTGAACCGGGTTCCAACTAAGTCAGTGCCTACCACACCATATCAGATGTGGAGTGGGAAGAAACCCTATCTTAAACACGTTAAGACATGGGGATGTCCAGCTTTTGTCAAAAAGCAGCATACGGACAAACTTGAGGCACGCTCAGTACAGTGCAAGTTTGTGGGATATCCAAAGAACTCCAAGGGATATTTCTTCTATTACACAGAGGAACAAAAGGTATTTGTTTCTCGTCATGCCTGCTTCTTGGAAACTGAATTTTTAGAAAATCAGATAAGTAGGAGCGCAATAGAACTGGAAGAAATTCCAGAACCATACGCTATTACTGAAAGCTTAGTAGAACCAGAAGGTTCGAAAGAAAAGGACATTCCTGCGCCGCTCCGCAGGAGTAGTAGGTAGTCTCATCCGCCCGAGAGATACTACGGTTTTCTCATAGATGGGGATAGAGAGGATTGCATCATTGATAATGATGAGCCGACTAGCTTCCAGCAGGCCATTCAGAGCACTGACTCGGTAAAATGGCTGGATGCAATGCGGACCGAGATGGAGTCCATGTACACCAACAAAGTATGGATTTTGGACGTTGCTCCAGAAGGGGTAAAACCCGTAGGCTGCAAATGGATCTTCAAGAGGAAGATTGGTGTAGATGGACAGGTTGAGACCTATAAGGCTAGACTTGTTGCAAAGGGTTTTCGTCAAAGACCTGGTTTGGACTATGACGAAACCTTTTCTCCAGTGGCTATGCTCAAATCCATTCGGATCCTTCTTGCCATTGCTGCCTTCCATGATTATAAGATTTGGCAGATGGACGTAAATACCGCTTTTCTAAAAGGAAATTTAGAAGGGTGTGTTTATATGGACCAGCCAGAGGTTTTCATTAAGAGTGGGAGCAGCGGGAAGGTGTGGAAGTTGCTTAAGTCCATTTATGGACTGAAGCAGGTATCGCTGAGTTAGAACATCTGTTTTGATGAGACGGTCAAAGAATTTGGCTTTATCAAAAATCCAGATGAACCATGTATTTATAGTAAAATTATAGCACGAACTGTCGTATTCCTCGTTTTATACGTGGATGACATTCTCTTGATAGGAAATGACATTTCTATGCTACAATCTGTCAAAGGGTTCATGTCACACAGGTTCTCCATGAAAGACCTGGGCGATGCCTCTTACATTCTGAGGATCTGGACCTATCGTAATAGGTCCAAGAGGGTATTAGGACTTTCACAGTCCAGGTACATCGACACCATACTGAAAAGATTCAGTATGGATGATTCCAAGCGTGGTAATTTACCGGCTTGTCACGGGATCACCCTCTCCAAAAAGATGTCTCCCAAGACTGATTTGGAAAGGAATCGCATGTCTATTATACCCTACGCCTCTGCGGTAGGCTCTATAATGTATGCGATGTTTTGTACCAGACCAGATGTAGCTTATGCACTGAGTGTAGTAAGCTGGTATTAGTCAAACACTGGGGAGAAGCACTGGATAGCGGTAAAGAACATCTTGAAGTACCCGAGAAGGACTAAGGATATGTTTTTGGTTTACGGCGGAAAAGACCTCCAGATGGAGGTCTTTGCTGACTCTAGCTTCCAGAGTGACAAGGATGACTCCAAATCCATGTCAGGTTATGTCTTTACCCTCAATGGAGGGGCGGTATGTTGGAAGAGTTCCAAACAGGAAACCGTTGCTGACTCGACGATGGAAGCGGAGTATATCGCAGCATCTGATGCCGCAAAAAAAGTCGTCTGGATGAGGAAGTTCTTGACAGAACTTCAGGTGTTTCCATCCATTGTTGATCCAATACCTCTGTATTGTGACAAAAACGAGGCTATAGCTTTAGCAAAGGAACCCAGGTCCCATCAGAAGTCCAGACACATCTTGAGGCGGTATCACCTGATCAGGGAGATCGTGGATCGCCGGGAGATCGAGGTTCGGAGGGTTGCTACAGAATATAACACTGTAGATCAATTCACGATGGCTATACCACAGACTCAGTTCGAGCGGCTGATCGAGATGATGGGTCTTCGATATGCCAGTACATGACCATAGTGCAAGTGGGAGATTGTTAGTGTATATGCCCTAGAGGCCATTACTGTATCATACTAGTTTGTATATTACTTAATGGAAGCTTGGGATATTCACAGTTGTATAGAAAATCTTGCAAAAAATGGTAGTATGCTACTTGGTTTGTTTCTACTTTAATATGTGCATGTGTTTCTTTTAGCATATCGCCTATACATATTAGTGGATCCCTTAGGATCTTTGCTTGATTACCAGCGTTGTGATGGCAGTCACACTAGTGGGGGCTGGGTAATCTACAAGCACATCCTTATACAGGTCCCTAGTCATAGGATTATCGAGACGGGGCATCGATATTCCGGAGTAGACTAGCGTGTGCGCTTCTCATCCCAGCAGAGGAGATGGTCTATCCCACAGCCATCAGTACGTCGTACTGGAGATAGTATATGGGTGCTCGTTAGGTTATGAGTACACTGGAAAGGACTCGTCGGGAACTGTTGGTTGGTAATATACCCATCGTCCGATAGCAGTTCCCAGGTAAAACGAGTACAGCTTAGTCCGTCGACTTGACACTGCTACTTCGCCTCGAGTGTGTTCCTACTGTACTTTGATTACTACCCTACCACGGCTCAAAGGAGTCGTGGAAATAGGTAGTATTGGGTACAGTCCCGAAGCACTTGGAGGTAGTAGCGGTTAGATAGGATTCATCTCTTCCGGTATTGGGGGTTGATATCGCGCTGTGTCTAGAAGAGCAATTACATAAAGTCCCTGGCCAGGGCAAGCGAGAATTACTGGTAGTGTTTCCAGTAGTTTCTCAGGGTATTCTGGGCTACACTCCTGCACTACTTATACCGCTATTAGGGGTCTGACGTTTACCGCCCCTAGGCCCGACATGCGATACTCATAGACGAACAGACCGGACTGTACGGAGATTGTCACATTCAGGCTCAGCAGGAGATCGGATGGGTTCACCTCATCAGTCTTCTTATCGGCATCTACCTGGGTACCATTACGTACAGCAAGTACCGCTTGGGGATTGTGGTTAAATCCACTGCCAGCTTAGTGTCGAGTCTTTAGTGTCCCATACAGAGGGTTGTTCGACTTTAGGCAAAACAGAGTAGAGGTCGCATGGTTTTGCGACAGGGTTCGTTCACATACGCGCACTTGTGCACGTTTGGTGTCCGGGTAGTTTTTACTAGCGGGCTTTGGTTTAAGCTGTTAGTGTATATGCCCTAGAGGCCATTACTGTATCATACTAGTTTGTATATTACTTGATGGAAGCTTGGGATATTCACCTTGTATAAACAATCTTGCTCAATATAGTAGTATGCTACTTGGTTTGTTTCTACTTCAATGTGTACTTGTGTTTATTTCAGTATATCACTTATACGCATTAGTGGAGCCCTTAGGATCTTTGCTTGATTACCAGCGTTGTGATGGCAGTCACACTAGTGGGGGCTGGGTAATCTATAGGCACATCCTTATACAGGTCCCTAGTCGTAGGACTATCGAGACAGGGCATCGATACTTCGGAGTAGACTAGCGTATGCGCTTCTCATCCCAGTGTGGGAGATGGTCTGTCCCACAGCCATCAGTACGTCGTACTGGAGATAGTATACGGGTGCTCGTTGGGTTACGAGTACACTGGACAGGACTCGTCGGGAACTGACAGGTTGGTATTATACCTATCGTCAGTTATCAGTTCCCAGGTGACATGAGTACAGCTTAGTCCGCTGACTTGACACTGACACTTTGCCTCGAGTGTGTTCCCACTGCACTTTGATCACTACCCTACCACGGCTCAAAGGAGTCATGCAAACAGGTGGTGGTTGGGTGCAGTCCCGAAGCACTTGGAGGCAGTGACGGTTAGACAGGATTCGTCTCTCCCGGTATTGGGGGTTGACATCGCGCTGTGTCTAGGAGAGCCATTACACGAGTAGTCCCTGGCCAGGGCAAGCGAGATATACTGGTAGGTTTCCAGTGTTATCTCAGGGTGTTTTGGGCTTCACTCCGACACGACTTGTACCGCTATTGGGGGACTGACGTTTTACCGCCCCCTAGGCCCGCCATGCGATGTATCAGACGAACAGACCGGACTGTACGGAGAATGTCACATTCAGACTCAGTAGGAGTTCAGATGGGGTTTCACCTCGTCAGCCTTCTTGTCGACATCTACCTGGGGACCGTTATGCACAGCTAGTGCCGCTTGCGGTCTGTGGTTAAACCCACTGCCAGCGTAGTGTCGAGTCTTTAGAGTCCCACACAGAGGGTATTCGCCTCTGGGCAAAACAGAGTAGAGGTCGCATGGTTTTGCGACAGGGTTCATTCTCATCCGCGCACTTGTGCACGTTTGGAGTCCGGACGGATTATACTGGCAGGCTCTGGTTTGAGCCAGATACTGGTATATGTTTTGGGGGTTGCTTTTATATCTTGGTATTCTTGTTCCTCGGAACGAGAATGCAGGTGTGTATGCACAGTTGCTTGAGGCGGAGAATGAGGTTTTTCATTAGGGTTTCGGATCGGGTGCGTATGCACAGTTGACAGTTATCTTTTTCCAAACCCTAATGGATTTATATATTATCTATTAATAATAGTAATTAAATAAGAATTATGTTATGGTTGTTTTTTTGTTGACTTATTGACTTTGGTTGACTTGTTGACCATTGACCACTTTCATGCCTTGAAAGTCTTCCTTGATTCATGCTTACACTTCATTTAAAGAAGCATGATAGTGGTCATTCCAAAATTACCATCAACTATTCTTATTTCAATTATTATCATTTAGATAATTCTTTTCTTTTGCAATATGGTTGCAAGAAAGAAATAATTGAGCTCATTCTATCATAACCTCTCTCTCTCCTCATTTTCATCTTCTTCTTCCTCTTGAAAAGAGAAACCTTCTCATGTGTTGAGAATCATTCTCTTTAGAAAGAAAAGCAAACCCTAATCACTCTCTACTCATTCTAGGATGAAGGTTTAGCAAGCCGGAAACCCTAGTTCACTCAAAGATCGAGGAAGAGCCCAAAGTCGAACCTTCGAGGTGGATCCATCTTCGACGGGAGAAGGCGACGAAAAGAGAACCATCAACCTCTACAAGGTTTGAAGAAGAAGGAGTTCAAGTTTAGGTATAACCATCTTCCATAGTAGCTAACTCTCTTTAGCTTGTATACTAGTTTTAGTTTAGACAACGATCCCGACATAGTTTAGTCCATGTTGCCTCTTGCGATAAAAATTCGTTTTTTATACCGTTTCCGCCTCCCCGTAAGTACCCGGGGGTCGCAATATGGACTTACAGTGGTATCAGAGCCTAACTAAACTTAAACTAGCTTGGTAGTGAAGTGTAACGAAGTTCGG